>JAWDJE010000001.1:303963233-304563233 GCA_035047345.1 Bradypodion ventrale
TTATCATTCAAAGCAAGATCCCACATCTCCTTGTGCCATTCTTCCATTTTTAAATTTCCATCTATTTTCCAGTTTCTTGCAATACACTGTCTTCCTGTTGTCAACAATATAGAAAGTAACTCTTTCTCAAACTTGCTTAAATTCAAATTTTCCACTTCCGTTAGCAAATTGACTCCAATTTGATACCACTCCCCATAACAAACCCATTTTCTTTCTCAATTCCCCCCCAAAAAAATTTACCACATTACATTCCCACCACTTATGTTCATATGTTCCTAGGGAGTTTTTGCATCTCCAACACATTTTGCTTTTAGTATTATCCATTTGATTTAATCTTATTGGAGTCAAGTACCATTTCCACAACAATTTATAATTGTGCTCCTTTATTCTGACAGACATGGTTCTCATAATTCTTTTTCCCCATTTATTTTTCCAGTTCCTTTCTGTAATTGAGGTAACCCTAACGCTGATTCCCCTGGATCGCTCCCCCCAGTGGGTTCCTCTGGATCACTCTCCTGGGTAGTTTCCGTGACCCTTCTCCTAAGCTGGTCAGCGTGTCTCCGCCACAGTAATCCTGACTCTGTTATGACTTTGTACGATACTGGCCCCGTTTGTTCCACTACTTCCCCGGGTACCCACGCTGGCTCTGAGCTTACATAGTTTCCACAGTAAACTGGATCGCCTGCCCCAAACAACTTTTTCTGCTCTATTGACACATTCATACCCCTATCCTCCACCCTAGAAGGATCCAGGCGGTCGAGCAACATTGGGATTCTTCTCCGCATTAAGAGTTCTGCCAGAGGCTAGTGGGTGACCCTATAGTGTATGAGGAATTGACAGAACTGTAGCTCCAGGTCCCCCGGACCCATCCTCCTTAGTGCCTCCTTCGTGGTGCAGACCAGGCGCTCTACTTGGCCGTTCGTGGCTGGGTGAAAAGGGGTGGAGGTTATGTGCCTGATCGCGTTCCACTCGAGGAATGCCTGGAATTCCGCGGACATGAAAGTGGATGCGTTATCCGAAACTAGCACGTCGGGGATCCCAAAGCAAATGAATATCCTTCTCAGATGTTTGATTGTGGCTGCGGAGGACGTGTTGCGCATTGGAATGACCTCAAGCCATTTCAAGAATGCGTCGACTGCGAGTAGGAACATGGTGCCCCTGAAGGGCCCTGTGAAATCGACATGGATTCTGGACCACGGACCGCAGGGTGTGTCCCACTCTGCGGGCTGCGTCCCTATGCTCCTTGGGTTGTGATTGTTGGCAACTCTCACACCGGCCCACCGATTTCTCTATATCCTCATCTATATTGGGCCACCAGAAGTAACTCCTTGCTAAAGCTTTCGATTTCACAATCCCCGGGTGGCTCGTGTGGAGCAGACGGAGCACCTTGACTTGCAAGACTTCGGGAATTACTACTCTTTGGCCCCAGAGGAGGCATCCTCTCTCAAGTGAAAGCTCGAAATGCTTCCTGAAGAACGATGCGAGTTATTCGGAAGGAGACGTTAAGGGCCAACCTTTCCTAACCCATGCCAATGCTTGGGACAAAACCTTGTCTTTGGCAGTTGCCTTGGAGATATCTGCAGGCACAATTGGGGGAGATTCGAAGGACTTGATGAGCATCACCTGGTGCTCTTGCTCAACCTCACACTCAGGTTCCCCCAGCTCTGGTAGGGGAGACCTGGAAAGCGCATCCGCGTGCGCGATGTCTTTCTCTGGGCGATGCACCAGCGTAAACTGGTATGCGTTTAGGAAGATCACCCACCTTAACATTCTAGGGGACAAGATCTGGGGAGTGGGCTTGGTTGTGACAAAGATACCTAGGAGGGGCTTGTGGTCCGTGACAATGGTGAACTCTCTTGTACAGGAAGTCATGGAATGTCTTGGTCCCTACGATGATTGCGAGGGCCTCCCTGTCTGTCTGGGCATAGGTGTGCTCTGCTTTCGAGAGGGATCTCGAGTAGAATGCAATCGGAGCCTCCCTCCCATTCTCAAACACGTGGCAGAGGACAGCCTCCACCCCCACTGGTGCGGCATCACACACTAGCACTATGGGCTTCTTGGGGTCGAAGTGAGTTAATATCGCCTCAGAAGAGAGGAGCCGCTTTAACTCACTGAACGCTCACTCTTGAGCCTCCTCCCACTGCCAGACTGCATCTTTCTTCAGTAGGCGGTATAGCGGCTCTGTTACAGATGCCTTCCGTGGGAGAAAGGAGTGGTAGAAGTTCAGGAGCCCCAAGAACGACTGCAGCTCTGACTTAGTAGCTGGTGTGGGGGCGTCCTGAATGGCGACAACCATTGACTTTGAGGGCTTTACCCCTTTGGGGGTGATCCAAAACCCCAGGAACTCTACCTCGTTTGCGTAAAAAATGCACTTGCAGGCGTAACCCAGCCCTTTCGAACACAGGACCCGGTCTAACCTCTGAGCTAGCTCTGACTCATCCCTAGCTGTTATCAATACATTGTCGAAGTATGGCAACACCCCGTGGAGTCCCTTAAGTAGGCGTATCACAAGTGCCTGAAATATACCAGGAGCTGAGTTCATGCCGAACTGGAGGTGTGTCACCTTAAATGCACCCTTGTGTGCATTTAATTATCGTCTGGGCAGCTGCGGCCAAAGGTGTGACTGTTAACTGCTGGTAAGCCTGTGCTAGGTCCAGCTTCGCAAAACACCTCCCCCCATGTAACTTGGCCAGCAAGTGGCTAGCTACCGGCACCGGGTAGGCATTGGGGCAGATTGCCTTATTGATACTTGTACTCAGCACAAATCCTAACCTCCCCATTAGATTTCAAGGCAGTTACAATCGGTGTCTCCCACTCCGCGGAGTCCACCGGAACCAAAATCCCCTGACCCACCAATTTGTCCAATTCGGCCTCTATTTTGTCCTTTAGTGCAAAAGGCACTCTTCGCGGTTTGAGGCACACGGGGCCGACGGAAGGGTCCATATCAAAGTCCACAGGAGGCCGAGGCACCCTGTACTCCCCAAGTCCTTTCTTGAAGACCCCAGGGTGTGCATTGCACACGTCTTGGATGGGGTCGCCTCGGACGGCGTTGATTCCAATCAATGCAATTCCCAGCGGTCCATACCACTGGGTCCCCAGGAGCCAACTGGACCTCCCCTTAAGGACCACTAAGGTTAACTTCCTTGTAAAGTTCTTGAACCAGATGGTGAAGTCTCCCACCCCCATGACTGGGATGTAATTTCCCTGAACATCCTGCAAGTTCGTTTTGAGGGCTCTAAGTTTGGGACGGTCCCTAGGGGGTATTCACAGAAACTCAGTCTGTGAGACAATAGAGTAGGCAGTCCCTGAGTCCACCTCCATCTTCACCTGGACCCCCTGCAACAGTACCTTAACAAAAAATGGATGCGCCAGTCCGACACACGTCTCACAACTGTGTCTCCCGCATGCACCTTCCGCACCTTCCCGATGCCCTCGTCCTTCTGGCGGCTGGTCCGTTTCAGGGTCTCGGCTTCTGCGTTGTCTGCACACCTTCGCGATGTGGCCCAAATGTGGGCAGTTGCGGCCCTCTGTCTTCTTGAAGGGGCACCGCTTCCGGTCGTGTGTGCCCCCGCACCCCTCGCAGCGTCTGCTTGCGTTGGCGGTGTCTCTCCTCTCGGAAGGTATTTTCTTCACCTTCTGGACCTCGGGCTCGCTTTCACTTTTGTCTCCAAATTGTGGAGACACAGCTCCTTATATATTATACACTGAATTTGAATCTCCCTCCAAAGGCACTCATTGGTTGCGGTAGCAGTGATGTCATTAGGGACATACTGCGTACCTTCCTGAGGTTCACCTAACCTGACTAAGGTTTATTGCATACCTTCCTAAGGGTCACCTATAGCGAGGAGGTTTCCCATGCTAGTTGCTGATTGAGATCACATGGGCTGAGCTTCCTCAGCTGAGCTATGGCTGGCAGCTGAGTTGCGTTCGGTGACAGATGATTTACTTGCATACACAACACCCACAAAGCCCTGCGCAACACACAAGCCAATCAGATTGGCTAGTGCAAGAACAGGATAGGCGGGGCCGGGATTGTGCACAGACCAAACAGAGACAGCCCGTTGGCACTCTGGACTCCCTGAGAGGCGAGGGTCGAAAGCGGTGCTCTATTCCACCCATGCCTCACGGGGGAAGCAAGCCACTTTCTCGGAAGGCCTTGGCCACATGCGCTGCTGCCTTGTGTGTGTATATGTGTGGTTTTGTATGTGTTGGTGTTTGTGTGTGTGAGAGAGAAAGAAAGAGGGTGAGTGAAAGTGTGTGTGTGTGTGTGAGAGAGAGAGAGAGAGAGAGACTGGGTGTGTAAGTGCCTGTGTGTGTCAGTGAGTGGGTGAGTGAGTGAAAGAGAGAGAGAGACGGTATTGTCGGCATGGGTCCCACCCGTCCAAAGGACGGGCACCTATGCTAGTAAATCAAAGGGATTTTATATGTATTGATTCATCTTTTAGCAATTGATGCAGCGGGTCTACTTTTTGAGATTAGTAACTGGGTTAGGATTGAGTGTCTAAAAAAGTGTATGCATGAAGCAATGTCTACATTCCTATTAAACAGCAGCTGCACACTATTTCTCTTACAGTATTCACCACTTGGAAGATGACTGCAGGTGTATCAAGTAACCGCTAGAGCTCACTCTAACACTTTAAAATGCAGAAAGCGTTTCAGCTTTTCTTCCTCTTCCCCAACCCAGCATAGTACAGGCCATTCTCAGAAAGAAACACATTAACATGGAAACAGCAAGATGATAACAATATCTGCAGTGGCTCAGTGGTTAAGAAGTTCACCTTGTTCAATGGAAGGCTGGCAAGTCGGCAGTTTGAGACCCGAGTACTGCATGACAGATTGAGCACCCGTCTCTGTCCCAGCTCTTAGGGGCATGAAAGGAGCCGCATTTGGGCGTTCCCTGAGCAGAGTTTCTTCTGCAAAAATCTTTTCAGCCCAGAATAATTTCTGACACAAAATAATTATTATGGCAAGAAAATGAGGTTCAATGTGTTTGCACATTTAATGTTAATTTAATTTTTAAATTTCTATGCCGCCCACTCAGGCGAACCTGACTCAGGGCGGCTTACAGCAGGTTAAAAACATAAAACAGATTTTAAAAAAACCAAGTCACCTACACACCTTTCATAAAAAGAATAAAAAGGGATACAAGCGATACAGAGGGAGGGACACTCTAGATTTAGCTTGAACAGGCGGGGGCCGTATTTCCATTAAGGCCCCCACCTGCCCCGCCAGCCAGGTTTTCAAACCTTTCCTGAAGGGCAGCAATTCTGTCTGTAACCTTAATTCTGTTGGCAGGAGGTTCCAGAGGGCTGGTGTGGACACAAGAGAAGGCCCTTCTTCGTGTGCTAGAGAGCTGGGCCCCTCTAGCTGATGGTACAAATAGGGAGCCCCTCCGGTCTGCTCTGGTTGGACGGGCAGACACTTTCGGGATGATGTGGGCTCTCAGGTATCCTGGCCCACTGCCATATAGGGCTTTAAAGGTCAAAACCAGCATCTTGAATTGCATTATTCACTTTCCAATGTACTACAAAGTTTACTTAGCTCCACTTCACCAATAGGGCCTCTCCAAACCCAGTGTTTTCTGTGCGGTCCCTTATTATTATTTTAATAATAAGCTTAACCATCCTCTTAAACCTCTGGTTCAATAGCAGTAACATCCAAGCCATAAATAACTAGAAATCCCAAGCTCATATGGTTTCTCCTCCTCCAAAGGAAATGCATAACAATGGCTATAGTTATTTAGTTCTTCTAAATGATTCAATGCAGGATTCATGCATTGAGCAGGGTTTTGGACTCAATGGTCTAAAAGGCGCCCCTTCCAACTCATTTATTCTATATTCTAAAGGCTTCATTTTATAATGAATATATAAAACTATCTTATGTTGATTAAATTGTTAGTTCATGTAGCCAGATCCAGTGCTGCTTCAGGGAGAGTGAGACAAAGGCCTTAAGCAGGTAATTTTAATAATTATTAAATCTGTGAATCTTTTATTATGGAACATCCTTCCAGAGAAGGCTAGTCTAGCCCCTTCATTGTTGCCTTTCCGCTAGCAAATGAAGGCATTTTTATTAAAAATAATTAATGACAAACACTGTTTTGTGGTCTCTCCTTATGAAATCATGTGGCACAGTTCTTTGTACAGTCACTTAAAAATAATTGTGTTCAGTTGCGCTTATTCCCATGCTAAGTGGATATAGATAAATGACCTTTTTGTTTTCAAAGCAAATTAAAATGTTAAATTTGTTTTGATCCTACTCAATCAAACTCAATGGGTGAAGAAAAGAGTATGTCTCTAACCAGTGGTGTGCTCCAAACAAATTTACTACCACACTGGGCGTGGAATGGTGGACGTGGCCAGGGGGAAAGCCCTGCGTTGCATCCGAATTAGGACTACTTTATTTCAAAACCTGGATGGGTGGGACCAACCAGAATTTCTGCTACCGGTTCTGGTGAACTGGTGTGAATCTGTTGATGCCCACACTGTCTCTAACTCATACCTGTCAAGTTTCGGGAAATTTCTGTCAAACCCCCGTATTTTACACTGTTTCCTGCCATCATCCCGTATTAGTTAGACTGCAATTAGACTGGAGTTAGACTGGAGGCCAGCACAGGATAAGCATAGCTGTCCAGTTTCCTGTTTTGGCCGGGAAATTTGCCTTATTTGACAGAAATTTCCCGAAACTTGACAGGTATGCTCTAACTACAAACACTAATTTCTAAGAAGGTATCACAAATAGCAATTAAATGAGTGACTTCCAAAGCAACATTTCAGAAGCCTTGTACTATAATGTTGCAGTTGAAGTCAATAATTTAATTGCTAGCTGAAGCACATTTTTGGAGATCAGTGTTTGTAGTTTAAAAAAATTTATTCTGCACCGTAGTGCATACCTGTCAACCTTCCCGGATTGGCCGGGATTTCACGGTTTTTGGCGCCAATTTGCGCCATTTCCCACCCCGCGCTGCCGAAACCCCGGAATTTGGCAGCGGGGGAAAGGAGGTACTGCGCAGCCCTTCTGCGCAGGTCACCTTCTATGCATGCGTAGAAGGCTATGCCGCTTGCGTAGAAGGCTACGCATGCATAAAACCCTTTTACGCATGCGTAGAAGGTGACCTGTGCAAAACTGTTCTGCGCAGGTCCCGGATTGGCCGGAGCCGCGGTTGACAGGTATGCCGTAGTGTGTGTTAGATGAGGGGGTGAAATCTGGTGATACTGTACTTCTATCCAGGGACAATCTAGTTGTTGCTAGTTTTTCAGAATCATTGCTTCTCACCTAATTAAAAAGGATAAAGAAGCAAAAAGCCAAGATAGTGAAAGTGAGCTTGTCTTTCACTCTGAATATGAGTAAATATGCCACAATTCACGTTGTTCCTGTTATTGTGGGGGTGGGTGGTTAGTAAAATTGTTTGTGCTTTCCATATGCCCGTGAGGACAGAAATTCAGCATGTGAAACTTCACCTATAACACTCTGCTGGGGAAAAGTTTCCTCTGTTGATCACAGAGGTCTATAAAATACACTCGCTCACTCACCTATCTACCCATTTTTTGTTCTGTCGCACAGTCGAGTCCGCCTTTTTGCGACCCCATGGGCCACAGCATGCCAGGCTCCTCTGTTATCTGCCATCTTCTGTAGTCAGCTCAGATCTACGGCCACTGCGTCAATGAAGCCAGTTGTATCCGACTAAGATTTGGTACTTTTAGTGTATGGGACCAAAGACAACGAAACAGCCGAAGGGTTGGCTTAACACAGGTTTATTGCATGATGATCCGGAGGAACATGTGGTAATGGCGGATGGGTAGCTCAATATATACAGCTGGCTATACATTTGAATGTGGCTCGTTGACAGTCTATTGGTTGCTGCCTGCGTGATGTCATAGACGGTCACGCCCTTCTTGTCCAGGTGAGGAGGTGGCGGGAATCTTCCCGCGCTGCTGATCCAGGGTGAATCTGAGCCATGAGAGCTGGACGCTCGCTATTGCCATCTAGTGTAAAGCTGTGCCTTTAATATTGTTAAAGGCACAGCTTTACAGAACACAACATCCCTCCCCCCTAGGATGAGACGAAGTCTCTCAGCCAAGATGGCTTATTGCAATTGCGTTTGGGCCGTGATGTGGGCTGACCTGCCCCGGGGGCGCTACCGCTTCTT
Source organism: Bradypodion ventrale (assembly GCA_035047345.1). Taxonomy (NCBI): domain Eukaryota; kingdom Metazoa; phylum Chordata; class Lepidosauria; order Squamata; family Chamaeleonidae; genus Bradypodion; species Bradypodion ventrale. Next base: position 303,971,380 of record JAWDJE010000001.1, read on the forward strand.
TGTTCCCTGGTCCTTTGTCCTGTAACGGGAGAGGGAGACTTGTTAGCTGCTTGCCGTGGTTTGGCGATTTTAGGGGAAGGGAAAAACTCCATTGTGGGCAGACCGGGGGCGCTCAGGGCTAACGAAAAACCCCTCTTCTCGCTTGGACGGGTGGGGGACCACTCCGAAAAACTCCCCCCGGCTCTGAAAATCAAATCCTAACTCAGTTGGGGTATCCGTATTTGTGGGGGAATTCCGCGAGATATGTATGGGGTCGGGTTCCTCCTCTTCCAAAAGATCCCGCAGGATATCTATGAGGGCATCCTCCCTTTCCTCCCCCCTTGGTGGGGACCCGCGGCCCCCTTCTCCTTCCCCTTGGGCTAAACGGGTGGGGGAGAACCCTAACGCTGAGTCTTGTTCCTTTTGGTCTGTGCCCTGCTCATCGGGGACCCTGCGCCAGAGCTGGTCCGCGTGCCGCCTCCACAGTAGACCTGTGCTGGTCTCCACGCGGTACGAAACGGGGCCGGTTTGCTCCATGACAACGCCCGGCACCCAGGCTGGCCCCGCGCTGGCGTAGTTCCTGCAATGCACGGGGGCGCCTATGCTGAAACTCTTTGTGGCCTCTAGCCCGATGTTCCTTCCCTTGTCTTCTACTCTCGTGGGGTCTAGCCTAGTGAGGATGGTGGTCAGTTTCCTGCGCATTAAGAGCTCCGCGGGGGAGTATTCTGACGCCAACGGGGTCACCCTGTATCCTAGCAGAAACTGACACACTTGTAGGTTGAGGTCCCCGGGGCCCATGCGCCGCAGCGCGTCCTTCGTGGTGCGGACGAGGCGCTCTACTTGGCCATTGGTGGCCGGGTGGAAAGGGGCGGAGGTGATGTGCCGGATGGCGTTAATCTCCGTGAATGCCCTGAACTCAGCGGACATGAAACAACTAGCGTTATCGCTAATTAAGGTGTCGGGTATGCCGAACGTGGAAAAAATTCTCCGCAAATGCTTAATCGTCGCGGCCGAGGAGGTGCTCGTGACTGGGATAACCTCCAACCACTTGGAGAAAGCGTCCACAACAAGGAGAAACAGAGTCCCTCGGAACGGGCCCGCGAAATCTATGTGTATCCGGGACCACGGCCCCTTAGCCGCGTCCCACTCCCTGTGGGGAAGACGGGCCTCCTCTGGTCTGGAGCATTGGCAATTCTCACAAGTGCCGACCATGTGCTCGATGTCAGCGTCTAACTGGGGCCACCAAAAATAACTACGGGCCAGCGCTTTGGAGCGCACAATTCCGGGGTGGCTGACATGCAGCAGTTTGAGCACCCACGGTCGTAGGGATGTGGGGATCACCACCCGCTGGCCCCACAGAAGGCACCCCCTCTCTAGGGACAACTCTAGTTTTTTCCGGAAGAACGGGTCGAATTCCGCTGCCGGGTAAGACGCGGGCCACCCTTTCTGCACCCATGAGCTAACCTTCGCCAAGGTATTGTCCTTGCCGGTCGCTTTGGCGATGTCGGCGGGCAATATTGGGGGTGAGTCTAGGACCTCTATCATCAGTACCTGGTGGTCTGGCTCCTCCCCGCCCACGTGGCAGCTATCCTGGGGAAGGGGGGATCTCGACAGGGCGTCCGCATGGCTAATTTCCCTCCCGGGCCTGTACACCAACGTGTGCTGATACGCGTTGAGGAAAATGGCCCACCTAAGCATCCTCGGGGACAGGATCTGTGGCGTGGGCTTATCTGCGGTGAAAATGCCTAGCAGGGGTTTGTGGTCCGTCACGATGGTGAACGGGCGGCCATACAGAAAATCGTGAAATTTTTTTGTCCCCGCAATTATCGCTAGCGCTTCTCTGTCTGTCTGTGCGTAATTTCTCTCCGCTTGGGACAGGGACCTGGAGTAGAATGCTATCGGGGCCTCCCTTCCGTCTTCCAGCACGTGGCACAACACCGCCCCCACCCCCACCGGGGATGCATCACAGATCAGGACCACCGGGCGTTTGGGGTTGAAATGAGTCAGTATGGCATCAGACGCCAGGAGATGTTTCAGTTCACTAAATGCCCTCTCTTGGTCATCGCCCCACTTCCATGCCTCGTCCTTTTTAAGCAGTTTGTGTAGCGGTTCAGCCACTGCTGCCTTCCGGGGGAGGAAGGAGTGGTAGAAGTTGAGCAGCCCAAGGAACGACTGCAGCTCGGGCTTGGAGGTGGGGCGAGGGGCCTTCTTGATGGCAGCCACCTTAGATTTGGAAGGTTTTATCCCCTCAGGAGTCACCCGAAACCCTAGGAACTCAACCTCGGCCGCGAAGAAGACGCATTTGTCTTTTCGCAGTCTCAACCCCGCCTTTTCGAATATTGCCAGAACCTTTCCCAATCTCTTGGCCAGTTCAGCCCGACTCCCCCCCGTTATCAACACGTCATCAAAATAAGGCAACACCCCCTCTAGCCCCTTCAGGAGGCGTTCCACAAGTGACTGGAAAATTCCAGGCGCCGAATTTACGCCGAATTGAAGGCGCGTCACCTGGAACGCCCCCTTATGGGTGACTATGGTCTGCGCAGCAGCTGCGGCAGGGGACACTGAAAGCTGTTGGTAGGCCTGTGCCAAGTCGAGTTTGGCGAAACACTTCCCCCCGTGCAACCTGGCCAGCAGATGGCTGACTACCGGCACCGGATAAGCATTAGGGCGGATCGCCTTATTGATGGTGCACTTGTAATCAGCGCATATGCGGACCTCCCCATTGGCCTTTAGTGCTGTTACAATTGGAGTTTCCCACTCCGCAGAATCAACAGGAACAAGGATCCCCTGGCCCACCAATTTGTCCAGTTCCGCCTCTATTTTGTCCTTGAGTGCAAACGGCACCCGGCGCGGTTTGAGTCGTATTGGGCGGACCTCCGGGTCTAGGTCGAATGTCACTGGGGGCCCCTTGAATTTCCCCAGTCCTTTTTTGAAAACTTCAGGGTGCGCGTCGCACACCTCCTGTATCGGGTCAGTCCCAACGGCGTGCACCCCCCCAATAAACAAACCCAGGGGCTGAAACCATTGAGTTCCGAGGAGGCTGCAATTCCCCCCCTTAAGCACGACTAGGGAGAGAGTCGCGGCGTGCTTCTTAAATTTGACCTGAAATTCTCCAACCCCCAACACTGGAATACTGTTCCCTTGCACGTCCCGTAGCGTAGACCTCAACACTTTGAGCTTGGGTCGCATGTGGGGGGCAATTCTCAAAAACTCCCTCTGGGAAATAATTGAATATGAGGAACCCGAGTCAATTTCCATTCTAATGGGGACCCCTTGCACTAGTACCTCAACAAAGTAACGGGGGTGTCCCGCGGACACGCTGAACACTGGGGCGTCGTCCTCGCTGCCGTCGGAGATGCGGCCCATGCCATCCCGCTTTCTCGTGGCCTGGGCGCCGTCTTTGGGTCTCGTCGAGCGGTCTTGTCCCGCTGCACGGTCTGCCCGGTCTGTCGAGCTCCTCCGGGCCTTGCGCCTTTTTCTGCATACCTTGGCGATGTGCCCGCGGCGGCCGCAGTTGTGACACTCGGCCTTTCTGAACGGGCATTTGGCGCGGTCGTGGGCCGCTCCACAGCCGTCGCACCGCCGGCCCTCTTTCCGGACCTTCCAGACGTCCTCGTCGTCGCTGCTCTCCGCGGATGATTTTGAAGTTCGCCGGGCTGCATGCACTGATGTCTCTGCCTTGCTCGTCTTCGGCCGCCAGTCCTGGAGCTCTTGCACCCCAGCCTTTGTGGCTTCCGCAGCCTGCGCCGCTTTCAGGACCTCCTGCAACGTGGGGGGTGGCTCTTGGTTCATCAACGTGCGCTGAGTTTCGGCGTCGTTCAGGCCGCATAGCACGCAGTCCCTGAGGGTGATTTCGGCGTTCTCCCATTTACACGGGCCGGCAGCCAGTCGCAGGGCCGCCACGAATGCGGTGACCGTCTCCCCGGGCGCTTGGACTCGCCTCCAGAACGCGCTCCGAGCGGGAAACATCGCCGTCGAGGGCCGGAAATACTCGCGCAGCATCTGTAGGAGATCTTTGGCCTTGAAATCGCTCACCCTCTTCGGTGCGATCAGGTCCACCAAGGTTCTTTTGGTATCTTGTCCGAGCATCCTGGTGAAGATGGCCCTTTTCTTTGCCTCATCCGTGACTTCGGATTCAACCAGTGCTCCCTGGAAGTCCATTTCGAAGATCTCCCAGTCTCCCGGTTTCCTGATTTCGAAACCGGCGCATGTCTTGGTCCCGTGGGCAGCCATCATCCCACCTTCGTCGCCAATTTAGTGTATGGGACCAAAGACAACGAAACAGCCGAAGGGTTGGCTTAACACAGGTTTATTGCATGATGATCCGGAGGAACATGTGGTAATGGCGGATGGGTAGCTCAATATATACAGCTGGCTATACATTTGAATGTGGCTCGTTGACAGTCTATTGGTTGCTGCCTGCGTGACGTCATAGACGGTCACGCCCTTCTTGTCCAGGTGAGGAGGTGGCGGGAATCTTCCCGCGCTGCTGATCCAGGGTGAATCTGAGCCATGAGAGCTGGACGCTCGCTATTGCCATCTAGTGGTCACTAGCTCGCGTCCTCTTATAAGGGTTACAGTGATACAGCTGAAGGTTATAATGTTGCACACAGAAAGGTTACATTGTTACCACATGGTTAGGTACATTGTTAAAGGCACAGCTTTACAGAACACAACAGTACTCATCTCTGTTTATAGCCAAAGAGCCAGCGCTGTCTGCATCTGAAGACGTTTCTGTGGACATGTGGCAGGCATGACTAGACACTGGCATGAACGGAATGCTGTTTACCTTCCTACCAAACTATTTATCTACTTGTAATTTCTTGCTTTCAAACGGCTAGGTTGGCAAGAGCTGGGACAGAGATGGGAGTACCTTTCAGACGTCAAGTTCAGCATCTTAACCACTAAGCCACCGCAGCCCCTCCGAGCTTCAGCTTGAATGCACCTAGATTTTCTGTTCTCAATTTGAATTCATTATTGGCAGCTTGTTATTGAGATCTCCTTCAGCTAAAGTGTCTGCCATGAAAGAACATTGCCTGGGCCTCGGATATGAAGTAAAAGGGTCAACTTCAATTTCCAGCACCAGCTAGCAAGGCCCAGTCACAGGACTCCATAATAGTAGATTTGAGGCCCCAATTCCGTACATCATTACGTCTACTGCTTCACTACTGTTCCTGCTATTGGTGCTGCAGATACTCTTAAATGAAATGCCATGAGAAGAAATCTTCTTAGCAAAAAAGGAAAAAAAAATCAGATGTTTTCAATTTCAACCAAGAAGGCATTCCCACCCCCACCCCCCTTTCTGGCATACTTTTAACAAAAGATATAAGCTTTGGGGGTATGAGAGTGCTGCTGGGGGGTTTAATCCAGTTTCAGTCTGAAGCAGTCAGCTGAGAATGTTATTACATATGCTGTTTGGTAGACCACAGAAAAGACCAGCTTTTGATTTTATTTTTTCAGCATTTCAAAGAATTGAAGGAGATGCTGATGATCAACGGCAAAGGTAAAAGTAGTTATGATATCCAAGCACAATCAGTCTTACAAATTATGCGAGCAGCCATGCAGTTACTCTTCAGCATATTGATTCAAAAGGAAATCCCACTGAGCTCAGTATGAAGTGTGTGCCGTGTGTGCAGCAGATTGTGGCCAAAGTAATTGGAAGCGGAACTGAACACTATTTTTAGGCCTTTGCTAAAGCCAGTATGCTCACTGGGATGTGTTGGCTTCAGGGATCAAAAACTCAAATCCCCACTGTTCCTCTCACTCCTCACATCAGGAAAGGGGCTGGCTGAGATAATCCAGAGCACATGTTCCTATGAGGTTGTGCTCTCTATCTTGTGTGGCCTTGCACAAGATGTAGGGTTCCAAAGCACCATTAGAAAGAGGGGAATGATAAACCCCTTCAGAATACTTTATACACAGAAAACCCTTTGAGGGTCACCAGAAATGAGAATCCGCTTGACAGCACATAATAGGTAAAAGCAGTAAATGTGAACTTCTACTTTTTCATTAGTATTGTACATCCTAACTAGTGAGCACCCCTTCACTTTTCTGTCACTCCCTTCATACCTTAAAACAGGGGTTGACAATATTTTTAAGTTGGGGGCTGGGTCAGACAGTTTGAGGGGGCCAGACTGGTGGTCCCCCCCACCATAAATGATGTTTTAAACGCATCCGTGGCTGCCGTAAACACGTCCACAGCCATTATAAACACAGCCATGGCTGCTTCTGGCAGCTGTGGCAGCAGCAGCAACAGTTGTAGAGAGGGGGGGGCAGATGATTTGGTGCCGCAGGCCGGATTTGACCCATGGGCCATAGATTGCTGACCCCTGCCTTAAAGCAGTTTCCCCATAGTTGTGGCATCCTTATGTAGACATGCAGTGCAGCCCTTTGCATAGTCACCCAAAAATAATAGTGTTTGGTTGGGTTTATTCTCACACTAAGTGGATAAAAATACATGAATCTTTGTTTTTTTATGGGTGGTAAAAACTAAATCAAAATATTATCATCAAATGGGCTTAAAAAGAATAATTCATTTTCCTTAAATAATTTTGAATATTATTATTTCTATATAAATAATAGTAAAAGTAAGGTCTCCCTTGTTCGAAAGTCAGTCATATCTAACAAGGGGGCGGTGTGCATCTCCGTTTACAGCCAGAGTTGTCTGCATCTGCAGATGTTTCTGTGATCATGTGGCAAGCATGACTAGATGCCGGAGCATACAGAACTCTGTTACCTTCCCCGCCAAAGCAGTACCTATTTATCTAATTGCAATTTCTTGCTATCAAACTGCTAGGTTGGCAGGAGCTGGGACAGACAACAGGAACTCACTCCGTTGCTCAGAGCTCGGGTTTTGGACTGCTGACCTTCCAGTCATCACGCTCGTGTCTTAACCACTAAGTCACTACAGCCACTAAATAAATAATATAATGTGATATATTATACTATATAATAATATATTACTAACTATTATTTTTTAGGTAATTTAACAGAATAGTAAGTACCTTAATATTGATCAGTCTTCATGTAAGTTTATTAACCATGTAAATCTGTAAAGTGAATAAACTCTTGTATCATACAGATTTGTCCACTACTTATCTACTCAAAACTAAGGTCCATTGATTACAATGGATCTTCCTTCAAATTAAGTGTGTTTAGGTTGCAGCTTTACTTAGCCACTGGACACTTTTGGTATCTTTCTAATATTTATTTACAAAAATGGAGCATATTGGATAGGTTCAGGCAACACAATCTTGTGTCGGCTCCCCAGGATGTAATGTTGGCACCTTCCCAAGTTCACGGACCAGCTAGAAGCTAAATTCAGCCAGACAGTTTCCTCCTTCTGTTCTCTGTCTGCAGAGATGGAAAAGGGTAGCTAACTGCCTGGTTTGGCTATCTCTTTCCCATAGTCTCTAAACCACTGTGAGAATCTGGAAAAAAGATCACATTATTTGACATTAATAAGCAAGTGTTTTAAGGATGATTTAGCTTTGTTTGTTATGTCTCAGATAACTTTTTAGATTAGCAGGTCAAAACCATAATGTTAGATTCATTTGCAGTCAGCAAGATTGCCAGGCTGACTTTTGCTAGATAAACATTTTGAAATGAAAGTTAATATCAATTAATGGTAGATGCAAAGAGAAATACATTGCAAGCAAAACTGAATTATTGTTGAATAACTGAATGATGTAGGCTCTGATATTTTATTGTTTTAAATCAGTTGTCTAGTTTTGATATTAATTGGAAATGAAAAACTCACAGAAGCCATCAAAAATAAAGGATGAACAACTCGATGAAAAGATGGCACCAATGAATACTAAAGACAGAAGGAAGGCCAGAATGGCAGCAGAACAGACTCAGAATTGGAGGAACTCCTACAAGACATGTTGCAGCAACTGAGGTTGGAATTACAGGAGATCTGGATGGCTGTTTTATGCCTCAAAATGACTCAGAGCTGCAATCCCAAAAGCAAAAAAATTTCAACTTGCACTTTTAAAACCAGAGGTGCGCAAACTACAGCCAGATATGGCCCATTATGCCAATTCATCCAGCCCATGCTGCCCTTGTGAGCAATGAGGGCGGTGTGGGCCAGATGAATTGACATCAGTGGCTGGATCTGGCCAACAGGCCATAGTTTGGGCACCCCTATTTTAAACACTACACATTTATGTCACAACAGACACAGTCTTAGAAAAATATTACCTTCTCTTGCCTGAAACTGAAGAGTAAATGCTTCTTCCAAAACTGTTCCTGCCATTTGTTGTTTTATACATAATTGTATCAAATGTTCTGAACATTTTTAAGTGTTGCCCAATTAATAAGAAATACCTTTGGATTTTTTAAAAGAAAAGTTTCAAGTTGATTCATGTTTCATGAAATTGTTGATTACCAGCATAATCCTATGGATTCTTGCTCAGAACTGACTTCAATGGGATTTATTATTAGCCAGTGTGTAAGACTGTGACTTAAAGCTTGCAGCCGCAGGTCATGATTGCAGCAGTGGGTCACCAGTCCCAAAACACCTGTTTACATAGAGCAGGGGGTTGCAGGCTGGCTCTGCCCCCCCCCCGATGCCATTCCATCCGGCCCACAGCAATGACCCCGGAAGTGGAAGCAGATGTGCCCATGCATGTGCAAATGCGCATTTGCGGCAGGGGGAAACCACATGTCCAACCCACTCAGCTGTCTGAGGGAGAGTTGTCCGGCTCGTGATACGAAAAACTTGAGAACCACTGACATAGAGGCTGTCTGCATTGGAGTGTACCCTGGTCTTTGAGTTGGGTTAGTCCAATTGCATTCACATGTCAAACAGGCCAATTCCTACCACATGACCCATTATGAGACCCCATCAGGGGTTAAATTTAATTGGCCCACTATATTTTAGCTCATCCTCAGTGTACAGGGCATCAGTTGAATGGCTTCCTCTGTCAGCTATAAAGCACTACCCCCCACTCTATGTAAAGCACTGCTGCAATGGAGGGGGCTGTCCCATCTGATCAGCAGCAGCATAAAGGACCTACTTCTCAGCTGATCAGAGGAGGGATTCCCCCACTCCTATCTGTTGAGAAACTTGCGTCTTTAGAAGAGCACAATACTCCTCCACCTTTGAATTCAAGTGGCTTTTTAAAAGCCACTCTACATCTGCCCATGAGGGCAAGTGCAGACAAACCTATTGTTTCCCTTTTTTTTGTTTATAGGAACATTCACAATAGTAAGGAAAGAACTGTTTTTAGGGTCTCAACTGGACATGAGATGCTGTCTTACACAAAGCCAGATAATGTCCAGGATATAGTAGAGCTGTTCTGCTAACCCAAATGCTTCCATCAGTGGGGAACGGAGTGGGGATTGTTGAGTCTCTTTGCAAGCAAATGATGTACCCTATCACGATCCTAAACTACAGTCCCTTCCCCATAATAAGAACATCAGATTTATGCAGAACAGGGAATAATGCTTTGTGGGATTTAACACTCACAATTCCCCCAACCAGAATAGCAATGCTTATGCTAGCTAGGGAATTGTGGGGATTTTAGTCCAAAAAAGTGACTTTTCCAAGTTGTGAAGTACGTGTACGCACTCATGCGCATGCGCGTACACACACACACACACACAAAATACATTTTCATTAGTTTATAATGAAAATAGCATTTCAGTTTCAAAGCCTTCTTAATTCACATATTGTCAAAACACACTGGAAGTTAAACTTCACATGTCCAGTTTTGCTGTTGAGTCATAAAACCCACAAAACTCTTCATGTAAGCAAATTTGTGTTATGATTTAGGTGGATAAGGACATCTTTCAAGGCTGCAAATGCCCTAAAAAAATCTGTTTCCACTTTTATGGAAAACCCTTTTGAAATTTGGCATGATTTATGTAAGCGCATCCAAAAAAACAAAACAATGTATTAAAAAAGGTCTGTCTGAGGTTTGGCCAGCATCTGAGAAAGCTGACACTGCTTTTCCAAACGGCTTCTGGAGAGCCAGTGACCAACTTCTAGAAGAGCGAAGGAGAACTAACGAGAGGTCTTTTAGGAAACAGCTGGAAGAATGAAGGTCTGTAATAAATTTCAAAAATGCATCTGAAAATAGATGAATCTGTTGTTCTGTGGTGAGAAAATAACTGACATAGAAGCATGTTTTTTTTTAAAAAGAGAGAAACAAAACTTTTCTAAACATTCTTCAAAGCTGCTATTGGCACACTCGAACTCCTGCTGAAATACTATAGTTCTGTGTTGGGAGGAGGACAAGAGGAATGAAGTCTGTGGAAATCGTTATGATTTTGTGCTTTAGGAATGGCGTGCTTTGTAACTGGTTTCTGTTCTGCAGATCCAGATGAAAATCCTAGTTGGAGCAATCTCCTGCCTTTTGCTGTCTTTGTTAATTATGTGCGTTGTATTAATTCCGTCTCAAGGTAAGACAACTTTAGAAAATCAACAATTAAATGCTTAATAGTTAGAGAATGGACTTCGTGCAAGTCCCATTGTTTCTGATGGAAATTAAAATGTGTAATGTTGGACTAGTTTGCACCCAGCTGTTTGTTTCTCCAAAGCTACAACTGCTTAAGAAGTTTATATTATCCAAGCCTGCTGACTATCTTGTCAGCATTTTTGTATGTTTGCTAAGACCATACAACTCAGCAGGCTTCAGCTTGTCATAGAAAGACCTCCGGCATCTCTAGACCAAATTGCTACTGGCCCTGGAGACTGGGAATAATATAAACTATACTTCAAGACATCTAGAGTGTGCCAGATTGAGAAAAGATGAAGCAAACATAACAATGATAAATACTTCTTTCAGTGGCTCCACCACAATGCCTATTAAATCATGCTCAGTGCCAGTAGCGTGCTGATAGCCTATAAGTGGAATACATTGATGGACTTTTGGTTAGCAAATGGCTGGGACTTTTGGTAAGCAAAACATAGGTTCTTCTACCACAGACAGAGCTTAGAGCCCAAATCTTCTGGGGACTTCTTGGATTTCTAGACCTCCCCCCAGGCCCAAAAATATTCCAAGTGCTGTTTTATATGTTGTCTTGTATTTTCCGCAAAGCCTCTCTGACTTTTCAAAATATATTTGGTGATGTTTTGATGAGCTGCTAATGTTGAACTTAAGAGTGTAAGGGTTAGTAGTCACAAGACTTTCAACCAGTAGTAGCCAGTTTTCAAAATTTAATACAGGTGAAATTCGGAAAATTAGAATATCGTGCAAGTGTCCATTCATTTCACTCAAAAGGTAAAACAAATACATGAGATAGACTCACTACATGCAAAGCGAGATATGTCATGCCTTAATTCGTTATGATTGTGATGATCATGGCGTACAGCGTACATGAGATTATTTGATGATTATGGGGTACATGAGATTGGGGGGGTTGGGGTTTTCATAAACTGTAAGCCATAAGCATCAATATTATAACAAAGTAAGGCTTGAACTATCTCGCTTTGCATGCAATGAGTCTATCTCATATATTTGTTTCACCTTTTAAGTTGCATTACTGAACTGAATAAACATTTGCACAATATTCTAATTTTCCGAGTTTCACCTGTATTTAATCCATATTAAAGCTGAGGTGTCAGTTGATAGACCTCCATCAGTCAGCTCTAGAATCCTTTTTCATTGCAGCAGCTCATCTCAAATGGCAATGACGAAGAAAAATGAAGACCTTTTCTGAACATGAACAAAGTGTGTTTTGACTTGCAACTATGAAAATGCCATCCTCCTGACATCCAGAATTGGGAAGTGGGGAGAAGCTAAGGGTGAAAGACCAAGGAAAGAGTTTGATCACAAGATTAGGAGTAGCTTTTCACTTTAAACCAGTTTGGCAATTTTTTTTCCGCTTAGCCTATCTCAATCTTTACTTGGATCTTGACTCGCCAAAATTATGAACAGTCTAGCTAACTTGTGACTTGGCGCTCAAGGGGTAATGTCTGCACTTATTTTATAACTTCAGGAAATATCTTTCCAGAAGTTATGTCATTTCTATTATACTAGGGATGTAACTAATAGGATTTTGTCAAATTGATAAATGTAACTTCCAGTTTCAATATGTATTCTCATAGAGCTGCTGACACTTGTATTCAAGATTACTTTCTCCACACAGTATTCTCAAATAACGGTGTTACCCCCAAACATGCAATCAGTAAAAGGTGTTGCATGCTTGTGTGTTTTACAGAAACAAGGAATTAACAAGGGCTTTTTTTCCCTACAGTAAGTAAAGTATTAATGAAAAAACATCTGTGAATTGTGATGTAAGCCTTTTCTTCCTGATTTTAAAAGCTCCCAATTGGAAACAGTCACACTGTTCACAAAGGAAATGGTCTACTCCACAAAGCTTTATTTTCAGCCATTATTGCCAACTCAGTATTTGCTTTGATCATAAAAACTGATATCTGTGTGTCTAGAATGCCCTTCGGATTTATTTATCTTGACAGCTTGCTTCTGCATTAGCACTGCGGAGAAGAAGTGTCAACAGTGGAAGTGACATGTTTGTTCTACAGTAACTAATAGTTACTTAGCCAAAGCCCCGAGCATTACCGTTAAAAAAACAAAATACAACATTGTAGGCTGTTAAAGTAAACAGTGAAATGTTTCCTACATGATCTTGAGGAGGAAAGAAGGCCATAGATAAGGAAGTCATGCAGGAAACAAATGCCTTCAAATGCAGTGATCAGCTGAGGGTGATCTGGGCCAGTCCCACCCATGCCGCCCAGAGTCTTTGTGAGTTGGGCGGCTATATGAATATGAATATAAATAAATAAATAAATTTGGCAAAGTCTGGTGGGTGCCTCAGGCAGCAAATGCTGAGAGATGCAGTAGCAAGGTGTTGAGGGACAGAGTTGAAGGAGCCATAGAGTCTATCCTGCACCCTCTAAGCTAGTCGACTTTCCTGTCATTGCAGTGGAAAAGAGATTCAGTTGCTATTTCTGTTGACTTGTAAGAATGGGATTTTAGAATTAAAGAACTCTCAGTCCCATAATTCATTAGGAACCCCCACCCCAGGCTGATTTATGGGAGTGTTAGCCTTGAAACTGGTGGGAGAGGGAGCAGCCCACTTTCTTCCATGTCATTCCCAAGCCACATCTTCAGATGGTTAGATAATTGTCCAAGGCTTTTCCAGGGCTCTGTTCATACCTGTCAAGTTTCGGGAAATTTCCGTCAAACCCCCGAATTTTACACTCTTTCCCGCCATCATCCCATATTAGTTAGACTGCAATTAGACTAGAGTTAGACTGGAGGCCAGCACAGGATAAGCATTAGCTGCCCAGTTTCCCATTTTGGCTGGGAAATTTGCCTTATTTGACAGGAATTTCCCGAAACCTGATAGGTATGGCTCTGTTTCACCCCAAATTGCCTCCCCAGCCACTCCGGAGTGGCTGGGGATCTGCTTTGGGGTGAAACAGAGCCCAGGAAAAGCCTTGGAGAAGGGGGAAATGGCTTCAGAGGTTCACTATAGAGTGACGAAAATAGAAGAGGCTTCTATTTTCATAGCTCTTTAGTGAAGAGCCTCCTCTGAAGCCATTTCCTTCTTCCTCCAAGACTTTTCCTGGGCTCCGTTTCACCCCGAAGTGCCTCCCCAACCACTCTGGATGTGCTTTTGGGTGAAACAGAGCCCAGGAAAAGCCTTGGAGGAAGGGGGAAATGGAGTCAACCCCCTCAGAAGCCTCTTCTTGGAGAAGGAAGAGGTGGGCTGGGTGGGGAGGTGGGCAGGGCCAGCCATTTTTACTACTGGTACGTGTGTACTGGTGCAAACCTGCTGATGCCCACCACTCCACTGGCTGCATGCAACACCTGTGTTGGAGGTTCACATTTTGCTAGTGAGTGTATGGAAAGGGAGCCTGTAGCCAAATCAAAGAGAGATTGGCATTTGGAGTGGGAGCCATGAAGGAACTACGGTAGAAAAGAGCCTTATGAGCGAGGATGTGTTACTGGAGACCAAGTTCAGGATCATTCAGACTGTAGTATTTCTGATTACTACGCAAAAGCTGGACAGTAACTGGACGGGACCTTGACAAGGTCCCACACCAAAGGCTCTTGAATAAACTTGCCAGTCATGGAATAAAGGGACAGGTCTTGTCCTGGATCAGCAACTGGCTAAGGGACAGGAAACAGAGGGTAGCACTAAATGGACACTTCTCCAAGTGGAGGGAAGTAAAGAGTGGGGTCCCCCAAGGTTCAGTACTGGGACCCCTACTTTTCAACCTCTTCATAAATGATGTAGAAGTAGGAGTAAATAGCAAGGTAGCCAAATTTGCTGATGACACTAAACTATACAGGGTAGTGAAAACTGTGAGAGATTGTGAGGAGCTCCAGAGGGATCTCTAGGCACTGGGGGAGTGGGCAAAACAGTGGCAAATGAGCTTCAACACTAGTAAGTGCAAAAAAACCCAATTACATTTATAAACTGATGGGGTCTGAACTCTCTGCGACAAACCAGCAAAGGGACCTTGGTGTTGTTGTGTTCTATTACTGTACCTTTTACAATGTATCCATTCACGTGTATCCAATGTAACCATGCTTGTGTAACTTTGGTGTATGAAAACCAAGACACAGGACACAGCCTCGGGCTGGGTTAACTCAGGTTTATTGCATCGTGGACAGAGGGAACATGAGGTAATGGCGGATCGATAGCTCTTTATATACAGTAGTAATACATTTGAATGTGGTTGCATGGTAGCCCATTGGCTACTGTCTGCGTGACGTCATTGCTGGTCACGCCCTTCTTGTCCAGGTGTAGGTGGTGGCGGGAAAACTTCCCGCGCTGTTGCCTTTGATGAGTTTGGACCAAGAGAGCTTGGACGCTCGCTGCTGCCAGCTGGTGGTCATTAGCTCGCGTCCTATTACAGGGTTCATATGATACAGCTGAAGGTTACATTGTTGCTATAGGCAAGGTTACATTGGTTCAGATACATTGTAATCCATGTGGAAGATAAAACCATTAGAACACAACACCCCTCCCCCCTAGGATGAGACAAAGTCTCGAGCCCACACTTAAACACACTCCCCCCCCAGGAGACAAAGTCTCTCAGCCAAGATGGCTTATTTCGAACACGTTGGGGTCTCGATGCAGGCTGCCTTTCCCCGGGTTTGCTACCTTTTCTTTGTTCCCTGGTTTCCTGTCCTGTAATTGGAGAGGGAGACTCGTTAGTGACTTGCCGCGGCTCCGCGGCGTTGTTTGGAGGTGTGCTCTTTCTTAGGGAAGAACCGGGGGCACTGGGGGCTAACGAAAAACCCCTCTTCTCGCTTGGATGGGTGGGGGAACACTCCTGAAAACCCCCCCGGCTCGCAAAATCAAAATCAAAATTACATTCGGGGGCAGCGGTCGCGAACTCCTCTCCCCCTTCCCCGGCCTCTGGTAGAACTGGCGTATCAAAAGGGTATGAGTCGGGGCCGCTGCTTCTGCCTTCCCCCCTTGCTTGGGACTGTTGTCCGCTGCTGTCTCCCCCTTGGGCTAAACGGGTGGGGGAGGACCCTAACGCTGAATCTTGTTGCTGCGCCCCACTGACTTGCCCACTCACTCGGTGCCTCAGTTGGTCTGCGTGCCTCCTCCAGAGGAGGCCGGTGTTAGTCTCGACCCGGTACGACACTGGCCCCGTTTGTTCTACAACCGTCCCTGGTACCCAGGCTGGCCCTGCGCTGGCATAGTTCCTGCAGTGAACAGGGTCGCCGGCGGCGAAACCTTTCGAGACTGCCAACCCTATGTTTTTCCCTTTATCCTCGACTCTCGTCGGGTCTAGCCTGGACAGGATCGTGGTCAGTTTTCGCCGCATCAAGAGCTCTGCCGGCGAGTAACCAGACGCCAAGGGGGTCACCCTATACGCTAATAAGAACTGACATACTTGGTGATTTAGGTCCCCCGGGCCCATGCGCCGCAGCGCATCCTTTGTTGTACGCACCAGCCGTTCCACTTGGCCATTCGTGGCCGGGTGAAACGGCGCGGATGTGACATGCCGAATGGCGTTTGCCTCCATAAATGCCCCGAACTCCGCGGAGGTGAAACAACTAGCGTTATCGCTGACTAAAGTGTCGGGTAAACCGAACGTGGAAAAGACTCTCCTCAGTTGGCTAATTGTAGTGGCGGAGGACGTGCTCTTTACTGGGATAACCTCCAGCCACTTGGAGAACGCATCCACCACCAGGAGAAACATGGTTCCTCGGAATGGGCCAGCGAAATCTACGTGCACTCTGGACCATGGCCCCCTTGCTGTGTCCCATTCCCTATGCGGGAGACGGGCCGCCTCTGGTCGGGATCCCTGGCATGCCTCACAAGTGCCGACCATGTGCTCAATGTCCGTGTCTAGCTGTGGCCACCAAAAATAACTCCGGGCCAGCGCCTTTGAACGAACGATGCCCGGGTGGCTGACGTGCAGCAGTTCGAGCACCCTCGGACGCAGGGATGTAGGGACCACCACCCGTTGGCCCCACAACAGGCACCCCCTTTCTAGGGACAACTCTAGCTTTTTCCGAAAAAATGGGTCGAATTCTGTGCTTGGGGACGATGCCGGCCACCCCTTCTGTACCCATGAACTAACTTTCTCCAGCGTTCTGTCCTTGCCTGTCGCCCTAGCAATGTCGGCTGGTACTATTGGGGGTGCGTCTAAGACCTCAATTAACAACACCTGGCGGTCTCTTTCTACTCTCGCCTTTTGGTCGTCCGACAAGGGCAAAGGAGATCTCGAAAGTGCATCAGCATGGCTGATCTCCTTTCCGGGCCGGTACTCCAACTCGTGTTGGTATGCGTTGAGAAAAATAGCCCATCGCAGCATTCTCGGGGACAGGATCTGCGGTGTGGGCTTGCTTGCTGTGAAAATCCCTAACAGGGGCTTGTGATCAGTCACGATTTTGAACGGGCGGCCATACAGAAAATCGTGAAATTTTTTGGTTCCCGCTACTATCGCTAATGCCTCCCTGTCGGTTTGTGCGTAATTTCGCTCTGCTTGGGACAGGGACCTTGAATAAAACGCTACCGGGGCCTCCCTTCCGTCATCCAACACGTGGCAAAGCACCGCCCCCACCCCCACCGGGGATGCATCACAGACCAAGACCACTGGCCGTTTGGGGTCGAAATGCGTCAGGATTGCCTCAGATGTTAAGAGCTGCTTTAGTTCTTTGAACGCCCTCTCGTGCTCGTCACCCCACATCCATGTCTCCTCCTTTTTAAGTAACCGATGAAGCGGTTCGGCCACGGACGCCTTCCGTGGGAGGAATGTATGGTAAAAATTGAGGAGCCCCAGGAATGACTGTAGCTCGGTTTTGGATGTGGGGCGAGGGGCCTTCTTTATGGCTGCTACTTTGGATTTAGACGGCTTAATACCCTCGGGTGTGATCCGGAACCCTAAAAACTCGACCTCAGTTTCGAAAAAAACACATTTGTCCTTCCTCAGTCTCAGCCCTGCTTTCTCGAAAACAGTTAGTACTTTATCCAATCTCTTTGCCAGTTCGGCCTCACTCCCCCCTGTTATCAACACGTCATCAAAATAAGGCAACACCCCCTCCAGCCCCTTCAGGAGGCGTTCCACAAGCGACTGAAAAAGGCCGGGTGCCGAGTTCACGCCGAACTGTAAACGCGACACCTGGAACGCCCCTTTGTGTGTAACTATCGTTTGTGCCGCGGCCGTGGCGGGAGTTACGGGGAGTTGCTGATAGGCTTGTGCCAAATCGAGTTTAGCGAAACACTTTCCCCCATTCAGCCTGGCCAAAAGGTGGCTGACCACCGGCACCGGGTATGCATTAGGGCGGATCGCCTTGTTAATTGTACACTTATAATCAGCGCAAATGCGCACCTCCCCGTTGGCCTTCAGAGCTGTTACAATTGGAGTTTCCCACTCCGCGGAATCAACAGGAATAAGAATCCCCTGGCCCACCAGTTTGTCCAGTTCCGCCTCTATTTTGTCCTTGAGTGCGAACGGCACCCTGCGCGGTTTGAGTCTTATCGGGCGGACCTCCGGGTCTAGGTCGAAGGCTACAGGGGGTCCCTTGAACTTTCCAAGTCCTTTTTCAAAGACGGCGGGATGCGCATCGCAAACCGCTTGTATTGGGTCCACTCCCACTGTATGCACTCCCCCTATGAACAAGCCTAAGGGCTGAAACCACTGCGTCCCTAGGAGGCTACAACTTCCCCCCTTAAGGACAACTAGGGGCAGTTCCGCAGAATGTCTCTTAAAACTGACCCGAAACTTTCCGACCCCCAACACCGGAATGCTGTTTCCCTGTACATCTCGTAGCGTGGACCTCAACGTTTTAAGTTTGGGCCGCACGTGGGGGTCGATTTTCAAGAACTCTTTCTGGGGAATTATAGAATAGGAGGACCCCGAGTCAATTTCCATCCTAATAGGGGCCCCTTGTACTAGTACCTCAACGAAGTAATGGGACTGTCCCGCGGACACGCTGAACACTGGGGCGTCGTCCTCGCTGTCGTCCGAGACGCGGCCCACGCCGTCCTGCTTCCTCGTGGTCTGGGCGCCATCTTTGGACCTCGCTGGACGGTCCGGTCTGGTCGAACGGTCTTGTGACTGCCTCCGGCCCTCCTTCCGTTTTCTGCATGCCCTGGCGATGTGCCCCCGACGGCCGCAGGTGTAACACTCGGCCTTTCTGAAGGGGCACCTCGCGCGCTCATGGGCCGCTCCGCAACCATCGCAGCGGCGCCCACCTTTTCGGACCTTCTGGACCTCCTCGCCGTCGCTGCCTTCCGTGGATGACTTTGAGGCCCGTCGAGTTGCGTGCACCGACTGTCCGGACTTCCCGTGCACCGAATTTTCCGCCTTGCCGGCTCTAGGACGCCACTCACGCCACTGGTGCATCTCGTCCACTCCAGCATTCGTGGACTCCGCGGCTTCCGCGGCCTCTACGACCTCTGCCAGCGTGGGTGGCGGCTCCTTGTTCATCAAGCTGCGCTGCACCTCCTTGTCCTTCAGGCCACACAGCACGCCGTCCCTGAGGGCCATCTCTAGGTTGTCCCATCTACAGGGGCCGGCGGCTATCCTCATGGCGGTCACGAATGCCTCAACCGACTCGTCCGGCGCTTGGACTCGCCTCCAAAACGCGCTCCGAGCGGGAAACATTGCCCTCGAGGGTCGGAAACGCTCTCGCAGCAGCTTCATGATGTCGTCTGCCTTAAATTCGCTCACCTTCTTCGGAGCGATGATGCCCACCAGCGTCCGCTTGGTTTCTAACCCAAGCATTCTGGTGAGGATGGCCCTCTTCCTCTCCTCGTCGTCTTCTTTGACTTTGAGTTCCACCAGTGCCGCCTGGAAGTCCATCTCAAACAGCTCCCAGTCTTGCGGTTTGGTGATGTTGAACCCGCTCTGTGCCCTGACTGTTCCTTGGGGATCCATCATCCCACCTTCGTCGCCAATTTGGTGTATGAAAACCAAGACACAGGACACAGCCTCGGGCTGGGTTAACTCAGGTTTATTGCATCGTGGACAGAGGGAACATGAGGTAATGGCGGATCGATAGCTCTTTATATACAGTAGTAATACATTTGAATGTGGTTGCATGGTAGCCCATTGGCTACTGTCTGCGTGACGTCATTGCTGGTCACGCCCTTCTTGTCCAGGTGTAGGTGGTGGCGGGAAAACTTCCCGCGCTGTTGCCTTTGATGAGTTTGGACCAAGAGAGCTTGGACGCTCGCTGCTGCCAGCTGGTGGTCATTAGCTCGCGTCCTATTACAGGGTTCATATGATACAGCTGAAGGTTACATTGTTGCTATAGGCAAGGTTACATTGGTTCAGATACATTGTAATCCATGTGGAAGATAAAACCATTAGAACACAACAGTAACATTATAACCAGCAGCTGCTTAACTGTAGCCCTTACAATAGGACGCGAGCTAATGACCACCTGGTGGCAATAGCGAGCGTTCAAGCTCTCTTGGCCCAGACTCACCAGCAAACAACAGCGCGGGAAGGTTCCCGCCATCACCTACACCTGGACAAGAAGGGCGTGGCCGTCTATGACGTCACGCGGACAGTAACCAATAGACTGTCAAGGAGCCACATTCAAAATGTATAGCCACTGTATATATTGAGCTACCCATCCGCCATTACCTCATGTTCCTCCGGATCATCATGCAATAATGCAACCCTTCGGCTGTTTCGTTGTCTTTGGTCCCATACACTAAATTGGTGACGAAGGTGGGATATGGCTGCCCACGGTACCAAGACATGCGCCGGTTTCGAGATCAGGAGACCGGGAGACTGGGACATCTTCGAGATGGACTTCCAGGGAGCCCTGGTGGAATCCGAAGTCACGGATGAGGCAAAGAAAAGGGCCATCTTCACCAGGATGCTGGGGCCAGACACCAAGAGGACCTTGGTGGACCTGCTCGCGCCGAAGAGGGTGAGCGAATTCAAAGTCAAAGAGCTCCTCCAGATGCTGCGCGAATATTTCCGGCCCTCGATGGCGATGTTCCCCGCTCGGAGCGCGTTTTGGAGGCGAGTCCAAGCGCCCGGGGAGACGGTCGCCGACTTCGCAGCGGCCCTGCGACTGGCTGCCGGCCCATGCAAATGGGAGAACGCAGAAGTCACACTCAGAGACTGCGTGCTTTGCGGTCTGAACGACGCCGAGACCCAGCGCACGTTAATGAATCAGGAGCCACCCCCCACGTTGCAGGAGGTCCTGAAGGCGGCACAAGCCGCGGAAGCTACGAAGGCCGGGGTCCAGGAGCTCCAGGACTGGCGGCCAAAGACGGGCAAGGCAGAGACTTCGGTGCACGCTTCGGTGCACGCGGCCCGGCGAGTTTCGAAGTCGTCCGCGGAGAGTAGCGACGACGAGGACGTCCGGAAGGTCCGGAAGGAAGGCCGGCGTTGCGACGGCTGCGGAGCGAACCACGACCACACCAAATGCCCCTTCAGAAAGGCCGAGTGTCACAACTGCGGCCGCCGCGGGCACATCGCCAAGGTCTGCAGGAAACGGCGCGAGGCCCGGAAGAGCTCGAGAGACTGCGCGACGAGACCCAAGGACGGCACCCAGGCCACGAGGAAGCGGGACGGCGTGGGCCGCATCGCCGACGACAGCGAGGACGACGCACCGGTGTTCAGCGTGTCCGCGGGACACCCCTGTTACTTTGTTGAGGTACTAGTACAAGGGCCCCCCATTAGGATGGAAATTGACTCGGGTTCCTCATATTCCATCATTCCCCAGAGGGAGTTTCTGAAAATTGCCCCCCACGTGCGGCCCAAACTCAAAGCTTTGAGGTCCACGCTATGGGACGTGCAAGGGAACTGCATTCCAGTGTTGGGGGTTGGAAAGTTTCAGGTCCAATTTAAGAAACACGCCGCGACTCTCTCCCTAGTCGTTCTTAAGGGGGGGAATTGCAGCCTCCTCGGGACTCAATGGTTTCAGCCCCTGGGTTTGTTCATTGGGGGGGTGCACGCCATTGCCGTTGGGACTGACCCGATTCAGGAGGTGTGCGACGCGCACCCCGAAGTCTTCAAAAAAGGACTTGGGAAATTTAAGGGACCCCCAGTAGCCTTCGACCTAGACCCTGAGGTCCGCCCAATAAGACTCAAACCGCGCCGGGTGCCATTCGCACTCAAGGACAAAATAGAGGCGGAACTGGACAAATTGGTGGGTCAAGGGATTCTTGTTCCTGTTGATTCTGCGGAGTGGGAGACTCCAATTGTAACAGCACTAAAGGCCAACGGGGAGGTGCGCATATGCGCTGATTACAAGTGCACCATCAACAAGGCCATTCGCCCTAATGCGTATCCGGTGCCGGTAGTCAGCCATTTGCTGGCCAGGTTACATGGGGGAAAGTGTTTCGCTAAACTCGACTTAGCACAAGCCTACCAGCAGCTCTCGGTGACCCTAGCCGCAGCTGCTGCTCAAACTATAGTAACCCATAAGGGGGCGTTCCAGGTGATGCGCCTTCAATTCGGCGTAAACTCGGCGCCTGGAATTTTCCAGTCACTCGTGGAACGCCTCCTGAAGGGGCTCGAGGGGGTGTTGCCTTATTTTGATGACGTATTGATAACGGGGGGGAGTCGGGCCGAATTGGCAAAGAGGTTGGGCAAGGTTCTGGCGATATTCGAAAAGGCGGGGTTGAGACTGCGAAAAGACAAATGCGTCTTCTTCGCGACCAAGGTCGAATTCCTAGGGTTCCGTGTCACTCCTTAGGGAATAAGGCCGTCCAAATCTAAGGTAGCCGCCATCAAGAAAGCCCCTCGCCGCACCTCCAAGCCCGAGTTGCAGTCGTTCCTAGGGCTACTGAACTTTTACCACTCCTTCCTTCCCCGGAAAGCAGCCGTGGCTGAACCGTTGCACAAATTGCTAAAAAAGGGCGAGGCATGGAAGTGGGGCGACGAGCAAGAGAGGGCATTTAGTGAGCTAAAGCAACTTCTGGCGTCTGATGCCATCCTAACTCATTTCAACCCCAAGCGCCTGGTGGTCCTGATATGTGATGCATCCCCGGTGGGGGTGGGGGCGGTGCTGTGCCACGTGCTGGAAAACGGGAGGGAAGCCCCGATAGCGTTCTACTCCAGGTCCCTGTCCCAAGCGGAGAGAAATTACGCTCAGACAGACAGGGAAGCGTTAGCGATAATTGCGGATACGAAAAAGTTCCACGACTTCCTGTATGGCCGCCCCTTCACAATCGTGACCGATCACAAGCCCCTGCTAGGCATTTTTACCGCAGATAAGCCCACGCCACAGATCCTGTCCCCGAGGATGCTTAGGTGGGCCATTTTTCTCAACGCGTATCAGCACGCGTTAGTGTACAGGCCCGGGAGGGAGATTAGCCATGCGGACGCTCTATCGAGGTCCCCCCTTCCCCAGGATAGCAGCCACGTGGGCGGGGAGAAGCCAGACCACCAGGTGCTGATGATAGAGGTCCTCGACTCGCCCCCAATACTGCCCGCCGACATCGCCAAAGCGACCGGCAAGGACAACACTTTAGCAAAGGTTAGCTCCTGGGTACAGAAAGGGTGGCCAGCGTCCTCCCCGGCAGCGGAATTCGACCCATTTTTTCGAAAAAAGTTAGAGTTGTCCCTTGAGAGGGGGTGCCTTCTGTGGGGCCAGCGGGTAGTGATCCCGGCGTCCTTACGACCGCGGGTACTCAAACTGCTGCACGTCAGCCACCCCGGAGTTGTGCGCTCCAAAGCCCTGGCACGGAGCTATTTCTGGTGGCCCCAACTAGACGCCGACATCGAGCACATGGTCGGCACTTGTGAACCCTGCCAAAGCTCCAGGCCAGAAGAGGCCCGCCTGCCTCACAGGGAATGGGACGCGGCGAAGGGGCCATGGTCTCGGATTCATGTAGACTTTGCTGGCCCGTTCCGTGGAACGCTTTTCCTCCTTGTGGTGGATCAATCAATCAATCAATCAATCAGTTTAATTTATATCCCGCCTTCCTCAGCCGAGACCAACTCGAGGCGGCTAACAACATAATTCAACAAAGTAACAATAAAAGGATAATACAGAGAAACAACAAGTTCAAAATGGAAAACAATCCAGATAAGCATAATATCATAATACAGAAACTACACTACATAATTAGGTCATAAAATGCAATAAATATAATTATACTACAGCAAACCCAACATAGCAAGACCCCCATGTCCACTGGAGAACAGTCGTAGGAGCTACCACTCCCCCAACAGCTTGGGGAAGGAGGTCCACGTCTCCGTCTCAACATGAGCCAAGGCAGCCACAGCAAGGAGCCAAAGACAGCGATGCTCCTGGGCGGCGGCAGTCCTGGGCCTGGCCCGGCGGCCCACGGCCCTTTATCTCCCCGCACAAGGGACGGGGGAGGAGGGCGGGGCCCCCCCGCAGCTGCGCCGATGGTCCTGGGCGGCGGCAGTCCTGGGCCTGGCCCGGCGGCCCACGGCCCTTTATCTCCCCGCACAAGGGATGGGGGAGGAGGGCGGGGCCCCCCCGCAGCTGCGCCGATGGTCCTGGGCGGCGGCAGTCCTGGGCCTGGCCCGGCGGCCCACGGGCCTTTATCTCCCTGCACAAGGGACGGGGGAGGAGGGCGGGGCCCCCCCGCAGCTGTGCCGATGGTCCTGGGCGGCGGCAGTCCTGGGCCTGGCCCGGCGGCCCACGGCCCTTTATCTCCCCGCACAAGGGATGGGGGAGGAGGGCGGGGCCCCCCGCAGCTGCGCCGATGGTCCTGGGCGGCGGCAGTCCTGGGCCTGGCCCGGCGGGCCACGGCCCTTTATCTCCCCGCACAAGGGATGGGGGAGGAGGGCGGGGCCCCCCGCAGCTGCGCCGATGGTCCTGGGCGGCGGCAGTCCTGGGCCTGGCCCGGCGGCCCACGGCCCTTTATCTCCCCGCACAAGGGACGGGGGAGGAGGGCGGGGCCCCCCCGCAGCTGCGCCGATGGTCCTGGATGCTTACTCAAAGTGGTTGGAGGTCATTCCGGTCACAAGCACGACCTCGGCCACAACCATAAAGCATTTGCGGAGGGTCTTTTCCACGTTCGGTTTACCCGACACCCTCGTAAGCGACAACGCAAGTTGTTTCACGTCCACCGAGTTCAGGGCATTCACAGAAATCAACGCCATTCGGCACATCACCTCCGCTCCTTTTCACCCTGCCACCAACGGCCAAGTGGAGCGCCTCGTGCGCACCACCAAGGACGCGTTGCGGCGCATGGGGCCCGGGGACCTGAACCATCAAGTGTGTCAGTTTCTGCTAGGTTACAGAGTGACTCCCCTAGCGTCAGGATACTCCCCTGCAGAGCTTCTAATGCGCAGGAAACTGACCACCATACTAACTAGGCTAGACCCCACGAGAGTAGAGGACAAGGGGAAGAACATCGGGATAGAGGCCACAAAGAGTTTCGACGTGGGTGCCCCCATGCATTGCAGGAATTACGCCAGCGCGGGTCCTGCCTGGGTACCGGGCGTCATCTTAGAGCAAACCGGTCCCGTCTCGTACCGCGTCGAGACCAGCACAGGTCTACTCTGGAGGCGGCACGCGGACCAGCTCCGGCGCAGGGTCCCCGACGAGCAGGGCGCGGACCGCGGGAAACAAGATTCAGCGTTAGGGTTCTCCCCCACCCGTTCAGCCCAAGGGGGAGGAAAGGGGGGCCATGGGTCCCCGCCAAGGGGGGAGGAAAGGGAATCTGTCCTCGTGGATATCCTGCGGGATCGGTCAGCGGAGAGAAGGGAAGCCGATCTCATAGATATCCCGCGGGATCTCCCCACAAATACGGATACCCCAACAGAGTTAGATTTTGATTTTCAGAACCGGGGAAGTTTTGCGGAGTGGTCCCCCACCCGTCCAAGCGAGAAGAGGGGTTTTTCGTTAGCCCCGAGTGTCTCCGGTCTGCCCACAATGGAGTTTTTCCCTTCCCCCAAAACCGCCAAACCACGGCAAGCCTCTAACAAGTCTCCCTCTCCCGTTTCAGGACAAGGGACCAGGGAACGAGGAAGCAGTAGCGCCCCTGGGACAGGTCAGCCCACATCACGGCCCAAACGCGTTTGCAATAAGCCATCTTGGCTGAGGGACTTCGTCCCATCCTAGGGGGGAGGGATGTTGTGTTCTATTACTGTACCTTTTACAATGTATCCATTCACGTGTATCCAATGTAACCATGCTTGTGTAACATTATAACCAGCAGCTGCTTAACTGTAGCCCTTACAATAGGACGCGAGCTAATGACCACCTGGTGGCAATAGCGAGCGTTCAAGCTCTCTTGGCCCAGACTCACCAGCAAACAACAGCGCGGGAAGGTTCCCGCCATCACCTACACCTGGACAAGAAGGGCGTGGCCGTCTATGACGTCACACGGACAGTAACCAATAGACTGTCGAGGAGCCACATTCAAAATGTATAGCCACTGTATATATTGAGCTACCCATCCGCCATTACCTCATGTTCCTCCGGATCATCATGCAATAAACCTGTGTTAAGCCAACCCTTCGGCTGTTTCGTTGTCTTTGGTCCCATACACTAAAGGTGTCCTGGTGGACAACTCAATGAAGGTGTCAACCCAGTGTGCCCCAGCAGTGAAAAAAGCAAACTCAATGCCAGGGATCATTAGGAAGGGTATAGAAAATAAGTCAGCAAGGGTCATTTTGCCTCTTTATAAATCTATGGTGAGGCCCCATCTGGAATACTGTGTACAGTTTTGGTCGCCATACCTCCAGAAGGATATTATGGAGTTGGAGAAAGTACAAAGGAGGGCAACCAGAATGATTAGGGGACTGGAACACTTTCCTTACCATCTGAGGCTGCAACGGTTGGGCCTTTTCACTCTTGAACGACGGCGTTTAAGAGGTGACCTGATTGAAGTTTATAAAATCATGCACGGTGTGGACAAAGTAGATAAGGAAAAACTGTTTTCCCTATCGCACAACACTAGAACTAGGGGACACTCGATGAAACTTTTGGGTACTAGTTCTTAAACTAATAAGAGAAAGTACTTTTTCACCCAGAGGATTACTGGTCTATGGAACTCCCTGCCAGAAGAAGTGGTGACAGCTGTCAGTCTTGACAGCTTTAAGAAAGGATTAGACAAGTTCATGGAGGACAAGGGTATCAATGGCTATAATTATGGATACTTAAGGACAACCTCCGGGTTGGAGAGATAGGCAGGATATCTCTAAATGCCATTTCCAGGGAATCGTAAGCAGGTGAAGGCATCTGCTTGGGAATAATACCCTGAAGGAAATGGTGAGCCACTGTGTGAGACAGAATGCTGGACTGGATGGGCTCCTGTGGCCTGTTCCAGCAAGGCTGTTCTTATCTTCTTATGTTCTTATGTTATGTAGTATGGAATGTTAACATGGTGAGGTGGGTGGAATCAGTTCATTTGAAATGTACCGTTGGAGGAGAGTTTTATCTGTACTCTGGATTACAAGGAAGACAAAGACCTAAATTTTAGATAAAACCAAATATAAACTAGAAGGTTAAAAGACTAAACTGAGGCTCTGAAGGTACAAAAAGATTGCCCACCATTAGGAGATAACAGCAGTTCCACTGAAGTTTGTGCATCAGTATTTGTTCTGTTTGCAAACAAAACATCTGTATAGCTCTTGATGACCAGTCACAAAACAAACTAGAACATTTTATGAGATGTGAAGTTGAGAAGGCTCATGCTGGGACAATTACATGCTTTTTTCTCCCTAGGGAAGGAATTCTTGCTTCTAATGATGTGCTATAAGTATTATATACAGTGGTACCTCATACAACAATTTTAATCTGTTCCATGGGGCTCGTTGTTGTATGAAACAATTGCTGTACGATACATGCACCGTATAGCAATTTTTCCTATGGGATGCATCGCACAATGATTTTTTTTTGTTAAGCGGTTTTTCGCCATTGAAAAATTGTTGTACGATTTTTTCTATAGGGAAAATTGTTAATGTGAGATGCCATTCCCCCCCCCCCAACCTAATTGTTATGCGATTTTGTTGCTATACAGGGCGATTATTGTATGTGGTTCCAATGTAGTCTGATCTTCACAGCCATTGATAGCCAAAGGAGCTGGATGCAAACATTCTCATACACTATGTTGTAAACCTGACATCTTTAAGCTTTAACAAACCACTCAATGCCATTTCCATGCTGAATAGCAGCCATGTGGTAAAACATGAGTTGGTAAACCTAAGAACATGAACCCTGGATTAAACCTTATGGCCGTTTCAGACCATGAGCTCTGAACAGCTATTCAAGTGGGTGTTGTCTCAAATGTCCTGCAACATAAGAATCCTTGACTTGATCCTGAGTAATACTCAGGATCTGGTGCAAGATGTTAATGTGACTGATCCAATAGGGAACAGTGACCACAACTCAATTATGTTTAACTTGATCATAGACCGCAAGTCACTGATAAAATCTAACACAGAGACCTTAAATTTTCAAAAAGGAAATTTCCCAAAGTTGAGGAAACTAGTAAAAAAGAAGCTGAAAGGGAAAATTGAGAGAGTCCAAACACTCCAAGAGGCATGGAGGCTGTTTACAAAAACAATAACAGAGGCTCAATTGGAATGCATACCCAAAAGGAAAAAGGGCACTGCCAGGTCCAAGAGGACTCCAATGTGGCTTACAGGAGCTGTTCGGGAAGTGATCAAGAGCAAGAGAAGCTCATTTAGAAGATGGAAGGCTTGTCCGAATGAGGACAGCAGGCAAAAACATAAATTCTGGCAGAACAAATGCAAGGCAATAATCAGGAAAGCAAAGCAAGACTTTGAGGAGCGTATAGCTAAAAATACTCAGAGAAATAACAAAGACTTCTTTAAGTACATTAGAAGTAAGAACCCAACTAGGAAGGCCATTGGACCATTAGATGACAATGGAAGGCAAGGGGTTATTAAAGAGGAAACAGAGATTGCAGAGAGACTCAATGAATTCTTTGCTTCAGTATTCACTGAAGAAGACAGAGGCCACATGCCCAAAACAGAGCCTATCTTCGTAGGGAGGGAAACCGAAGAATTAAGCCAGATAGAAATAACCAGGGAGGAGGTCTTTGCATGTCTTGTTAAACTAAACACTAACAAATCACCAGGACCAGATGGCATCCATCCACGAGTTCTCAGGGAACTTAAAGATGAAATTGCTGATCTCCTAGCCAAAATATATAATCTTTCCCTCAAATCAGGCTTTGTGCCTGATGACTGGAAGGTAGCGAATGTAACACCAATTTTCAATGTAACACCAATTTTCAAAAAAGGATCCAGGGGTGATCCAGGGAATTACTGACCTGTCAGTTTGACATGTGTCCCAGGTAAAGTGATAGAAACCATCCTAAAAGATAGAATTAATAGGCACATAGAAGAGAAGACGCTGCTAAAGGAGAGCCAACATGGCTTTTGCAAGGGCAAATCATGCCTCACTAATGTGTTGAAATTTTTTGAGAGTGTCAACAAGCATGTGGATAAGGGGGATCCAGTTGACATTGTTTATCTGGACTTTCAGAAGGCTTTTGACAAGGTCCCACACCAAAGGCTCTTGAATAAACTTACCAGTCATGGAATAAAGGGACAGGTCTTGTCCTGGATCAGCAACTGGCTAAGGGACAGGAAACAGAGGGTAGCACTAAATGGACACTTCATGGAGGACAAGAGTATCAATGGCTATAATTATGGATACTTAAGGACAACCTCCGGGTTGGAGAGATAGGCAGGATATCTCTCAATATCATTTCCAGGGAATCCTAAACAGGCATCTGCTTGGGAATACCCTGAAGGAAATGGTGAGCCACTGTGTGAGACAGAATGCTGGACTGGATGGGCTGTGGCCTGTTCCAGCAAGGCTGTTCTTATGTTCTTATGTTCTTATAACAAAGATTTCAAAAGTCAGTGTAATACCTTGTTTCAGAAAATTAGACATGGAATTTGAGAATCTGTTTTCTTATAAGCAGTTTGATTATTTTAGAAAATATCTGTTCTGTATCTGAACCAGGTTCGTTTTAAACACACTCCTCATTTTTGTGTCAGCTTCTTTCTCAGCTAACTTCACCTTTAGAGGGATTACTTTCCGACAAGTTCACTTAAAATACAAAATGGGTGATCTTTAAAATAGTTCTAGTTTTTGCATTTGGGGAAATCAAAACTTATATGTTTTTGTATAACTTTAGTCAAATATAACTGTATAATCATAAGTGAGTAGATCAGTGTGCCTGGGTCACAGAGCTTAAAACATGAGGATTCTTTACTAGGAACATCTTATCTATGTACAAATGGATGCTTTTAGTATATTGCTCATGTGCTAAGGCTGTAATCTCATGCATACTTACTTAGGAATGAGTCCCTTTAAACTCGGCATGCATAAGGCTGTGCACATAAATTATTAGATCATTACATACAAGTGGAACTGACGTATCAAAATAGATGCTTGACATATTTCTTTTCAGGGTGGACAACCTTTTTCCTGCTCAGGGCCTCATTCCTTCAGGGATAATCTGTCAGGGGTTGCATGCTGGTAGTGACCAAGGCTGAAGTACGTTGTGGATGCTGAAACAGAGCCAAAACAAACCAAATTGATTCCTTTCCACTTTTTCTCTCTACTATCCTCTTCTCCTTCCCTCGTATCCTCTGTTTGCCCTTCTCCCTTGTCTCTCCTTACTAAGTGGGCTGCTAGATAATGACATGGATGCTAAAACATAGGCATGAAAATGCTTTCAGAGGTCTTATGAAAGAAAGCACCTGAAGAATAAAGCTGCAGTTTATCCCCTGCTTCTTTAGATACTAGGGATGAAAAATACAATGCTTGTTGGATTGAGGAAGCTTACGTTCTTATAAACCTAGAGGT
Organism: Bradypodion ventrale; assembly: GCA_035047345.1. Lineage (NCBI taxonomy): Eukaryota > Metazoa > Chordata > Lepidosauria > Squamata > Chamaeleonidae > Bradypodion > Bradypodion ventrale. Next base: position 304,001,550 of record JAWDJE010000001.1, read on the forward strand.
TATTGCACACTTCCTGCAACTTGTTGAATTTCCATTTGATTTCTTCAGATTGAGGCAGAGGAACATATTGTACACCACCATTTCCTGTGACTTTAGTATGACGGAAGCCTTGAGAAACCTAGATTAACGGTCAATAAAACCACCATATTGGGGTGGATGATATCTTTGTAGGCCAGCCAAAGGCACAAAAAGTGTACAGAGGCATACAAAAATGCATAAGCTTTTTGGAACTCTTCTGTTTATTAGTTGAGATATTAAAAGGAAACAGCCCGTGGGAGGGAGGATTTCTAACTTCCCAGTCATCAGTGAATCCGAGGTGAAAAATAACACCCGTGAATCACCTGATGAGATCCATTCCTTGGTGTGGCAGATGCCTCCTCCATTACATCCTGGAACAACAGAAAGAGTCAAGGACTTCAGATCATCCAATCCTTCCCCCCAGGTTTTAACAGTACTGTAGCAGTAAAAGTAAGCAGCTTTTGATAATCCTTGGTTAAATGCAGCTTACTTTTAATGTCTAACCTGAGGAAGTGCAATTGTTGCCAAAAACGCCTGCATTTTTGTGCACTGCTCCACACTTTTTGTGTCCATTTTATACATCGCCTTGATCTGGAGTCTGGGAACTTGTTTCTTTTGAGTGCTAACATGGTTATCAGGGGGGGAAAAGAAATAAAAGTATCCTACTAATGAGCTGTTTTTTCTCCTTGCATTATTATTAATGTTCTCTTCTCCTGTTTCTTAAGTTCAACACAGTGGAGATAATCCTAGGCCTTTAACATTAGAAGAATATCTGGATGGTGATTTTAAGTACAAAACATTTTCTCCCTATTGGGTTTCAGGTAAGCGAAGCTGTAATTTTTATATTGACAACAAATGTGAGATGCTGTACTTGCATCTTAGAATATTTTTTTACCTGCTAAGCCTGTGGTTTTCTACAGTATATAGTGTTGTCTTACTCCTTTCATGAGATTTTTTTTTAAAGGAATTGATCTCTCTGGCCAGTCATTTCCTATTTCTAAGGAAATACTATAAAGAGTTAAAACAGGCCTTGCAAGGGGGCTAACTTTGGTGCTCCAGCTGTTCTTGGACTTCAATTGCCAGAAAGAACAGCTGGAGCACCAAAGTTAGCCACCACTGCAAGCTGCTTCAGTTGCCAGAATGATGGGGTTGCAGTGGCTCAGTGGTTAAGAAGCTCGCCTTGTTAGCTGGAAGGCCGTCAAGTCGGCAGTTTGAGACCCGGGTACTACATGATAGAATGAGCACCCATCTGTGTCCCAGTTCCTGCCAACCTATCAGATCGAAAGCAAGAAAATTCAAGTAGATAAATAGGGATCACTTCAATGGAAAATATCTTGGAGACATGAAAGGAGCTTCATTCGGGCATCCCCTGATCAGAGTTTCTTCAGCAACAATCCTTTCAACCCAGCATAATTTCTGACACGGAATTAGTATTATAATTGCCAGAAGCCCAAGTCTGCACACCTGCTGATCAGGGCTTCTGGGAATTGAAGTCCAAGAACAGCTGAAGCACCAAGGTTGGCCACCCCTGTATAGGACAAAGTTTAGTACATAAAGTAAATCATGTACCCTAGCAATGTAAGGGAGAGTTGGTGTGTGTGTGTAAACAAATTCCAGAGTTTGTATGGGCATCAGCATTTCTGAGTATATTTGGTCCTACAATAACTAGTTGGAAGAAAATGGCCCCTGACTCCTTGGAAGTTTTCTATTATAGCCTCAAAAATAACCCATAGGAAAGGTGTTGTTTCTGTTTGCTTTGTGGTTGTCCTTGGTATTCTTGTTGTTGTTGCAGATTTGAATAGATATTTCCTGTACAGTATTTATATCCACACATGGGAAGAATATTTGTTGCTGGATATACAGGAATACACTGGGTCATTCTAGTACTGCTTACCCACTTGCATCCAGAATGGCTTCATGCAGGTCTCTTTCTCAGCATAGATTGCAGTATTATCTCCACTCCCTCTCCACCAACTCCACTCTCTCTTCCTCCTTATTTTTCCTATCCATGGGGTTGTGAAAGGATGGAGACAACGCTTTGAGAAAAACCTGGGTAATTTGCATGGTTTCCCTGGCCGTTTCCTGATTTTTTTTAAAAAAAACCAGTTTGTTCTTGTAATGCTATGAAACTGTGTTTGCTACAATTGTATTTTAGTTTTCAGTGGTATCTGGCTTGGATGTTTCTATCACTAGTGTTTGTTGCAGTCCCTTTAAACTACATTTATTCTTTTATTTAAATTGTTTATTTACATTTGCATTCAAACAAGGATAGCTCGCAACACTATATTGTTTCTAGGAAAATACAGTAAAACCTCGCATAAAGTGCGCCTCGTTTAGAGACTAACTCGCTTAAAGAGCAGAATTTTCTCTGAATGGTCACCTCGCTTAACAACTAAAACCAGCCAAAAACTCGCTTAACAACTAAATTGTGGTTTGCAATCCCCCCCTCCACCAGAAGTCACAATTAGTCACTTACAATGGTCTTTTACTTAAAGAGCAAACTCGCATAAAGAGCAATCCCGCGGAACGCATTATGCTCTTTAAGCGAGGTACTACTGCATGTTCTTCTTACAGTTATCCTGAGGAGTGCAGCAATGTTGAAACAAGTTATTTCCTAAAATACAACAAAATAAAACTACCTTTTGTAATTTTATTTGGGTTGGATTTTACTGGAAGTGCTTTCATTAGATACGTCGCCATGAGAGGACTTTTGCAAGCAAGAAACAAGTAAACAAATACATTTGTTTAATCAAATAAACTTACTAGGCATGCTTCTAAATTCAATGCTGTGTTACCTGCTGCATGAGATCTTATTTGCTGTTAAAAGTATTGTGTAATTAAAGCTATTTTGTTTTTCTTAAGGAAATGAGTATCTTCATCAATCTGAGGAAGATGATGTTATTCTTTACAATGTTCAGTCTGAACAGTCAGTGGTATTCATGACTAACAGCACACTTGTATGTATCAACACAAGTTTTAAATAGCAAGTGAATTGATTAAGAAGGAGAAGTATATTTTTGATTTCAATTGATGATTTCATCTTTCAGAAAAAAGTGAATGCCACAAACTATGCATTATCGGGTGATCAGAATTTTATGTTATTGGAAAGCAATTACTCAAAGGTAATATATTGATTTGTTATAGAAATTAAGGAGGTGCCCTCAAGAGAGGAAAAGGAAGGGGAATTTGTTTGCCAGTCTTCTAATCTCAATCTTCCCAAATAAATCAATCACTGTGTGTTTATACGTAGAAGAAATTCCCCAATAAAGCTCCTGTGCAAAGGGCCAGCCTCCCTTTACTGCCAAAAGGATCCTTTTCTACAAATGACCCCAAAATTGAATACTTTAACAACTAGTGTACAGCTAACCTTGAAACTCTGCTGTACTCAACAGTAGCAACAAAATTAGCCTTTTCATCCCTAGACACGGACTTGAAATTGCCCCCTGCATTTAGTGGTGGGTGGGAATCAAACAGCCTTTAAAAGCCATTTCTATGGCCCTTGCCCACCCCCAAATATTCCTCTGATTCCTCAACTTTTAAAAAGTAAAAATAATATATTGTGATACCTGGTGCTAGGGGAGCCACTGTAGTTAGGCACAGGGGTTTCCTTCTGTAGAGGGAACAGGATACTGGTGAAGAAGTGAAGAGCTTAAAGGGAGATGACAATCAAGTAACTAAAATTATGTCTTTCTAATGTGTATTTTTCAGCTTTGGAGGTACTCTTACACAGCATCATATCACATCTATGATCTTATATACGGGTAAGGTTTAAACATTTTTCTTGTTTCGTGAGACAAGACTAATTTTGTATAGCATCTCTGTTCTTTGGGCTTCTTGAGGTGTGTGTGTGTGTGTGTGTGTGTGTGTGTGTGTGTGTGTGTGTGTGTGTGTGTGTGTGTGTGTGTGTGTGTGTGTGTGTGTCACATTTTCCATTTGAGAATAGTGGATAGATTATCAATTGGCAATATTGTCTCCAGACATATAACCAAACTGATTTTTAATAGTTGGTTCTTTATTTGGAATGCTTTGGATATGTTGTTGTTCAGTCGCACAGTCGATTCCGACCCTTTGCGACCCTATGGACCATTGTTCTCCAGGTGCCTCTGTCCTCCACCATCCCCCTCAGTCCTCCCAGTTCTGTGCCCATTGTGTCTACAATACCATCTAGCCATCTCATCTTTGGCCTCCCCCTTCTTCTTTTGCCCTCCACCTTTCCCAACATCACGGCCTTCTCAAGTGAGTCCTCCCTTCTCATTTGATGCCCAAAGTACTTTAGCCCCATCTTTACTATTTGACCTTCCAATGAGCAGTCAGGGTTGATTTCTTCTAAGATTGACCTATTTGTTCTCCTCGCTGTCCAGGGGACTCCCAAAACTCTCCTCCAACACCACATTTCAAAGAAGTCTATTCTTCTGCATTCAGCCAGCTCTCACATCTGTACATTACCACTGGGAATACCATTGCTTTGACTATTCTAATTTTTGTTTTCAAGGTGATGTCTCTGCTTTTCACTATGTACCCCAGGTTTCTCATAGCTTGTCTCCCAAGAATCAGTCGCCTTTTTATTTCATGGCTGCAATCCCCATCTGTAGAGATCTTTGATCCTAAGAATGTAAAATCTGTCACTGCTTCTACTTCTTCCCCATCCATTTTCCAGGGACTAATATGGCCTGTTGCCATTATCTTGGTTTTCTTGATATTGAGTCTCAAGCCAGCTTTTGCACTCTCTTCCTTCAATCCAATCAAGAGATTCTTTAGGTCTTCCTCACTTTCTGCCATTAGGGTGGTATCGTCTGCTATCTCAGATTGCTGATGTTTATCCCAGCAATTTTTATCCCATATTGTGATTCCTCCATCCCTGCATTGCGCATCATGTGCTCTGTGTATAAGTTGAATAAGTAGGGTGACAAAATGCAGCCTTGTCTTACTCCTTTTCCTATTCCAAACCACTCCGTCATTCCGTATTCCGTCCTAACTGTTGCTTCTTGACTCATGTACAGATTTCCCATGAGGCATATAAGGTGTTCTGGTATTCCCATCTCTTTAATCACTTGCCACATCTTGTTGTGATCCACACAATCAAATGCCTTAGTTAGTCAATAAAGCATAAGTAAACTTGTTTCTGGTATTCCTTTGTTTTCTCCATGATCCAACGTATGTTGGCAATGTGGTCTCTAGTCCCCCTGCCTCTTCTGAAACCAGCCTGCACCTCTGGTAATTCTCTCTCCACATGTTGCTGAAGTCTATCCTGTATTATCTTGAGCATCACCTTGCTGGCGTGTGGGATGAGTGCAATTGTTCGATAATTTGAACATTCTTTGGCATTGCCCTTTTTTGGGATTGGAACATATACTGATCTTTTCCAATCCTGTGGCCACTGTTTTGTTTTCCAAATCTGCTGGCATATTGAATGCAGTAATATGATGCCATCATCTTTTAGAGCTTTGAAAAATTTAACTGGGATACCATCATCTCCACTAGCTTTGTTGTTTGCAGTGCTCTTTAGGGCCTTTCTGACTTCACTCTCCAGGATGTCTGGCTCAAGTTCAATTTCTTCATCATTGTGACTATCAGGAGTGTTGAGGTCCTTTTTGTAAAGTTCCTCTGTGTACTCTTTCCATCTTTTCTTAATCTCTTCTGCATCAGCTAGCTCCTTTCCGTCTTTGTCCCTTATCATGGTCATTTTTGCTTTAAATGTTCCCGTGATTTTCCAGATGTTTTTGAAAAGGTCTCTGGTTCTGCCTCTTTTGTTGTTTTCCTCCATTTCTTTGCACTGTTCTTTTAGGTAGTTTTCCTTATCTCTCCTTGCTTTTCTTTGAAATTCTGTGTTCAAATGATTGTATTTTTTCCTTTCTCCTTTGACTTTTGCATTCCTTTTTTCCTCTGCTATTTTAAGAGCCTCATCAGACAACCACTTTGCTTTCTTACTCTTCTTTTCTTTTGGTATGGTTTTCTTTGCTGCTTCCTGCATGATGTCCCTCATCATATCATAATGAGACAGTATTAAGGGCAGGCTACCTGTAGTATAAAATGATACAGAGGCTAACATGTAGATAGATGTAACATGAGCCCCAGATGTTGGCTGATAGGAGAAGGAGGAATGGAAAGATCAGATGATAATTTCCACTGTATAGTTCTAGTATACCTTTAGCTGCAGTCCTGAAGTCACTCATGAAGGTTTGAACCTGAAGCTTCTCAGATAATTTCCTATGGTTGGACTCTAGTTCCCATCAGCCTATGCCATCATATCTAACAGAGAGGAATTATGGAAAACTGTAATTCAACAACATCTGGAGGGCCACAGATTGTCATCCCTGCAGTAGATAGAAAGTTACCCCCACCTCAGTAGAACTTACTCGCAGGTAAACATACACAGGAATGGGCAATTAATAGATCAAGGTATTGCAAGTAAACAATTACACACTTTCCCACTACCTTGCTTTCTTGAGGGATCCAGATACAGTAGTTGATTCCTTTCCCAGAGCCTTCATAAACTTAGTGCACACCAGATGTAATTTTCAGAATTTTCCAGCCACAGTAGTGATAGATCTTCAGTACATCTGGAGAATACTAAAACGGGAAAGTATTGTACTGGTAAATTTTGAAATGGAGGCATTCTTCATGACAGTCCCTATAGCTGTTTCCTGTGCAAAGAGAGTCCAAAAATTCAGACAGTTGGATGCATCCATATTCAGAAAATGAACTCTAGCAGTCTTTGTTTCTATTGCAAACAGATCTTTTGTAAAATCAAGACCTCTTAATTGCCATTCTGAAAGCAAATATCCTCCAGGATTTTGCTTCCCAACAAGGTTAGCTTGCAACACAGTATTTTTTCTGGGAAAATATGTTCTCCTCACAGCTACCTTGAGGAGTGGAGTGAAGTTAAAAAAACTGCATGGGGTGATGAAGTTATAGTTCCTGGTCATCAAAAAGCCCCAGGATATCTGCAAGCCCATGCTATACCACTGTACCTCACACACTTAATCATCTTTCATTTTTCATGTTTGTTACTCCCATCTCTGCTGCTTCGGATCTTCTGACTTTGTTTCCTGCCTTAATTCCCATGTCATTCTATCCTAATGGTTCTCTACCCTGTTTACATTTCAATAATTTTTAATTCTATTGAAGTGAATGGCCACCAGTAATATCCAAGTGTGTTTATTTCCCCTCATCATGAAGGCCAGCCAACAGAGAAACATGTTTTGTACTAGTTATACTGAGCCTAATTAAAGGTGCTATAGATTACCTTTAAACTAGGTGCTTTGCAACAGCTTCCCCTCCCCAGTTGGGTCCATGTTTCAATAGAGACACATCAACTGAGACCAGTGGTGGGCATCAGCAGGTTCACACCAGTATGTGCATACCGGTAGTAAAAATGGCTGGCCCTGCCCTCCTCCCCGCCCCACCAAACTCCTCCTCCTAGAAGAAGCTTTGGAGGGGGCTGGCTCCATTTCCCCCTTCATCAAAGGCTCTTCCTGGCCTCCATTTCACCCCAAAGTGCATCCCCAGCCACTCCGGATTGGTTAGGGAGGCACTTTGGGGTGAAACACAGTCCTGGAAAAGCCTTGGGCGAAGGGGGAAATGGCTTCAGAGGGGGGTCTTTGCTGTAGAGCTATGAAAATAGAAGCCTCTTCTATTTTCATCACTCTATAGTAATCCTCTGAAGAAGTGGCTGGGGAGGTGCTTTGGTGTGAAACGGAGCCCTGGAAAAGCCTTGGACAATGGAGAAATGGCTTCAGAGGTTTGCTATAGAGTGATGAAAATAGAAGAGAGTTCTATTTTCATAGCTCTATAGCAAAGAGCAGTCACATGGCCAACAGGCCATGCCCACCCAGGCACATGGCCATGCCCACCCAGTCACATGGCCTCGCCCCACAATGTGTAGGATTTTTTTTGATGTCCACCACTCACTGAGACCCACTTTCCCCTGTGTCCCTTTGGGGACACTGCAGCCTACTCCTTCCCTGTGCTGTTGCCATTGTTTTTCTGTAACCAAATCTCCTGGGGGAAACTTGACTCCTGCAAACATGGAGATGAAAACAGCTATAACTTCTTCTTTTTAGGGTGTGTGGAAGCTAAATGGTGCCATCAGAATTATTTCTAGCAGAGTTGTTTGCCTCCTCCAGCCCAGAGAACACTAGAATGAGAGAAGCGGAAGGCAGCATACAAGTCAAGCTTCTTTATTTAGTCTGGAATCTTTCCCCCATCCTTGCATATATAGTGTGTGCTTGGACTGAATGTAACCAAATGTCTTTCCCAGTATTGTGCCCTTCAACTTCACTTTACCTATAACAATTTTAAACTTTCAGAGACATTTTGTTTTAGATACTGTTCTCTTTCTGAAGGGGAAAAAGGAAGGTGTTTTTTCCCCAATTTGTGACATCCTAGTTATGGATTTTGCTTGCTGATTACTTCAGGCTGAGGCATTTTCCTCTCTGTTGCTCATGGTGATATAGCTGATCAAAATGAAGCTCCTGTCATGCTCTTCTCTGCTCTTCTCAATGATTCTGAGTCTTCCCATGATGACACACACTCTGGAGGAAAGGACCAGAAGCTTTGGGGAGAAAAAAGATGATGTTGTCAGCCTCCTAGTTGGGATTCTGTGGTCCATTGGCTCTTGCATTTGTATAGCAACCCCTGGAGCTGTCACCAAATGTGGGTGGGTGTACAAAATTGCATGTACAGTATGTCAGTACAGTAATACCTCATACAAAGTCCGCTTCATACAACATCGGATTCTGTGGGAATGTATCTGGATTCTGTCAGGCTGTCTCTGACACATTTTGTAACCAAAAGCCTCTTTGCTTGCATGCGTAGAATAGTGAAAAAGTATTCTCCTTATTTGGGCTCTGACACTTCTGATTGGCTGTGGGCCTTAGGTTTTGTTTCTGTTAAGTTTCGTTTCTGGTATACTCTGCTTGCTTAAGTTTCGTTTCTGTTATTCTCTGCCTGAATAAAGAGTAGGATTAGTATCGTTTGTTCAGCCAAAGACGGGAGTCCTGTTTTCTGTCTCTCTCTGTTTTTTCCTTACTCTGAGCCTAATGAAGCTGGACTTCGTGGACTCTTAAGTTTCTATCTTAAAAGATCTGAGGATATAAATTGCTGCTTCATGAGACTGAATGAGAAGAGAGCTTTACATGAATCAGATTCCAACAAGTGGTGCCCTGTGTGAGGCCAATTGAATGAAATTCAAAGGAATGCTTTGAAGAGATCTGCTTCAGCATTTAGCACCTAATTATCACCTCATCGACCGGGGACAAGGTCTTCATTCACCTCCGACCAGAGGAAAGGTCCAATCAAGCGCTTGAGAATTACAATAGAGTGAGTGGATCATGGGGTGTGTGCTTACGTCGCAAATGCATGAACTTTGTAAAGATATCTCAGATCTTTTGAATAACAATGGGCGAAAGGCTGATGAGAAGGAGATACAAAAGCTAGTTAAAGCTATAGAAAAAATCTGTCCTTGGGTTAAATTTGATGAATGTCTGGACTTAAAACAGTGGAAACAGATTGGGAGAGAAATGCAGAAGCACAATGGAATTTCTGTATCAGTATTATTTACATGGGAGGAAGTTAGAGACTGCCTTCAGAGACTCACTCCAAAGAATATGTTATTCTCTCAGAGGCTTGATGGCCCCCTCACACAGCTTTTGCCTCCAGCCAAGGTGGGGGCTATGGCAACTGCCCCTCCATCATATGAGCAACAACAGCTTAAGCCCCCTGATGGGGGTGGAGGTGGAAAAGAAGATGGGACATTATATCCTGCCTTGCAGCAATCAAGCACTTTTAGCCCTACCAAAACACAGTTCTCTGCTGCTTTAACTGCAGCTGTGCTGGATATGGAACCTGTTGATGTATATCCAGTGAACAGAGAGCCGCTTGCAAATGGGAATGCTGCAATACTGCCTGCCGAGTCTAAAAAACAACTAGTGCCAGCTGATGGGGAACAAATGGTGGGGACCTCATCACGGATTGAAGCTGTTAATGCATGCAGAGTGGCAGGAAGCAAGGAGTGTGTTTCAAAGAGCAGCATAGGAGATCTCAGCCCCCCCGTGAAGCAACCCTCATCACAAAAGCAGGAGAAGCTGAGTAGTAAACTTGATACCTCACGTTTGGGCTGGAAGATCCTGCAGAAATGGAAGGATGGCCCAAAACCCAAGACCAGAAAGGGGTGCAAGTACAAACTAACAGATGCAGTTTGTCATAAGGTTGAGAATCAGATGCTGGAAATGAAAGAAATACAGAGGAAGAGGGGGGTGAATCTTTCCTCGATGGACAGCAGGCTGTTGCAAAAATACAAGGAGTTTTTGGCTGATTTTGAACTGCCCAACCCTCAAACAAAGAGATCAGAGTGGGCTGTCTCAAGTTTCCAGCATCAGGATGGCAGGGAAAGCAACGGGAAATTCCCTGTACTATTCTTCTGTACTATTCTTCTGTGTGAAAGCTGCTTGCAAATTCTGGAGAAGTTCCTTGTGCCTTCACACCTCATCGGCCTGCCTTAATGCAGATGGGTGTGGCTGGAGCATGAAGGAATGTGTGTTTGCCTGAAAAGCTGAAAAGGGGGGTTGTGTGGGATTGTCTTGTGAAGTCAGTGAGACTTAATTTATGGCTTAATTTCAATTTGCCATGCCAAGAACTGTGCTGGAGAGAAGATAGTGTTTCAGAGAGCTTCAATCAAGATTTGGACTTTTAATTTGGACATTTTAATTGGACTAAAAAGAAAAAAAAGTTTGTGTGGACTTTAAAGAAGAATTGTCTTTGTTTGCATTATAAAACCTGACAGTCTTTTTAAGAAATTGTCTACCTGCTCATGCTAATGAGATTTGTACTGTATTTGAGTTACCATGCTATGCTGATTATAAGTTATTGAATGCTTCTTTCACTCACACTAGTGGGAGAAGAAGAAATTTAATGCCTTACTCATGTAATTGGGGAAGTGAGAAATGCCTTCTAAAATGCAACCAGACCTCCTTCATGTAAGGAAGAAAAGAAATGTTCATGTTTTGTTTATGCTTAAATGTTTGCTTATTCTCTTGCAGGAGAAAGACCTGTCTTTGCTTATGTTATGTATTGTCTTATGAAACTGCATATCTCAAGGTACCTCCAGAAGCACATGGGAGAGTTTTCAGTACCCTACACATGTAAATGGGTTTGTGACATTGCATTTGTGTTATACATCAGGCATGTTCCACGTTTAGTTACATGGTACTAGTAATAACAGGGCATGCTCCTGTTTCTTAGGGGAGTGTCTTCTTAAGCCATTGGTCGTTTATTGGCAACAAGGGGATCCTGAGTGGAAGGATTTCTGCTCGAGCGATCCGCCCATGGAAAGGGAAAAAGGTTACTCAGCTCCAGGATGGTGGTTCACCAGTAGGCTAAATTTGCTGACATTTGTTCTTTTCTTTCTTACTGTGCTTCCAGCTGTAAGAACAATACCTCATGGGGGCAACCCCAACTTTTGGATTCGTCATGCTAACTATATGTTTGAAGTTCATGGTAAGAATGCAACGTTATACTATGAGCATCCACTGGCAGTGTCTCAAATGGCCTTTCTTCCGGCATTGTTCAACACGCCAGAGTTGGTTATTGGACATTTGCAACATCTTGATAGATCTACACTCTTCTCCAATCCTCCAGAACAATTTAACAACACTCGCTGGCGAAGCATGACATTCAAGAAATACACTAAAGGACTTTGTTTCTGCTGTCATAGTTCTGGAGTCTGGAATAGTAAATGGAAGTACTGGACTCAAGCAAAAAGGGTTTTGCAGAATGTAGGCAATTATACGGGTTGTGATGATTATTTTTGGTTATGGGGTAGTTATAACAGTTCTTATAAGCTTAATTATACCTTGTTTAACACTACTATTGAAGATATATATGATGTGGTTCCTATGTTTACTCCTGATTATTCTGCTATAGATAGTGGTTCAATTTGCAATGGATGGCAAATCAAGGATCCCAACATGTGGTTCTTTTTTAATGGAGTTGCCACGAATTTCCATCCAGGACAATATCAATGTGCAGCATTGGGTTATTTTACCTTACAGACTGGCCATAGATTACCTGTTAGCAAAATCCGGAGGATTTTGTAAACTGGTCGGGAACCAGGGATGTCGGGTAAAATTCCAGGATCTGAATAATACTATTGAGAAAGAACTTCAGAATTTACAGGAGAGCATTACTAACAATGTACGCACTGATGTTAATCTCTTTGATTGGGTGACTTCTTGGTTGCCTGATTTATCTGTCCTTAGACAAGTTTTCTTTTATGGGTTTATTATTATTATCTGCTTTATACCTTTGTGTTTTTGCATTAATTGTATTCCTAATCTTATTCCTATGTGTAACACATGTCCACTGCGTAGAAGGGAGACATCGAGTTTTGCACGACGGCAATTGTACTCAATGAGGTATCATCCTCCGGAACAAGGTACCAGGAGTCAGGAGGGGTACGATGTTCAGGAGGACAGTGATGATGTATATGGAGGAGTAGTTATGGAGTATGATGACATGCAGGGGTATGATTAGCCATCCCTCTCTCAAATTTAAATGAAAAAGGAGGACATGTGGGAATGTATCTGGATTCTGTCAGGCTGTCTCTGACACATTTTGTAACCAAAAGCCTCTTTGCTTGCATGCGTAGAATAGTGAAAAAGTATTCTCCTTATTTGGGCTCTGACACTTCTGATTGGCTGTGGGCCTTAGGTTTTGTTTCTGTTAAGTTTCGTTTCTGGTATACTCTGCTTGCTTAAGTTTCGTTTCTGTTATTCTCTGCCTGAATAAAGAGTAGGATTAGTATCGTTTGTTCAGCCAAAGACGGGAGTCCTGTTTTCTGTTTTTTCCTTACTCTGAGCCTAATGAAGCTGGACTTCGTGGACTCTTAAGTTTCTATCTTAAAAGATCTGAGGATATAAATTGCTGCTTCATGAGACTGAATGAGAAGAGAGCTTTACATGAATCAGATTCCAACAGGATTCATACAACATCGCCTAATTCCTTGAAAAAAGTTGCCTCATACAAAGTCATGCAACTTTGTATGAGGCATTGGGGGTTTTTCCAGGTTGCATTGTGACTGGGCAGTATAAAAGGCCAGACAAATGCATGTATTGCTCTTGTGGGTTTTGCATGAGGTGAAGAGTGTTTAGGAGTGGTTTTGAGCGCGATTTTGGAATTTTTTTTTATTTTTTTCGTCAGAATTTTTAGAAGCATTCCTGGGATTTTTGCAGCATTCTTCAGGTTCTTGGACAATCAGGGTTGTTTGATGTGTTTTTGTAATGTTTTTAGCCTTTAGACAATGATTTCTTAAAGTTCTGTCAGTTTCCTGTCTGTTTCCTTGACTTTGCCCTGAAGTCTGTGCTGTTACAGCAAAATGTATCTCTATGGAAACGACGTTGTACGAGGCATCGCGGCAAGGATTTGGACGTTGTATGAGGCATCGCGGCTAGGATTTTGCATGCCTCATGCAAAGTCCAAATCCGTATAAAGTCCAAACTTGTGGAACCAAGTTTGGACGTTGTATGAGGTATCACTGTATAAGTAAACTCTGACAAACTCGTGAAACTTTTGTGGAGGTCTGCAAATTCAAAGATTCACCTAAATAACAGTTGCCAGCATTCACTAGTATCTATTCAAACAATGAAGAATTACACATCTCAGGAGCATTAACATAGTTTATCTGGGATTGCCAGAACTATCTTTCAAATAATCAATTCAACATTAAAGTAGTTGAGAAATGCTTAGAAAGCATTGAATCAACCTGTCTTTTAAGCATTATGTCAATCTATATTTTTTTCCTCTCTCCCCTCTTTATTTTCTTTTGCAGTGTTTTTGTCACAGATTATGAGCTTCCACATAACATTCAATATGTAGCCTGGTCACCTGTTGGACACAAACTGGTCAGTGTACAAATGAAGTGGAAGAATAATGTCACTTTCAGAGGAGCTTTATTTCCCTTTGGTGTTTGTACAGCTATCATCTTCACAGGGCTTTTATCTCTCATTATTGACTGTGCTTAAGAATATTGAATGTTAAAGATAACACTTGACTCATGCATAGAGCCATGTGTCTTGCCAAGAAGGTGTTGCAGGATAAGAAAGTGTGTTTTACCCGGTAGCAGAATCTCAAATATATTTGCTCCAGCTTGCCTAAAACTAGACACACTGAGATACAGAAACTGAGATGTTAAGAATCATTTGCTACCCTCCAAAAGGTGGAAGGTTCTGGCTGTCCTCTCTATACCACTTACCAAAAATGTGTGGTGGTGGTGGTGGTGGTGGTTTTTACCAAACCCACCCTCCCTACTGCTCTTCTGATGCTGACCAGGAGAGTGGTTCCCAACGTGGAACCCATGCTCCACAGGGGAACTTCAATTCCCAGAAGCCTCAGTCAGTACATTGGCTGATCAGTGCATTGGGGAATTGGCTTCAGCTTCTGGGAATTGAAGTCCAAAATCCAAAGGTTGGGAAACAATGAGATAGAGAAAAGCTAAAGTGAGTAGCCTACTCCCTCTCAGCCTTCTTCTCCATATCTCTTTCTTTCTCTTTGCCAGAATGAGATGGCACTGCACAGCTCTCTTTTTTTTTTAGTGGCCTCACAAAATGACAGATTTGGTCCTCTTCCCATGTTACTCTTCTGTTTGGAGGCCTAGGACTCCTGGGTGGATTCAGAGTCCCAGGGAGTTTAGACAATACAGACTTGGATTATCCATAGTTGCTTCCCAGTTTAAGGTCTGAGGCCAATTACTCTTGCTTTACCAAATTTAAAGATAAAACCCGGAGTAAAATGCTTATAATATGTAGTTCAGCACATTCTGGCAAGCCTGGCCTAGATTAGGTAGTGGATTTGCAATAAATACTGTGGTTAAATACAGTAAAACCTCGTATAAAGAGCACCTTGCTTAGAGACTAACTCACTTTAAGAGCAGAATTTTCTCTGAATGGTCGCCTCGCTTAACAACTAAAACAACCAAAAACCCACTCAACAACTAAATTGGGGTTCACAATTCCCCCCTCCCTGCCAGAAGTCACAATTGGTTACTTACAATGGTGTTTCACTTAAAGAGCAAACTCACTTAAAAGAGCAATCCCATGGAACACATTATGCTCTTTAAGCGAGGTACCACTTTACTACAATTCAAAATATATGACCTGAAAATGGATTGGTGTGTACTGCAACACCCTAGATCTTCCGGCACAGCAAAGCCTAGCAGCTGATCTGTAACTGTAGACTGCTCTTTCTCCAGGCAATTTGGGTTGTACATATAAGTCCCAAATTACAAAGATTTGTTTTCATCATTGTGTTGGACCTGTACAATAAATCAGTAAAATATGTATATGAGCTTGGAAGTCATGACTTGTCCTTAATTAAGCTTTGCAGCTTGAGTCAATATACCTCTAGGCCAAGGAGAACTTCATGGCCAAATTCCTATTAGTGTTCACATAAGGTGTGTGTAACTTATTGCAGAAAATTGTACCTAATTGACAAGGTACTATATCAGATTATATGCCCAGTTTCATGACTAAGATGCATCATGGCATCTTGTCAATCAGGCCCTATTGATTGTAACAAGATACATAAACTTTGCATGAGTACCAGTAGGATTAAAGTCCATATTTGCTAAAACAAATAGCTCTTACTGAGCAGAGTTGTCTTCTTTACCTGCTGCTGTCCTATGATGTGCGGAAATACAATTCCTATTGTCTCCGGTCAGTGTTCTCTGAGGTGATGGAAGACATTGTAACCCAATGCATTACATAGGGCATCAGGTTGCCGATAGCTTGGATAGTTTGGGTCTAAAAAAATTATGTGCATCTCAATTCATACAGATGATTGCTGATCACACCCCCCCTCACACAACTCGATAGCCTCTACACATTTGTATAAAGAGACTTCCTTTTAGCATGTGGGTGAACATTGACACATGAGTACAAACAAGGGTGTCTCCTATTTGCTTGAATAGATCTTTGAATCCAATCACATATGCTATACTCATTGCAATAGTGTTGACTGCATAACATAAATTTCATTTTATACATATGTTGAGAGTAATTTGGATTTTCCCCACACTCCCAGGCCTATGTGTACCAGAATAACATCTATTTGAAACAGGATCCCAGAACACCTTCTATTCAAATAACCAAAGATGGCAGTTGGAATGAAATATTTAATGGAATCCCTGACTGGGTTTATGAAGGTAAACTGCATCTTAAAATCAGTATTGTTTCTATATATGACAAATATGAGAAATTTAAGAAAAGTCAAACTGCTTAGTAGTAGTAGCAGCAGTTCCTTTTCATTCTGTGTGGTGCCTGTCTCCATCACTACAGCATATCAGGCAACAGCCAAATACTACTTACAACAACCAAATACTGTTCTTTATGGCTTAACACTGTGTTTCTTTATTAAGCTTGTGTTTCTCCAAGTGTATGGTTCCTCAGCATCCTGCATCTTGGTTTTTCACGCTCTATTGCATCTTTCCTCAGGTTAATAACTGAAATACAAAAATGATATATTTGTCAGATTCTCCCTACCACAGTTTTTAGAGCCTCTTTCATGTTTACTCAGATCTGAGCTGTAAAACTTCTTGTCGGATTATAGAGGTGACATCTTGTTCATCTATTTGTTGTTGTTGTTGTTCGGTCACACAGTCGATTCCGACCCTTTGCAACCCCATGGACCATTTTCCTCCAGGCACCTCTATCCTCCACCATTCTTCTCAGCCTGCCCAGCTCTGTGCCCATTGCGTCTACAATACCATCTAGCCATCTCACCTTTTGATGCCCCCTTCTTCTCTTGCCCTCTACCTTTCTTTAGTATATGGGACCAAAGACAACGAACAGCCGAAAGGTTGGCTTAACACAGGTTTATTGCATGATGATCCAGGGGGAACATGAGGTAATGGCGGATGGGTAGCTCAATATATACAGTGGCTATACATTTGAATGTGGCTCCTCGACAGTCTATTGGTTACTGTCCGCGTGATGTCACGGACGGTCACGCCCTTCTTGTCCAGGTGTAGGTGATGGCGGGAATCTTCCCGCGCTGTTGTTTGCTGGTGAGTCTGGGCCAGGAGAGCTTGAACGCTCGCTATTGCCACCAGGTGGTCATTAGCTCGCGTCCTATTGCAAGGGCTACAGTTAAGCAGCTGCTGGTTATAATGTTACACAAGCATGGTTACATTGGATACACGTGAATGGCTACATTGTAAAAGGTACAGTACAGAACACAACACTTTCCCAGCATCAAGGCCTTCTCAAGTGAATCCTCCCTTCTCATTTGATGTCCAAAGTACTTTAGCTTCATCTTCACTATTTGTCCCTCCAATGAACAGTCAGGGTTGATTTCTTCTAATATTGCCCTATTTGTTCTCTTTGCTGTCCAAGGGACTCTCAGGATTCTCCTCCAACACCACATCTCAAAGGCATCTATTCTTCTGCACTCAGCCTTCCTAATGGTCCAGCTCTCACACCCATACATTACCACCAGGAATACCATTGCTTTGACTATGTGAATTTTTGTTTTCAAGGTGATGTCTTCGCTTTTCACTGCATTCTCCAGGTTTCTCATAGTTTGTCTCCCCATAATCAGTTGTCTTTTTATTTCATGGCTACAGTCGCCATCTGCAGTGATCTTAGATCCCAGGAAAGTAAAATCTGTCACTGCTTCTACTTCTTCCCCATCTATTTTACAGGGACTGATAAGGCCTGTTGCCATTATCTTGGTTTTCTTGATGTTGAGTCTCAAGCCAGCTTTTGCGCTCTCCTCCTTCAATCCAATCAAGAGGTTCTTTAGGTCTTCCTCACTTTCTGCCATCAGGGTGGTATCGTCTGCATATCTCAAATTGTTGATGTTTCTCCCAGCAATTTTGATCCCATATTGTGATTCCTCCATCTCTGCATTGCACATTATGTATAAGTTGAATAATCAGGGTGACAAAATGCAGCCTTGTCTTACTCCTTTTCCTGTTCCAAACCACTCTGTCATTCCGTGTTCTGTCCTAACTGTTGCTTCTTTGTTCTAGTACTCTTATTTCTAATCAAAAGAATGTAGCAAACAGCATTTTGTACTTGAGTAAGGTCTACAATATAGGCCTGAGGGACAGGAGAGCAAATTATTTGCTGGATAAACTTCAGAAGTAAAAGCACTGAGAATCAGTACTCTGTGAATGGGACACCAGACAGAGAGTAGACCATTTCTATCAATTCTTCCTTCCTCATCCAGATCTTGGTACATTCCAAAAGTCTGCTCTGAAGGGTTGAGGAATCCTCTGAAACACAATGATAGGTGATCCTGCTTCTTTCATTGAATCTCAGTCCCTCCACTTTCAAAGAAAAGTGAGTCTGAACTCTGAATCCAAGCCACTATACAGTATTTATAAAGTATTGTGAGTTTAAATATTGGCTAAACTGCAAAATAAAAGACCTACACAGCAGCTAAATCTGGTTTTCTAGGCCTATTTACTAGTTATACTACTCACCACTCCAGACATTCATTTTCTACCTCTTCCTCAAAATTGTGTGAAAACTACCTACTTACCTAGGAATCTCTGTGATTATTAATTATCATGCTCTGTTATTTGCTGAGCGCCATACAGCAATACAGATTTTCTTTGTTCATGATCAATGTTGTCATATTCTATCATTCTGGATAATGTGATTTTAAAACAATATTCACTCTAGTCATCTAAAGAAGAAGAAAAAAGTAGGGGGAATCAAAGTGGCACCTCAGACTTGTTTGTGTGGAAAGAGATATCCACTTGCAGCAGCCTACGGCAAATGTCCAGATGTTGTTTCCTACTCACTCCCCCTTCCACTCCACCAAAAATCAGTACAAAGCACTGAAAGACTAGCACAGGGGTTCATCAATGGTGTCAAATAATCCATTGGCCAGAATATGCCTGGCTGTGGTTCAAAAATACCACAATCTTTGAGGAGGCTCTTTCTGTGTACAGGTAAAAAATATTAAAAGTCACAAGCCCAGCACAATCAGTATGCAAACTGAGTTGGCAATGAGCAGCTAGCACAAAGGATTAGGCTAGCCTAAGGGCACTTGTGTAGGCACAAGGGTCTTATGCCCTTTCCAAAACCACCTCAGTCACTCTTAACTTGGAGTTTGGATTGCACCCATAGTCAAATCTTTTTGCTCACACAGAGCACATTTCTTATGAGCATAGTAATTCCCTTTCCTCTTGTTCCTGACCACCATTACACTTCCGGGTACACAGAAAAAGCCTCCTTGAAGATTGTTGTATTTTTGAACCACAATCGGGCATACCCTGGGCAATGGCCACCTTGTGCCGGCTAATCTATCTCACACTAGATCAGGCAAAAGAAACTGCAGAATGAACTCACCAAAAGGTGGCTTCAGTTTGGCAGTTTCACATCTGGCCTAGACATGGAGGAAGAAATTACACTTTTCCACCCCTTACTTGAATGACACCCCTCTCACAATCCAGGGGGAACACAATTCATTTTGTACATATTCACTTTGATTTCTCTTGGAAGGCAGCCATGAGTTATAACCCAATTACAGCCCCCATTTCAGATGGTTTTAAAATGACCTTGGCTTAACTCCTTCTGTCTCTTGCTAAGCATATGACTTTCTCCTAGGAATAGACAGCATTTCAGGTGAAGCTAATCTTTCTCCCACCAGAAGTTCAAATTCCTCCAAGATGGATTCATTCTGACTGTTACCCCGAATGCAGTAATTCACACCTAGATGTTGTTAGGCATTTTATAACTTCTTCACAATAATGGAAAGAAGCAGAACTTGGTGTTCTTCTCAGCATGAATTCAGTTGAATTCTAGTTGAAATCTGTGAGAGGAAAGATCTCACCCATATTTCTCTTTGATAAGGTTTTATTAAACTTATATGTATACCTTTAGGGCAAAAAGCAATGCTCAAGAGTGCAGAAAACAAGACAACAACAATAATGAATTGCAGTAATAGTATTTAAAGAAAAAGGTTAAATGCAATTAAAACTGGTGGATAAAATTTGTTTCACTGGTGTCCAGACTGGCCTGCTGGTCAAGCGCCCTTTGTGATGGTATACTACAGGGATTCTTAACCTATGACTCATGGGCTGGACGTGGCCCGTGATGCCATTTCATGTGCCCACCACCACCTCCACCACACCAGGAAGTGCCATGTAGTGGAGGAAGGGCAAAATGGCTGTCTGGGCCCCAATGCTGTCTGAGGAAGTGTGACCTGGCCCCTGGCATAAAAAGGTTGAGAGCTCCTGGTATATTAGCTCACCAGTAGAAAGGCTTCCTCTGCTCCTTCCCTTTTGATCTGTAAAAAAAGAGGGGTCATTAAGATGGATATTAAGTCTGCTCTCTGGGGTGATCTGGAAGCAGGCTGGTTGGCTTTTTTTCATGGCATCCACCACACACATTGGACACTGTAGTGATTCTAGTCCCACTCCTCATGCACTTCCTTTAAGCATCAGTCACGAGGTTCTACTTTTTCATCATGCTGCCATAGATGTTGTTACCAGAATACAATAGCATATATGGGACTCTTGCAGCTGGCAGCGGCTTCTTACACTATAAACATCTGGTATACGAAGGGACTAGTGAGCACCTTTATCATATTGGATATTGAACACTTCTCCCGATTATCTGTGATTGGGCAGGGGAAGTGAAATAATTCTGTTTACACCTTCTAGTCCAATTTTTTAAAAAAATCTACATGCTGGTGAGTATTGTCAATTGAAACTGTGCCCATAGTCAGTCAGGGAAAGTGTTAAACTAAGAGTCAAAAGTTTTGTTTCCATAACTAAAGGAGGTGTGCATTGAAGGACATATTAATCCTCCCACTAAACTGGAGATGACACTTTTTCTGGCCCTTCTTGGTATGCATTTAACTGGTAGTCTGGACAAGCCCAGGGCCGTAGCTAGGATTCTAGATGTGGGTGGGCAAATATTTTTCAGGGTGGGCAAAGCCTCTTTGCAATGCATTCCTGTGGGAAACCACACCTTGCCAGGGTGAACAAACTGCTAACTCAGGGTGGGCCAAGCCCACCCTGGCCCCCCTCTGGCTACGGCCTTGGACAAGCCCTGAGAAAGACAAACCTGAATGTGGTGCCTCGGGTATTATTTTTAGCTGTCAGCCAGTCATTAGGGTAGACCTCCTGTTACGTGTGTCCTGAAAATAATTAGAGAAGCAATTCTGGATATAAACACATGTTGTTACCAGATAATAGTAGATCATTCATGATCCTCTGGTAGTAGACTATAGATGACATCTAATATGATTTCTTTCAGAGGAAATGCTGGCTGTAAAATATGCACTGTGGTGGTCGCCAAATGGAGAGAACTTGGCATATTTACAGTTCAATGATACTGGAATACCAGTTGTTGAATATTCATATTATGGTGAGGATCAGTATCCCAGAAAAATAACTATTCCATATCCAAAGGTATGTTTTTTGCTTTTAAAAAAAATTCAAGATTTTATTGTATTTTACTGTAGAGTTTCTTGGATTTCTCTGATGTAGCCAATAAGCTTGAATGCTTTTTGTGAAACTCAAAATTGGCTTTAGCTTTGTATATTTTTACAATGGCCTAATGAAGTGCTCAACCTACATTTTAAAGAGATGGGAATACCAGAACACCTTATATGTCTCTTGAGAAATCTGTACATGAGTCAAGAAGCAACAGTTAGGACAGAGTATGGAATGACGGAGTGGTTTGGAATAGGAAAAGGAGTAAGACAAGGCTGCATTTTGTCACCTTGCTTATTTAACTTATACACAGAGCACATAATGTGCAACGCAGGACTGGGTGAATCAAAAGTTGGAATTTAAATCGCTGGGAGAAACATCAACAATTTGAGGTACACATTGTTACCAATGATGTTGGGAAGGCCAAGCGGTCTGTCCTGGAAGCCAAATTCAGGTTGTTAGGAAGAAGATTGAAGTCCCGGAGTTCCAAGGTAGCATTTTCAGAAGTGCTGCCTGTCCCTCGCGCAGGACCTACCAGGCAGGCAGAGCTCAGAAGCCTCAATGCGTGGATGAGGCGGTGGTGTCGAGAGGAGGGTTTCAGATTTGTCAGGAACTGGAGAACATTTTGGGACAAGCCAAATCTGTTCCGGAGGGATGGGTTGCATTTGAACCATGATGGGACCAGATTGCTGGCACTCAACATCAAAAAGGCTGCAGAGCAGCTTTTAAGCTGATAACTGGGGGAAAGCCGACAGGAGCTGGGCAGCATCCGGTTCGGGAAAGTGTGTACTTGAGTAGTGAGGAGGATGCAAAAATTACTGAGCAGAGCAAGAAGCTAGTCACCAGCACTCTAGCAGAAGGATGCAAGAGGCAGTCTAACAATGCAACTGGACTCAAAAGACTATATCAGGAAAGCATATATAAATGCTTGTATACAAATGGCAGAAGCCTCCGGAACAAAATAGGGGAGCTGGAATACTTAGCAATAGATAAGAATATTGATATTATTGGTATCACTGAAACCTGGTGGACGGATGATAACCAATGGGATACAGTTATCCCAGGCTACAAACTGTACAGGAAGGATAGGAAGGGACAAACGGGAGGTGGTGTAGCCTTGTATGTCAAAGAAGTGATAAAATCGTATGAATTGGAATATCTAGGTGATTTGGAGTCACCATTAGAAGCTCTGTGGGTAAGAGTACCAGGCCACAAGGATGGTCTAACAGTAGGCATATACTATCGGCCTCCAACCCAAACTCTTGAGGGACACTGGCAGTTGTAGAATGTTGTAAAGGAGGCATCCAAGAAGGGAAGCCTGGTTATAATGGGGGACTTCAATTACCCTCACATAGACTGGGTGAACTGTTGTTCAGCACATGATAAAGAGATAAAGTTCCTAGAGATGCTAAATGATTGTTCCCTGGGACAGATGGTTGAAGACCCAACTAGAGGTACAAGAATCCTTGACTTGATCCTAAGTAATACTCAGGATCTGGTGCAAGATGTTAATGTGACATCCAATAGGGAACAGTGACCACAACACAATTATGTTTAACTTGATCATAGACCGCAAGTCACTGATAAAATCTAACACAGAGACCTTAAATTTTCAAAAAGGAAATTTCCCAAAGATGAGGAAACTCATAAAAAAGAAGCTGAAAGGAAAAATTGAGAGAGTCCAAACACTCCAAGAGGCATGGAGGCTGTTTACAAAAACAATAACTGAGGCCCAATTGGAATGCATACCCAAAAGAAAAAAGGGCACTGCCAGGTCCAAGATGACTCCAATGTGGCTTACCGGAGCTGTTCGGGAAGTGATCAAGGGCAAGAAAAGCTCATTTAGAAGATGGAAGGCTTGTCCGAATGAGGACAGCAGGCAGAAACATAAATTCTGGCAGAACAAATGCAAGGCAACAATCAGGAAAGCAAAGCAAGACTTTGAGGAGCGTATAGCTAAAAATACTCAGAGAAATAACAAAGACTTCTTTAAGTACATTAGAAGTAAGAACCCAACTAGGAAGGCCATTGGTCCATTAGATGACAATGGAAGGCAAGGGGTTATTAAAGAGGAAACAGAGATTGCAGAGAGACTCAATGAATTCTTTGCTTCAGTATTCACTGAAGAAGACAGAGACCACATGCCCAAAACAGAGCCTATCTTTGTAGGGAGGGAAACCGAAGAATTAAGCAAGATAGAAATAACCAGGGAGGAGGTCTTTGCATGTCTTGTTAAACGAAACACTAACAAATCACCAGGACCAGATGGCATCCATCCACGAGTTCTCAGGGAACTTAAAGATGAAATTGCTGCTCTCCTAGCCAAAATATATAATCTTTCCCTCAAATCAGGCTTTGTGCCTGATGACTGGAAGGTAGCGAATGTAACACTAGTTTTCAAAAAAGGATCCAGGGGTGATGCAGGAAATTACCGACCTGTCAGTTTGACATGTGTCCCAGGTAAAGTGATGGAAACCATCCTAAAAGATAGAATTAATAGGCACATAGAAGAGAAGACGCTGCTAAAGGAGAGCCAACATGGCTTTTACAAGGGCAAATCATGCCTCACTAATGTGTTGAAATTTTTTGAGAGTGTCAACAAGCATGTGGATAAGGGGGATCCAGTTGACATTGTTTATCTGGACTTTCAGAAGGCTTTTGACAAGGTCCCACACCAAAGGCTCTTGAATAAACTTACCAGTCATGGAATAAAGGGACAGGTCTTGTCCTGGATCAGCAACTGGCTAAGGGACAGGAAACAGAGGGTAGCACTAAATGGACACTTCTCCAAGTGGAGGGAAGTAAAGAGTGGGGTCCCCCAAGGTTCAGTACTGGGACCCGTGCTTTTCAACCTCTTCATAAATGATCTAGAGGTAGGAGTAAAAAGCAAGGTAGCCAAATTTGCTGACAACACTAAATTATACAGGGTAGTGAAAACTGTGAGAGATTGTGAGGAGCTCCAGAGGGATCTCTTGGCACTGGGGGAGTGGGCAAAACAGTGGCAAATGAGCTTCAACATTAGTAAGTGCAGAGTGATGCATTTTGGGGCAAAGAACCCCGATTACATTTATAAACTGATGGGGTCTGAACTCTCTGCAACAAACCAGGAAAGGGACCTTGGTGTCCTGGTGGACAACTCAATGAAGGTGTCAACCCAGTGTGCCTCAGCAGTGAAAAAAGCAAACTCAATGCTAGGGATCATTAGGAAGGGTATAGAAAATAAGTCAGCAAGGGTCATTTTGCCTCTTTATAAATCTATGGTGAGGCCCCATCTGGAATACTGTGTACAGTTCTGGTCGCCATACCTCCAGAAGGATATTATGGAGCTGGAAAAAGTGCAGAGGAGGGCAACCAGAATGATTAGGGGACTGGAACACCTTCCTTACCATCTGAGGCTGCAACGGTTGGGCCTCTTCACTCTTGAACGACGACGTCTAAGAGGTGACCTGATTGAAGTTTATAAAATCATGCATGGTGTGGACAAAGTAGATAAGGAAAAACTGTTTTCCCTATCGCATAACACTAGAACTAGGGGGCACTCCATGAAACTTTTGGGTACTAGTTCTCAAACAAATAAGAGAAAGTACTTTTTCACCCAGAGGATTACTGGTCTATGGAACTCCCTGCCAGAAGAAGTGGTGACAGCTGTCAGACTTGACAGCTTTATGAAAGGATTAGACAAGTTCATGGAGGACAAGGGTATCAATGGCTATAATTATGGATACCTAAGGACAACTTCCGGGTTGGAGAGATAGGCAGGATATCTCTCCATGCCATTTCGAGGGAATCCTAAGCAGGTGAAGGCATCTCCTTGGGAATACCCTGAAGGAAATGGTGAGCCACTGTGTGAGACAGCTGGACTGGATGGGCTGTGGCCTATTCCAGCAAGGCTGTTCTTATGTTCTTATGAGATATGCAGATGATACCACCCTAATGGCTGAAAGTGAGGAAGACCTAAAGAAGCTCCTGCTTAGGTTGAAGGAGGAGAGTGCAAAAGCTGGCTTGAGACTCAACATCAAGAAAACCAAGATAATGGCAACAGGCCTTATCAGTCCCTGGAAAATAGATGGGGAAGAAGTAGAAGCAGTGACAGACTTTACATTCTTAGGATCCAAGATCACTGCAGATGGAGATTGCAGCCATGAAATAAAAAGGCGACTAATTATTGGGAGGCAAGCTGTAAGAAATTTGGGCAACATAGTTAAAAGTAGAGACATCACCTTGCAAACAAAAGTCCGCATAGTCAAAGCAATGGTATTTCTGGTAATGATGTATGGTTGTGAGTGCTGGACCATAAGGAAGGCTGTGTGCAGAATAATAGATGCCTTTGATATGTGGTGTTGAAAGAGAGTTTTGAGAGTCCCCTGGACAGCAAGGAAAACAAATAGGTTAATCTTAGAATAAATCAAACCTGACTGCTCCTTAGAAGGTCAAATAGTAAAGATGAAGCTAAGGTACTTTTGGACATCAAATGAGAAGAGAGGATTCACTTGAGAAAGCCTTGATGCTGGGAAAGGTGGAGGGCAAAATAAGGGGGCGGCCAAAAATGAGATGGCTAGATGGTATTGTAGACACAATGGGCACAGAGCTGGGTGGGTTGAGGAGAATGGTGGAGGGTAGGGGTGCCTGGTGTGTGGTGGTCCATGGGGTCACAGGGGGTCAGAATCGACTGTGTGACTGAACAACAAAAAATCCTCCCATTAGTGTAACATATGCCAAACAGGTTCAGAGGGGGCTGGCAGGGTGTGTGTGTGTGTGGGCGGGGGGAGAGAAAGGGTTGTGATTAGTTTGTTGTTATGTGCCAACAGGTTGCTTCTAAATTATGGCAACTCTTTGAATTAACAATCTCCAGAAGGTCATGTCATTAACAGTTTTGCTCAGGTCTTAGAGGCAAGCTAATATTTTTATTATGATGTTTATTTTTAAAATGTTCAAATAACATATTGTTTGTAGGTTTTAGTATTTTTTTTAAAAAAATGCATGCTGCCTTGGGTCCTTTTTTAGGAGAAAAGCAGGGTAAAAACAAACCAACATTTTTGCCTTCATCTCCTACAAACCCTTACTCATCACTGCTGTGGGTGAGGTCACTGTGAACATTGGGCAAAGCATTGAATGACCAGAGTTCCCATAGACTTATTTTAATGGTGCATCTTCTAAGAAGAAGAGAGACGCCTTCTTCTGATATTTTAGACTACTATATCCACAGCCCCATCCTAGAGAGAGTATATACAGTGTATGTAACTAAATGTCACCTGGGAAATTAGCCTACATGTTGCCTGGACCTTTTTGGAGTTTCGGAACAAAATTAATTTCCCATACCAGATTAGAGATCACAGTGTTTCTCTTTTTCAAATCTTGTTGGGGAAATGACTATGGTATTATAGTACTCAATGGCTTCCCTGGTATAGGTTCTGTGCAAGAGAGATGAAAAACATATTAAGTAAAAGCAAAAAACTGTTTCACTTTGTGTGCCTGAAACAGATCAAAATACTGTAACACCAAATTACAGGCAAGGGACAACAAATGATATTTAATTAAAACAATTCCATGGTTTTTAAAACAATCTCCAGAGATCATTCTGAATAATGTGTCAATACTTTTCTTTTCTTTGAAGGCAGGGGCTGAAAACCCTACAGTTAAAGTGTTTGTTATAAACACTGCTAATCCAGAATATTTGGGACCTAAGGAGATACCTGCTCCAGCTGTGATAGCATCAAGGTACTATCCCCTGAGATTGAATTTATCTTCTTCGTGGCTTTATTATTATTATTATTATTATTATTATTATTATTATTATTATTATTATTATTATTTGCATTTTGATGACTATAATATTGTTTTAAAGGACTTAACTAGAGATTTTATTTCCTGAAGTCATAGCTTTAGTAATCATTTTTTCCCCCTGGAGTCCCATGCCTCAGAAAGCAATGGAAAACATTTGAGCCAAAAGATAAGTTATGATTAGTACATCCTTCATGTTTTAATGTTTCAGACAGCTGATTCTGGCAGAACAAGCATGCTGAACAAACATGCAACCAGTTAAACCTTTGTTGAACAATCAAAACAAAATAAATTAATCTGAAAGCTACAGGAGATATGAAAAACTCCTGGTGTGGCAATTCAAGGTTTTAAGAACTAAAGGAATTTCTCTTTCTAATAATGTTCTATCTATAATGTATCATTTCGCTGCTAGATGCTCCTGGTGAAGCCAAAAACCTCTCTGCCAGAATGCCTAGTGGAGGCTGTCATTGTTAATAGATTATGATTTACCTTTATTGAGCTTTTTGAAGCCATGGCAGAGACTTCCATCCACCACTGGGTTTGGATTACTTTGTCAGATTTGAAGATTCACAAATGTACAGTATTAATACAATGGAAGGTTGACTCCTTCACACAGTTTTAAATGGCCTTTCTCTCCTGTTCTCTTCAGTGATCACTATGTGACTTGGATTACATGGGTAACAGATAACCGGATCTGTGTGCAGTGGCTGAAAAGGATCCAGAACTTCTCTGTTTTAGCCATCTGTGATTACAATTCCAGGTCCTGGAACTGCCCAAAGGTATTGTTTTACAACAGATCTAACACTTACAGTAAAAGTTGTGGAAGTTACTTCTGCCAACTACTGTTGAACATTGACTGCAATTGTAGTCTCCTGAGCAAAAAAAAAAAGGGGATGTTTCTAATAGTTTGAGAATAGAGATATCCATCTATCCATTCATTTATTTGGTACTTATATTTATATCCATCTACACACACACTTTGCTTTCTTCCAATCAGACTGACATCATGCCTCTCCCAGCTTCTTCCTCGACCAGGAAAGGGGTTACTGTGCATGCTTCCCCTTCCCTGGCCGTTCAAATACAGGATGATGGCAGGAAGGAACATGATGGAGCGGTGAATTAGGGGAAATCCTGGCCAAAATGGGATACTTGACAGGTATCCTTGATTTCCCCCCCCCCCCTTCTTATTTTTAATGCTGCTGGTAGAGGCCTTGTAAAATCATATGGGACACAGACCGATTTCATGTTGCTTTATTAGAAATAAGGAAGGGGGAAAAAATAAAATTGCTTGTTTTACATTTTCATGAAAACCTATTTTCTCAAACCAAATGTCAAGTCGTCATGCACTTGCTGTTTTTTGACATTGTAGAAGTCTGATACTTGCACTTCTCCACTTTTGTGACACAGGCTACGTTTAGAATGAGTACAAATGCATACACTTGTGGGGAAAATATGCACAAAGATTCAAACATCAGTGGGTGGAGGGAATGTGCAGATGTTTTATATGAGGGATAATCCCTTGCAGGATAATAGGAAAAATGAATATGTTAGGGGAAATATGTAAAAATGTATAGATGAGATGAAATGCATACAAATCAATAGGGAATTTCAAGTAGCCTGTTTTCAAAAAATGTAATTTTATTGGAAGTGTGTGTGTGTGTGTGAGGGGGGGGGGGGTTTAAG
Source organism: Bradypodion ventrale (assembly GCA_035047345.1). NCBI lineage: Eukaryota > Metazoa > Chordata > Lepidosauria > Squamata > Chamaeleonidae > Bradypodion > Bradypodion ventrale. The sequence goes on from JAWDJE010000001.1 coordinate 304,030,477, forward strand.
ACTGGGAGAATGAGAAACTGAGCAAACATCGAACTGGGAGATTTTTTTCCTATTCTAATTAGAAAGATAATGTGCTAGCACTTCCTCTTCAGGCAGAAGTGCTTCACTAGTCTTGATATTAGAGTGATCAGCATCCTGGCAACACCAGGTTCTATAAACAGTGACAACTGCACTCAACAGCATCTCCTCACCTGATGAGAGTTCTTGCTGAAATAGCTATCATATTCTGCTTAGAAAATGCTTTTATTACATCAATCTGCGCCCCAATGGGTAGTTAACAGAAGTGCAAGCAGATGGGAAGACTCCATTAAACTGTGTTTGCTTAAAAGATATCTGTAGAAAGAGATTTCCATCTCTCACCTTTTCTTTCACATTAAACCGGAAGTAGTAATGGGTAAGAAATACAAACTACTTCATATGCTGGGAGATAAAAAAAAATGCAACAATTGAAAAATGGCAGGTAAAGCTAACTCTTCGGCTGCACTGGTTATCAGTGTGCCTCCGGGTACAATTCAAGGTGCTGGTTTTGACCTTTAAAGCCCTATATGGTTGTGGGCCAGGATACCTAAGAGACCACATCACCCTAAGGATGTCCGTCTGACCAACCAGAGTGGACTGGGGGTGGGGGTGGGGGCTCTCTAATTGTTCCATCAACTAGAGGGGCTCGCCACTCTAGCACAAGGAGGAGGGCTTTCTCCATGTTTGCACCGGCCTTCAGGAACCTCCTGCCAACAGAGTTAGGTCTCCAGATAGAATTGCTGCCCTTCAGAAAAGAACTCAAAACCTGGCTGGCAGGCCAGGTATGGGGTGCAGGTGAATGTAGTGGTGGGCATCAGCAGGTTCGCACCAGTTCGCCAGAACTGGTAGCAGAAATTCTGGCTGGCCCTGCCCATCCAAGTTTTGAAATAAAGTGGTCCTAATTCAGGTGCAATGCAGGGCTTCCCCCCTGGCCATGCCCACCATACCACACCCACAGAGTAGGTAGTAAATTTTTGTGGAGCCCACTACTGGGTGGAAGGGTTTTCCTCCATTGGGTGGCTGGTGTAGTGGAAACTCTGTCCCCCTTGGTCCCTGCACCCTTTTTTAGGGGGTGGGTAGTTTTAATCAGTTTTAACTATGTTGTTTTATTTGTGATTGTGAACTGCCCTGAGTCGGTCTAGGCTGAGTGGGCGGTGTAGAAATTGAACTAATAAACAAACAAACAAACGAATGAGTACTGTACCCTAGAGTCAGATAATAATAATTTTGTGTCAGAGATTACTCTGGGTTGAAAGGATTTCTGCTGGAGAAACTCTGCTCAGGGGACACCCAAATGAGGCTCCTTTCATGTCCCCAAGTGCAACTCTTGGGTATCAATATGACTGGCTTTTGAGCAAGGGAAACCTTTATACTTAATTTTACCCAAGGCCAACGTTTCATTGGAATGGTAAATGTTTTACAAGTTAGAGCAGGAGAAGGCAAAGTCTGAAGGTTGGTGGGGTGGGGGTGGGGGTGAGAGATGGCTCCAGACCCCATTGGGAACTACAACACACCCAGAAATTGACAGAAATGGCTCAACCAGCCAAACAGGAAATGTTTGGAGGATCATTTCCAGCTTACTCTGAGAAGTGAAATGTGTGGGGATCTTTGAGAATACAAAAAAGCCAAATTTTTTTGCAAATTTGAGGGTTCTAGTGTAGTCCTGGGCATACCTGTCAACCCGCGGCTCTGGAAAAACAGGACCTGCGCACATCGCTTGTGCACAGGTCGAGTTCCACGCATGCGTGGAAAGGTTTTACCCCTTCCACGCATGCGCGGAAGCACTACGCCGCTTGCGCAGCCCTTACACAAGCGACATAGCGCTTCCGCGCATGCGTGGAAGGGGTAAAACCCTTCCGCGCATGCACGGAAAGCGTTTCCCCCACTGCCAAATTATGGGGTTTTGGCAGCGGGGGCCGGGTTATGACATCAATCAACGTCAATTTACGGGGTAATCCCGGCCAAATCGGGAAGGTTGACAGGTATGGTCCTGGGTTCACAGTAGTTCTGGGTTCATACATGGTTCACAGGCTGTACTTTGTTCACGCCTACATTAAAGGAAACTTCAGTCTCTCCTATATTATCTAGCAGTAATGTGAACTATTTCTCTGATCATTTGCTGTCATGATTGAGGAGGAAACCTGAAGACTCAATCCTTATACTTTTGCCAGGAGACAGTGTTGTGTTCCAAGCAGGAAGTAGAAAAAGTGCCACATGCTTCCCCAATTACAATATCTGCAGATTTTCTACCTCTCAAAATCTGGCAAGTGAGATGAGAGAGGTGGGGAGGTCTTGCCAGGAGACGCTCTCAGAAACCCCCTCCCTATAAAAACAAACACCACCTTTCCCTGCTTCACCTTATATTTGCCTAGTTTTGAAGGAGGCAAAGAGGTAGGCTTCTCACCAGAGGATAACGGTGTAGGCCACACAGTAGTACTGCTTTGATGAATACTGGGTGATAACCACCATGTAATGAACCACACAGGGTTGTCCCCACTCCATTTACAACAAAAGAGGCTCTCAGTTCTGATGGCTGCATACAAACAAAGACTATGCGTGCAGACTCAATTATTGAAAGAAAATGCATTAAATATGGCAAGGATAATGTTGATGTCCCAGACATCAAGGAAAGGGCCCTGAGATGACCCAGCCATTAAACTGGCTTAAGTCCTTGAAAGAGGGTCTGAGCTCAGAAAGAGGTAGCAATGGAAAGTATACTTTCTGAATAATCTGCCTTTTGTTTTAGTCTGTAAAACTGCCTGTATCCTGAACTGCTTGTCTTCTTTTCTCTACCCATCTCTTGGAGGAGGATGGAGAGAAGAGGGCCATTTTGAAAGATCTTTTAATAAAGCCTTTCTCTCTCTCTTACTTTTGGTGCATGTATTCCTTTTGATATCCACAACCACATGAGCTGCACTTTGCCTAGTTTTGGTAACAATAACATTAGTATATTAATATTTACACAAACTAGTTTAAAATGAAGTACCTGTTGTGGACTTCTGTAACTGAAATACGTGTAATTTTGTGCATTTGAACCTTTTTGTTTTATTTGTTCTTATTACTCAGTCTGATGGCTTGCACCTTGTTGTTATATTGGCTGATTGACTGTCACTGTAGTTTGTAAGTTTGTCCTTGTTCACTTATTTGTTTATTTGTTAGTTTTTTATTTAGTGAGCTCATCACTGTATTAGTCTCTTCCTCTTTGGTTTTTAACTCACAACAATACAGTAGTGGACTGTAAAAATGTGACTGGCTAAATTTTACCTAGTGAGCTTTTTGTACAAGTGGAGGTTTGAACCCTAAAGGTTCTAGTCACCCACACTCTTATCACTGCACCACACATGTCCCATATATTTTATGAAATTTCATCCTTTATATACTGTTTACACATTAGTCTCTATTGATGCACAGACCAAGATATGGATCTTCTTTTAAAGGTTTTTGTGGGGGGTGGGGTTACACTGTGTGAAACTGCAGTGGTGGTCTTGCAGCAGCCATTTGAGTGACAGACAAAAGGACCCAGAGGGAGAGCATGAACAGCCGTGGGGACTCCTTACATCTACCTGAGAGTACAGTGGTACCTTGGATAAAGTCTAGTTCAGATAAACCCGCGGTTTTCATGCACATGTGATACATCGCATAAAGTCCAAAACCGCTTAAAAATGGACGTTATCCGAGTTATTTGGTATAGGAACCTCGGATAAAGTCCATTTTTGGACGTTATCCGATGCATCACCCATTTGATTCAGATAAAGCCCAAAATCGGATAGTCAAAACTTGTGGAACAGAGTTTGGACTTTATCCGAGGTTCTACTGTACTGCTGATCTCTAGATTGACAATGTATTATTTTCCTGTTAAATGATGCAAAGCTTGATAAAACATCCCATTTGGCTCTCTGGCCATAATCAATTTTAATCCAGGTATTTGACAATGTAATGTCTTCAATACTTAGCCTTGACAAAAGGCACGATCCCAACTGTTGATGAGATGCAGCAATAAGGATTTCAAATATGCGAAATGCTTTCTAAAGAGGATAAATTGACAGAAAACATTTCACAAGGCTACAAACCATGACGCAATGGTTCATCAATATTGCTTAAACAGCTCTGGAAACAAATAAAGAAGTTATGGTTTTGTATAAGTCAGTTGTCAGCAGCATGTTCAGCCATAATCCTCTAATCTTCTACATTCATTTAGCAACCAGAATAATAAATGCCTAACCCCTACTTTAATTTCACAGTCTGATTACGTGTTAAAATGTGACGTTGTAAACTGAGATCAAAAATAGGCTAGGTTTAAGTTTTCCTTTGATTTCCTGAATTTAGTGAAAAGCATCTCTTGTTTTTGTCTTTCCTTTTTTGCCTTGTACTGATCATTGTAGTGCTTCTTCTGCTTGCTCAGTTGCTGAAAAAATCAGTCTCCCACCACCTGTATCAGGCAGTTTTGCCATTCATACTGACCTTTTTGACTTGTTTAATTTTACAGAATCAGCAGCATATTGAAGAGAGCAACACAGGATGGGCTGGTGGAGTATGGTTCTTTTATCTTAAAACATTTTTTTTACAAAAATATTACTTAGCCCTTGATTTACAGAAGACTTTTGTTTCTCATAGTGGTTATTAAGCAGACTTGCACCAGTTCCATTCAAAAACCATTTTTGTTTACTTGTATCTAGCACAGATGGTCTTTTAACAATTAAATTGAAGCTTTATTTAACAGGATAAAACAGTAGGAGGAAGAGAAGGGATACATTTACATGCTAAAATTCTGAAAACAGAAATACTCAGGAGAGTTACAATCCCTTGAATAAATTTATTGTTAGATTCAGCTAAAATCAGCCTGTTGAAATACTTGGGACTTTGTAATCACCACTTAAGTAAGTCCCATTCATTTCAATGGGTATGCCCTACTTGTGGGTAACCATTGGGATTAGCTCCATACCTAGTTTCTTGTATATTGTTCCTGATCAATATTGTGCTTATTGTGAAGTACCTCTAAAAGGGCCAAAACAATATCTCCATTGGATTTTGTTGTTGTTCAGTCGCACAGTCAATTCCGACCCTTTGAGACCCCGTGGACCATTGCCCTCCAGGCACCTCTGTCCTCCACCATCTTCCTCAACCCGCCCTACTCTGTGCCCATTGTGTCTACAATACCATCTAGCCATCTCATTTTTGGCTGCCCCTTCTACTTTTGCCCTCCACCTTTCCCAGCATCAAGGCTTTCTTAAGTGATGTCCAAAGTACTTTAGCTTCATCTTTACTATTTGACCTTCTAATGAGCAGCCAGGGTTGATTTTTTCTACGATGGACCTATTTGTTCCCCTCGATGTCCAGAGTACTCTCAAAACTCTCCTCCAACACCACATCTCAAAGGCACCTATTCTTCTGCGTTCTGCTTTCCTAATGGTCCAGCACTCACAACCATACATTACCACCGAGAATACCCTTGTTTTGACTATGCAAATTTTTGTTTGCAAGGTGATGTCTCTACTTTTAACTATGTTGCCCAAATTTCTCATAACTTGCCTCCCAAGAATAAGTCGCCTTTTTATTTCATGGCTGCAAATCTCCATCTGCAGTGATCTTAGATCCTAAGAAAGTAAAATCTGTCTCTGCTTCTACTTCTTCCTCATCTATTTTCCAGGGACTGATAGGGCCTGTTGCCATTATCTTGGTTTTCTTGATGTTGAGTCTCAAGCCAGCTTTTGCACTCTCTTCTTTCAACCTAATCAAGAGCTTCTTTAGGTCTTCCTCACTTTCTGCCATTAGGGTGATATCATCTGCATATCTCAAATTGTTGATGTTTCTCCCAGCAATTTTGATCCCAAATTGTGATTCCTCCATCCCTGCACTGCACATTATGTGCTCTGTGTATAAGTTGAATAAGCAGGGTGATAAAATGCAGCCTTGTCTTACTCCTTTTCCTATTCCAAGCCACTCCGTCATTCCATATTCTGTCCTAACTGTTGCTTCTTGACTCATGTACAGATTTCTCATGAGGCATATAAGGTGTTCTGGTATTCCCATCTCTTTAATTACTTGCCACATTTTGTTGTGATCAACACAGTCAAAGGCCTTGGTGTAGTCAATGACACAGAAGTAGACTTGTTTCTGATACTCCTTTGTTTTCTCTATATGTTGGCAATGTGGTCTCTATTTCCCTTGCCTCTTTGCAACCCAACCTGCACTTCTGATAATTCTCTCTCCATGTGCTGTTGCAGTCTATCCTGTATTATCTTGAGCATAACCTTGCTAGCATGTGGGATGAGTGCAATTGTTCATTAATTTGGACATTCTTTGGCATTACCCTTTTTTGGGATTGGAACGTATACCACTTTTCCAATCCTGTGGCCATTGCTTTGTTTTCAAAATCTGCTGTCATATAGAATGCAATAATTTGATGCCATCATCTTTTAGGGCTTTGAAAAATTCATCTGGGATACCATCATCTCCACTAGCTTTGTTGTTTGTAGTGCTTTTTAAGGGCCTTCCTGACTTCACTCTCTAGGATGTCTGGCTCAAGTTCAATGTTCTCATCATTGTGATTATCAGGAGCTGGTGAGGTCCATTTTGTATAGTTCCTCTGTGTACTCTTGCCATCTTTTCTTAATCTCTTCTGCATCAGCTAATTCCTTGCCATTTTTGTACCTTATCATTGTCATTTTTGCTTAAAGCGTTCCCTTGATTTCCCCATTTTTTAAAAAAAAGATATCTAGTCCTATCCCTTATGTTTTTCCCCCTCTATTTCTTTGCACTGCTCATTTAGGTAGGTTTCCTTATCTCTCCTTGCTTTTCTTTGAAATTCTGTATTCAATTGATTGAATTTTATCAGGCCTAAACCACAGTTTGCATATATTGCAATACAATGTGTTCCTTTGCCTTTTGCATTCCTTCTTTCCTCTGCTATTTTATGAGCCTCATCAGACAACCACTTTGCTTTTTTATGCTTCTTTTCTTTTGGTATGGTTTTCCTTGCTGCTTCCTGTATGATGTCCTGCACCTCTGTCTATAATTCTTCTGACACTCTGTCCATCGAGGTCTGTTCTACACCTCCACCGTGTATTCCTTAGGGATGTTGTCTAGGTCTTACCTGTCTGGTCTAATTGTTTTCCCACTTTAGTCTCAGCCTGAATTTTGCAATCAGTAGATTATGATCTGCGCCACAGTCTGCTCCAGGTCTCATTTTTGCTGACTGTATGGAGGTTCTCCATCTTTGGCTGCAGAGTATGTAATCAATCTGATTTCGTTGTTGGCCATCTGGTGATGTTAATGTGTAAAGTCTTCTCTTGTGTTGCTGGAAGAGCATGTTTGCTATGACCAGTGCATTATCTTGGCAGAACTCTATCAATCTTTGTCCTACTTCATTCTGTGTTAACAAATCATATATGATTTGTAAACTCATGGTCTACTGGCCATTCTAAGATCCAAAACAGTCACCTTCCCAAACTTTGATTTCCCAAACTCTGTTCACTGGTGTGATAACAGCCAAATTTTCCAATACTAAATTTTTGGCTTGCTTTTTTATTTCAATGTTTTCGAAAATGTTTCCAAGACAAGCACTTACATTAAACCAGTTTGAAAGGTATTCCCCTTTATAAACCATAAACCATTTTCCTAATAGTAATAGAAATATTGTCACTGATAAGCGGAATGATGGCAAGATATCAGCTATTTGTGTCATATACAAAGTCCACTAAGGACACTGTGGGAAATAACCTCCCATGTCACTATGCAAAATAAGCAAAAATAAGCCGTGTGACCCATCCATAAAATCTGCATTTGTTTGATTTTTATGCAAATGGTATAACTTTTGAAAGTGAATTGCTCCTGATTAAGAAATCACCATGGTCATTATCATTTGCACATTGAATAATGCAACTCAGTATGCAGCTGATAATGCCCATGATGATTTCTTAATTTGGGGTTATTCACTTCTAAAAGTTATGTTTTTCTTCCTATACCAGAGTAGCTAGGTAAAAGGATTCATGAATTTTGAAGCATTCTATAAAATTATAGCTACTATACTTTTTAAGTGAAAATTATCCTGATACTAAAAATGCCTATTCCCATTCTTTGAAAAACATAAAATGAACAGATCACAATACCAATCTAATCTGTAATTTTTTAATTGATCCAGAGATGAATTTCCATTTCATCTATTGTTTCTCTCTTTTTTTATGTCTCAGTTCTTTGTTTCAGCACCTTCTTTCACTTCAGATGGCAATTCATACTACAGGATTTTTAGTGATAAGGATGGTTACAAACATATTCATTACATCAAAGACTCAATGGTATGTCAGGACTAAACCACAGTTTGCATATATTGCAATACAATGTGTTCCTAGCAAAAAAACATCTGACTTTGAACATGTTGTTTTTACAGGGAAAAGCAACCCAAATCACAAGTGGAAAGTGGGAGGCTGTATACATTTACAAAGTAACAGACAATGCAATGTAAGCATTCTATAAAGAACAGTAAAAATGTAAATTCATACAAGAATGTTTTTTCCGCTTGACTTATTGCTGAACTCTGTTCTCAAAGTCTGAAGACCTTTCCAGGTTGTAAAATAATATGGGTTCCCCTTTGTGGTCATTATCTGGAAAATTCTTGATATTGAGTTAAATCTGTGCATTCTATCAGGTCTTTTTAGTCCATAGATTATTTTTGTATTGAAGACAAAACACAAGGATTAATCTATAAGGTGAGCCATTGTACAGTTTTATGTAAAATGAGGCATCCGTGCGGAAGTAGCAGAGATAAGTATTGAGAAAGCAACAGAGTGTACTGGACGAGAACATGGGTGCAATTACACAGCAGGGAAAGTGCGAAGGAATCCACTGTGATTTAGCACCTGGGAGGTCAAGTTTCCCTAGATTTCACTTTAGCTGAAAACAAAAGGGTCAGGAGTAAGAGAGGAGGAAACTGGCAGTCCATCTTGTTAAGGTATCCCTTTGTTGTAATGGTTCATGGGAGTCGAGGTGCTGAACTCAAGGAAGGTGCGAGAGACGGAAGTATGATGGAAAAAGCCAGCCCCGAATCCTCGGGTGGTCTGTATTTATTGACTACTTTGGGAGTCATCATGCACAGCCCGCGTGAGACCCCCATGACAGAAGGCTTGCTACGTGGCACTTGGCTGGTTGGGTTACACTTACCAGCCTGCGTGCCCAGGTTGGCCATAAGCAGATTAATCAGTGGATTGTGGCGAGACTTATTGTTCTCGCCTTATCTAAGTTCTAGAAGACTCCGTGCACCTATGCATAGCTATTTGGTCTAGCTGTGGTTGGTGTCTGCTAAGCCCTTTATGTGGACATGAGCCAGATACCATATGCTGTTTATGAGACCTTGTTTCTCGTTCCTTGTGATATTTGTCCTACTGCTCTCAGTGTCCTCAGCCAAGGAAACATGGAGTCACTACTGCTGTACCCAATTTCCTTTCCGGTAAAGCTTGGTTGGTCTTCAAGGCGGTGTTCTCACCGAATGAACCTATCGGGAAAGGTTGCTGTCCAATCTGTGACCTGGGCAACCCACATTCCCTCTTTCTTTACTTTCTAAAGTAACTTGGCTGAGAACCTGGCAGACGTAGGGCATAAGCTGTCGAGTCGTGATTGCTTCCTGGGGTCTCCGTCCTGGGTGGCACATGGACAGGAACGAGGGGATGCATTGCGCAAAGCAGCATAGCATGACTCCCATTACCACAACGCTAGCGGTGACTTAAAGCGTTGTTTGTAGCCAGTTCCATGGCATCCATGACCAGAGCTCATTCCACCACCCCCAATTGGTGTCCTGTTGAATGTGTGTAACTATTTTATCCAAGTCAGTGATTTGACTTTGGTTTCTGCGGGAACTATCTGTGAGATTGAAGCAACACATATTGTGAACTGTTTCGCATCCTAAGTGATGGAGAAGAAACAAGTAATCAATAGCTGCTCGGTTATCCAGCACTGCATGTCTAATTTCTACTTGCTCTTGATTAAGCAAAGCGATAGCTGAAGAGGTGTGATTGAGACCTTTGGCCAGGGCGCATGCCAGCTGACCAATTCTATGTGCATTACCTGCTGCGAGTCCGGGTACCCCTACAAGGCTTACCGCTAAGGTGACATACTCTGCTTTACTGTGTAACCTTATATTGCTATCACAAGTTTCATCGAGCTGGACTGCTTGTGTGATCCGTGCTGGCCGTGGTGCGGCTCGGTGTGGTGTAAGCATTTCCCTTTTTGGGAGAACCAGTTTTAAATGACTTATACAACAAAATGAATCTGATACATTGGCTGGAATGTAGTTCCATGTGTGTTGGTTACAAGTGAAAAACCACCCTATGGGCAAAATGACATGACTGTACATAATACCAACAATGTCCGGGTGATCACATTTCCAAGTCTCTTTTCCAGGGTTAAGACAACTGTGGTATAGCTCCTTGACTGAGGAGCAACCGGTCATCCTGGCACAAGATGTGTTTGGACTGATTGCCACTCGGGGTGTAACTAGAGTGACTGCATCAGCGGGCAAAGTTTTTGTTACATGAGTCCCCCAGTTTATGTAAGTCGCATATGTGATTCTGCGATAGCGTCCAAGTACACATTTAGGCCCCCACTCAATGTCCCAGGTCTGCTCTCCCGGAGCACGGCAGACCTGGACAAAGCAAGTACTCAACAATGAAGCAGGGTCAATGGTCTGCTTTATGCAAAAGTCAGATTTGTTGACAAGTCCAGCAAGTCTTTCCCAAATGTTATACTGGAGCCTGGCAGACAAATCCTCGCCAGGCGTCAAGTCCCCAGAGGAAGCCCCGACCCCTCGCCCCAAAAGCAAGGAAAGGATCAAGACAACCATCAGGGAATTGTAGGTGATTTGAGGTAGCAATGCGGCCACCATGTTTTGTGGAGTGGGCTCAGTGTGTTGCTCAACCAAGATGGACATGGCATCATCACACAGAATTTTGACCATTCCCCAGGTGATTTTTGGGTCTGGTCTCTGCCGGAACCGCCTCCTCCATCTGGGTCCCCCGGTCAGACTCATTCCTTCCATCTCGGGCAAGGGGTCCTGGACCGATCACCTCCAAGCCATGGGGCTCGAGATGCGGTTTTATGCAACAAGCTGGGATTCAAACAACACATGTAGGAGACATAATCATTGTATACCCTCTTCCCCACGTTACCAGGGGGGGGGGGCTTCCAAGAAGGATCCGGCAGGACCAGGTAATGTACCATGGGTAGATAGGAAATGGGTAGTATGGAAATGCTTCTCCTGCGGGGTGCAGTCAGCAAAGATGTTAAGATGATTGTACGCGAACAAAACTTTATGCAAGTCCTGCTGTGCCTGAGCCTGAGTTCTTGGCATGGCTACTTCATTCCTTCTTTCTTGTTTTTCAATATAAAACTTTAGTGTCCGGTTCACCTGTTCGACAATGGCTTGTCCTTGGGGATTGTACGGTACACCAAAGATGTGCCTAATGTCCCAGATGGCCAAAAATGTGGCTAGCTGTCTGGAGCTATAGGCAGGTGAATTATCGGTTTTCAAGCGATCTGGTTTGCCCATGGTTGCGAAACATGCCAAGAGATGTTGCTCTACATGAGTTGCAGATTCGCCTTTCTGAGCCATAGCCCAAACGAATTGCGAGAAAGTGTCAATGGAGACGTGCATGAACTGCCATCTCCCAAACTGTGGAACGTGTGTAACGTCCATCTGTCACAGTTGGTTGGCTTCGGTCCCTCTTGGGTTAACCCCCTATGATGCCCCCCCCGGTGCTCCTGCGCACTGTGGGCAGGAACGAACTATTCCCTGGGCTTGTGACAATGGCAGTTTGAACTACCTCACTAGTTCCTTCGCATTCTGATGGAAGAATGCATGGCTTTGAATCGGGGTCGTGAAAACTCCTGAAACTAACTTTTGCTGCGCTTCCTTCACAGCCGTGTTGGCTCTATTGTTGCCCTCAGAGAGGGGACCAGGCAAATCCTGGTGACTCCTAATATGGGCGACATAGAGCCTTTCCCTGCGGTTGCGCAAATGAAAATGCATGGTCAAGAACAGACTTAACAAGTTTTTGTCTATTGCAGGAGTGATGTAGGCTCCTGGTAGACTGTGAATCAAATTCCTTAGATACTGACTATCTGTGATGATGTTCAGTGCTTTGTGGGCAAACATTCTCAAGGCTAGATTCGCTGCTGCCAGCTCTGCTCTTTGTGCTGACCGCTGCGGAAGTGTCAGTAGCGTGATCCAAGCCTGCCCCTTGTTGTTGTTCAGTCGCACAGTCGGTTCCGACCCTTTGCGACCCTATGGACCATTGCTCTCCAGGTGCCTCTGTCCTCCACCATCCCCCTCAGCCCTCCCAGCTCTGTGCCCATTGTGTCTACAATGCCATCTAGCCATCTCATCCTTGGCCTCCCCCTTCTTCTTTTGCCCTCCACCTTTCCCAACATCAATGCCTTCTCAAGTGAATCCTCCCTTCTCATTTGATGTCCAAAGTATTTTAGCTTCATCTTTACTATTTGACCTTCCAGTGAGCAGTCAGGGTTAATTTCTTCTAAGATTGACCTATTTGTTCTCCTCGCTGTCCAGGGTACTCTCAAAACCCTCCTCCAACACCACATTTCAAAGGCATCTATTCTTCTGCGTTCAGCCTTCCTGATTGTCCAGCTCTCACATCCGTACATTACTACTGGGAAAACCATTGCTTTGACTATTCTAATTTTTGTTTTCAGTGTGATGTCTCTGCTTTTCACTATGTTCCCCAGGTTTCTCATAGCTTGTCTCCCAAGAATCAGTCGCCTTTTTATTTCATGGCTACAATCCCCATCTGCAGTGATCTTTGATCCTAAGAAAGTAAAATCTGTCACTGCTTCTACTTCTTCCCCATCTATCTTCCAGGAACTGATTGGGCCTGTTGCCATTATCTTGGTTTTCTTGATATCGAGTCTCAAGCCAGCTTTTGCACTCTCCTCCTTCAGCCCAATCAAGAGATTCTTTAGGTCTTCCTCACTTTCTGCCATTAGGGTGGTATCGTCTGCATATCTCAGATTGTTGATGTTTCTCCCAGCGATTTTAATCCCATATTGTGATTCCTCCATCCCTGCACTTCGCATTATGTGCTCTGTGTATAGGTTGAATAGGCATGGTGACAAAATGCAGCCCTGTCTTACTCCTTTTCCTATTCCAAACCACTCTGTCATTCCATGTTCTGTCCTAACTGTTGCTTCTTGGTTCATGTACAGATTTCTCACGAGGCATATGAGGTGCTCTGGTATTCCCATCTCTTTAATTACTTGCCACATCTTGTTGTGGTCCACACAGTCAAATGCCTTAGTGTAGTCAATAAAACAAAAGTAAACTTGTTTCTGGTATTCCTTTGTTTTCTCCATGATCCAGCGTATGTTGGCAATGTGGTCTCTAGTCCCCCTGCCTCTTCTGAAACCTGCCTGCACCTCTGGTAGTTCTCTTTCCACATGCTGCTGAAGTCTATCCTGTATTATCTTGAGCATCACCTTACTGGCGTGTGGGATGAGCGCGATTGTTCGATAATTTGAACATTCTTTGGCATTGCCCTTTTTTGGGATTGGGACGTATACTGATCTTTTCCAATCCTGTGGCCATTGTTTTGTTTTCCAAATCTGTTGGCATATTGAATGCAGTAATTTGACGCCGTCATCTTTTAGCGCTTTGAAAAATTCAACTGGGATACCATCATCTCCACTAGCTTTGTTGTTTGCAGTGCTCTTCAGGGCCTTTATGACTTCGCTCTCCAGGATGTCTGGCTCAAGTTCTACTTCTTCATCATTGTGATTGTCAGGAGTGTTGAGGTCCTTTTTGTAGAGTTCCTCTGTGTACTCTTTCCATCTTTTCTTAATCTCTTCTGCATCAGCTAGCTCCTTTCCTTCTTTGTCCCTTATCATGGTCATTTTTGCTTTAAATGTTCCCTTAATTTCCCCGATTTTTTTGAAAAGATCTCTGGTTCTGTCTCTTTTGTTGTTTTCCTCCAATTCTCTGCACTGTTCTTTTAGGTAGTTTTCCTTATCTCTCCTTGCTTTTCTTTGAAATTCTGTGTTCAAATGATTGTAGTTTTTCCTTTCTCCTTTGACTTTTGCGTTCCTTCTTTCCTCTGCTATTTTAAGAGCCTCATCAGACAACCACTTTGCTTTCTTACTCTTCTTTTCTTTTGGTATGGTTTTTTTTGCTGCTTCCTGCATGATGTCCCTCATCTCTGTCCATAATTCTTCTGGCACTGTATCTATTGAGTCTAAGCCATTGAATCTGTTCATCACCTCCACCGCGTATTCTTTAGGGATGCTGTCTAGGTGATATCTTTCTGGTCTCCATGTTTTCCTTATTTTCTTTAGTCTAAGCCTGAATTTTGCGATCAATAGGTTGTGATCTGAGCCACAGTCTGCTCCAGGTCTTGTTTTTGCTGACTGTATGGAGGTTCTCCATCTTTGGCTGCAGAGTATGTAGTCAATCTGGTTTCGGTGTTGGCCATCTGGTGATGTCCATGTGTAAAGTCGCCTCTTGTGTTGCTGGAAGAGAGTGTTTGCTATGACCAGTGCGTTCTCTTGGCAGAACTCTATCAATCTTTGCCCTGCTTCATTCTGTACTCCAAGACCAAATTTGCCTGTTATTCCCTCCACTTTTTGATTTCCTACTTTGGCATTCCAGTCTCCTAATATAATTTGGACATCATTTCTTGGTGTCTGTTCTATGAAGTGTTGTACGTCCTCATAGAACTGGTCCATTGTGGCTTCATCTGCACCAGTGGTTGGTGCGTATATTTGGATCACAGTGACATTGAAAGGTTTGCCTTGAATTCTGACTGACATCATTCTGTCATTTTTGAGATTGTATCCCATTATTGCTTTTCTCACTCTTTTATTGACAATTATGGCTACTCCATTTCTTCTAAGGTTTTCTTGTCCACAGTAGTAGATATGATGGTTTCCAGAGCTGAATTCACCCATCCCTGTCCATTTTAGCTCACTGATGCCCAAGATGTCAATGCTTATTCTTTCCATCTCACTTTTTACCACTTCCAGTTTTCCTTGGTTCATTGATCTCACATTCCATGTCCCTATGCAGTATTGCTCCTTACAGCATTGCATTTCCCCTCCCCCTTTCCTGTCCCTCCCCTTTCTCCCCTCTGTGGTGTTAAGCATCCTGTATCACCTAGCCTGCCCTTTTGTTTTGCCTTTTGTTTTGGTCAATAGGGTTCTCTTGGCAAGATTTGTGGCGTGGTTTGCCGGTGTCTACGCCATTTTTCTCTCCTCATACATTTTATCACAGTTTTTAAAAGTTTAACACATTTAAGACAACATATTATCATGCATATTATCACACTTTAAAACACAGTCTCTATGTCAGTTTCTATGTTTAGTCAGTATAAAGTCTCTATGTCAGTTGCTATATTAGGTCTTCTACATTTGCATATCTGCTACTTATCCTTTGCCTGGGACTCTGGCTCTCCTCCTCCTCCTCACCCCCCCAACCCCCTGGGGGTGGCTGTCCAGCGGCGGCGGCGGCAGGCCCCTTTGCCGCTCGCCCGGCTCTCCTCCTCCTCACCCCCGGCTGGGGTGGTTGCCCGGCGGCGGCGGCGTCAGGCCCCTTTGCCGCTCGCCCGGCTCTCCTCCTCTTCCTCACCCCCCGGCTGGGGATGGCTGTCCGGCGGCGGCGGCGGCAGGCACCTTTGCCGCTCGCCCGGCTCTCCTCCTCCTCACCCCCGGCTGGGGTGGTTGCCCGGCGGCGGCGGCGGCAGCCCCTTTTGCCGCACGCCCGGCTCTCCTCCTCTTCCTCACCCCCCGGCTGGGGGTGGCTGTCCGGCGGCGACGGCGGCAGGCCCCTTTGCCGCTCGCCTGGCTCTCCTCCTCTTCCTCACCCCCCGGCTGGGGATGGCTGTCCGGCGCCGGCGGCGGCAGGCCCCTTTGCCGCTCGCCCGGCTCTCCTCCTCCTCACCCCCGGCTGGGGTGGTTGCCCCTAGAGCCATGTAAGAATGCCATACACCTTTCCCCCATTTGTGAATGCCGTCTTTGCCCCCTGAAGTGAGATCAAGGCAACATTCCCTGCAGTTCGACTGTCCGTGTCTGTAGCGAAACAAGCCTGGAGTCTTTTGGCAGATGGTATGCCAAATTCCCTGTAAAACCTTCCAATACAATCAGGAGAGAATCTCCTAACTGCATGAGCCATTCTATCTGGTCTTTTGTGAATGGTACAACTATCTTGGCTAGATCGTGTCCAGAAATGTCCCTTGCTCTAAGCCTCCCCCTGTAGACTATCATCGCCACCAGCTCTTGAGGAGGAACGACGTTGCGGGATGAGGTGTTTGGTAGATACACCCATTCCACTATTTTCGACACACACACACACACACACACACCCGTCGGAGTCTATCCCTAGTGCTCTGGTAAACATTGTCCCAGTCCTGACTACGTACAGATTCAGGACATGAGCGTCTGGCTCCTCGCTATCTACCCATCTGAGGCTGAGGACATAGTTTACCTCCTGAAGAGTTATTTTCGCATCTCACGGAATGCATATATGATCGGCTGGCTGCTTCCCTAGCGTAAGCAGTGAAAAAAAGTGGTTTTAAAAGCTCCGTGTCTAATCTGAAATATGGACGTGCCCAGTTGATATTACCTAGAATCTGTTGGAGTTCCACTAACGTAATGGAAGCCCTGATATAGACCCCAGGCAGCACTGGTGCTGCATAGGATCTGAGAAGCCGATGACCCAAATACAAATAGGGTTCAGTTCTCTGAACTTTTTCTGGGGCAATGATCAATCCCTTTTCCCCCAGAGTGCTCTGGATGTCACAAAACATGTTGACACCCAATGTGGGCACTGCAATCAATATGTCATCCATGAAATGGCAGACTAAGACTTCGGGGTGCAGGTTCCGGGACCTTTCTAGTGCATCATGGACATAAATTTTGCATAGAGTGGGCGAGTTAAGCATGCCCTGTGTCAAAAATTTCCACGTGAACCTTTGGGTTGGTTCCTTATGGTTGACAACAGGCACCGTAAAGGCGAACCTCTCCCTGTCCCTAGAATCTAAAGGGATGGTGTAAAAGCAGTCTTTCAAGTCTACGACTAGGATCTCCCACCCTTCGGGGATCATGTTCGGATTGGGAATGCCACACTGAAGCGGTCCCATGGGTTGAATGCACTTGTTGATTTCCCTCAAATCGTGAAGAAGCCGCCATTTGCCTGACTTCTTCTTGATGACAAAGATCGGAGAGTTCCACGGACTGGTGGAACGCTCTATGTGTCCCGCTTCAAGCTGCTCTTTAACAAGCTGCTTTAAAGCTACTAGTTTATCCCCAACTATTGGCCACTGGCCTATCCATACTGGCTCATCGGTCAACCATTTGAGCGGTAGGGCCATTACCCAAACGTTAGGGTTGCGCGATACTGCTGCAGAATGTCCCTACCCCAGAGATTGACAGGCACGTTCAAGACATGTGGTCAGATGACCGCAGTGCCGTCTGGCTCTGGAATAGTGACCTCTACCCAGTCACGGCTCCTGTATGCTTCCTGAACTCCTACTCCCCACACATCTGAAACTGGCTCAATGGCCCACTCTGGGGGCCACAATTTCTGGCTGATTACACTGATGACATCCGCTCCTGTGTCAAGCAGCCCATCAAAAGGTCTTTTATTCAAAAATACCTTGATGACTGGTTGCTGCTTCCACTCTATGTTCTGCTCTACTGTCGCTATGATCTGGAATCCTTCCACTGCCCCTTCCTTTCTCAGGCGATCTGTCGACCCGAATCCTGCATCTCCTCTAACAACCTCCTTGCCCCCACCTGGCAGATGATACGGATCCATGATCAATTGCGCTACTGGGTCTCCTTTGCTAATTGCCTGGGGTAACTGCGTCCAAAGCTGGATCTTGATGATTCTGGTGTAATCGGTGTCAATGACCCCCGGGATCACAAAGATTCCCTTTTCCCCAGCATTTCTCCGAGGCAAGACTATTCCCACGATGTTGTGGGGCAGGGGTCCCTGATACTGGGAGTTGACCAGATAGACTGTGCCTGGCAGGTCCTGGCACACTAAATCTAGCCCTGTGCTGCCTTTTCTGCCTGTGCCTTGGAAACGCTGGGTGCGAGACTGGATGTTGCTACTAGGATCCTTGCCCTGGGGCTGTCAGGGCAGGCGCTGTCCCTATTTGAACCAGGGCTAGGGACATACCCGCTACTCAGTTTCCTGAATAGGTACAATGACGTGCCCAATGGAAGCTGTTGTGTCACCTTGGACACTGGGTGGTTGGATCGGGTGGACGGCCCGATGATCGGCCGCCCCCTTTGTTTTGGGGCTGCTTCGACCTATAGTCTTTTGCATAGTGCCCTATCTTGCCACACCGGTGGCAAGCCCTCTTGTCCTTATCCTTGGGCTGGTTTCCCCCTTGCACTGCCGTTGCTAACAGACCCATTTTGTAAGAGTCTGTCCCAACGTCAGCTCAAGCTCTGAGCATGTCGGTGATCGTCAGATCAGGACGATGACCCATTGCCTGCAAAACTTTTCAACAATTGCGGTTGGCATTGTCTTTTGCCAGCTTCATCATGAGATCCTCCTGTGCCTCCTGGTTGTCTACCTGTCTGCAGACAGCTTCTTCTAGCCTATTGATGAAATCCATGTAGGGCTCTTGCGCACCCTGTTTGATGGAGGTGTAATTCTTAGCTCCCTTGCCAGAAGCTGAAACCTTGAGATATGCTTTGAAAGCAGCCTGAGAAGCCAGCTGGAGTGTGGCTGCCGGCAGGAGGGACTGTGCCTGGATGGACTTGAATAGCCCCGAGCCGTATAGCTGCTCAGGAATTACTGCTCCGCCCATCTTAGCTGCCCTAGCCTGCGCTTCCACTTTGTACTCGCTATCCCACAAGAGATACTGGCTGGGGCTCAACATCATCCGCATGACAACTTTCCAGTTGTGAGGAATGAGTGAGGTGGCTTCACAGAGCTGCTGGAGTGTGCCCTTTGTGAATCTGCTTTGGAGTCCTGTCTCCATGATGGCTTTGCAGACTTCTGCAAGCAATTTGTATTGAATTGGTGTGTACACCGCTGTTTGATCACCCGTGAGGGGATCCGTTTCTATGCGGACTGGACATAGCTGTTGAAGCGTGGCCAACTCATCGGCCGGTATCTCTCCCTTGCGTGTTTCCTCCTTTACCATCAATTGAAAAGGACTTTTGGGTACCCGGGAAGCGCCTGCGCTTCCCAAGTTTCCGCCCCCTCCTGCGGCTTCTGCAGTTGCCGCTGGAGGAGAGTCCCCCATGCCCCCATACCTAAACTGGATGGTCGGGCAGAGACGTGTTGGGGCTGATGGTTTCTTGTACACTGGAAGTACTGGGGAAGTATCAGTCTCTGCTCGGGCTGGATTAGCCGCTGAAATTACTTGTCTACACTTGCTCCAAGTTGCAATGATGTCGGCAGGTGCCCTGGGCTCCTGCTTAAAGCAGTATCCTATCCCAAACTTCTGGTTCTATCACGCCTGCTTCTGGGTAGAACAGACAATGCTCCCCCAGATGCTTCACCAGTGCCGTCAGACGCTGTCTGCTTACACCGTAGTGGTGTCTCCTGGCCAGGGCTTCGAGCTCATCCCTATGAGTCTCTTGCCTGACGGTCAAGGTTTGCCTCCCCAAGCGTGCCCCCATTACCACCCAGTGGGGAAATTCCCTGGATGTCTTACACAACTCATGAATCGATGCTACCACGGGACAAGTCTACCGTAAGTGGTACGGCTGGGTGGGTGAAGCACAGGACGATGTCCCTCAGGTTTGGTGGCTGGATTGGGATTGTGGCCTTGGTTCCTGCGAATCTGCTGCTCTGCCTTCGGTTGTGCTGGATCTCGGCTTTCCCTGGCTTCGGAACGCGTCCGTTCCTATGCGTGAGGTCTGCCGGCATGTGAGCGCGCTGCCTCCCTTGAGACTGTACTGAGTTCCGATCAGAGATACTTTCCAATCAGAACTGCTCCGCTACTCCCGAGTAGACACATCGAGGGTCACCAGATGTTGTAATGATTCGCGGGAGTCAAGGTGCTGAACTCAAGGAAGGCACGAGAGATGGAAGTATGATGGAAAAAGCCAGCCCCGAATCCTCAGGTGGTCTGTATTTATTGACTATTTCGGGAATCATCACGCACAGCCCGCATGAGACCCCTATGACAGAAGGCTTGCTACGTGGCACTCGGCTGGTTGGGTTACTTACCAGCCTGCGTGCCCAGGTTGGCCATAAGCAGATTAATCAGTGGATTGTGGTGAGACTTATTGTTCTCGCGTTATCTAAGTCCTAGAAGACTCCGTGCACCTATGCATAGCTATTTGGTCTAGCTGGTGTCTGCTCAGCCCTTTACGTGGACATGAGCCAGATACCGTATGCTGTTTACGAGACCTTGTGTCTCTTTCCTCATGATATTTGTCCTACTCCTCTCAGTGTTCTCAGCCAAGGAAACATGGAGTCACTACTGCTCTCTATTACTATTAGCCCATACCCAATTTCCTTTCCAGTAAAGCTCGGTTGGTCTTCAAGGCGGTGTTCTTGCCGAACGAACCTCTCAGGAAAGGTTGCTGTCCAAGCCATGACCTGGGCAACCCACATCCCTTAAGTATTCCAACATGAAAATGCTGCTGAAGCTGCAAAGAGCTACCTTAACAATCTCCTCCCCACTCTCCGCTGGTTCTTTCCTCTTTTTTCCTTTGGGCTTCAGCTGCTCTGACACACCAGCACTGACTCTAAGCCTTATTTTTAAAAGGGGGGTTCTTGGAGACAATGGGTTAGGGAAAACTGAATCCATTCTGAGTGTTCTTTTGCTTGCTCTTTTTATTCCTTGAACTAAGAGGCTGGGAAAGCCTGCTTCTACTTGTTCATTCAGCATTCGCTCAGGCAACATACTATATGAACTGATGTGAATTGATTTGATGGGGGGCTGGGAGTAGAAGGCAGTAGTGGCAGAGGAAACATCAGGGAAAACCCTGGGCGGATTCCCATTTGGAGCAGTGTCTAAACTGCTTTATTACAGCCAAGACTGTGGTCATGATCTGAGTTCGATCCTGATGGGGCCTAAGATAGATTTCTTTCATCTTTCTGAGATTGGTAAAATGAGTACCCAGCATGTTGGGGCAAAAATGCTAATTACTTTGTGAACCACCTAGAGAGTGCACTAAGCACTATGGGGTAGTATATAAGTGTAATTGCTGTTGTTAATAGAATAGAATACAAACCAGACTTCCAATCCTGGAGCATATCCCGCATTATTTGTCAATGTACAGTAGTTGCATTTTGTCTCAAATCCCAGTTACAGGAGGTTTAGCAAGAAACAAAAGTTTGCAACTTAATTGTCTTCTGCTATTGATACCACACATTGTCTTCTAGATTCTATTCAAGCAATGAATTTGAAGGCTATCCAGGAAGAAGAAATATTTACAGGTAAGTTAACATTATTGTTTGCTTCTGAGAACAGGCTGTTAGTTACGAGGCATCCCTAGGTTATACCCACCAGGGAGCAGTACTCATCAGATTGAACCATGGAAACACCACAGCCTGCTGCTCTGGGCTGTTTACTACTGGTACCTTTTCCATGCGCAGAAATACTACTGGATTGTCCCCAAAGCTAACTGTCTACCAGTAGAATAGAAAGTCTTCCTGGCATGGACTTTCCAAAAATGGCAACTGCCAGCACTAACAGGCTTTCCCTGAAATGTGCTGTTTGTATTTCAAAAATGCACACAGATCATACAGAGCATCAATGAGGCCAAACTGGCATAGTCAGTGTTTCATCAGCTGAACTGGTTGATGCACCAATTATTGGGGAAAGGACTTCCTGGAATGACTGAGTTTTTGAACACCATGTACACAGCAATGTTGAAGACAGCTCTACACAGGAAATGACATTGTGTTGGGCTGTCATGAATGTGTGCAAGGACATTTGTTTGAATGTTTGCCATTTGTAACATATTGTGGCCTACTGTTTGGTTTATCAATGGCCCTGTGGATTGACCACCATAGTTTGATAGATGAAAGCACAAAGATGCATTTTATAGCATTTACAGTCAGAAAACAAATAAGTACAAGGCAACTGTGAAGAAATGATACTTGCTCACAAAGGATGGGTGGACAATCTGTTACTGTCAAGGGTCTCCTTCATTTGGAAATGAAGTTGCCAGAGGCTGAGTAACAACTGTGGATGGGACTGAATCCAGAGGCAGATGGAGCCAGAGCAAAATCTGTGTCTCTCTTTCTTTTGCCTTCTCTCTCCCTTCAGCTGATAGGATGTGGTAGGGAAGAGATTGCTCCTGCTAAATGGCCAAATTCATCTCTTTCATAGGGCTCCCAAAGTTAGGCTGAGGGCCAAATGCTGTCCATCTTTAGAGTAAGCATGAAGTGAAAACAAGACATAGATGCTCAAGGAAGAATCTTATTAATTACTTAGCTACTTATGTTACCTTGGAGCCGTTATTCAGTGAGGAGTCTTTGTATGAGTAGACGTCTCCATGATGACATTCCACACAACATATCTGCTTATGTTACAAATAAATTAATACAATTAATTAATTAATCAATTAATTAATTAATATACATCCAGATTTAGGGTTGTACTGCTTACTCATGGCAGTGATCAATATAAAGAGTATGACGTTTTACAGGAAACAAACTGAAAAAAGTTACAGTAAACAATTTAAATATAAACATAAACATTAAAAATGAATGGTAAATCTTACCATTTTAATCAACTACAGCATCTTGTAACGGTAACTTAAAGCCTGTTCAAAATGCCAAATTTGAGGTTGGATTAGTCCATCCATACTAAATCAACTGATTTTCTATTTTCCACTAATAGCTATTTGTAGTTGAAGCAACCATCCTGGTGTCCTAATCACAAGATTGACACATCTCCCAGATTTATCTTTATAACTTTCAAGGCTACCACATCACCTTTGTTGATGTAAACTATGCTACTGGTACACTATCAGCTTCTAACAGATCCTTATGATGTATTCCCTAAGCAAGTTCTGTTCTTTCTTTATATGACTGATGTATATGAGCATAGTACATGATGTCATGCAAGCCTTTTGTGTTTTTACTTTCCTGCACATTCCAGATGGTGACTGAAGTAATGCTTAAATCCCTCCAACCCACTGTTTTACAGAATTGATCTTAGCAGAACTCCTGTAACAAAGCAATGTATCACTTGCCATTTAAGAGAAGAAAGATGCCAGTTTTATGGAGCAAGATTCAGCTACACTGCAGAATATTATGCCTTAATCTGTTATGGTACGTCAAATGTGTGGGTCAATGAAAATCCTTGTGGCTTTCTCGGGCTCCAACCAGGTATTTTTGCTTGAAGCAGCTTAGTATCTGCGCAGGGACTCAGTGGGTGGATTGCATTTCTGAAATGAGTACAGTATAGTCAAATACAGTGGTACCTCATACAACGATTTTAATCCATTCCACGGGGCTCGTTGTTGTATGAAATAATTGCTATACGATACACGCATCATATAGCAATTTTCCCTATGGGATGCATCGTACAATGTTGTTGTTTTTTTTCTAAGTGGTATTTCCTATTGAAAAATTGTTGTACGGTTTTTTTCCATAGGGGAAATTGTTATGTGAGACGCCATTTCCCCCAAAACCTAATTGTTATGCGATTTTGTTGTTATATGGGGTGATTGTTGTATGGGGTTCCTCTGTACTTATTTATCACATCATGCCACTTTGAATAGACCCAGTCTCATCTGATTTCAGAAGCTATCCTGGTTAATACTGTACTTGAAATAGGGAATAGTGAACTACTGCCACTCAGTGTCAGGAATATTGAGATAGACAGAACAACAGATTTTTAAAAAAATCAAACCACATATCCCATAACTCTTCATTCCAGGAGTTCTACTTGACACAAAGACACTTAAATGTGGCTTACCAGGGGTACACAGAAAGATCCTTCTTTTTTAAAAAATAGACATATGACGGATCTTACAAGACAAGTATTAGCTTTATTAGATATAGCAAATCAAAATAAAGAAAAATTGGTTTGTTATCACTGGATATTTTTTAAGCATTTGATTCACTTCAATAGATAACAATTAAAGAATTTATTACGAAATATGGTTTTGGATTAAAAATTTTAAAAATGTAATCGATTAATTATATAAAGACAGTTATGCTAAAGTAAAGGTAAATGATGATATAACAGAGCAGTTGTGCCCAAACTTTTTTCTAGTGGGCCAGTCCCACCCCCAGGACACAGCTCTCCCTGTGCTTACAATTCTGATGTCATCAGTGTCATTGCCACTGCCAGTGATCATGCCTGCTTTAGGACTCCTTTCACAACCTCCACTGCCTTGCCCTGCAGGAACAGGATGTGTTGGGCATGGTCCCTTCGTTTTTGGGTTGTTTGGATGCCCATTGGTGCTGCTGCAGCAGGGGACAGCAAGCCATTCTGCAGCTTCCGGATGTCACCATGGTGATGCAGGCGTCATTGTGCTAGTGATGTTCCTGCAGGGCAAGTTAGTGGAGACTGTGGAAGGAGTCCCAAAGCAGTCGCCGCAGCTGCCACCACCATAGTAAGTAAGGTAACGTAGTTTCCGGCAGTGGGAGGAGAGTGGGGGTGGGTGGGTGGTGTGTCTTGGAGAGCCCGGATACTCACTGCAGGCCTGATTAATGATATGCATGGGCCTATTTGGGCCCACAGGCCGTAGTTTGGGCACTGCTATAACAGAGGATATAAAACATAAAGCAAGGACTAGACACGGGTGTCCTCTATCACCGATATTGTTTGTAATGGCCATGGAACTGATAGCAAAAGCTATAAGAAGTGATGCAAATATTGAAGGTATAGAAGGAACAAAAATTAGTTTGTATGCAGATGATACATTGGTCATAATGAAAAACCCCATTAAAAGTTTAGAAAAAGTTCAAATATATTTAAAAGAATTTGAAGAAATGACAGGTTTGAAAATAAATTGGGGAAAATTGGAAGCAATATTTTGTAATATGGAAAAAGGTGAAGTGAAATAGATAAAGGAAAAATATAAAATACAGATTTAAAATAATTGAAAATACCTGGGAATAAATATTTCTGATAAATTTGATGAACTTAGAAAATTAAATTTTGAAAAACAAAAGATTGAAAGTAAGGAAAATATAGAACTGTATCAAAAATTAAACTTATCTTGGTTTGGCAGGATTGCAATGTGTAAAATGAAATAGTTACCAAAAATCAATTTTTTATTTGATGTCTTGCCAATCCAGCATACACAAAAAGAAATTTCAGTTTTTCAAAATATGTTGAATAATTATTGTAATGGTGGGAAAAGACCAAGAATATTAAAAATATATGGTATTTATCTAAAAAAAGAGGAGGTTTGGGTTTACCAGATGTTAAGAATTATTATAGGGCCTTCCAATTTAAAAATGTAGTAAAAATCTTGACAAAAGAGGAGATAATTTGGAAAGAGATTGAAATGAAGGCGTTAATTCAATTTGGAATGCAATTTTTCTAGACAAGGATAGAATGAAATTGAAGATAAAAATAAATTAACTAAAAGGATGATGAAAATTTGGAATAATTTAAAGAATAAATTGGCACCAGATATCTCTCCAGTTATTGAATTAGATGATATAAAAACTTTTCCAATCAAGATTGATAGAAAGAAGAAACCGATACTTGATAAATACGGTGTGTACTTAGTAAAAGATTGAATATGAATATGTGAAAACAAGGAAAGGAAATCAGAAATATATAACAGATGAATTTGAATTGGTTTCAAATGGTATTATTATTAAATAAGTGGAATAATAAATATAGTGAGTTGAGTTGTTCGAACAGGAAACTGATGGAATTTGAGGAAATCTTAACCTATAAAACCAAGTGTTCACCGTTGGAATTGGCTATACGTTGCTATGCGTTGCCCTACTGACCCGCACCCTCCCTTTGAGAGCACGGGCGAATTCCCTACGCAGGTCAACGAAGGATTTAAAAATCCGGCACGGGGGCCTCAGCCCCACTAACGGCAAGAAAGGGAAAGAACTTCACTTCCCAAAAGTCATTGCGCCGCGGCGCGCCAGAGCCAATCAGGCTGAGAGGCTCACGCACGCCGCAGCGTTCGAACACGGGCCGCAGCCAATCAAAAGAAAAGGAATTTAAAAAAATGCAGCACAAACACAAAGCACCAACACATTACTACAAGCCCCAGCGTCCTGCGCGCAATGTGCGAGCAGAACGATGAGGCAGCCGGCGCGCAAAAACAAAAATAAAAAAAGCCGCCTCCGCAACCATTAAACCCCACGGGCGAGCCAGCATGGCCCGTGGGGGAAAAAAATAAAAAAGAAACCGCCGCTGCTACTCTTCCGTTCGAAGGGCCGGCGCACGAAAAATAAAAGTTAAAAATAAGCCCACCGCCGCAGCCATTCTTCCCCATGAACGAGCCAGCATGGCCCGTGGGGGAAAACCCCCCCCCAACGCCACCATGGCCCTTCCGATCGAAAGGCCAGCCGGCGGGCCAAAAAGACGAGAAACAAACAAAAAACAAAACACCCCCGGCCGCCGCTGCCCTTCTCTTCGAAGGGCCAGCCAGAGCACCAAAAACTACAGCAAAAAACCCACCCCCCACCCCCCGCAACTGCCCTTCTTTCCCACCCACCAGACGAGAGAAAAAAAACACCCCCGGCCGCCGCTGCCCTTCTCTTCGAAGGGCCAGCCAGAGCACCAAAAATTAAAGGAAAAAACCCACCCCCCACCCCCCGCAACTGCCCTTCTTTCCCACCGGGCCAGCCAGTATGGCCCGCGGGGAAAAAGAATAAACACCCCACTGCCTCTCCCTTCCTTCCCATGGGCCAGCAAGTATGGCCCGTGGGAAAGAAAGGCACCCTCCCCGCAACAACACACACTTCCCAAGGGCCATCCAGCATGGCCCATGGGATCAAAAGGCACCCCCTCCCCCTAAAAAAAGGACGCACCAAAAAACAAATCAAAACCATTCAAAAACAGAAATCAAGCCTTTAAAAAATAAACACAAACAAATACAGGACAAACATACAACAAAAAACAACAGCCCCCCCCCCAACAAAAACTCAACTCCCCCCAAACAAATAAATAAATAAATCAGACTGCTTACCATGAAGACGTCTTCACTTCATGGCGACAGGAACTCGAATGACCAAAATAAACAAAGTTCACCACCGCCACCCAGAGGCCAAAAGAAAAACGAGTAGAGGATGCATTCATGATGTGCTAAATGAGGAGTTCTCAACCTTTTCAGGTTGAGAGCCAGGACACACTCCCTCAGACAGCTTTGGGGGCCGGATGGCCATTTTGCCCTTCCTCCACCACATGGCACTTCCACGTGTGGTGCAGGAGTGTTTATTTAAAAAAAAACCCCAAAAAGGCATTGTTTTATTTTAAAAAACCCCCAAAAAAAGCCCGCCATCGCCGGGCAACCCATGCTAGTAATTTATAAAATAAGAAAAGGACTTATGGGGGTAAAAAGACTGGTGAGCAAAATTTATAAAATTTTAAACCAGGAAGGAAAATCGCAGGATGTTTTAAGAGTATTATGGGAATTGGATTAAAAAATAAAGTGTTCAGAAGCAAATTGGAAAAGTAAATGGACAAAAAGGATTATGAGAAATTTATCAGTAAGAGTTAAAGAGCATAATTAAAAGTTGTTGTGGAGGAGGTACTTGATTCCAGTTCGGTTAAATCAAATGGATAATATGAAAACAAAATATTTTTGGAGATGTCAGAATATATTGAGAACATATGAGCATATGCGGTGGAGTTGTAAAGTGATATCTGACTTTTGAGGTAAAATAGAAAAAGAAATTGGGGAAATAATGCGTTTTGATTTTAAACTGGAGTCAAGGACTGCCTTCTTGACTGACTTGGATAAAATAAATATAGATAAAAATATGAAGGATTTGTTATCCATCTTCTTAACAATGGCAAGACAATACATCGCTAAGAATTAGAAAAATAATTTTAATTTAGAAGTGGATGACTGGTATAAAGAGATATGGGAAATAGCTTTAAGTAATTAACTTAAATGGGAGTTGATTTTGAAAAAATATATATAATTAAAGAAAATAAATTTTGGGATATCTGGAAGCCTTTTTTGGAATATACGCTAGTTAAGTGTAAAGGTGGCAGTCCTATACCAGATCAAATGAGGTTTTGGAAATAATATATTTTATGACAAATATGGGTTTTTCCAGGGCATTGTCGATAGCACTTGGGTGAAAAGGTTTATTTTGAAATAATATGAGAAATTAAGATATAAGAATTGAGTAAATGAATAATCTAGTTTTATATGTGATTGAAGAGAATGTTTAGAAATAACAGGTTTTAAGATAGATAAGTAGTTAAAATAAGAATTATACTCATCATAACTGAGATATTATTTTGTATTTTGTATTATGTATTTTTTGTTTTTGCTTTTGCATTATGTTTATTAAAATTTCAATAAATAAATAAATTTAAAAAAGAAAGAGCCTCCTTGAAGATTGTGGTATTTTTGAACCACAATCGTGTGTACCCTGGTAACAGCTACCTTGTGTTGCCAGCTAATCTTTCTCACAGTAGGTTAGGCGAAAGGAACTGCAGAAATGAATTAACTAAAGGTGGATTCATTTTGGCAGTTTCCTGTCTGGCCTAGACATGGAAGAAGAAGACCAGGGAGAAAGGCCTTAATAGGAATGTTTTTAGGTTTAACTAGGCTTGATTCCATTCCACCCAAACCTCCCGTTCTTATCCCATAACACGCTGAGAGTTTCCATTCTGTGCAGGGAAATAGAGGGGCCTAGGCTCAAACTCTCCCAATCGAGGCTTTTCTCCCACATATAGTGTCTACCTGTTAGGTAGAATTCCTAGAAAAGGGAATTAATGGGACCTGTAGTCCAAGAAGTCTGAAAATCCTATCCCTAAAATACAGTAAATCTGACTCAGTGTAAGGTCCCCTTGCTGTGTTCTTGTACTTCTAACATTTTTGTTAGAAGTTATGGGGCCCATTGGTTTAATGCAGTGCTAATGTTCCCATGATGCCCCCCCTCCCCCAAATTAACCTAAAAATGACTTTCACACCCCTGGAGCCGAATTTCTGAAGTATGTCCCTTCCCTTTTCCCACTTGGATAAAAGGCTATCCACTGTCCTGTTTAGGAGCTCTTGGCAGAGAGAGTTTTAAGTTGAGATCAGCTGAGGGAATTGTTATTCTCTTGCAATAAGCAAGGAACATTCCAGGGTTTGGGTTGTAAGAAATGAAGTCAGCTGAAGGAAGAGATTTATTCTTATGAAGGTGTGTCAGATAATACTGGAAGATGAAATATTAAAAGCCCATTTATTATGCAATAAATTGTGCATCTCAAACATAGATGTATAGCTCTGAGTGTGCATAGAGTGGCAAATTAATTAGGGATATGTGAAACTGTTTGTAAGGCAGGCCTTTTACCACTACAATAGTTAGGTATAGTCTACTCCCGGATTCTTCCTAGTGAGAAAATAATACTTCTCATATGCTTTATGATCTGTACTGGATGCTCATGCGTGCAGATAATAGTCCCCCACTAAGCACAGAAGCAAACATAACTAAATGATAACACCTTTCAGTCATCCTTGCCAAGGATGTTTATTGCACAGGAAACCTGTTCTGCTTGAGAAATGAGTTGCGACAAGTTCTCAAGATCATGTTTGTGCTTGGTTGATTCTAGGCTCAGGTTATGTAACTTTGAGCCTGACCATTACTTCACTGGTGAGAACAGAGAACACTTTGTCACATGTAAAGGTTAACACCTTTCGGAAGCCGTGTTACTGGTGTCATCTCTACCACACACAGTCTTCTTCATTAAACACAACTAAAATGAATGTGTTATTCAATCAATACTACAGTGCATTATGTCAGTCTTCTTCTTTCATGTCCTGATCAAACCCTGGACTGCCAAAATGAAGCCACTTTCTTGACTTTGTGGTTGCCCAAACTTTAGTCCTCGTTGGTGCATGTTTTTGGTAGTAATCAGCAGACCAGTAAATGAGCTGGACTTTGTATCTCTCCTCATTCACAATGTATGTTGTTGTCTGCCAGCAATCTCCGCCAGCAACCCTCAGCCTACTCAGGGTCCTCCAAGTGACAGAAGGGAGGTTGAGTTCCTCAGCTATATCCTCCTTTAATGTT
This sequence comes from Bradypodion ventrale, assembly GCA_035047345.1. Taxonomy (NCBI): domain Eukaryota; kingdom Metazoa; phylum Chordata; class Lepidosauria; order Squamata; family Chamaeleonidae; genus Bradypodion; species Bradypodion ventrale. The sequence goes on from JAWDJE010000001.1 coordinate 304,060,634, forward strand.
GTTCCTTGTCCAGTGAGCGCCTTCCTCCATCAGTCATTAACATCATCAAGGATATGGCATTCACATTTTTCAGAGAAGAGGCAGATCCCTTATTCAGGATGCTTCTGATTTCACAGAAGAAAAATAGATGATGAGGAAATATAGTCAGAAAGCTACTTCCTGTGAGAAAACAAGTAAAGAAAGTTAATCTGAGGGCCAAGCACTTAACTAAAACATATAGTAGCTGCAGGAGAACCCCAAGTACCATGTCTCTGCTGGTACCAGTGGAGGATTTCTCTCACTACCAATGACACATTCAGGCACTTGCTTACTTCTGGCTCCAGGTGTGTGAATGAGAAAAATTACATGTTCCCTCCCCACTACCTGAACATTGCTGTGAGGGACAGGGTCTCCCACAGTTGTTATTTTCTGATTTGCTCCACATGCGAGTCATTCACATCCACACAATGAACATTGTGTCTTGTTTCACTCTGAATGTTGACTAGAGAAAGTGATGTCAGCACTACAGAATTTGTATTTTGTTCATAACTGTTCATTACAAAATCCATGCTAGAATAGAAGGGCAGCCGGACAAAACAAGTTACCAGAACATGTCCATGATTATTCAGGTTGGTCCTGTTTCCCTTCCCACATAATTCTGAGCCTGAAGCATCCTATAAAGATAATTCTTAGGTTTTTTGAGCTCTGAATATCAAAATCATGGTTGGTTATATTGGACCAGGATTTTTGTTTAAAGAACTAAAATTTTCACCATCTCTTCAGCCTCTATCCCCAGCTGAATCAAAGCATGTTTTCTTTATGCAAGGGCTTTTTTTGTATCTATTGCCACCCTAACATACAATCTTCTTTAGCATGCTATAGGGACAAAAACATTAAGCTTCTGAGACCAGTTGTTTGATAGAGACCAAATTTACCTAAGCAAGAAAATTCAAGGATTTGTGCTTTGATAGAGTGTACATTTTGTAAGATTACTTTTTTTATTTTGATCTATCCTTACAGGTCCTGGCATTCCCATTTCTACCATTTATGAAAACAGATATAACAGAGGTATCTTTTATTGTGCATCTTTGTCTGTTAATAGTTTGAGGTTAATATTGTATATACTAGGAATTCTCAACCTGTGGCCCACGGCGCCATTTCATGTGTCCCCCCTGCCGCCTCCACCACACCAGGAAATGCCATGTGGTAGAGGAAGAACAAAATGGCTGTCAGCCCCCCGAAGCTGTCTGAGGGAGCGTGACCAGGTCCCCAGCTTAAAAAGATTGAGAACTCCTGGTATATACACTTGCTTTGCTATGCACTGTCAAGTTGGTTCCAACTTTACAGTGCAGCCCTAGTAGGGCTTCCCAGGTTATGAAAATTTAATGAAGTTATTTTTCTATGGCCATCTCCCAAAAGAGTTTTCATGGTGGAAACTCTTTCTAGGCCTCCTGTCCTAGATGAACAGTACTCTATCAACTATACCACACTAACTCTAACGTTGAAGCAAATCTCACTTCAATCTGCGAAACTGATGTCCAAATACATACTGAACTAAGAATAAGATTTATTATGGTTAGTACATTCGATAAAAGTGCATACAGCAAAACAAATAAATATAAATATATGAACATTAAATATATAAATGCTTTTATCCTGCTGCATAACTCCCTTGTTTAGATAACTGGTTATGGAACCAGAAATTGTGAGTTTGGTTCCACACTGTGAACTCCTTCACAGGGGCTGGACTTGATGATCCATTGGGTGCCTTCCAGCTCTGCAGTTCTTAATCAAAAACCTCTATGTGTACACTGTAGGTATGAATTTATTTGATTTATAACCTGTAGTGATGGATACACACACACACAGGGATATGGGTGCAAAAGGCAGACCGTCCAACAACGGACCCCCTGCTCATATTTATTCCTAAAATCCTAAATCCACATGTACATAAGGCAGTCACGTGGTTTGCACAAAACTACAGATCATGCTATAGCAAAAGACATAACAAGCAATTTTTCTGGGGCAAAGTCAAAGGCATAAGAAGGCATACATTTTGTTATCTGGCTCCAGAGTGGTGGAAGCTGGCTTGACCTAACCTTTCACATAGAACATTTCACCCAGTCTTGGCATCTGATTTACACAAACTGGCACTTTCAGGAGGCCAGAGATTAGAGAGCTTCGAAGAGACAAAGGACTACATGTACCATCTTCTACCAGGCAACCTTTGAAAGGCCGAAGCCCCCCAATGTATCCAGCAGCTCCCTTTCAGAAGAGTATAGAAAACTTAAAGCAGTTACCATTAAACTAATGTAAGGTTAGTTTCCAACAATAACTGACCATAATTAGTGTAATAACACTACTTTAGGCAGTTCCCAGTAAAAACATCTAGCAATAATATTCATATTATAATAAGAAACAATACAAATATAACAACAAAACCCACCCAACCCACAATGTATGTGTATTTGGTTGTATGTCCGTCCATTCCCAGGCTATTTTGTGCACTCAAAAATACACACATAAGCCTTGACTGGAATTTGATGCTCCAAGGGAATTGATTTAGACATGTTAAAAATATTTTAAAAGAATTGGAAAACAAACTTTTCTACCAGGTATACATTTTCCTTCAGTGTTCTTCCCCCACTGCCAAGCGCTATTACAATTAGCGAACACCATATATAGAACATTTTAAAATTCTGATTAGGTGAGAGTCTTTTCTAGCCAGAGGAAGTGGAGTTCCAGAAGCAGGTTTTACAAATGAGTTACACATTTTGTTGCACATACATAGGGTCACCAGGGAGTTCAACAAGCAAGCATAGGTGGATCAGAGCCTGATACCATGATCCTATCTTTCCCTATAGTTACTTTGTAATATCTGGAAAGGACTTCAACACCGATGGGCAAAGTGTGACTTTCCAGCCTTTGGGCTGCAAACCTTAGTGTGCATAATTAGTGGTTAAAGAGTATGGGAGTTGTAGTCTAACAATAACTGCAGGACTACATGTTCCCTATCACTAGGCTAGAGCTCCATATATAGTCAGCTATACATCATTATAGTTGGCTGGATAGCTCGGCGAGTTTGGTTTCTGGCTATGGAGCCAAAGGTTGGGAGTTCAGTCCCCTGCTGTGCATCCCAGAAGAGCCAGCTTGTATGACCATGAGGGCAAGCTGCACAGTCCCAGGGGACCCCTAGAAGAAGGAAGGAGTAAACCACTTCTGAGTACTCTCTACCTAGAATACCTTGAAAAGGGTCACCATAAAGTAAGAATTGACTTGATACCACACAATTATACAGTACTGTATTATTATATACACTTCTATCTGTGCCAAGGTAGTCTAGTGGTGAACACCAGTAATTTCTACATTTGACAACGTGGTTTATCATTCCTGAAAGCTTGTGTCATAAGTAACTTTATTTTTCTACAAGACTCTTGTTTTCACCGCAACAGGCTAACAAGGCAATTCCTCCAGAATGTTCTCCCACTTCTGTATTTTATCTTTGTTGCTGAAGTATCCTCGCTAGGCCTTTGTGAGTTGCTATGTTACCCATAAACAGAAAGCCAGAGTGATATATTTCTTTGCATGTATACTCTTGAGCATGGTCCTGACTGCAATATTAAGTCCATTTTTATTTCACTCTTTTACAAGTTTGCTGGTATTTCCTGCTCATGATCAAACTGGAAATCTTTTTGCTATTTCATCACCAGGAAGCTGTTTTCCCAAGAGCAACATAAAGGGGGCGGGGTGGTGGTGGAGGAGACTAAACCTGTTTTTCACTTAGGCCATAATTGAATCAGCATGTATGGTCTTGGGCAAACTGCACAGTCCCAGGATGCCCCCAGAAGGAGGGAATGGCAAACCACTTCTGAGCATTCTTTATCTAGAAAACCCATAAGGGGTCACCATAAGTCAAATTGACTGGACAGCACATTTTTATGTACAAATCTACCATTAGGTTAACAGTTGAGGACTAATATAAAATCAAGAACTATTAAGGTAGGGGTCAGCAAACTTTTAAAGTTGGGGGCCACGACACGCTCCCTCAGACATTTGAGGGGGCAGGACTGGTAGTCCCCAAGATGTAAATTCTGCCATAAACACATCTGCAGCCGCCGTAAATGTGTCAGCAGCTGCTTCCAGTGGCGGCGGTGGCAGTAGCGGTGGTTGGAGCGAGAGCAGGGGGCAGATTACTTGGCACAATGGGCCGGATTCAGCCCGTGGGGCTTAGGTTACTGACCCCTGTATTAAGATATCACCTAAGTATATATGCAGTTCCTAGTAAAGCTGTTTTTTTTAAGAGTTAGGATGTTCAAGTCCAATAAATCCAAAATTTCTATATACTGATGACGATGATGATGATGATGAAGTAGAAGACCTAATTTGCTAATGAGAATGGTAGTCTAATGTAGCTGAATGATGGAGGTTCAGGGAGAACTAGCTCAGGCATGCAATATAAAGTTTTCTTTCAAACACCATTCCCTTCTTTTAGCAGTTGCACAAATTAAAGCAATTAGCTAAATGAGCCCCCAAAAGGTTTTGTTAAAATCAGGCAAGTTGTATCACAGTTCAGTACTGTGTCATATGATAATTTTGACCAGGTTTAAGCCTCATATTTTCCTATCTTTCCCTCCTCCTGAACACGCCCCCCACACACACATTCCTGCTAAAACCCCACAGCTGTTTTCTATTTGAATATTGATGATAACGCAATATTCACTTTTAAATCTGGCTTTGAGAAATTTTTGTCCGTCCCATCACAAAATAAGAAAATGACAATAACCAAGTTAGTTGCTAACCTTCTGTGAGTGTTTTTCGTTTCTTTTAAAAACTGTAGAAATTAAGGTCTTAGAAGACAACCGAAATTTGGAATTTGCTCTGCAGAAAATCAGAATGCCTACAGAAGAAATTAGCAAACTTGAAGTGGATGGCATTAGTAAGTACAGTAAACTTTTAATAGTAAGCTTTTAATTAGGAAGTATAATAAGCTTTTAATTTTCCTTACCACAGAAAATAATTGTTGCCTATGTTAGTTGTAGACTAGTATCATAGTCACATCCCTGATTTTTGCAGGAAGATACTAATAGTCACTGCCTTAGTAAATATAAAGGTCACCCTTGCTCAAAAGCCAGTTGTATCCGACTATTGGGTTCATTGCTCATCTCTGTTAACAGCCAAAGAGCCAGCACTGTCTTCATCTACAGACGTTTCCATGGACATGTGGCAGGTATGCCTCAACACCGGAGTACAAGGAACACTGTTTACCTTCCCACCAAAGTGGTCCCTATTTATCTACTTGCAATTTCTTGCTTTCAAACTGCTAGGTTGGCAGGAGCTGAGACAGAGACAGAAGCTCACTCCGTCAATGCAGTACCCAGGAATTGATCTCCGACCTTCCAGTCACTGAGTTCAGCATCTTAACCACTTGAGACTTAGGTGAAGTTAAAAGGGATTAGAGCAATGTATGGAGTAGGATAGGACTGTTACTGGCTGCTTGTCATGATGGCTATCAATAATTATGACAATGTTCAGGTTTAAAAGTAGTTTGCCTCTGAGTAGAGTTTGGAAAAAAAGTCATGTTGAGTTTGGAATTCTGGGAGTTGAAGCGAATTTTCCACATTCTTCCTTTTAGTCTCAGGGGTTCAATGGTGCAAAAAAGACTATTGTCCTGCTTGTGGTATTCCCAGAAGAGCTGTAACTCTAAAAGGCAGGGAATTGGGTCATCTTATGATGAGGAAGGAGGAGTATAAATACCGTAAATAAATTGGATTGGATGGGCCTTCAACCTGTTGAGTAGAATCTGCTGTCCAACATTGGCTTGGACTAAGTAGTTTCAAACCACTAGCATTCTAGGTACTCACACATGAAGGTATCTGAGATCTTTTTCCAGAAGCGGAAAAATCACAGGTTTTCCAACAGCTTCAGTGAAAGCTAAAGCTTTTCACTCTGCCTGCTCTTGAAAAGGATCTGCACCATTATCTCATCACAACTCTTTGGATGTTCAGGAAATTGAGGGAGGCAACTTCATGGAAAAAATGGGAAACTCCCCTTTCTTATTCTGTTGATAGAATTTGTTCTGTTCGTCAGAAGAGTTACTTTTGTAATTTTGCTCTCTTTTTAGCCTTATGGTACAAGATGATTCTACCACCACGGTTTGATAGATCTAAGAAGTATCCTCTTCTCATACAGGTGTATGTAATTCTTCTTCAGTTTTTCTTTCCATCTTTTTAAAACGCATCCTTGCTTTATCAAGTGTCAACACTTACTGCCAAATGCCCTCATTATAGCACTGTAATAAAAACTTGTGGTCCTGAGGAGACAGAATAAAAGCAATAGAAGCAATTTGTATATACAGTACCTGTATGTGCATTGAAGATTTTAAAAATGTAGTTAATTTCAGAAATATTCCTATGACCTTCTAGATTATGCCTTTAATCTCCATAAAATATCTGATCCATCAATGATGTTGTTTTTCTACCACTGACCATATGACATTTTCCTTTTCTGAGTTAGTGAAATGATGATTTCTGTGACCTTCCTAGCTTTCTTGTTTCTCTTTAATATAGGGTTTATTTACAGTCTCATCTTGTTCTGCGGGTGGAGTTTAACACTGTAGTCCTTCCCTTGAAGTGTATTTTTGTGGTCAGAAGTACATTTTCTCCCATTCAGAAGTTTTCATTTTGCTTTTAACATATGTTCATGTGCATGTGTGTGCTCTCCCCCCCTCTATTTTACACACACACACACACACACACACACACACACACACACACACACACACACACACACACACACACACACACACACACGAAAGAATCTCCACCAAGGAAGTGGATTTTTATTCAAAGATTTTAAAGTTTTGTTGAAGAGAAGATGTTTTACAATAAAGGTGGGTGTCTGCACCTTTGCAACCATTTTTCACTAAACAATTATCCTGTTTATACATTTCTCCTGAATCTCCATGTGACCTTAAATTGGTGTTCAAGGAATATATTTGTGACATAAAAGGAGAGCCAACATGGCTTTTGCAAGGGCAAATCATGCCTCACTAATCTGTTGGAATTTTTTGAGAGTGTCAACAAGCATGTGGATAAGGGGGATCCAGTTGACATTGTTTATCTGGACTTTCAGAAGGCTTTTGACAAGGTCCCACACCAAAGGCTCTTGAATAAACTTACCAGTCATGGAATAAAGGGACAGGTCTTGTCCTGGATCAGCAACTGGCTAAGGGACAGGAAACAGAGGGTAGCACTAAATGGACACTTCTCCAAGTGGAGGGAAGTAAAGAGTGGGGTCCCCCAAGGTTCAGTACTGGGACCCCTGCTTTTCAACCTCTTCATAAATGATGTAGAAGTAGGAGTAAATAGCAAGGTAGCCAAATTTGCTGATGACACTAAATTATACAGGGTAGTGAAAACTGTGAGAGATTGTGAGGAGCTCCAGAGGGATCTCTTGGCACTGGGGGAGTGGGCAAAACAGTAGCAAATGAGCTTCAACACTAGTAAGTGCAAAAAACCCCAATTACATTTATAAATTGATGGGGTCTGAACTCTCTGTGACAAACCAGGAAAGGGACCTTGGTGTCCTGGTGGACAACTCAATGAAAGTGTCAACCCAGTATGCCTCAGCAGTGAAAAAAGCAAACTCAATGCTAGGGATCATTAGGAAGGGTATAGAAAATAAGTCAGCAAGTGTCATTTTGCCTCTTTATAAATCTATGGTGAGGCCCCATCTGGAATACTGTGTACAGTTCTGGTCGCCATACCTCCAGAAGGATATTATGGAGTTGGGAAAAGTGCAGAGGAGGGCAACCAAAATGATTAGGGGACTGGAACACCTTCCTTACCATCTGAGGCTGCAACGGTTGGGCCTCTTCACTCTTGAACGACGGCGTCTAAGAGGTGACCTGATTGAAGTTTATAAAATCATGCACGGTGTGGACAAAGTAGATAAGGAAAAACTGTTTTCCCTATCGCATAACACTAGAACTAGGGGGCACTCCATGAAACTTTTGGGTGCTAGTTCTCAAACAAATAAGAGAAAGTACTTTTTCACCCAGAGGATTACTGGTCAATGGAACTCCCTGCCAGAAGAAGTGGTGACAGCTGTCAGTCTCGACAGCTTTAAGAAAGGATTAGACAAGTTCATGGAGGACAAGGGTATCAATGGCTATAATTATGGATACCTAAGGACAACCTCCGGGTTGGAGAGATAGGCAGGATATCTCTCAATGCCATTTCCAGGGAATCCTAAGAAGATGAAGGCATCTGCTTGGGAATAATACCCTGAAGCAAATGGTGAGCCACTGTGTGAGACAGAATGATGGACTGGATGGGTTGTGGCCTGTTCCAGCAAGGCTGTTCTTATGTTCTTAAAAGTCATTATTTCAAACAAAATAGAGAGCTTGTGTTAGAAAATAGCATGTGAACAAAATGCCTCATAGTTGTTGTTGTTCAGTCGCACAGTCGACTCCGACCCTTTGCGACCCCATGGACCATTTTTCTCCAGGCGCCTCTGTCCTCTACCATCCCCCTCAGCCCTCCCAGCTCTGTGCCCATTGTGTCTACAATACCATCTAGCCATCTCATCCTTGGCCTCCCCCTTCTTCTTTTGCCCTCCACCTTTCCCAACATCAATGCCTTCTCAAGTGAATCCTCCCTTCTCATTTGATGTCCAAAGTACTTTAGCTTCATCTTTACTATTTGACCTTCCAATGAGCAGTCAGGGTTAATTTCTTCTAAGATTGACCTATTTGTTCTCCTCGCTGTCCAGGGGACTCTCAAAACCCTCCTCCAACACCACATCTCAAAGGCATCTAATCTTCTACGTTCAGCCCTCCTAATTGTCCAGCTCTCACATCCATACATCACCACTGGGAAAACCATTGCTTTGACTATTCTAATTTTTGTTTACAATGTGATGTCTCTGCTTTTCACTATGTTCCCCAGGTTTCTCATCGCTTGTCTCCCAAGAATCAGTCGCCTTTTTATTTCATGGCTACAATCCCCATCTGCAGTGATCTTTGATCCTAAGAAAGTAAAATCTGTCACTGCTTCTACTTCTTCCCCGTCTATTTTCCAGGAACTGATGGGGCCTGTTGCCATTATCTTGGTTTTCTTGATATTGAGTCTCAAGCCAGCTTTTGCACTCTCCTCCTTCACTCCAATCAAGAGGTTCTTTAGGTCTTCCTCACTTTCTGCCATTAGGGTGGTATCGTCTGCATATCTCAGATTGTTGATGTTTCTCCCAGCAATTTTGATCCCATATTGTGATTCCTCCATCCCTGCACTGCGCATTATGTGCTCTGTGTATAGGTTGAATAAGCATGGTGACAAAATGCAGCCTTGTCTTACTCCTTTTCCTATTCCAAACCACTCTGTCATTCCGTGTTCTGTCCTAACTGTTGCTTCTTGGTTCCTGTACAGATTTCTCAGGAGGCATATGAGGTGCTCTGGAATTCCCATCTCTTTAATTACTTGCCACATCTTGTTGTGGTCCACACAGTCAAATGCCTTAGTGTAATCAATAAAACAAAAGTAAACTTGTTTCTGATATTCCTTTGTTTTCTCCATGATCCAGCGTATGTTGGCAATGTGGTCTCTAGTCCCCCTGCCTCTTCTGAAACCAGCCTGCACCTCTGGTAATTCTCTCTCCACATGTTGCTGAAGTCTATCCTGTATTATCTTGAGCATCACCTTGCTGGCATGTGGGATGAGCGCAATTGTTCGATAATTTGAACATTCTTTGGCATTGCCCTTTTTTGGGATTGGGACGTATACTGATCTTTTCCAATCCTGTGGCCACTGTTTTGTTTTCCAAATCTGCTGGCATATTGAATGCAGTAATTTGACGCCGTCATCTTTTAGCGCTTTGAAGAATTCAACTGGGATACCATCATCTCCACTAGCTTTGTTGTTTGCAGTGCTCTTTAGGGCCTTTATGACTTCGCTCTCCAGGATGTCTGGCTCATGTTCAATTTCTTCATCATTGTGACTATCAGGAGTGTTGATGTCCTTTTTGTAAAGTTCCTCTGTGTACTCTTTCCATCTTTTCTTAATCTCTTCTGCATCAGCTAGCTCCTTTCCGTCTTTGTCCCTTATCATGGTCATTTTTGCTTTAAATGTTCCCTTGATTTCGCCGATTTTTTTGAAAAGATCTCTGGTTCTGCCTCTTTTGTTATTTTCCTCCATTTCTCTGCACTGTTCTTTTAGGTAGTTTTCCTTATCTCTCCTTGCTTTTCTTTGAAATTCTGTGTTCAACTGATTGTAGTTTTTCCTTTCTCCTTTGGCTTTTGCGTTCCTTCTTTCCTCTGCTATTTTAAGAGCCTCATCAGACAACCACTTTGCTTTCTTACTCTTCTTTTCTTTTGGTATGGTTTTCTTTGCTGCTTCCTGCATGATGTCCCTCATCTCCGTCCATAATTCTTCTGGTACTCTGTCTACTGAGTCTAAGCCATTAAATCTGTTCATCACCTCTACCGCGTATTCTTTAGGGATGCTGTCTAGGTGATATCTTTCTGGTCTCCGTGTTTTCCCTATTTTCTTTAGTCTAAGCCTGAATTTTGCGATCAGTAGGTTGTGATCTGAGCCACAGTCTGCTCCAGGTCTTGTTTTTGCTGACTGTATGGAGGTTCTCCATCTTTGGCTGCAGAGTATGTAGTCAATCTGGTTTCGGTGTTGGCCATCTGGTGATGTCCATGTGTAAAGTCGCCTCTTGTGTTGCTGGAAGAGAGTGTTTGCTATGACCAGTGCGTTCTCTTGGCAGAACTCTATCAATCTTTGCCCTGCTTCATTCTGTGTTCCAAGACCAAATTTGCCTGTTATTCCCTCCACTTTTTGATTTCCTACTTTGGCATTCCAGTCTCCTAAAATAATTTGGACATCATTTCTTGGTGTCTGTTCTATGAGGTGTTGTACGTCCTCATAGAACTGGTCCATTGTGGCTTCATCTGCACCAGTGGTTGGTGCGTATATTTGGATCACAGTGACATTGAAAGGTTTGCCTTGAATTCTGACTGACATCATTCTGTCATTTTTAAGGTTGTATCCCATTACTGCTTTTCTCACTCTTTTATTGACAATTATGGCTACTCCATTTCTTCTAAGGTTTTCTTGTCCACAGTAGTAGATATGATGGTTTCCAGAGCTGAATTCACCCATCCCTGTCCATTTGAGCTCACTGATTCCCAAGATGTCAATGCTTATTCTTTCCATCTCACTTTTTACCACTTCCAGTTTACCTTGGTTCATTGATCTCACATTCCATGTCCCTATGCAGTATTGCTCCTTACAACATTGCATTTCCCCTCCCCCCTTCCTGTCCCTCCCCTTTCTCCCCTCTGTGGTGTTAAGCATCCTGTATCACTTAGCCTGCTCCTTTGTTTTGCCTTTTGTTTTGGTCAATAGGGTTCTCTTGGCAAGATTTTTGGCGTGGTTGCCGGTGTCTACGCCATTTTTCCCTCCTCATACATTTTATCACAGTTTTTAAAAGTTTAAAACATTTTAGACAACATATTGTCATGCATATTATCACACTTTATACACTTTATACACAGTCTCTATGTCAATTTCTGTATTTAGTTAGTGTAAAGTCTCTATGTCAGTTTCTATATTAAGTCTTCTACATCTGCATATCAGGTACTTATCCTTTGCCAGGGACTCTGAGTCTCGCCCCCTGCTTTTCCTCCTCTGCCCTCTTCCCGTCTTTCAGTTGGTCTTCTCTTGGCCTTTCCGCTGCTCAACCGGTTCTCCTCCTCCTCCTCTTCCTCACCCCCCCCCGGCTGGGGGTGGTTGCCCGGCGTTCGCGCGGCTGGCCCTTCCGCCGCTCGCTGACCCTGCTGGCTGGCTGGTTCTCCTCCCCACCCCCCGGCTGGGGGTGGTTGCCCGGCGGCCATGCGGCTGGCCCTTCCGCCACTCGCTCACCCTGCTGGCTGGCTGGCTCTCCTCCCCACCCCCTAGCTGGGGGTGGTTGCCCGGCAGTCGCGCGGCTGGCCCTTCCGCTGCTCGCCCGGCTGGCTGGTTCTCCTCCCCACCCCCCGGCTGGGGGTGGTTGCCCGGCGGCCACGCGGCTGGCCCTTCCACCGCTCGCTCACCCTGCTGGCTGGCTGGCTCTCCTCCCCACCCCCCGGCTGGGGGTGGTTGCCCGGCGGTCGCGCGGCTGGCCCTTCCGCTGCTCGCCCGGCTGGCTGGTTCTCCTCCCCACCCCCCGGCTGGGGGTGGTTGCCCGGCGGCCACGCGGCTGGCCCTTCCGCCGCTCGCTCACCCTGCTGGCTGGCCTCATAGTATGACTGCAATAATAACATGCATCAACAAAAATGATGGCAACTTGATAGTGTTCCTTGATCATTTTTACTATTGTGGAATACTGAGAGATGAAAATGAAGGTGGCTTGATCTTTTTCCTTGGGATAAGAATTTTCATGATTTTATTTTGCGTAACCTCTCTAATTAAGTGGTGTTGACACCCTTTGCCCCTGAAAGGGGATCATTTTGTGTTCCATTGTGCTGAACCTGAAATTCCTTGCATATTTACTCTAGGTATGGAGGACCTTGTAGTCAAAACGTTAAAGCCAGTTTTGGCATTACCTGGCTAACATATCTTGCAAGCAAAGAAAATATTGTAGTGGCCCTTGTGGATGGTAGGGGAACAGCTTACCAAGGTGACAAGATGCTATATGCAGTCTATCGAAAACTTGGAGTTTATGAAGTTGAAGATCAAATCTCAGCTGTAAGGTAAGAATAAGAAGTCATTTTCCTAACATAGACTGTAGACCAGTGTTTTCCAAACTTTGGTTTTTGGATTTAATTCCCAGAAGCCTAAGTCAATTCCTCAAACTTCTGATCAGCCAATGTACTGACTTAGGCTTCTGGGAATTGAAGTCCTCCCCCCTCCCTTGGGGCATGTGTTGGGAACCACTGTTGTAGACCTTTCTAGGAGTAAAACATGTGTAGCCCTTGTTCTTGGGCTTCATTTCCCAGAAGCCCTGATCAGCAGGTTTACTGACTTGGGCTTCTGGTAATTGAAGTCCAAGAATGCCTGGAGAGCCAGGTTTGCTGACCCCTGTGCTTGACGAATGTCACATAAAAGAGAGGTTACTCATAACTCTATTGATAAATTCAGAGACAAATACATTTCATGGTTCTTCTAATAGTCATGTTAGAGGGGTTAAAAAAATGATGTAGGATAACATTTTATTTGGCAGAAGTTTTTGTAAACCGCAGCCCACTTCTTCAGATGCGTGTAGCATACCCTCAGAAGACTGATATTTACATCCTTGGAGTAGACCCTGAGAAAGCCCTTTCTTGTGTCATCACCAAATAAGCTTGGAAAAGTGGTGGAACTGAAAGATGAGATGCCTCTGAAGATCTTAAAAGCTGAATAGGCTCATATGGGATGATATGATTTTTCAAACAGACTAGACCCAAGTCATATACAACTTTATTGGTAATAATCAGCACTTTGAACTGAGTTTTGAAACAGACTGGAAGCTAATGCAACTGTTGTAATAAGGGAGTTAAATGTTTTCCGTAACCATTGCCAGTCAGCTGTCTGACCCTCCTGAAGTGTCCAAACACTCTTCAGCCCCACGTAGAGTGCATTACAGTAATCCAAATGTCACTAAGGCATGTGTCACCATGCTCAGATCAGACATCTCCCAGAACTTGCACTCCTAGGCACCAGTTTTAATTCTGCAAAGATACTCCTGGCAACCACTAACACTTGTGCATCCAAGTTTAGAATTGAATTCAGAACATATCTAACCTGTGAACCTGCCTTTCCAGTGTGGGAGTGGAACTCTATTCAGTACAGGTTGGATCCCTATGTCCTGATATGCCTTGTGACTAACCATGAATGGCTCTGGCTTGTCTGGATTAAGCTTCAGTTGGTTAGCCCTTATTCAGTTCATTACTGACAACAGGTACAGAACAGCTTCCTTGGAATCAAATGGGAAGAAGAGATAGAGTTGGGTGTCATCAGCCTACTAATGGCACTGAACCCCAGGATTCCAGACAGCTTCCCCCAGTGATTTCATGTAAATGTTGAATAACACGGAGATAGAACTGAATCATGGGAGACACCACAGGTCAATATCCATGGTCAGACAGGATACCACCCAATATTACTTTTTGAGTTTGGCGATGAAGAAGGATCAGAACTATTGTAAAACAGTAACTCCAAGCCCCATTCCAGAAAAGTGCCCTAAAAGGTTGGTGGTATCTGCTGAGAGATCCAGCAAAGCCAACAGGGACATATTCTCCTGTCCAGTTCCCTGCCTAGGTCATCCCAGGGCCATAGCCAGGATTCTAGATGGGGGGGGGGGGGGAATTTTCAGGAGGGACAACAATGTCACACTCACATATACACTGCCTTGGATGTAATCGCTCCATTATGGCCTCTCAGAGCCCGTGGAGCTAGGTCATCCCCGTGGTTCACTGAAGAACTACGAGAGCTCAAACGGGCAAAGATACGCCTTGAGCGCCGCTGGGTGAAGACCCAGAGCGATTCCGATTGGACACTAGCTAGAGCCGCTATTAGGGCCTACCTAGTGGCGATGGGGGTGGTGAGGAGGCAATACTTCACCACCCTTGTTGCCTCCGCTGATAATCGCCCAGCCACCCTGTTTCGGGTGACCAGGTCCCTCCTGGGTTGGGCGGGGCCTGTGCCTGGTTGGCAGGGATCGGCTGAGGACTTTGCTGACCATCTGGTGGAGAAAATCGATCGGATTCGCTCAGGGTTCAAACTTGGCGTGGATGGGGAGGGTCCAGGGGGAGCCAGTGTGCAGTCTTGCGGTGTTACCTGGGATCGGTTTGATCCAGTTGCCCCAGATGAAGTGGACAGGCTCCTTGCGGCTGTCCATGCCACTAATTGTCCATTGGATCCCTGTTCCGCCTGGCCGGTGAAAGCCTGGCTGGTAAAAGCCTCTAAGACGGTGACAGGTGGCTGGGTCAGGGCTATAATTAACACGTCTTTTCAAGAGGGGATGTTTCCTGCACTGCTGAAACATGCTCAGGTGCGCCCCCTCCTGAAGAAGCCATCCCTCGATCCAGCAATCCTAACCAACTACAGACCTGTCTCCAACCTTCCTTTTTTGGGGAAGGTTCTGGAGAAGACAGTGGCTCGTCAGCTGCAAGGGGTACTGGATGAAGAGGAATATCTGGACCCATTCCAGTCAGGATTCAGACCTGGATATGGTACTGAGACTGCATTGGTCACGCTGATGGATGATCTCTGGCGAGAGCGGGATGGCCGTCATCCGTCCGTCCTTGCTCTTCTTGACCTCTCAGCAGCCTTCGATACTATTGACCACGGTATCCTTCTGGAATGGCTCCGAGGATTGGGAATCCAGGGCACGGTGTGGTCCTGGTTTTCCTCATTTCTGAGGGGCCGGACCCAGTCAGTGTGGTTGGAGAGTGAGAGGTCGAGTCCTAGGCCCCTAAAATATGGGGTGCCTCAGGGTTCGGTACTCTCTCCTCTCCTATTTAACATCTACATGAAGCCGCTGGGTGAGATCATCCATTCCCACGGGGTGCAGTACCACCAGTACGCGGATGACACACAGTTGTACATCTCGGCCCATGGGGACCCCAGTGATGCAGTCAAAGTCCTTTCCAGCTGTCTGGAGGCTGTTGGGGTCTGGATGGGGGCAAATGGGCTACAGCTGAATCCTAGCAAGACTAAGTGGCTATGGATGGGGGTCCTGCGTTATCCCGGGAGCTACCATCTTTGGTTTTGGATGGGGCTGTTTTGCCCCAGACCAACCCGGTGTGCAACTTGGGGGTCCTCCTGGATTCACGGCTGCTGCTAGAAGAACAGGTGGCGGCTGTGGCCAGGAGGGCCTTCGCCCAACTTCGGGTGATTCGCCATTTGCGCCCGCTCCTGGACCGGGACTCTTTGCTCATGGTCACTCACGCTCTGGTGACCTCCAGACTAGACTACTGTAATGCACTCTACATGGGGCTGCCCTTGATCACCATTCGGAGGCTGCAGCTGGTCCAGAATGTCGCGGCCCGGGTGGTGATGGGGTGTGGACGTTATGCCCATGCCTCACCACTGCTTCGGGGGCTGCACTGGTAACCAGTTTGTTTCCGGGTGCAATTCAAGGTGCTGGTTTTGACCTTTAAAGCCCTACATGGTAGTGGGCCAGGGTATCTCAGAGACCACATCGCCCTAAGGACGTCTGTCCGTCCAACCAGAGCGGACCGGAGGGGCTCTCTAATTGTGCCATCAGCCAGGGGGGCTCGCCTCTCTGGCACAAGGAGGAGGGCCTTCTCTGTGTCCTCACCGGCCCTTTGGAACCTCCTCCCTGTGGAACTGCGTCTCTAGACGGAGTTGTTGCCCTTTAGGAAGGAACTAAAGACCTGGCTGGCGGGCCAAGTTTGGGGTGCGGGTGGGGATGGGGGTACCGTTGGGTGGTTGGTATAGAGAAGTGTGCCTTCCCCCAAGGTCCCTTCAGTACTTGCACACCTTTTAGGGATTTTTTTTAACTTTTAACTTTGTTTTATCATGTGTCTTTTTATGTATTTACTGTCCACTATGTAAACCGTCCTGAGTTGGGTTGTACCTTTGTGGGCGGTATATAAGCGTGAAAAATTAATAAAATAAATAATAAATATATAACATTGGCATCACGGGGTGGGGTGGGGGATGGGCTGTTAGCTCAGGAGGGTTTTTGCTCTCCCTGCTCCCCCTGCTACGGCCCTGGGTCATTCACCAAGGCAACCAAAGCCGCCTCTGTTCTGTAACCAGGCCTAAAGACAGTTTGAAATGGATCTGGATAATTTGCATCAGCTATGAACCTTTGGAGCTGGTTCACTGTTATACACTCCAGAACCTCCCCCCAAAATGGAATATTGGAGAGTGGCCAGTAATTATCCAATTCAGAGGGATTAAAGGAGGGCTTTTTAAACAAAGGCTTTATTACTACCTCCTTTATGCATTACAAGTACTGTACCCTGCTTTGCTACAAGGAGGCATTCACCACTCTCCTAATCCACTCCGCCAATTCCCTTCTGGCTCATTTCATAAACCTGGAAGGGCAAGGGTCCATCTCAGATGTGGTTACTCTTGCTTCTCCAGAGATCCTGCCCACATACTGTCCCAACTGATATGCATTCTTTATAACAGGACAAGTAAGGGGCAAATTTATATTAGCAGGACTTGTATCAGCTACAGCATCTTAGTTACAACAGATCCAAGTGACTTTGCCTAAAAAGTGTAGACAAAGACTTATAACTGACTAACATTTTGTGTGTGTGTTGGTGGTTAGGGGTGGTTTTGGTGAGTGCACGCACACACACACAGGGCAGGTTTGAAATGTGCAGCCCAGTAGGTGTGTGTGTGCGCGTGTGCACATGCACACACACCAAAACCACCCCTAACCACCAACACACACAATAAACATGCCCGGAGGCTGCAGTGGAGGAGGCTGTGCTGCGCCCGGGTGAGTACCTCTGGGGATGTTCTTTGCTTTCCTCGGTGGGTGGGTTGCACAGTGCCTTCGCCACCTGCCCCCCCGAAAGCGAAACACTTCCTCGGGAAGTAAAGGTGGCGGATGGAGCCCTGTTCGCTGCCTTTGCTTCCCGAGTAAGTTGTTTGCTTTCCTCGGTGGGAAGGCTGCAAAGGCACCAGTGTACCAGGGTCTCAAGGTAAGTGTAGGCAGCTTGGTTCAGGATGGTTGGGCCAGGTGCGGTCGTGCATGCCGGTCACCAACGGTTAACGGGCCTCCTTATAAGTAAAGATAGTCTTACAACTAACAGTGGCTTAAGATGCAAAAGGTATGACACTGTGGGAGGGTCTACATTAGCAAGGAAATTAATTTGATGTTCTGTATGTGTGAATTTATTGGGCAGTCTTTCTAATCTGGGCAAAAGTTATGACTAAGGATGGATACACACTGTAGACTTCATTCTGAACAGCAGTGCTGAACATAAAACCTCCAAACACCTTCCTCTCTACTAGACCTGTGCTCCATGTGTCTGATAACACTTTGTGTATGCAGATTCTGTCTTATCTTTCCCACCCTGTTTTAGCTTATTGACTCTTCCATTTCAAGGTTGAGGTGGCTTTTAACTTTGCCTTTTTATAAAGCAAAGATTGACCATAGATTAAATATTTTACTGTTTAGACCTTCTTATCAGCAGCACATGTTTGCTTTGCTTTTCTACAATGCAATAGTAACACTGCTTGCATTCTAGGAACCATAAAAGTGACAGATAGATTCATTTTTATTACGGTAGAATGTTCAGAGAACACAGAAGACACCAAGGACAGACAGAACAGTTTTTTTCCTGATCCATGTCAGTTTCATATAATCATTAAGCCTATTGCATCTCTTTTTTTTGCATCAACTTGTAATACTTTTATGAAGTAAGGCAGAATTTGTAGACATTTTTTACCCAAATATGAAATTGTATTGGTATCCTGGTATCTTTTCAAGATGAGAAATGCATTTCAGAATTAGGAAAAATACAAAAACTGGAGGTCACCATTCCCTGTAATATAGTGTTAATACGCATAATCCATGGATTAATCTGGGAAGTAGGGACTGCAGTGTGTCAGTGGTTAAGAAGCTCGCCTTGTTAGCTAGAAGGCTAGCAAGTTGGCAGTTTGAGACCCAGGTACTGCATGATGCAATGAGTGCCTCTCTCTGTCCCAGGTCCTGCCAACCTAGCAGTTTGAAAGCAAGAAATTGCAAGTAGATAAATAGGAACCACTTCAGTGGGAAAAGATCTTGGGGACATAAAAGGAGCCTCATACAGGCATCCCTGGAGCAGAGTTTCTCCAGAAAAAAAAATCCTTTTAACCCAGAATAATTTCTGACACGAAATTATTATTATCTGGGAAATACAAGTTGCTTTACATAATTACAAATATGGATTTCCCAAATTTCCTGAGTATTCCTCAACATTGCTAATCGTCCATCAACTAGCGCAGGCTGCCCTTGACAACCATTCGGAGGCTACAGCTGGTCCAGAATGCAGCAGCCTGGGTGGTGATGGGGTGCAGGCATTATGCTCGCACCTTGCCACTGCTTAGGGAGCTGTACTGGTTACCAGTTTGCCTCCGGGTGCAATTCAAGGTGCTAGTTATGACCTTTAAAGCCCTACATGGTAGTGGGCCAGGATACCTAAGAGACTGCATCGCCCTGAGAGTGTCTGCCCATCCAACCAGAGCAGACCGGAGGGGCTCCCTAATCATACCATCTGCCAGAGGGGCTCATCTCTCTGGCACAAAAAAAGGGACTTCTCCATGTCCGCACTGGCCCTTTGGAACCTCCTGCCAGTAGAACTACAATTGCAGACAGAGTTGCTGCCCTTTAGAAAAGGTCTTAAAACCTGGCTGGCGGGGCAGGTGTGGGGCCCTGAGGGTAATGTGGCTCCTGCCATAAGACTCACCCTCTCTCTGTGGGGCTTTTAATCGGGGTGGTTTTTAATTGTTTTTATACTTTTATTATTATATAAGCCGCCCTGAGTCGGGCTTGTCTGAGTGGGTGGTGAATAAATTTCAAAATTAAATTAAATTAATTTAAATTAAAAACATCAAGTCAGTCTTGCATTGCTGTCAACAGTGAAAGTCCACACTGGGAAATATCTGGACTCATTTGAAGAAGTTACTTGAAACATTGTCCTTTCCAACTGACTGTGAAGGTCAGAGCATTGTCTACAGTCTATTTAGAATTTAATAATAATAATAATAATAATAATAATAATAATAATAATAATAATAATAATAATAATAATAATAATAATAATAATAATAATAATAATAATAAATCATCATCATCATCATCCTGGGTTGAAAGGATTTTTGTGGAAGAAACTCAGGGAATGCCCAAATGAGGCTCCTTTCATGTCCCCAAGAGCTGGGACAGAGACGGGCACTCAACCTTTTATGCGGTATCCAGGTTCGAACTGCCAACTTGACAGCCTTCCAGCTAACAAGGCGAGCTCCTTAATTTGGCAATGTTGTCTTATTTGGTCTACAATCCCCAGAATCTCATGACTAGCAACACTCATGCTATTTGGGGCATTCTGGGAGTTGGTGTCAAAAAGTTTTAATGCTCCCGAGCTCACATATCAGAAATGTGTGATCACTGTATGCATAGGTTTGGCCATGTTTGCTCTGAAGCTGGAAGGAAGATATGAAATGAAAGTCTCTGGGAAGTAGGGACTGCAGTGTCTCAGTGGTTAAGAAGCTCGCCTTGTTAGCTAGAAGGCTGGCAAGTCGGCAGTTTGAGACCCAGGTACTGCATGATGGAATGAGCGCCTGTCTCTGTCCCAGGTCCTGCCAACCTGTGGTAAGAGACATTAATGACTTAGTGTTTCCCTTAGCAGCTGTGGTCATGATGTCACCCTTCTGAACTACCACTTGTCCCAATCGTGCCAGTTGTGTAAGGGGGCTCCTGACCAAAAGTAATACACTGCTAATGAAACTCCTAATGTCAAAATCACCCTGCTTGTTTTCTTTCCCATTGGGCTTCCTTTAGTTCTCTTGTAGCTTGGAAAATTCCTCTTGACCCATTTGTTTATGTAACTCCCGCTTCTGCCACTTATCTGTTCTTTAGCTATGTGGCTTCTGGCTGAAATATAGGACTTAGAGGCTGACTACACTGGGTTAAATGGGGGAAGTATTCCAGGTTTGAGGTATTTTTTCCTGTAATGATGTAATGATGCTGATGTAATGGGAAACATGAATCAGCCTGGAGTCCCAGAGCCCCAATCTGTAGTGTTTTTCTCCCCACCAGAGATCCGTCTACTTTTAACTAGCTGAAGTTTTTGCTTCAGTTCAAGCATGTGATAAATCACAATGTGACCTGAATTGCCTTCATGAGGTGTGAATGTGAATGAATTCACATTTTTCTCATTGTTTAATTGTAACGTAAGTGGCAGCTGGAGTAAATCTGATGGATAAAAGGAGCTTATAGAGGAATTGACTCACCAAATCCCCACTGATTCAGAGGGCCTACGCCAGTTTGTGACTTACTACTAGATGTTCACAATAGATTTTCTTGTCACGATCTAGTTATTTTTATATTTTTCATAGGTTATTGGTTTTAAACAGTGATTCTAAGTCAGGTCTCCTTAGCATCTGTTACAGCTCCTTCATATAGAGGTTGTCCTCATTTATTTCAGTCACCAACCCTTTTGCAATAAATAAATAAATATAAAAATTAATTCACCCAACAGTTTTTCTGTTCTTGCTGTTATAGTTTGCTCACACTTGCTAAATAGGAAACCTCTGCACATTGATGTTGCCCAGTTCTAACTATGTATAAATCACACATAGACTGAGTTCTATCAGACAGAGAAGCACTTAGGCTAATAAAATAGCACAGTTCTTTGAGAAGAAAATTGCCAGGGAAATCACTAAAAAATGTTTGGCTGCCAAAGTGATTTTTTTTAGTTTAAATGGCAAAAACAAACAAACCCAAAACAAAAAACAATGGTCTAGATGAGTGATGAGAACCTGCCACCTTGAAAAGATTGTTCTGTTTAGCTTTAGTACCCAGCATTCTGATTTCCGATCAGGTTATGTAGGAACCTTTGTTCTTGATAAACTGCCAACTATCTCACATTTCTGAGCTACTGTACCATCAGGCTTTTCTTGGTTTGAGATACTGTATGTGGTGTGCTCCCTACTTGTCAGTTGCATTGAGGGTTTTTCCTGAGAGTATGAGGTCAGATACAGGTTTGCTGAGAGATACTGATTTGCTCACAGACACTCTCCTGAACTTGTATTTCCCACACACCCAATACTGACAGTCTACCTCTGCCTCCCTCAACCTGATACTTTCCAGATGTGTTGGATTACACATTCCACCATCCACAGCTAATGTGGTGTTTGGGGAAGACTACTGCCACTCCCAAGCTCACTGCTACCCTGAACTCATTGCTTGTTGTTAGGTGAGAGCACTAGTTAAAAAGCCATAGTTTGAGCCTGGCTTTAAAAAAACTTGGAATGTAACAGGGAATTTTGACCAATTTATAGTCAAAGGTGGAAGTTTTCAATCTCCTCCTGTAGCACACAAAGGAGAAGATGGCAGAAGAAGCAAGGCTCTATGAAGTTCTATACATAATATACCTGTATATATACCTTGAAAAGGTTACTGTTATAGACTATAAGTCCCAGAATTCTTTTCTGACTTTTAGTACAAAGGTACATTTGTGATGTCCCATAGTGCTCTGTTACTTGTCTTAAAAATTGAAATCATCCAGTATAGTGTAAAAACTTAAGAACTAACTAGAACAATTTTCTCTTTTTTGTATTTAAAAATTAGATTCTTAGTGGAATTGCAAGATTATGGAAGGGGGGGGGGGAGAACAATGGGATTTTGAACTAATGATTTTTTTCTTATGCATTTCAAATAGGAAGTTTATAGAGATGGGATTCATTGATGAAAAAAGAATAGCCATATGGGGTTGGGTATGTATACTTAAACCAATGTCTTATAACACCATATTTATAGTTTATCACATGACTGTTATGCTAAAAAATGAACATAAGCAATTACATCAGTGTTCTATTGTCAGCTCTCATATCAGAACTACCTTGTACAAGTTACTTTTTTGGACAACAACTCTCACATTGCCACAGAGGGCATGACAGACAGAGGCACTCTCAGGGTTGTCATCACAAAAATATAATTTCCCCCATTTCTAATTTTCTTCAATCTGTCTATGATTCTGCACTGAATTTATCAGTAGCCCTATCATTCAATTGGGCAAATTATTAAATTCATTATGGGTACAGAAGGCTCGTTCCCCAAATGACCTCATCATACAGAAGTCAATTAATATTTTTCATGTTGAGTGCAAAGGCCTGTAGATTGCTCTTTATCTGTGCTCATCTGAATGCACCCATCAGGTGGGTTCCTGATTGTGAGAATTGTGTAAGTGAAATGCATCTTCTGATATCTCTTCAGATCTTCCTGCTCAATGAGCAAGGATCATCGTACTGACTTCCAGATATAAATGAACATTAGGTGGGTCTTCCATAACAATAATCATTTGACAAGGGGTTGTGGTGGCTCAGTGTTTAAGAAGCTCATCTTGTTAACTGGAAGGCTGGCAAGTCGGCAAGTCAAGACTTGGGTACTGCATGACGGATTGAGCACCCGTCTGTCCCAGCTCTTGGGCACATGAAAGGAGCCTCATTTGGGCATTGCCTGAGCAGAGTTTCTTCCGCAAACATCTTTTCAACCTGGAATAATTCCTGACATGAAATTATTACTATCATTTGACATCAGGTCAACTTGACTTATGTCAACCCTTCCAAGGATTTTCTAGGTAGAGAGTACACAGAAGTGGTTTGTATTCTCTACTTCTGGGGGCTTTCTAGGACTGTGCAGATTACCCATGACTGGAAGCACCGTGAGAATTGAACTTCCAACCTCTGGCTCTGCATCCAGATACCTAACCCACTGAGCTATAATATCCTGTTACTTTGTTTCAGGGATGAGGAGGCAGAACCTTCATTATAAAAAGATCTTTACCTGAAAATATTTTTGTGAGTATAGGAAGAACAGTAGTTCAACCAGATTCAGTATGTAGCTTGGGAACCTGCAGACTAGCTAGCCAATATTTAATTGACACTCTCAGTTATTGTTATTTGCTTGACAATGTTACTTCATCTTAGATTAGTTTATCACTCAAGTAAAGGTTTCAAGCACACTCTGCAACTGTTGGTGTACTAAAGCTAGAAAAAAAATCTCTTGCATGTAGATTGTTTGCTCTGTTCCACCATGGCCTGGTTTCCTAAAACAGGACAGATTCCAAACTAATGTTTAAACAGAAAAAAATTATCTAGTTTTAAAAATCATAGTTTTAATTTTTAAAACTAAATTGGTTACTTTTTTTAAAATAAACATTTAGATGTTTACACAAAATAATTTACTAATATTTTTGTGTAATGTCTTAAAATTAACACTAAAAGAAAAATGCTTGACTCTTGACCCAATGTTGGTAGAGTTACATGCACGCAGATGCATCAGGATATGATTAGATGATGTTACAGATAAGATATTTGGATTTTGGGCTTAGTATCAGAAAAAATGTGTGACTGCATTTGCTAAATTTGCTAAGTCCACCCAGTCCCAAGAGCTGTGGAGAGGTAGCACAAAAATTACAGTTGTTAATTGTTTCTCTTTTGGCTGAAGCTGTTATTTGTGTGGAAAAGCTTCCCTCTTGATCCCTGTATTTTTCTGACATTTTTGATGTATGGTACTTTGATCATCCCTGGTCATTTACACACAAGTCATATTAATGCATGCAATAGCTTAGAACCCTGGTGGCTAACCTCGGCACTCCCGCTGTTCTTGGACTTCAATTACTAGAAGCCCAAGTCAGCACTCCTGCTGATAAGGGCTTCTGGTAATTGAAGTCCAAGAACAGCTGGAATGCTGAGGTTAGCCATCACTGGGTTAGAACATTTGCTTTTTCTGGACTTCAGTTCCCAGAACCCCACAGTCAACATGGCCATCCTGGCTGGGGGCTCCTGAGAGGTATAGTCCAAATAAGTGTATTTTCCAATCTCTGATTTTGTTATCATTACCCAGAGTCTGGAAGTTTCTTATTAACTACAACTCCCAGAATCCCCTAGCCACCTGGGCAATTGGGCATTGATTTTTTTTTAAAAAAAAATCCCCAAAGTTCTGTTATATCCTTGAAACTATTTAGCTGTTGCTATCCTACTTCCTAGCTTTTCTCAAATGTCAGCCCTTTTGCCTCCTTGGGCTCCATCTATGATCTCACACTAGTTCCCAGCTGGCTGGGTTACACCAGGGCAGGAGACAACAGCAAGTGGGAGACACCCTAGATGTCTGATGGCAGGCAGCTAAACCTTTCAGTACAGTGGGTGGGACTGAGAAGCAAGGAATGACATAACAGTGTGGGATGACTGAGATGTTCCATTACATGTCTTGAGCCCTGTGAACAAAGGCACTGAACATTCATTCTCCAAGTCTTTATTTAGATGCAACACACCAGAATTTCTACTATTCATTCTGTGATTTATTTGCTGGTCTTCTATTGAGATGATACCTGGCTGATGAGCCAGAGAAAGAAATGGCATCCTATAGATGTTTTCTTGTGCAACCTTATCCTGGACATGTTTACCGCCCATTCTGTTCAACAGGCAATGCAGACTGTGCAGAGGTCTGCAACTGTGCAGTCATTATTATCCGTTGCAATTTTACTCAAAAGTAGGGCTTGCTGCATTATGTGAAGCTTACTCCTAGTTAATGTTCATGGAGGACAAGTTCATGGAGGACAAGGGTATCAATGACTATAATTATGGATACCTAAGGACAACCTCCGGGTTGAAGAGATAGGCAGGATATATCTCAATGCCATTTCCAGGGAATCCTAAGCAGGTGAAGGCATCTGCTTGGAAATACCCTGAAGCAAATGGTGAGCCACTGGGTGAGACAGAATGCTGGACTGGATGGGCTGTGGCCTGTTCCAGCAAGGCTTTTCTTATGTTCTAATGTATAGGAGAAGCTTATGCATATCTACTTAGAAGTTGTGTCCCATTGACTCAAGTGAAGCTTCTTGTCAGGTAGCAGTGGAGAAAAATGTATATTTAGAGCCACAACAATTGGAAGACAGTGTAAAGACTCTGCTAATAGCCCCATACATGTAGTCAGATATGTTGGGAGGACCTGGACATACACAGAAACCCTTCTCCTTCAGATTGCTGATGACTATAGCATGGGAACACCTGCATCACTCTGGTTTCTTAAAAGAAAAAACCAACACTGTTCTGGAACAACTCAATCTCCAGGAGCAGTGTTTTGGTCATGCCATAATCTTTTGGTTCTTCAGTCACAACATTAAATGGAGTCCTCCACTTGGATTCTTTCCTTCTGTTGTGATGTTCCTCTGACCTGCCTCCTTTCCCTTCCATCCATTTGTTCTCATCTCTCCCAGTTTAAATTAGACAGTCGTATCTCCTTTTTTTGCTTATACAGCTTCCCAAAGTGGTTTTAACTAGCAGAGAGTTGTTATTTATTTTTCTCTGATGTGTTTTAAACTATTTTAATGTTTTAATTATATTTGTATTTAAATCTTGTTTACTGCCTTTAGTGCTGGGAAAAGGGTAGAAAGGCAAGGAATACATAAACACATCTGCATCGTTTTCAGAGTCATATACATACACAGGAATTTTTGAATGTGCAGCCACCTCCAATAGTCACTTTAACCAGTGGTTCCCAACCTGGTGACCCTATATGCTCTTGGACTACAGCTCTCAGATATCTTGGCCAGCAGAGCTAATGGTGAAGGCCTCTGAGAACTGTAGTCCAAGAACATTTGAGCCCCAATGTTCGGCAACACTGTATTAAAGTATGAGTGATGAGTTCTTAGGAAGCAACAATGCTGCTAGCAGAGAATAGCAAGACAAACAGAGTCAGTATTCTTTGGAAGAAGAAATGTGTTTGATCAGACAAATGTATACTCAGTTTCATGATCCTACACTTGCCAGCCACATACCTATTGAAAGCCCATAATTGGAACACATGGACAAAGCACTTCTAGTCTTTTAATTCTCGTATATTAGCTTGCAT
The DNA here is from genome assembly GCA_035047345.1 of Bradypodion ventrale. Taxonomy (NCBI): domain Eukaryota; kingdom Metazoa; phylum Chordata; class Lepidosauria; order Squamata; family Chamaeleonidae; genus Bradypodion; species Bradypodion ventrale. The sequence goes on from JAWDJE010000001.1 coordinate 304,087,172, forward strand.
GGTGGAGGTAATATATAGCCATCACTACTGTCAATTACCGATAGCCTTCTCCTCCATGATTTTTTGTTTAAAGCTGCTCTAGTTGGTGAACGTCACTAAATCTTGTGGTTGCAAATTACAGAATTAAATCATGCACTGTGTGAAGAAGAAGGTCCTGCTTCTCTCAAGAATCTCTTGCCATTTAGCTTTAGTGGAAAAGAAGAAATTCTTTCCGTTAGTTAAAATTGTACTTCAGAGAAATATTGCTGCAGAAAACCTGGGTGTGCCTGCCTCTGCTTCTGAACCAGACTCATAAGGAACATTGCTGAGGGATGACTAGAAGCCCCATTTGTTCCTGGGCCTGGTAGAGAAGCTTTGGCTTGCCTCTTGCCCTTGGCTGCCAAGAGAAATAATCCCTTTGGCTCCAGTGTTGAACTACTTGGATTCTTAGAGAGCAAATACTTGACTGCTGGACATTAAATTCCCTCCCTTTTCCCTTCTAGTCCTATGGTGGCTACGTAGCTTCACTGGCACTTGGATCTGGTACGGGAGTGTTTCGGTGTGGAATAGCAGTGGCTCCTGTCTCCAGCTGGGAATATTATGGTATGGAAATGCCTGGTATAAACAACTGCCTTTGAAAATGGGGCACAGACAATGAATCCTTTTTCAAAGTGGGTCCCTGCAAGGAGCAGAGTCAGAGTCACTACAGAAATTGCCAAAACACACAGCTTTGCCTGAAAATAAACAACCAGGAAATTTAATTTTCAAGCACTTTGTAAGGACTGTTATTGCAGTGGTTTATACTGTAGAGTTGTCAGTTCATCAAAGCAGGTATTTTTAAAACACTGTAATCTTAACCTATAAAACCAAGGGTTAACCGTTGGAACTTGCTATAGGTTGCTATGCCTCGCCCTACTTGCCTGCACTCACCCTTCGTGCACATGGCCGATCTGGGTCCGCAGGTCAACAAAGGATTGAGAAAACCGGTAGTGGGGCAACAGCCCCACAAACGCGAAAAAAGGGAAACAACTTCATTTCCCAACATTCCTTGCAGCGCAAGGAATGCAAGGAATGTAAGGAATGTAAGGAAAACCATTTAAAAAAATGCAGCACAAACACAAAGCACAAACCTATAACTACAAGCCCCAGCGTCCTGCGCGCCATGAGCGCGAAGAATGCTGAGGAAGCCGGTGCGCAAAAAAAAAAAAAGCCCACTGGGAGAGCAAGTCTGCCAAGCTCCCAATCAGAGTTTCCCCTTTAATATCACTAGGGTGTGTGTGTTGTGCTCCCCCTCTCTACTGGCTCCCCTGGGGTTGGGAGGGTTGGGGGGACAAAAGGAGTCTGTCTCCCCAACCCTCCTGACCCCAGGGGACCTGGCAGAGAGGGGATTCCCCTCCACAAACACACACACACACCCCATATTAAAGAGAAGAAACCAAGTGGTTACTTCTCTTTAAAAACGGAGTTTTTTGGGGGGAATCCCCCTCTCCGATGGCTCTCCTGGGTCCGGAAGGGTTGGGGAGACAGACCCCTTTTGTCCACCCAACCCTCCCAAACCCAAGGAAGCCAGCGGAGAGGGGATCACTCACACCCCCCCCCCCACTGATATTAAAGGGGAAACCACAATTGAGATTTCCCTTTTAATATCAGAGGGTGGCCTGGATTCGATCCCCTCTCCTGGGTCCCATGAGTCTGGAAGGTTTGGGGGGACAAAAGGGGTCTGTCCCCCCAAGCCTTCCAGAGCCAGGGGAGACGGCAGAGAGGGGATCCCCCCGTAGGACACCAAAAACACAAAAACAAACAATCAAAAACATCCAAAAATACACAAAAACAAACAAAAATAACACCAACAAACAAGACAAAGTAAACAAAAACCAAAATTTCAAAACACACCCAGCACCCTGCCAAACACCACAAAATCCAACCACCACCCCAAATAAAGAAAAACAGCCAACTCACCACCACACGACCTCAGTCCACAACGACTGGAAAAGAAATGAATAAAGAAAGAGACTACTTACTGGAAGAAGCTCCACCCAGAGGCCACGAGAGAAAAAACAGTCAAAATACAAGATAACCCCTACCAGCAGCACTTGCTGCCCACAATAGTAAATAAATAAATAAATCAAAAAGACACAACAGCCCCACACAAAAGGCCCCAAGAGTAAAAACAAGTAAAAACAAATAACACAAAATCACAATTTTACACAAATCAAAAACATATGTCAACAAAATAAAATAAAAACTATTCAAAAATCCTGTGCTGAATTTTTACTCAAATAAAAAACGAAAACATCAATACACAGTTTAAAAAATTGATTGTGAAAAACATGTACTTTCACATTTTTAAAATTATTACCTCGGTATAACTATTAAAAATACATACTAAAAAATTATTGGGTTAAATAAATTTTTTTTGAAAAAGTATGTCATCCTTTGTTATTTTTTTCATCCACAAAACCAAAACACCAAACAAAACTCATCACAGGCCACCAAAAAAAAATGTGTATAAATAAAATTTTTAATTATAGTCTAACCTCTTCTTTACAAACATTAACAACAACAACAAAAACTTTCCAACACCATTTAAAACAGCCTGGCAACGCCGAGCAACCTCTGCTAGTAGTGGCAATAGTAACAACCACAAGAGAAAGGAGAAAAAAGAATTACAGTAGTCAATCAGATGTCAGCCCATAGCTCCACTCTGGATGTTTTTACCCTCTCCTACATTGTGTGTTGTATAATGCATTAAATGGGCTGTGGTGGCTCAGTGGTTAAAAAGCTTGCTTTGTTAGCTAGAAGGTGAGCAAGCCAGTAGTACGTGACCTGAGTACTGCATGATGGTAAGAGTGCCTGTCGTCTGTCCCAGTTCCTGCTAACCTAGCAGTTTGAAAGCAAGAAATTGCAATTAGATAAATAGGGTCCACTTCGGTGGGAAAAGACCTTTGGGACATGAAAGGAGCCTACTTTGGGCATCCCCTGAGTGGAGTTCCTCCAGCAAAAAATTCTTTCAACCCAGAATAATTTCTGACATTATATTATTATTGTTGTTGTTGTTGTTGTTGTTGCATTAAACAATCCACTTAGAAAAGGAATCGGGACCATATGGCCCTGTTTGCCTGTGCCAGCTCTGTAGGCCTATAACACCTGATGGGTAAGAAGTTGATGTGATTTGTTTGTGGGTATCAGCAACCACCCTTTATTTTAGACAGTTCTACCCAATAAGTTAAGCATGCGGCCTTCATTGTAAAATAAGTGTTATGTGTTGTGCACTGTCAAGTTGGAACTAACTTAAACTGGCCTTAATTGGGCTTTCAATGTGAGTGAGATCTTTGAGGAGTGGTTTTACCAGTTCCAAACACCACCAGTGAGTTTACATGGTATTGTAGAATAACTGAAGGGAAATGCAGAAGAGAACTAGCTTCCTGGAGAAAGTGAGATGTATATAATGAAGAAAGCTAAAGAACTGGGAACATTGGAGCTTACATGCATTCTTTCTCTGTGTGTATTTGTCACACATGTACATAAATATATGCACATTCTCCCCCAAAGTATGAAGAAAACAAGTGCTCTGAGTTTTGACTCCACTGATTGCATTTTGGGTGAAAAGAAAAGTCTTTTGGATTTTTTTAAAAAAACTCTTTTCCTGCATAAAAAAAGAATGGAAAAGGGGGCTGGGAGGAGCTGTTGCCACACAACACTTCCTTCACACCTTGCCTGGGTTGGAGCAGAAATATCAAGTGCAAGACTTCAGAGTCCAGACACAAAGGGATTTGTGTCTCCTCTGCATCTACTGTGGTCTGTGAGAAGAATTAGTCATACATAGACCACCCAGGCCCAAGTCTACATCAAGTCTCATTTGGTGATTTTGTCTTAGCCTGGTCTAATGTACAGGGTTATTATGAAGATACATTGGGAACAGCCATGTCTGCCATCTTGAGCGCATTTGAGAGAAGGTGATATACAAATGAAATAAATAGATACATAAATAATGATTTCAATGCTCTTTGGAAAGAAAGTCTGCATTCATAAATAAAAGTGTCTAGAAGTAAATTCATATGTTTTGTCTCACATTCATAACATATATACCGTATTTATGTTATGAATATGAGACAATGTCTGTGTTGACTGGAAGAAGTGGTTAATGGATTTACCTTCCCTTGGTGTGTGTGAATTACACAGGTGTCTGTGGCCCTTTTACAAGCTGAAAAGACTTTATTTTGGTGGACACTCTCAGTTTAAGAGCCTGCCAAGCTAAAGTTTATAAGTGAGCCTCCACCAGTCCCTTCCCACTACTGGCCCAAAATACTGCTGATTTGTTCACCATATTCCAAGGCTATTCCCAGAATTAAACCAAGATATATACAAAAAAGGTAATTTATCTGTTATCTGTGTTAATCTGTAGTAGCAAATAAAAGCTATAAGTCATGTAGCACCTATAATATTAAATCATTTTTATTGTGCATAAGTTTTCTTGTGTCCAAATGAAGGAGTGTAATTAGACACAAGAAAGCTTATGAAAACTCAAACAAGGTTAATCTTATTGGTTTTTGTTTTCACAATATATGCACCCAGTTTCTAGAAGGAACCATCTCACTGTATAGTAATAGCAGAGCCGGCCCTCAAAGGGACTTCATACTATGCTGTACGTCTGGTGGCCTGGGCATAGTAGGTCGCACAGAAAAATGTTCTGGACAATCATAAAGTTTTAAAATTCATGATACATATTATGGGAAATATTAGTTCAGTTACATGGACATTACTGTACATGTATCAAAATGAGACTTGCTGTTGTGTGTATATAAGTCTGCATATTACGTTAGCCACATTTATTGAAAAATTACAGCATGACTTTTACACTGTATATTATAGCATCCATCTACACTGAACGATTCATGGGTCTTCCAACAGAATCAGACAATCTTGAGCATTACAAGGTAAGAATTGTGAGAGATTTCCTGTCCTTCCTACCCCTCTGCTCCACCCATCTAATCTTACCTAATAATTTCAATATCCTCCCCTGACTTTCTTTTCTTGGCTCAGTGGCTGTTTCTCACTATTTCTTTCATGGGACTTCTTCCCAAATTGATACCTGTTGGCACTTTGGAAGAAGTAGGTAGGAAAAGTGATTGGGGTTTGTTTGTTTTTTTGCACTGCCTGAGAGCACAAAATACTCAAAACAATATTCTTAAAGTGTTTAAGAAGATACAACTGCAGATTTTGTTGCAGTTTTCAAGAAAGAGAGAAAAATTAGAGGCAAACCACACACAATTTAGGAGCAAATAATCTGATATAGCTATCCCATCATTGGAAGGAATTCTTTAAGCGCTAAGCAGGACTGTAGCAGGGGGGGGGGAGGACCCTCCTGAGCTAACAGCCTTCCCAACCCACTTTAGTCATTGGCAGGTAAGCAGAGGCATTCTGTTATAAGCAAAATTGGTCAGTCATGAATATTCATCAGAATCAACTTCTAATGAGGGGTTGTCTGCAACACAGAGCTTGGCCCTGGAGTCACACACATAGTGAAGATCTCCCAACCCAAACATTAATAACTTCAGACAAATTGGTTTCAGCAGAATTGTGTTAAGTGCTTCTAAGCCATTCTCTGGACTAACTCTCACCTCCCCACCCCAAAGATGTGTTTGACAACCTTCCATCCTTTCATAGCCTCCTATATCACCTCCTTTCTGTTTCAGAGAATTCATCCAAAACTCTAGAGCAGGTGTTGGAGAAGCATCAAGTTCTGTTGGGAATTGTGGGGGAAAAATAGTTCCTCTCCATTCCACCACTGGGATTCTTCCTCTAAATCAGAAGCCACCTATATACAGAAAGGAGTGATTTTGTCTATGAAAGATAGATTGTAAATCTAACCTATTAACATGAGGAAAGACTGTAAGAACTGGACACATTTAGCCTTGAGAAAAGAAGACTGAGAAGGGTATAGTAACACTTTTCAAACACGGTACCTGAAAGATGATCATAATGGGAAGGGCAGGATCTGTTCTCAATCATTCCAGAGTGCAGGACATGTAATTATGCATTCAAACTAAAAGAAGCTAGATATAGGCTGAATATCAGGGGAAAAACCTACTTAACAGTTAGAGCAGTATGACAGTGAAACCAACTACCTCAAGAGGTGGTGAGTGCTCCAACACTCAAAGCATTCAAGAGAGAGTTGGACAACCATCTGTCAGATCTGCTTTGATTTGGATTCCTGCATTGAGCAGAGGGTTGGACTCAATGGCCTCATTGGCCCTGTCAACTCCGTTATTCTATGATCCAATTATTCCCCAGCTCCAACCCCATCAACCTCCTCTCCACGACATTTCCAACAGACATAAGGGGGAAGATTTTCTCCAGATTGATGAAGGCCTTAGTTTGAAATGTCACATTGCCACAGTCTTGTGGCACAGTTTGCAGTGAAGATAGACAGCCATCTTTTTGTGCTTTGTAAACACTGAAATCTTAATTGCTTCTCTCACTATAGAATTCAACAGTGATGGCAAGGGCTGAGAACTTCCGTAATGTGGATTACCTTCTTGTCCATGGAACAGCAGATGGTGAGATTTATGAAAAGCCAGTACAAATCCTGAGATAGAATCACTGTTTAAAAAACGTTAAGCATTTTTTTGTACGGGTCAGTACTTCTAGATGCATTTCCCTTTTCCATTCGGCACATCAAGCAATGCTGATTCATTGTTGATCACATCTGCCACATTGTTTGATAACTCATGACATGAATCTAATGCACCAGAATTGCGTGCTTTCTGGTATTTGTCAATTATGGGAGGAGGGAAAGGAGAGTTATCAGCCACTTTCATTTTCTTAATTTCATTCCAATTTCCTTATTGTTTCAGATAATGTACATTTTCAGAACTCGGCACAGATTTCCAAAGCCTTAGTCAACGCACAAGTGGATTTCCAGGCAATGGTAGATATTCTGAACCTTTAAAAATATCCATGCATAGTCCTAATAGGAATTAGGCCTAAGCCCCTAAAATATGGGGTGCCTCAGGGCTCGGTACTCTCTCCTCTCCTATTTAACATCTACATGAAGCCGCTGGGTGAGATCATCCGTTCCCACGGGGTGCGGTACCACCAGTACGCGAATGACACACAGTTGTATATCTCGGCCCGTGATGCAGTCGAAGTCCTTTCCAGATGTCTGGAGGCTGTTGGGGTCTGGATGGGGGTGAATGGGCTGCAACTGAATCCTAGCAAAACTAAGTGGCTATGGATAGGGGGTCCTGCTCTATTCTTGGAGCTACCATCTTTGGTTTTGGATGGGGCCATTTTGCCCCAGACTGACCCGGTGTGCAACTTGGGGGTCCTCCTGGATTCACAGCTGCTGCTTGAAGAACAGATGGCGGCTGTGGCCAGGAGGGCCTTCGCCCAACGTTGAGTGATTCGCCAGTTGTGCCCGCTCCTGGACCAGGACTCCTTGCTCATGGTCACTCACGCTCTGGTGACCTCCAGACTAGATTATTGTAATGCGCTCTACATGGGGCTGCCCCTGATGACCATTTGGAGGCTGCAGCTGGTCCAGAATGCTGTGGCCCGGGTGGTGATGGGGTGTGGGCGTTATGTCCATGCTTCACCATTGCTTCGGGAGTTGCACTGGTTACCAGTTTGCCTCCTGTGCAATTCAAGGTGCTGGTTTGGACCTTTAAAGCCCTATATGGTAGTGGGCCAGGTTACCTAAGAGACCGCATCGCTCTAAGGACGTCTGTCCGTCCAACCAGAGCGGACCGGAGGGGCTCTCTAATTGTGCCATCAGCCAGGGGGGCTCGCCTCTCTGGCACAAGGAGGAGGGCCTTCTCTGTGTCCGCACCGGCCCTTTGGAACCTCCTGCCTGTGAAACTGCGTCTCCAGACGGAGTTGTTGCCCTTTAGAAAAGAACTAAAAACCTGGCTGGCGGGCCAAGTTTGGGGTGCAGGTAGAGGGGTGGCTTTCGTTGGGTGGTCGATATAGATGAGTATGCCTTCCCCCATGGTTCCATCGGTATCTGCACCCCTTTTTAGGGGGTTGGTTTTTAATTCTGTATGTTTTTATCTGTTTTTATTTGTTTTATCTATTATTGTGAACCGCCCTGAGTCGGCCTTGGTCGAGTGGGCAGTATAGAAATTTAACTAAATAAATAAATAAATAAATAAAATTTAAACTAGTCCAACCCTTTCCCATGGCTATCTGCACCTTATTTTGATGAGTAGCGGGGGCTATTGTATTTTTACTGTGGGTAAGGATCACTCCATTTTAGTTTGGTTTCCAGCATGTGTGATTGCCAGTATGAAACCTAAGTGGTTCTGGTGTATGTTTCCTAGAAGAGATTGTGACATATTAAGCTAGGTGTTGCATCGAAGGCAAAAGGCGAAGGGCGGCGGCAGAGGATGAGATGGCTAGATAGCATTGTTGACGCATGGGGGCAGAGCTGAGTGGGTGGTGGAGGATAGGGGTACCTGGCATGCAGTGGCCCATGGGGTCGGAAAGGGTTGGACTCGACTATGTGACTGAACAACAACAAATGCATTGCAATGTGCCATGTGCCTCATCTTCTGACAATCCCCCCCCCCCCCCGGTGGAATCCAGTTCTGTGTCACTTAGATTGTGACAAACCAACTTAAAATGCTACAGTAATTCAGCACTATGTCATTTGCCAGTATAGTTTTAAAAACCATCCCAGCTTTCTCTTATTCCCCACAGAGGAGATGGCAAGATAGGGCACGTGGACATGGAGATGGAGAAAGAAGAGTGGGATAAATAGGGTTGCTTTTAAGTGTAGTATGGTACTGTGTTCCAAAATCACCTGTGTTCAAGTATGGTTTCAAGAATTGTTCTTAATGGCACATCACACTGTGAACCAATTATTTTTAGCCTGATGAAGCAGAGCATATAGTTGCACTCCTAGTTTCTCTCTTGTGGATCCTTGGAATTGCCCATTTAGTGCCTTTTCAGGATGCCTAATCAATTCTGAAGGGACTGTGTTGTGGTGGCTTAGTGGTTAAGATGCTGAACTTGATGACTGGAAGGTTGGCAGGTCAGCAGTTTGAGACCCAAGTGCTGCATAATAGAGTGAGCTCCCATTTTTGTCCTAGTTCCTGTCAATCTAGCAGTTTGACAGCAAGATAAATAGGTACCAACCTTTATTGGACTCAGACAGCTCAAGTCAGGGTTGAAGAGCAGCTGACAGAGCAGGTTCAATTTCTCAGAGGTGTGCAACAAGGCTGTATGTTGTCCCCAACACTTTTTAATATATGTTTGGAGAGGTTTTTTTTTCCAGAAGCACTATCAAATTTAAACATTGGCTTTAAAATTAATGGGAAATACCTGAATAACACCTGATATGCTGATAACACAGTGTTGTTGGCCACAAACCTTGCAGATCTTCAGTTGATCCTGGATCAAGTTAGAGCAGGGATTTTCAACCTGCTACCTGCAGGTCAGATGCGGCCCATGGCACCATTTCATGTAGCCCCCAACTGCCTCCACCACACCAGGAAGTGTCATGTGGTGGAGGAAGAGCAAAATGGCCATCTGGCTCCTGAAGCTGTCTGAGGGAGTGTGACCTGGCCCCTGGCTTAAAAAGGTTGAGAACTCCTGAGTTAGAGCTTCAAGTGCAGAATATGGTTTGGATCTCAACACCAAGAAGACTAAATATTTTGTTATAAGCTGTGTACCAACTCATGGCAAACTAATGGTAGGAACACAAGAAATCGATAGAGTGGATAAAATGTCTATTTGGGGAGTATGTTAAATGAAAAGGTGATTCCAACATAGATTAAAATAAAATAGAATAGAAAAAGCAAGATCCACCTTCATAAAAATACAACATTTGTTACACAATAGAGATCTAACTCTCACTAAAGATCTGAATAGCGATATGTTACATATTCCCAGTGTTGCTATACAAAGTCGAAGTTTGGACATTGACTAAAGTATCTGAAAAGTATCTGAAAAGCTTTTGAAATGTGGATCTACAAATGACTACTAAGGATATCATGGGTTGACCATGTGACTAGTGTAGAAGTGTTGCTCCAGATGGATAAAGAACAAGAACTGTTTAAGACCATTAAACAAAGAAAGCTCCAATACCGTGGGCATATGAGGGATGACATGACATATAGAATACTTCAACTCGCTCTGCAAGGGAAGATCCCTGGGATGAGAGGCCCTGGACGTAGATGGACTTTGTGGCTAAAGAACCTGAGAAACTGGTGCGGAAGATCCTTGGATGAACTGTTCCAAGGAGCTAAGAACAGGAAGACTATCCCCATGAGGATAGCCAATATCCGGAATGGATACAGCACTTGAAGAAGAAGAAATAGGTATTGCTTTGGTGTGAAGGTAACAGTGGTTCATGCACTCAGTGTTTAGTCGTGCCTGTCACATGATCACGGAAACGTCTGCAGATGCAGACAGCACCAGTTCTTTGGCTGTAAACAGAGACGACCTAGAGTTGGATAAGACTGGCTTTCAAGTGAGGGCAACCTTTACCTAGTCAATTCTGTCACTCACATTGGCAGAATACAATTTAATTTACTTTGTGAAAACTTTAGAGGACAACTCCCTTGACCATTTATTCCATAGTTTGCATGAAATTGATTTTTTTAAAAAGTGATTGCATGACCTAAAGTTAAGCATAAGGAAATCTGTTGGGGAATTATCTCTTTCTGTTTATCTTTCTGTTCATCCAGAAGGTTGGCTTAGTTTGCTTTGATTCAGCTAGAATTGCTTTTTTACACTTTCTGCCTTGTGTGATCTCCTGATATGATGCAAAGGTGCAGTACCAGGGGTGTCAGTTTCCCTCAACCAAGCTCCTTTTATTTCCATTGTTTATCTCCATTGTTTCTTTTTTATGCTTTCCAAAGTTAGCACTGCAACAAATTAGCATTATGTCACTTTAGGAGAATTTTAAATATATATATTAAAAATTAAAGAATGGAAAAGAAGAGGTTGTCCCAATGGAAACTTCTGACCATCACACCATCAGCTCACTGAGGCAACGTCAACTGCTGGAGCTTTGTGCATGAGTAAATATTGAGTAGATGTTGTGTCTGAAATAGTATACCTTTAAGTAATGTAACACTCGAATGAGTGGATATAATAACCACCAGCTGTAACACTGTAACCTTCTGTATCAGGACGCGAGCTAGTGACCTCTAGGGGGCAATAGCGAGCGCCCAGCTCACATGGTTCCAATTCCCCAAACAACTACAGCGCGGGAAGATTCCCGCCACCACCTCACCTGGACAAGAAGGGCGTGACGGGGAATGACGTCACGCAGACAGTAGCCAATGGGCTATCGAGGAGCCACTTTCAAATGTATAGTCACAGTATATATTGAGCTGTTCATCCACCATTACCACATGTTCCCCCGGACCATCATGCAATAAAGATGTGTTAAGCCAAAAAACTTAAATTTTAAAAAAAAATTTTTTTTTTTTGGCTTAACAGTAGAATACAGGTCAGAATTTTTTTCTGAAGCGGGCAAATGCCTCTCTACTAAAATAGTTAATTCTGGCAGCATCTCCTTTTGGGGAAATGGAGCATTTAAACATACAGTATATTCTCATTTTCATTAATAATGTTCCCATGGAGCTCTTTACTCTGAGAGGAAGGAGAGGTTGCCCTGTTTGTTTAAAACACACATCTCAATACATGTCTGCATACTACATTTCTTTCTTCAGGAACTGAACCCCCTGCTGATTCCTGAAGCATGATATTTTGTTGTATTCATCTGGATGGCGTAGTGGTTAAGGCACTAGGCTTGGAGACTGGAAACACAGGTTCAATTCCTGAGAGCTGCACGATGGGGAACATGAAAAATCCTTTCAATCCAGAGTAATCTCTGACATGAAAAATGAATGAACAAGTGATTTCATACATACACAAAACATTCAAGGATCCAATTTGAAAAATGTCTAAATAAAACAGCTTCCCCTCACTGTATAGCTACACCCTTGAAAGAGCAGCAGATACTTTAAGAATACTTTGCTTAGCTAGCAATATCTTCTTGCCAAGCTTAATATTTATAGGGTAACACAGGATTGATTCGCTCTCTCGATCCTCCATTGACTACATGTGATTAATTTGTCTCTTTCCCTTCCTTACCTCTGCTTCTTTAATCACTGGCATGCAGACACTGTGGGACAGAAGATAATAAAAGTTTACCATATGGCCTTAGAAAGTTACACATTTTTTTTCTCAGAGCTACAGACCCCACTCACCCTCAAATGCCACATTGAAGACTGTTTTGTGGACGTCACACTTTATTCCTGTCAGGCGTGGGAGATGACATAGCATGCTATTTGATGTAAATGAGACTACAGTGCTTCCTTCTCTCTCATAGAACCTTGGGTGGTGCCTTGGGTCCTGTCCATTTGCTATACATTTATCTCAATGTGTCTCTTTTTTTCTTTTCAGTGGTATGCTGACCAGGACCATACGATTCCAGGACGTTCACTAAAGCATCTCTACATTCACATGACCCATTTTGTCAAGCAGTGTTTTTCCCTTTCTTAGGAAGAGTCTTTTTTCCCTTCTAAAGGCCTAGACATCAGTGAGAACAATGTATGTTTCGCTGCACAGATTTTTGAAGACAGAATATGAAAGTTAAAATTAAGGAAATCTTGATGTTTACTGTCCCTTATGAATACTTGTACATTAGCAAATCATACAACAGTTTGTGTTCAGTTATGTTTATTTGCTAGAAAACAAAAGAACAATAAAAGCAAAACTAATAGTTTAAAGGCTGTCCATTTCCCTTGTTCTACCCATCTCCAGGTTCAAATCTAGTGTCATACAGATCTGTTCTTTGTGGGGCCAGGGTATCAAGGGTTCTTTGTAGAAAAGAGGCACAAAATGGATCACAGTGGCCTTTTGGATGAGTCTTCAAACTAGCATGGGTGATACTGCAGGAGAATCTAACATAAGAACTTGAGGAAATAATTCCCATATCAGGGGTACAGCAGTGCAATCTACAGTCAGCAAAATTAATGGCTTATTTTCTGTGAGATTGTACTTTGTTTCTATGACATTCACCCCTTGTAGACTCTGAAGAAAGAAAGGGCAAAGCACCACAATATAGCTTGGAAGCCTATTATGGATATGACCTTCTTGTGATTACTAAATATCAAACTGACCAATACCAGAAATCAGTCTAGCTGCTGCATTTTGCACCAGGCGAAGTCTCTGTATCTGCCTCAAGGGCAGCCCCACGTAGAGAGCTCTGCAATACTCAATCTTGGAGACTACCAGTGCATAGGTCAGTGATAACAGAGATTTCCTGTCCATAAATGGATGAAGCTGGACAATAGATCACAGTTGATAAAAGGAGGGCTTGACCACCCAAACCATCTGTTGTTCCATAGAAAGCTCCAGGTCAAGTAACACTCCCAGATCATCCCTCCAAAGGGAGGGAGATGACCCTTGAATTGAGTGAATTTCCCCCAACCTGAGACAGATTGTTCCCTATCAACATGACCTCCCTCTTATTTGGATTCAATTTCAGCCTATTCCCCTTCCTCCACTCCATGACCAACTCCAGGCAATCCTCCAAGGTATGGACAGCATCATCAGTTGAGGTGGAAAAGGAGAGATAGAGCTGCATATCATTATCATATTGATGAAAGCAAACTCCACATCTCCTGATGACCTCCCACAATGTCGTTACATATATGAAAAACAGCATCAGGGAGATAGCTGAACCCTGGGGTACCTCATATTGTTGTACCCTGGGATCTGACAACTCCTCCTCAAGCTTTACTCCCTGGACACAACCCTCAAGAAATGACCAGAACCAAGCCAAAGTTTGACCACCCAACTCTGAGAGTCTATCCAGGAGGACACAGTGGTTAATGTCATCAAAGGCTACTGAAAGATCTAAGACGACCAACAAAGAGGAGTTAACTCAGTCAGCCACCCCCTGAAGGCCATCCAGTAACACAACCAATACTGTCTCAGTTCCATGTCAGGGTCTGAACCCAGACTGAAGTGGATTGAGGCATTCAGGCCTCTCCAGGAACAACGTCATCTGATCTGCTACCACCCTCTCCATGAGATTGCCCCAAAAAAGGGATGTTGGTAACTACAGTAGATGATAGTTGTTAAAATCATTGGTCACCAAACCATGCTTCTTTAGGGCAGAGCAGATGACTGTCTACTTCAATCGAGTGGGTAAACACAACCCTCTGTGAGTTGATACTTATCCGTAGATAAGGCACCTCCAAGGAAATAACCAAATCAAACAATTATTGCGAATCACAATGAAACCAACTAAATTAAAATAACCAAAACATTTAAATAACTAAAAAATAAAAAAATAAAAACATAGAATAATCACGGGAACTGTACAAGTCAAACCTCCTTAGACGTCATCTTGGGGGAAAATAGAATTTAATCCAAGAAATGTGATTAAAGAATCAAAATTACAGTCTAGAATGTGTTGGCAAATATAAATAACTTGGAATTTGTTTGAATATACATGGGGATCATTACTACATGACAAGAGTCAGAACAGACTGATATCCTTAAGATAAAAAGTCAATATACAGAGGATGCTAAAAATGTATACACATTTTACGAGATGTTATCTATGTATTACTTTTTGAAGTTGAATTGAATTATGGTAGTAATGTGTAGTACAGTAAAACATTGCATAAAGAGCGCTTCACTTAGAGACTAACTCACTTAAAGAGGAGAATTTTCTCTGAATGGTTGCCTCACTTAACAACTAAAACCAACCAAAAACTCGCTTAACAACTAAATCGGGTTTCACAATCTCCCCCCCCCCCACCAGAAGTCACAGTTGGTCACTTACAATGGTGTTTCGCTTAAAGAGCATACTCGCTTAAAGAGCAATCCCGTAAAACACATTATGCTCTTTAAGTGAGGTATCACTGTATGATGTTCAATCAACACTGGCAACACTGGCAGTACTTCAAGAAGGAATTGAAATGGTATGTGCAGCAATACAAGTGGACAATTTGGTCAATGTGCCAAAATGCTTTTAAATTGTTTTGAGATTGGTGCTATTTATCTTCACCTATATTGTACAGTGTGGAATCCAAGACCTTGAGTCAAGCAACTGTAAAAGAGACATGGGATTGAAATGTGGATACATTGTAGGATGCTGAAAATGTATTGGGTTGAGAAAGTAACTAACAAAGTAGTACTGAAGTGATCATCTAAAAAACAGAAACTCATAAAGTACATAAAATGCAAGAAGCTAGACTATTTTGTCACTTAATTTAAAACAAGAGGTACAGATTGTGTACAGTACTTACATCTGAAGACCTGAATAGTAATCTATGAATACTACTTTTGTTTAGTACAACTAGAGTAGCCCAGTCAAATCAGTCAACTCCTGTATGAGTTTCACTGACTCAGTGACCACCCTAATCAGTTGTGACTTACTATGCTAACCAATATGATTTCGACCACTGAATATTTTGACTTTTCTTTTTGTCTTTGTTTCACACCTCTCTGAAAATTACAGATGGGTACAAGCAATCATTCAAAGTGGAATAAATGTGGGAGGGGTTGGAGTGAAGAAAAAAGTACTGGTGGAAAAATGTGAGACTAGATGGATGCAACAGAGCATCAGTGTTGAGCACTGCTGTATCTAAAACCCAAGATGATGATGTCCAACGTTTGGTGGAAGAGAAATAACAACAAGAACTGAGTATACTCGGACTACTCACCTTAGTGAAACTCCCAAAAGGCACACAGGCTGGGGCTGCCAGGACAGTTCAACTCATATAAAACCCATCTATGGTGGAATGTGTGTGCTCCGGTGTCTAGTTATGCTTGCCACATGACCACGGAAACATCTGCAGAAGCAGACAATGCTGGCTCTTCGGCTTTGAAACAGAGATGAGCACTGCACTCTAGAGTCGGATACGACTGGCTTTCAAGCAAGGGAAACCTTTACCTTTACTGGAATATAGATGTATTCTATCCCAATGGCAATACCCTGACCTAAAACCACAATACATGCATTTCAAAGATATAATAATTTTATAGGGTAAGTTTAAGATGGTCTTTTTAGATTAGAATGGATCTATTTTGCTGTGGCCAAAACCCGTTACTTAGTACAGCAAATTGCACTACAGTGGGTCCATTGAATCAATAGGAATTTGGTAAATCAACTCTTCTATCGGTTCTGTAGATCTTAATGTGACTACTCTAATTATGACTAGCTTTAGCATAATAAATCACAGTTGGAGTAAACTCATTTGAATCAATGGAATGTACAGAGGAGTTGACTCACCAAATCCTCATTCATCCACTGGACCTCTTCTAGTCTAATTTACCATGCTAAGCAACAGGATTTTGGTCTGTGTTATATTATAGTTCAATTATGGTAAATTACTGACAGAATATTTTTTTAAAAAAATTGGGGACTTTAACATAAAACAAAAGCAATAATTTGACCTTGCAAGTAGATAAATAGGGACCACTTCGGTGGGAAGGTAAACAGCGTTCCGTGCGCTACGGTGTCTAGTCATCCATGCTACATGACCATGGAAATGTCTGCAGAAGCAGACAGCACTGGCTCTTTGGCTTTGAAACAGAAATGAGCACTGAAACCTAGAGTTGGATATGACAGGCTTTCAAGCAAGGGTGGCCTTTACCTTTACTAGTACAGGTATAGTGAACTTTTGGGTTACCAGATGTTTTGGCTTACTTGTCCCATCAGCCAGGCAAAAAGGTATTAGAGAATTGGAGTTCAAAAACATCTGATGGAACAATAGCTCCCCACCCCTAGAAATGTAATCCTCCAGAAGTGGAAATTGGGGCCATTCAACAATTACGTGAACCATTCTTTAGGAAAAATTGACACGCACACATCCCTCCATGTAATCCAACCATAATTTTCGCTTTATACCCCCTCCATTTAAAATTACGTAATCCAGAACTTTTGTATCGAAACTCTAATTTTTAGAGCTTTTCACTATTGGTGCCTAATGCAGAACGTATCAGTGAGGATTCAATAATCTCAAATCAGATCAAAATTCCCAGCGATAATTTTTAAACCTGAAAAAGCACCATGTTACGAAACCACAACAGCTCCAAATGGATTATGTAATCTTTGACCTGACACACACCCCCGCCCCCATGTAGTTTTCCATAATTCAGATGTCAGACCCCCTCCCCCCCCTCGGGGATCACGTAATTGATGAATGGCCCCATTGTAGCTCTAGGTATTTTGGGTTTTTCTGCTTCAGCCAATCTGATTTTTCTACCATAAGATTTCCCCCCAAATAACTATTTGGAAATTTTAGTTATTACTAGCTGATTATCTGGCCGTGGCTGGAATGTGTTTATATTTCTTTAAAGGAATGACAGCGGTTTGAATTTACTGCCGGGAAATGCCGCCAGTAAAGCTTTCTTAAGCGTTGTTGTCTCCGGCCCGTAAACTAAAAGTTCTGTCAAGCCACAGCCTCCTTTCGCTGTAGAAAAGAGGACGCGGTCTGAAATATATGCAAGAAAGAAAGGAAGAAGGGTGGATGGACAGATGGATGGACAGATGGAAAGACAGGGAGGGGCGGGGGAGATAGGGAGTGAGGAGGGGAGAGGAAGGCTAACAATGGAGTAAACAGAGGGCTTAAGAGGAACCTAATTACAGAGGGGTTAGTAAAATGCAGCAGTGCAGTGGACCTTGAACGGGCACGGGTTTCTCCATTGGGAGGTTCCCAAAGCATTGCCAACACACAGACACATACAGACACACACCCCTCACCCTCCCCACCCAAACCACCCTCCCACCCCCACCCCCACACCTCGCCCTTCCTGCGCCACTGCCCTCCCACCCCACACACACATATACACACACCTTGCCCTCTCAGTGCCCCCTTCCCTCCCACACTGCACGCACGTGTATGCATGCACACATGCACACATACACACACACACTACATTTTCATGTCACTGCCGTGGCTGCCTCCCTCACAGCCAGGCCCGCCCTGCGGCCTCCCGCTGCGCCTCCTCTTGAGCCACGGAAGGGCCGGGGCAGGCTAAGGCTGGAGAGCCACTGCACCCTGAAGTGGGGCTTCTCGGCAGCTCAAGCTGCTCCATCATGCCCGGGGGGTGGGGTGCTTGCCACCCCCTGTCGATAGCGGTGGCAGCGGCTATGGCTCTTCTCGCCTGGCCTGGCCTAGCAGAGCGTGGTTGGGAGGCAATTCAGGCCTAAGGCTGGCCTTGCTGTGCCGAATGTGTGGGCCACCCTGGCCCCTCAGCAGCAGCACCATGACCGCCATCGCATCCTCCACCACCCATCAACTTGGCCACCCCGGGCTGAAGTGGCGATGCAAGGGGAGCAGTAGGTGCTCCCCGGCCTCCACCACCTCTGGTGTTGCCATTTTGTCCACTGCCGCCTCGTCTGAATGTCGGTTAGGCTTGTGCACGCACACAGATTTCTGCGCATACGCACTACCGCCTTTTGTGGTGTTTTGTCATGTCAGGGGTATCCTCTTTGTGACCCTTTTTGAGGTCACAAACCCCAAAATGGGGTTCTCTACCCCCATAGCACTCTCGCCAAGCCAAGGAAGGTGTGTGGCAAGTTTCAACAGGATCCATCCAGGAGTGTGGGAGCCCATCACGGACATACAAGATGACACCTTTGTTTTATAGATATAGATTCTTAGTTAGCAGAGTAGAAAGTAGAAAGAACAACAACAGTAATGCAGAGAAAATGTGGAAAGGTTAGCCCAGTCTCATCATTGCCCCCTTTCCTTGGTTTCCCACATGCAAACTAGCATTTTGTATGACAAAAATCACACTAGAAACATCTAAAGTAGAAGAAAGGTATCTTTACTTACAATTATCATCTGTAGCTACAGCCAGAATAATAAAATAAGTAAATTGGAGTTTCCAGCATGTGGAGAGAACCTGTATGCTGGTTACTTGGTCAGAGAAAGAAGGGAGACTATCAATAAAACAAGGGAAAGAAAAACTAACAGCAGGAAGGCTTGGGGGCAGTGGTGGGCATCAGCAAGTTCGCACCAGTTTGCCAGAACTGGTAGCAGAAATTCTGGCTGTCCTGGCCCATCCAATTTTTGAAATAAGGTAGTCCTAGTTCAGGTGTAACACAGGGCTTTTCCCCTGACCACACCTACCATACCACGTCCACAGAGTAGGTAGTAAGGGGGGCTTACCACAAATGCAAGAGGTGGGAAGATAATGTTACCAATCAAGTTAGTAGCAAAAGACAATCATATTAGGCCAGTGATGGTGAACCTATGTCACACGTGCCAGAGGTGGCACTTGAATCCCTCTCTGTGGGCACCTGTGCAGTCACCCCAGAAAAGAGTTCACCCCACCCCTCTGCCCAGCAGCCCAATGATGAGAGCACTTCCTCCCTCCCCCAGGACAGAGTTTGCCCTGTTCCTCCTCTGCCCAGCAGCCCAATGAGAGCGCTTCCTCCCTCCCCCCAGCACAGAGTTCACCCTGCCCCTCTGCCCAGCAGCCCAATGGGAGCACCTCCTCCCTCCCCTGATGCCGTATTGCCACTTTGTGATAAATAAGTGGGTTTTGGGTTGCACTTGGTCTCTAAAAGGTTTGCCATCACTGTATTAGGTTGTGAAATCCCTTCCCACTGATGCCTAGTGTCAGTGCAAGAAAGACTGTAATTATCCCAACAACAAAAAATACATCTTTAATGTCAACGCCTCTGCTAAGTTGTTTTTGATGATTAAATTAAACTGTGATAGGAATGATTTAGAAAATATTATATTGGACAAAAGATTTTTGGCAACAGGATCAATTAAGAGACACTAATGAGTTTTTGTTGCTAATGTAATTAGAATTCAGCAGCTCTAATTGGTAATGAGAACAAAATATAGTTTTAAGAGACTGAGCATTAAAAGAAGCAAGTGGAATAGAGCTAATTAAAAGTGTGATTATAAGTAAGTAGTGCATTAGCAATGACACTCTCCTAAAAGTTTGTCCACATAACAGTGTCGTCTCTGGTCATTCTAGGGTTGTTCTGGATCATTTTGTGTGGATTTGAATGTGTCCATCCTGTTATTTGTTTCCATATTTAGGAAGAAGTTTGTTGCTGGAAAACAGCACTGTGCTGTTCTGAGACAATCTGCCTGGACATCTGGGGCTACTCTTCTGATAGCCCACCCCCTTTGCCTATCTTTCTGCCCCTCCCTGCCTATTTCACTCTTCCCACCCTTCCCTCCTCATTTTACCCATCCATCGGAAATGGAAGGGAAGAAATTGAGGAGTAGAATCAAAGTTAATGAGGAAAAATCATCAAATCACACACAGCCACAAAGTTCATAGCCCATCAGGGAACAATGTTGTACTAGGGGCCACACAGGTGATCTCTGCAGTGGAGCAAATAAGAACAAAAAGAGTAGTGGTATTTAAAAGAAAAAAGAAAGAAAGTTGCTTTCCCCCCCCCCCCCCCCGATTCTGTTAGCATGGTGCTGTGTGGACTCCAGGATGCAGTGATGGTGAAATAGCTTCAAGGAAATATGCACACATGTGCACTGGGGAATGGGATGTAACATTCCAGTCCATTAACATAGATTATTTATTTTAGCAAATAAGATGGATGCAGAACTCTTCTGACATTTCTTAAAATGTATTTTTAAAAACAGTTCTTTCTTCCCCACAACATTCTTAGATATTTTCCTTAAGCAGAAAGCTACAAATGTTTCATTCCAGGTTTGATGCAGAGGCAATTCCTGTTTGGAGCACAGAGTCAAATAATACAGCATGCCTATAAAGCAGGGGTGCCCAAACTTTTCGGGCCATGGGTCCGTCATGTGGTTCAGAGGGCCGGCCACTATGGCTCGCAGGCCGGATCTGACCCCCGACACCAATTCATCCAGCCCACGAACCTCTTGTTGCTCCCGGAAGCGGATGCATTTTACTTCTGCTTCCGGGAGCGACGAGGGCTTTGTGGGCTGGATGAATTGGTGTTGTGGGCTGGATCCGGCCCATGGGCCATCGTTTGGGCACCCTTGCTATAAAGCTTATTTCACAGGTACTCCCACGAACTGTGAAAGACATCTGTCTATGATAGCTCCTCATGATTTTCCTCACCTATGGATTTTGCAATTAGCATGCTCCATGTTTTACTTGGTAGTTGTAAGCTAAACATGGACTTAATCTGCATGTAAATTGGAAGTCCAATTTCTAAAGGACACATTTCTGCAGAAATCCTGCTCTGTTCTACAGACATGTCTGAATCTAAACAAACTTTCTTCCATCCACTTTAAGGACACTTAACAAAAGGATGTTACTTTTTGTTCCACTTTGGAGTCTTCCTTAAGGATTCAGGTAAATTATTCCAAGAAGAGCACCAAGTGCATGCTAGGGATCTTTAATCCATAAACTTCTTACTTTTAGAGAAACCATCAAGGAATGCATAAACGAGGTGCTCAAGGTTTAAAGAGTTAGCCTCCCAATTTTCAAATAATAAAACTAATTTGATCTTATGATCTAGAGCACAGCAGTAGTGCTATTTTGATGTCAAGGGAAAGCACCTCGAGCCAAAGATACCTGTGTCACATGACTAGAAGCAGGGAAATATGTTTGTGGTGTAGCTATTGAATTGTAGCTTGTAGATTCACCCAAGCCCTGTTCATGAGTGCAGGTAGGAAGTTGGGGGTTTGTGGATTCTAGTTTCATGGAGACAGCAAACTACTCAGGGTTGTAGTTTGAATTTTATGGGAACTATCTACCGTGCTAAACCTTTTTTTTGGGGATAGGGCTTAGTACAGTGATGGCGAACCTTTTAGAGACTGAGTGCCCAAAGAGAGGGGTGGGTGAACTCTGTGCTATGGGGAGGGAGGGAGCATTCCCAGTGGGCTGCTGGGCAGAGGGGTGGAGTGAACTCTGTGCTGGGGCGATGCCATGTGTGCCAACAGAAAGATCTCTGAGTGCTTCCTCTGGCACACGTGCCATAGGTTCACCACCACCACTAGCTTGGTACCTCAGGTGACCACTAATTTGCCATCTCTACAGAATCAAAACCACCAGAGGTCATTACTATTCTGTCTGAGTCATTATCAGAGGTCAGGCTCACACTGTACATATGTGTGTATATAACAGATGAGGGAAGAAGACGGAAGCAGCAATCTACAGGATCATTCCTAATCTCGGGGCAAGGTGTATTTTTCTAGTCCTCTGACAAATAGTGGTGGCGAAGTGAATGAGTGGGATTAGTGGGTGTGGCACTACCTAAATAAATTTTGGGTTATTTCTGTGTTTGTATATGCATGATGCTCTGTGTATGAGTCTACAATTATGCCCCTCACCAGTGGCATCAACTGTCACTGTACATAGAAGAAGAAACTTCTGAATTCAGTGAGATTCACTTTGAAAAGAGCATGCTTTAACATTGGCTTGCTAGTAACAATATCTACTGATAGGTTATGCCAAATTGAGTCAATATTGACTGTGTGGGTGAAAAGCATCCCCAGCCAGCTAAGATGTTAATGATTTTGTGTTTTGTCATAAAAAGATTCACAAATAACATCTATATTACAATTTCATCTCCTGCCCCCGAATGAGCTAAATAACTTGCAATTACAGGGTGCAGATGTTTGCAAAATTATTCTAATACACAGCAGTTAAGCTGAGCGATTCCTATGCATGACATAGTGGCATTGTTCATTTATTTTCACTAGAAATGTCACTCTCTCCTCTCCCCTTTCTTGTGGGGGGTAGTGACTTTTGCTTGAGGAAACTGGAAGCAACCAATTTCAGGCTCTCTGGCCTACTTAAAAGGGAAAAAATGATTGCTCACATGATTGTACAGCACTTAGCATATCCACATGCAAGTAGGGCTGTAATGCATAGCACTGTTCCCCAGTAATATGTGAGTCCTTGTTTGGGCTTTCACTAGAATAGCATGAATGTCTTCAGAAGGTGGGCTGTGCAAGACATTCATATCATTGTGGTTCCACTTAACCCAAAAACCATGTTCAGACCACTTCAGAGCAAACTTACTTGGTAGAACATGAAGATTAAAAAAACCACTTTGGAAAGTTACCTTTCTGGACTCCAGTTCCCAAAATCCCCTTGCCAGCATATTTTATTTATAGAATTTATATACAGCCCATCTAGGATTTTACCCTACTCAGGTTAGTTTACATCCTTAAAAACAAGGACAACCAAACGGCAAAAATGCCACAATCCCAGCACCAATGTCATCACACAGCCATGTAAATAAAAAGCGAAGCATATAAATTAAGAAAAACAGCATGGGGAAAAACAAAATATACAAGTTTATACTCTAATAAACGAAGCAAAACATTGTTGTAATTTGCTGAGGGGAACATTTTCCTGAAGGCTTCCTTAAAAACCCCACTCATATCCCCCACAGATACGATTTGTGTTGTTGTTGTTTTGCATGAGTTTTTTTTTTCATTGCTTGGAAAAACTTCATTTTATTATGTGTTCCTGAAAATGCTGAAGAGTCGGGTGAAATAAATTTCCTGTTGTACGCCATCTGCTGTTGAGCCATAGAGACATCATCTCTGCTGACAGCTTTGTTGAGTAGGAAGGAAAGTTTGCAAAGTGGCTGGAAACCCTCCTCCACCACAACCCTCCCTTTTTCATAAGGGACTAGTGAGGTGCTGAAACAGATCTCCCTTTTCCCCCTTTCCCATTTTAGAACAAACTCTCTCTCTCCCCCAGTGTAAATAAATTCCTCAGGTTTATCAAATGCTTGACAGAAAATAAAAGACTGCTTTGCAAATTATTTGGTTGCCTTGGAAGTAGACTTTGGGAAAAGGTTGGATGCCTCTCTCCGCTTTGCTTCTCTCAATCCTAAACTAGCTTTTAGAGCTAGCAGATAAAGGTAGTTGCCTTACAGATTTGGGAAGTCAAGAAAGGGCAGCAAACAGCCAGTCATTTTTTTAAAAAAAGTTTTTTTAATTAACTTTTCAATATACGATACAAAACTAGAAATACAATACAAAAAGAGATAAAAATGAAAAAATAATACAATATAACAACAAGGAAAATTAAATAAAAACCCATATGAAATTTGAAAATAATAATTGGATACACAAAAATAAAGAATCGTCTCTAAAAAGCAAAATGCCTCGTCAAAATGAGTTATAATTATGTAACGATTTTGTTCTAAACTACATATCTCAACCTTATCAATTAATTCCAAAATATACAGTCAAATCAAAATTTGATTCAGTGCAACAAACTCATGGTAAGTTTCTTTATCAGCGACTGTTCAAAAAAGTAAAAAGTAAAAGAATAAGAATAAAAATATAAGATGTAATACACCAAGTGATATATACAATGCCAAGAGGGCATGTTTTTTCAATGTTTCCAATAACCCATTTGATCTGGTACTGTTCTACTTCCTTCACCTTTCCTTAACGCATAATCCACAAAAGGTTTCCATATCAACCAAAATTTATTTTCTTTGATTAACCTTTCTTTTCATTCAATTCCCAAGTTAATTTATCGTTCAATGCCAATTGCCAAGTTTCCTTAAACCACTCCTTTATGGTAGTTTTCCCAGTTACTTTCCATTTCCGTCTTCCCGTAGTCATAAAAACTGAAATTAAATCTTTTTTTTATCTCTGTCTAAATTCATATCCTCAAAATCTGTAAATAGGACGGTACCTGATCCAATATTAATTCCCACCCGCAGTATTCCCATAATCTCTTTCTCAATTTTGTCCGAAAATTCCTTAACATCATTACATTTTCACCACATGTGTATATACGTTCCAACCAGGACCGTATTTAGGATCTGTGGGCCCCTAGGCTGAACCTGTGGCGCGGGCCTTACTGGGGAAAGTATTTTTCTAAAATTAACCTACAAAAACTGCATTTTCAGCAATTATCCAATTAAAAACTAAAAAATAAACATTTAAAGTTTATTATTAAATTATAGAAATTTTACGTACGACATTCCTATGCAGTATTTAGAATTTGATGAATTCATGAGATGATAAAAATGAAAAGAACTGAACATCATTAAGGTAATATAGCTTAAGGGTATTTAGCATGATTTATTAACATTGCTACAAACAACTATATTATTAAAAAAAGAATACAAAGTTGAGATTCAAATCTATGTTTCTAAATATGCAAATATGAGTATTACAGTTTTAAAAATAACATATCGTAATTTTAAGTAAACATGTTAAAAAATGTAAAATGCAAGATAACAAAAAGGAATGTAATGAACAAGAAAAATTTACTTAACCTATACAACATACATATTAGTAAGGTAAAGGTTTCCCTTGCTTGAAAGCCAGTCGTATCCGACTCTAGGGTTCAGTGCTCATCTGTATCAAAGCCAAAGAGCCAGTGCTGACTGCTTCTGCAGACGTTTCCATGGTCATGTGGCAGGCATGACTAGACACCGGAGCACACAGAACACCATTACCTTCCCACCAAAGTGGTCCCTATTTATCTACTTGTAATTTCTCGCTTTCGAACTGCTAGCCTGGCAGAAGCTGAGACAAAGACGGGAGCTCATTCCGTCCTGCAGTACTCGGGAATCGAACTGCTGACTTTCCGCCTCCCCATCAGCATCTTAGTAAAGGTAAAGCTTGCCCTTGCGTGAAAACCAGTCATATCCAACTCTAGGATTCAGTGCTCATCTCTGTTTCAAAGCCAAAGAGCCAGTGCTGTTTTCTGTGGTCATGTGGCAGGCATTACTAGGCACTGGAGTGCACAGAACACTGTTTACCTTCCCACCAAAGTGGTTCCTATTTATCTACTTGAAATTTATTGCTTTTGTACTGGTAGCCTGGCAGGAGCTGAAACACAGATGGGAGCTCACTCCACACACACACGCACGTGCACCAGTAAAGGAACGCCCGCATTTTGCATGCATGCATGATGCCCAAGCAATAGGATTGGGGAAAGGTGTGCACCAGTTCCTCCTCATCCCCACCCCCCTCACCTGGGTCACTGTGGGGAGAAAGGAAGCCAGCAAACGCTGCTCTGCTCCCTGTTGCTGAAACAGAAAGTTGTTGCTGCTGCGCTCTTGCACGCTTGGCTTTTGGCGGGAGAGTCTCAGAGCCTCAGTCTTCCGAAAGGGCCTGGGGAGCGCTGGGGGGGGGGGGAGAGGGGGTGAGCGCAGCTCCTGCCTCCTCCCCTCCATTGCCGGAGCAATGCGCCAGCCAATCGCCTGAGTCAGGTGGGTGGCTGTCACTCTCACTCCCGTCCTGTCCCTCCTTTGCTCCCTCCTTTGCCCCCTCCTTTGCCTGTGCACCTCTTTTTTGCCTGGTGCCTGCCTTCATTGGGGGGGGGGGTGTTTGTGGTGCGGGGCCCCCTGTGGTGCGGGCCCATAGGCTGCAGCCTAGGTAGCCTATGCTTAAATCTGGCCCTGGTTCAACTGCTTTTTTTACATCTCCAGCAATTATAACTCTTAGTTTTATCAATTAAATTCAGTCTCACTGGAGTCAGGTACCACCTCCACAACAGTTTATAATTACGTTCCTTTAATTTTACCGATAGTGTCTTCATGATCCTCCTTTATCAAATATTTCTCCATTTTATTTCCGAGATTTTTATATTTAAATCTCTTTCCCAAATTTCCTTTAAGGCCTGTTGTGAATTGCTCTCTGTATTTAAAATCTTATAAATCTTGCTTACCAGACCCTTTAACCCCAAATCTCCTTGTCTTATCTTCCACAGCATCTCTTCGAAATCTGTCTTAGCCCTTTCTAAACTAACTTCCGATAGGTATATATTATTCCATTTATTTAATCTTATTTTTTGTAGTCAGTCCAACCCCATTTCTGTATATAGCGCTACTTTTTAAACTTCATCTTTACCTGCATCACTTCAGCTAGGGTGCTCCTCCAGCTGTGCAAGGGAAGGGACAGTTCAGCTTGCCAAAGCTGAAGTCACTCCCGTCCATTTTTATACCTGGCTTCTTCTTCTTCAGGTGCTCTATCCATTCTGTATATTGACTATCATTATGGCGATAGTCTTCCTGGTCTTAATTCCCGGAAGAGTTCTTCCAAGGACATGCCACATCAGTCTCTCAGGTTCTTCAGCCATGAAGTCCATCTACACCTGTTTTGATTGATTTGATTTATTCGATTTGTATGCCGCCCACTCAGCATACGTTAACTCAGGGCGGTTCACAAAAATCACAACATACACAATAAATACACAGTAATACAATATACAAAATTCACTACACAAAAACAGTATGTAATAATATACAACCAAACCATAGCAAAAAGAAAATTACTCAATAAAAAGTCTATATCAGCATACATCATAATCATAACATAACATAGCTCGCATCATGGCCCACACCACAACCATAGGTAACTTTGGTGGCACTTCATCTCCCCGGCTGGTGGGAGGGCCTAGGTTAGCGGCAGCGTGTCCTGCCTCCCGTGGGACCGCGGAAGTTCTTTTCAGCCCAGCCAATGGTGGGGGCTGGGTCAGCTGCTGCGTGTCCTGCCTCCCGTCGGGCCACGGAGGCTCTTTTCAGCCTAGCCGATGGTGTGAGCTGGGTCAGCTGCAGCATGTCCTGCCTCCCATCAGGCCACGGAGGTACTTTTCAGCCCAATGTCTGGGGCCTCTCTTCCCAGGGATTCTTTCCTTGCAGAGTGAGTTGGAGTTGGAGTAATCTATACTTCATGTTGTTCCTCATGATATGGCCAAGGTTATACAAGGCAAGGATGCCAATTTGTGTTCTTTGCCTCAAGCAATGCAATGTCTTGGGCTGGCCCGCCACAAAATGACCTTGGCTTTTTCCGTTATTTCCCTCAATGCTGGTGGGAACCAGTGGCAGGGATCAAAGTGATCACTCAGATATCTAAAATAGCTCTCAATATGTTAAGCAGAAATTGTAAGCAAAAACTAAAGCTGTTACAAGGTAGTGGCATATAAATGACAGAAAAGCAGGGAAGGAGAATAAAGGAAAAACAGGCAAAATATTTGTACAAGGCAGGCTGAGATAACTGGATTACAATGGAAAGTTGCCCAAGAAGGACAAACAACCTTCTGGAATTAGGCTGGAAAGACAACATTGACTATTGAAATGTGTCACAATTTCATGCAATCAAAAATATAATTTTAAGGATATAATTTTCATAATCTTGAAAAATATTCCAAAATCTTTGAAGTTTGTATCAAAGTTCTAGTTCTAATCAAAACTGACAAAAAAACTGACACAAAGTAGGAATTTTTACTCATCAAGACATGCCTTGACTAAATTATCTCTGTGGCTCCCATCTTATGACGTAAAGAGAGAACATGCACTACTCATGGAACCAGCTCTGTTTCTATGGAGAGACCCCATGTCATAATTTACAGAAGACACTTGTCTATTCAAAGGTATCATTTTTTCCTCTTTTTATTTTATAAACATAAAACAAAACTTAAAAATTACAAACTATGAACACAAACTTCAACATAATACTTTTTAAAGTGTTCTTTCACACTGGAACCAACTGAGTTAAATAACCATTTCCTACATCTTTATGAAGGTTCATTCGATTTCCAAAGTTGCATTGATTCTTCTGAAACTGTCAATCCTTTCCCCTTTAATAAAACGTAGCCTATAAATTCTCCCCAGATATATTTAAAATTGTTCTGCTTCCATAATCTCCTCTTAACTTTAATATTGCAAGTTAATTTATCATTAATAGCAATCTCCCAAACCTCTTTATAACATTCATTTAATTGAAAATCATACTATATTTTCCATTTCCTGGTTATCATTAGTCTTGCAGCTGTTAACAAATTTGAAATTAATTGATTACTTGACCAGTTACATTGCGCCTTATCATACAGTGATTAAAAGAGCTATTTTAGGACACATCTTATATTCAACCAGGCTAGATGGATATCGAGAAGTAACCTACTACAAGATAGGCCTAGAAGAGAAAGCAATCGAACACCGCTGGTTTTCACTTTCAGCCCTCAACTAAAACCCCTGACATGCATAATGCAAGCGCGGCGCCAAAATGGCCGCCGCGCCCTTTGCGGGCCCCCCCATTGGATGAAGACATCCGGGTAGTCAGGGGCGTGGCCAGC
This sequence comes from Bradypodion ventrale, assembly GCA_035047345.1. Taxonomy (NCBI): domain Eukaryota; kingdom Metazoa; phylum Chordata; class Lepidosauria; order Squamata; family Chamaeleonidae; genus Bradypodion; species Bradypodion ventrale. The sequence goes on from JAWDJE010000001.1 coordinate 304,116,155, forward strand.
ACCCTTATATAAGGGGCGGCCACGAGGCAGCCGAGCTGCCATTTTGCGAAGCGACGGAGCGGAGAAGTTTTTCCCTCTTACCTCCGTCGCTTTTACCCTCACCGGGAAGCCTCTTGGCTGCTGATTTTCTCCTTTTTCGGCTTCCCATCGGCTAGCTGCAATGCCCTCAAAGAAGAAGGCGACTGCGAACGCGGCTCGTTCTGCGCGGAGGCGCAATCCGGGTCGGAGGACCACGGCTGCGCCTCCCCAGCAGCCTCCTATGCCCGAGCCCACCGGGACCGGTGGGATGGGGTTAATTCCCCCTTGGCCGGAGGCTGGGGGTCCGCGTACGGGCCCAGCAAGCGGTGGCCACCGCTCCTGGCGTGGCCCATTCCGCTGGGCCTTCCTCCGTTGGGGCGCAGCTTACTGCTGGGGCTTCCAGCCTTGGGGGGTAGTGTGGTCCCCTTCCATGGCAGGGTACTTCCCCGGCCCTACCGGGCCCGGGCTTAGGTTCGTGGCCCTATTCAGGCCCCGGGGTACAGGGACCTGTACCGACGCCTGTAGTTACTGGGCCGGCTGGCCCTTTGCCCCCCCTTGGTTTAGGTGGCTATGTCAGCGTGGAGGCCCTCCTGGCCCGCGTTGCGGCCCTTGAGGCATCCCTGGCCCGGGTTAGTCACCCTGGGGCCCCTTTTGGGGTGCAGGTCGATGCATCGTCTGCTGGGCAGCGGCAGGCGACGGGACGGGTCGAGCTGCCTGAGGCGCGTGGCCCGGCTTCGGCCACTGCCTCGCAGCTCCCCAATCAACAGGCCGGTGCTGATCAAGCCCCGTCGACAAGCTCTATGGCGGTCGTGAGCTCCGACGCCCCCAGTGGGCCGGAACCCCCGGTGGGGGCGGCCCATGGGGGTGCAGCATGTGAGTATGCGGTCCAAACTAGTGCACCTACACACATGGCCACGTTTGGGGGGGCTTTTCAATGGCCTTGGCCTCGCACGGGTGGTGCGGCGGTTCAGTTGCCAACGCCCCACCCGGTGACTTCAACTATCACCCAGGGCCCCGTGGTGGGGGGTACTTCTTACCCAGTCGGGAATCTTCTAGGGGTGACCGGGTTAGTCCAGGCTCCTTTACAGATGCCCGTAGTTTCCACCGTACCTGTGTTGGCTTTGCCGACAGCAGGGTATTCCTTGCCACTGGGGGACCATTTGGCCCAGACCACCAAAGAGAAGATCTGGCGGGGAGAGTATGTGGACATCTTCTCCCTCCTCAACAGAGAGCCCACCAAGGAGGAGAGTGAGGGGCAAGATGAAAAGGATAAGGAGCAGGCGCGTCGTCGCAAGCCACCACGTACGTGGGCCAACTGGTTGCCGGCCTACCTCATATACATGGCGGTCTACCTCAGTGCTCGGCCGGATTTGGCAATTCCGATGGTCCAGTATTTGGACAACATTTACCGGGTGATGGTTGACTTCCCGGGCCCGTCGTGGTTGGCTTATGATGAGGAATTCCGTATGCGGATTCCCCTGCACCCCGAGATGAGGTGGGATGAGCCCTGCCAGAGGCTGTGGCTTCTGTACATGACTCCCACGCGCCCTGCGCCCGGGGAAAGATACCATTGTGGACATGCGATCCAGCGAGCGGCCCCAGCACAGGCACCCCGCCAGGTGGCGGGGCAGGGGGTTCCAGCCCGCCTGCTGTGCTGGACTTTCTCGTCCAATGGTTCCTGCAACAGGAAGAATTGCAAGTACAGGCATGAGTGTCCCTCCTGTGCTGGCCCCCATGCGGCCTCCGCCTGTCCCAGGCCTGGAGGGATGCGGGGCAGAGGAAGGGGTGGACACGGGGCTGGCAAAACTGCAGCAGAGGGAGCTGGTTCACTGAAAGGCCCCCTCCCCAATTAATGTGGACATGTTGGAGCGTTGGCTCGCATTGTACCCGAGGGAGGAGGATGCGGTTTACCTCCTTCAGGGTTTTTAGACAGGGGTTCCGTATTCCTTTTGTGGGTGATAGGTCCCCCCAGGATGCCCCCAACCTTTTGTCCCTTAGGGGGAGGGAGGAGGTAGCTGCTGCCAGCATTACTAAGGAGGTCGATGCGGGCAGGGTCGCTGGCCCTTTCCCAACACCCCCGTTCCCTAATCTTAAGGTATCACCCTTGGGCTTAGTGCCCAAAAAGTCACCGGGCGAGTTTCGCCTGATTCATCACTTGTCCTACCCAGCCGGCCGATCGGTCAATGATGCTATCCCTGATGACCTTTGCTCAGTCAGGTATACATCTTTTGACCAAGCGCTGCGCATGGTGCGCTCATGTGGCCCGGGTGCTCTGTTGGCTAAGTGCGACATCAAGTCGGCGTTTCGCCTCCTGCCGGTGCACCCGGGCGACTTTGAGTTGCTGGGTTTTAAGTTCCGGGGTGAATATTACTTTAATAAGGCCATGCCTTTTGGCTGTTCCATATCATGCTCGGCCTTCGAACGCTTCAGTACATTCCTACAGTGGGCTTTCGTCCGCAGGTCAGGGTCCCGGTCTGTAGCCCATTACCTGGATGATTTTTTATTCGGGGGTAAACGGGGCTGGGACACGTGCACACGTCTCCTCAACACATTTCAGACGCTAATGGAGGAACTTGGTGTCCCTTTAGCGCCCGAAAAGACCGAGGGCCCATCTACTAAGCTAGTATTCCTGGGGGTGGAGATTGACACGGTAGCGCAGGCTTCTAGGTTACCGGGGGATAAGGTGTCAAGGATAGTGGCCCTTATCTCGGACTTGCTTGCTAAACGCAAGGCATCACTGAGGGAACTGCAGGTGCTACATGGTCACCTCAATTTCGCTTGCAGGGTCGTCGCACCGGGCAGGGCATTTGCTCGGCGCTTGTGCGACGCCATGACAGGCTTATCTAGGCCCCACCATAGGGTTAGACTCACCCGGGGTATCAGGGCAGATATGCTTATCTGGCTCCAGTTCCTGAGGGAGTTCAATGGAGTATCATTTTGGAGGTCTGACCTCCTGGCTTCCCCTCGCTTTCAGATACAGTCCGATGCTTCAGGATCCCTGGGTTATGGGATGTACTTCAATGGGAAGTGGGCCTATGGTGGGTGGCCACCAGCCTGGGCAGGCACGGGTCGCCTGCGTGATCTCACGTACCTGGAATTTTTCCCTATCCTGGGGGCTTTGATGCTATGGGGAGAGGAGTGGGCCAACTCGGTTGTCCATTTCTGGTGTGACAATGTGGCCGTTGTACACATTGTCAACTCACAGACTTCCAAATCGCCCAGGGTCATGGACCTAGTGCGCCAGTTTGTGTTGTGCAGCCTGCGCCTCAATGTCCTCTTCGGGGCCAGGCATGTCCCGGGGGTCAATAATGATATCGCTGACGCTTTGTCCCGCCTGCAGATCTCCCGGTTCCGTGCCTTGGCCCCGAATGCGGAGGAATTTCCCTCACCACTCCCGGACGAGATATGGACCATTGGCAAGGAGAGGTGAACCGGGCGATTGGCTTGTCACTAGCGCCACGCACGCGTAAGGCGTATCACCACGCATTCAATTCTTTCAGAGATTTCTGTACCCAATTCCGGCTGCCAGAGACCTGGCCGATCCCAGTGACCCATGTACTTCGGTTCATGGTTTACCTGCATGCCCAGGGCCTTGCACCTCGCACCATAGCATCTAGGCTGTCAGCGTTGGCTTTTATGGCCAAGGTGGGCAGTCATGTGGATAGTACCGCTGACTTCCGTGTGAGACATGTTTTGGAGGGGTGGGTGCGGGAGCGTGGGCGTTGCCCGGACGACCGCCACCCGATTTCCCCAGGGGTTCTTACCCAACTGGCCCGGGGCTGGCATGGCTTCTGTTTTGATAGGTACGAGGCAGCCCTATTTCATGCGGCTACAACGGTGGCCTTTTTTGGAGCGCTCCACATCAGCGAGCTTGTGATGCTGTCTAAGGCGGATGCAAGTCGTAGGGCACTGGAACTCGAGGATGTCTCTGTTGCCAAAGACTGGGCTCAGTTGAGGATACGCTCCTCTAAGACAGATCAGCATGGCGTAGGCAGTGGAGTAAAACTGTCCGGTTGGTGCCCTACAGGAGTTTCTTGCACTGCGTGGCACGCACCATGGCCCGTTTTTCTGTCACCGAGGTGGGTCTTCCCTTACTAAATTTCAATTTTGGAGGGTGCCGGGAAGGCACTAGACAGTGTTGGCCTCTCTGGGGCTCGTTGCGGCACCCATTCGTTCAGGATAGGGGTGGCTTCTACTGCAGCTGTTTTTGGGTACTCCGGGGCTGACATACGCCGCATGGGAGGGTGGGGATCACAATGTTTTCAGTTTTGTGTTCGCCCTCTTCAACCGTGAGTACCAGTTTAGTCACTGCACTGTTTATCCCCCCCAATTTTTTTTTCCTTGACAGACCCTGGGTGTCATATTACACCGGTGACAGTATGGCTGGTGGGCCATAGCCACGTGCACAGGGCAGCGCGTTACGCTGCACGGGGCAGCGCGTTACGCTGCACAGGGCCGCGCGTTACGCTGCACAGGGCAGCGCGTTACGCTGCGGTGACAGAGTGGGGACCCCGACTGGGACTGGGTGCATCCGCACGTCTCAGGTGACATGGTAAGCGCGGCATGTTATGGCGGGAACTGTTGCCATTCCTTTTCTACATCAGGGATGCTGACTCGCCTGATGTCCTGGTTATGTACCTTGGGGGCGATGGCTTGGGGACAGGTCACTGGCTTATCGCGGAACCTTGCGATTTGCAGTGACCTGCCCTACTCACATTATGTGTGGCCTGCCACAACCCTCAATTGGTCGGACACGATACCGCGGTACGCTTACAGGGGAGCGTTCGGCCTCGTGGCTCTTGACTGAGCCGACGCTCCGTGAACGGGGCTATTGCCCGGTTCCTTTTCGGCAAGGGTGGGGGACGCGTCATTAGCCTCCCCGCCATCAGTCTGCCAAATTACGAGCTTTACTCAGGGGATGGTGCCCATCTGTCGCAGGGAGGTATGGACCTCTGGTTATGGACTGGCGAGCAGGCCTGTTGACCGAGCTGACGGTCTGGGGGGGATCGTCGAGCCTTCTTTGAAGCCCCTCCGTGTGGCGGGTAGCACTGGTAAGGTAAACATTTATGACCCACAGGTATCCGGCAGGTTCGCAATTGACTGGACAACACTAGACAGGCATAAGTTGGTTAAACGTTGTCCGGTCAACGACGAACTAGGCGACGGGGTGATGGCTACAGCTAGACAGCATGCATCACCCCGTGATTTTACGGATACGCGTCAGAGGGTGGGGTCATTAGTTAGATATTGACTACGGTCAACAATTTGTTTGTTGTCAACAAACAAATTGATACAAATAGATACATTGTAACAATTGCCGTTGGCAATTTTGGATGGTACCTTACCAGTGTTACTTCGGCCTGCTTGCCTTAAGAATTATGATTGGTCAATTACCAATAGAAATTTATAATTCGGACTAGGGCATGAATCAATAAATGTGGCCCAATGCCGTTATCCACTTTCATCAGTGTCTGAGTCCTTTATTGGGGGGTGCGCCTGCAATGAAAGATCTCCAACCCATCTTAGACAAGAATCCTTCACTCTCCAAAGCCCTTGGTGACAGACCTCTACTTGCTTATAGACAACCAATCTCAAACAACTATTGACACACAATAGACTACACAAAGGTGAAACAGAAATGGGCACTAAACCCTGCTGCCAACTTTGCCCCAACATTCAATCTGGTACCAGTATTACTAGACCCAACAGCACCACACACAACATTAAAGACAGTTTTACTTGTTCTTTTGCCAATGTGATCTATGTCATCTCTTGCCAAAAATGCCCTTCTGCACTCTAGGTAGGACAAATAGGACAATATTTGTGGAAAATAGTTAATGGACATAGACATCTGGAATGGCAACACAGAGAAAGCTGTTTCAAACCATTTCAATCTACCTGGACACTCTATCCAAGACCAGGTGTTTGTTTGGCTGGGAGGGACCCACATTTAAAATTGAATAGGGGACATTTAGAGCTGATCTGAATAACAACCAGAGATCATCTACTACTGCCAGCTGTGGGAAGCTGTATTGATTTGCATGATGATGTCATTCTGTTTTAATCACTCTGTGACTCTGTAACTCTGTATCTGGTATATATAAAGCTCATGCCTTGTTATTTCATTCCTATGTCTGATGAAGTGGACTTGCTCCACATTAAAAATATAGCAGTTAGTCTTTAAAGTGTTGCAGTGTTTTTGTTTTTACTTTCTGATATGCCTGAAACACAGACTAACATGGCTACTATTCCAAAAAGTTCAACCCTAAATTTAACCCAGTTATTTCATTCATCTCATTGAATACCATGTCCCCAAATTTCAATACATGTTAACAATTCCACTACATATGAAAATAAATACTCTGTTCGGACATCCTCTCCAGCATAATGCTGAATATTTCTTATCAAGGCATCAATTTTTAAAGGAAAGGCTGGTCTAAGTCTGATTTAAAGATAAGGAAGTGTAAGGAAAAAAAGGAAGGACCTTGAAGTTTACTTACTTACTTACTTACTTACTTACTTACTTACTTACTTACTTACTTACTTACTTACTTACTTACTTAGACATTTATAGCCCACCCTATATCACAGGATTTCCAGATAGCTTACAAAGCAATATAAAACAATGTTAAAACCTAGGATATTTTAAACAATTTAAGAACAAATTTTAAAAATTAAAACAATCAAATTGCACTTAATTTATGTAGGCCATTATCTTCTCAACCTTCAAAGGCTCTAATAAATAGGTATGTCTTGTTTTGGCACAGAAATTATGCCAATGTCAGCACCAATAAAGCCTCCAAGGGGAGGGGATTCCATATTTGGGTTATTCCAGGAGAAAAAGCTCTTCCTCATGTCTCCACATAATAAACTGTTCTCAATGTTGGAACATCAAGGATGGCCTCCCCAGTTGATCTTAGTGACTGGGCAGGTTTATATAGGTAGAGGAGTTCCTTCAAATATCCAACCATGTTTGGCTTTGTAAGTCATTGTCAACATCTCGAACTGGCAGTCATTGCAAATCCTTCAAAACTGGTGTCATGTGGCTTTCAAAGGATGTCCCTGTTAGTGGTCGATCTGCTGCATACTGCACCTTCTGCAGCATCTGTTGTCCCTCAATATTGTACACTTGGACAGTTTACTAAGGCAGCAGTCATGCTGGGCCACAATCTTCCCTTCATTTGCAAGATACGTTGTGTTTTAGGTGGATGAACTATATTTCTTTATGCATAATAATATATTTTTATGTAAATCAGGAATGGGGAACATGAAGCCATCCTACTTACTGGTGCAACCATCCAATTTGCTGCAGTGGAGAAATGCAATTTGCAGCATCAGATTCAGTGACCAAATGTGGCCTCTCATGGGTTTACAGGAGCTCTCAAGTTGGCTGGCTAGGTCAGTGGTTTAGTTATCTGGCTAAGGAGCCAGAAGTCAGGAGTTTGATTTCCTACTGTGCCTTCTGGGAGAATAGCCAGCCAATGTGGCTTTGGGCAAGTTACACAATCACAGGTCAGAGAGAGAGAGAGAAGAAGGGGAATAAGAAACCACTTCTGTGTATTGAGTACCTAGAAAACCCTGAAAAATGTTGCCATAAGACAGAAATAAATTGATAGCACTTTGTGAGGCGTGAAACCCCCTAATTACCCACTCACACTTTAAATCGGGGTGAACAACCTATGGCTCACAGGCCAGACCTAGCCCATGGCACCATTTCATGTGGCCTGCCACTGCCCTCACTGCTACCAGAATCGGAAGCAGACATAAAATGTGCCCGCACCTGCTGTAAGCGCACCCATGGCTGTCATAAACGTGTTTATGACAGCTGCTGATGCATTTGATGGCAGTGTTTACAGCGGGAGGAACCACGTGACTCAGCTGTCCAGGACGCGTGGTTGTGAACCCCTGCTTTAAAATCATAACAGTTACTACTAAATTTGCATGTAAGGCTAGAGATCAGGCTATGAAAACCTTATATAAAACTGTTCTTTCTTGGCCTCTTTTTGTTTGCATGTGTAACACATTCTTCTTTTCAGCATCAAGTGTGCAACCAGCCACATGGTATTTTGGCAGTGGCTTGATTAGCACATACATTGCATTCCAATTTGCCTATAAAATGAAAAGATCAGCAGAGGATGCTGTGGTGATTGCCCTTCATGCTGTTCTTGCACATTTGGAGCAGCGGAGGGGTTATGCCAGATTGCTCTTTGTGGATTTCAGCTCGGCATTCAACACCATTCTACCACAGCGTTTGATATGTAAGTTGAGAGATCTAGGGGTTCCCACCATCACTTTGTGGGTAGATATTGGATTTTCTGTCAGAACGCTCCCGGAGGGTCCAGTTGGGCCCTTATACCTCTAATATGCTTAGTACAAATACAGGAACACCACATGGATGTGTGCTTAGCCCGCTCTTTTATATTCTCTATACGTTTGACTGTGTCTCTGTCCACCCTAGCAATAGGATTCTCAAATTTGCAGATGACACAACTGTGATCGGGCTCATCTCTGATAAGGAGTGCGAGACGGCCTATAGAGATGAGGTGGAGCGGTTGACAAAGTGGTGTAGAACCAATAATCTGCTCCTCAACATAAAGAAAACAAAGGATCTTGTGGTGGATTTTAGGAGGCAGAGAAATGTGTATATGTGGGGTGGGAGTATGTTGATAATTTTGTATAGTTGTATTTTGTTTAGGTTTTGTTGGGTTGATAAGTGTTTTTCCCCCCAATCTTGTTGTTCTGTGAAGGACAATGACAATAAAGATTTATCTTATCTTATCTCTTAACCAATGTCCAGCCACTTTTGATTGATGGAACCTGTGTGGAGAGGGTAGCAACGTTCAGATTTCTGGGCATTGAGATACAAGAGGATCTGTCCTGGAGTGCCAACACAAGGGGGCTTGCGAAGAAGGCACAGCAGAGACTGTATTTTTTGAGAACGCTAAGGAAAAACCATCTTCCACAAAAGCTGCTGCTTGCCTTCTATCGCTGCGCTATTGAGAGCATGCTCAATTATGGCTTATGTGCGTGGTATGGGAGTAGTACTCATCGGGATAGGATAATGTTGCACAGAATTATTAAAACAGCAGAGAGTATCATCGGCTGTCCACTCTCCACTTTAGAACAAATTTACACCATCAGGTGCCACAGAAAAGCATTAGATATAGTAGGAGACCCATTGCATTCTGGTCACCGCTTCTTTGAGCTTCTGCCATCGGGACGGAGATATAGAACAATGAAGGTAAAATGAGCCATCTCAAGAACAGTTTCTTCTCCAGAGAAATTTTGGGCTTAAATTGAAACTCTGGACTCTGTAGTCATCTTATCTTATTTTAAAATTTAGATTTTTAATTTTTAGGATTTTAGAATTTTGAAATTTTGAAATTTAAAAGTTTTGAAGTTTTTAAATTTTTAAATTGTACTGTATGGTACTATCTTAATTGGTGTTTCTGTAGCTGTTTTTAAATTAAGGGATATGCCTTATTCGAGTTGATATATAGCAACCGAGAAATTTTGTTGTCCCCGCAAGGGTACAATGACAATAAAGATTTATCTTATCTATCTTACATATCTACCTTTACAGTCAGACTCATGTTCTGTCAGTTCATGGACATCTTGCACATCTGACTCCAATGAGTGATGTGTCAATTAGCAAAGTGCAAGAAGAACAGGAAGGGCAAGCCATGGATGTTCCCTGTCTCTTGACTGCTTTGCCCTGTTATTGACAACCAAAGCTGCTGACATTGCCATCTCAATTTATTTGCCATCAGGCATGAAGGAGCAATGAAATGTACTGTGGAACAAAAGTAGAAGCATGCAGGTAAGCAAGATTACCTTTGAAAGAACCCAAATCAAATGTCATTATCTCTATAACAGTTTGCCATTTTGTTACAAGAACACTTTCAACATAAGTGTCCCTTGGCAAGGACAATCTGAGCCTGTATAGACTGTTCAGATCTGGCATAAGATTATCATATGGAAAATTTTATGTGTATAACAAGACTATGCTCGCCTAATCAGGGGTAATTCCCATTGCGTTTGATACAGTTTCACCCATATAGCTGAAGATGCCAAGGAATTGTAGCCTTAATGTAACAGGATTGCCAAGAACTGTTTTTTTAAAAAAAATAGTGATGTGCATTCTGATCTAAAATGAATTATACTAGCAGACCCACTGATATTTTCTCTTGTAACTGAACAAAAAGAGAGGAGGGAGTCAATCAACCAATCTTTATTACGGTCAAAGACTTGTATAGTACAGCAAAATGAACAAAAGTTAAAAGGAGGGTACTTAAAATATATAAAAAGACAGAATTTAAATGAGGGTACATGAGGAGTAGTAAAATTATTATTTAATTAAAATAATGTTACAACTATTACTAACCCTATGAAGTAGCGCTAATAGTTTATTTAGCTGAAAGACTTTCCAGGATTGTTCTTCCAGTCTTACTTGTAGGCACAGAACCTGGCAGTGTTGTGGGTGAAGGTGGGCCTTTCATCAGATAACAGCCAGTGGATGTATGTGCTGTCTGGCCAACCAGGATACCTGGTATGGACTTGTTCCGGATGTCTCTATAAAAAAGGCAGATGCAGAGAACGTGTTTTATGGTTTCAATTTCTCCAGTGTCACAAGGGTGAGAGTCACATACGAGAGAAAATAAAATAATAGCAAGCTGCTTGATGTGGATCCCAGGTGTCAACAGATCTGGATTGCAAAGCCTTGGCATGTCTTACTGAAAGTAAGGCAAGCAAACAAACATAGTGGGACTTCTTGGATCAGAATTACTTTGTTAGACTAGACTCCCAGTCTGCCAAACACAGTTACAAGGAGAGTTACTCAACAGTTCAGTCTATGAGATCTGGTTACAAATCCCTCTTACATCTAAATATTCATATATTAAAACATTACATCTGTGCTCCAGTCAAGGTTTAACACTTTGTACGTCTCATTGATATCTAGCTCAGCATTTTCTTAAAAATCTTGCATTAATACCTTACAAGAATTAAGTCCTGTCTGATCTTGGCCTTAAAAATTATATGGCTTAATGTACCAATCATACCTCATTTGGGGTATATGTGTGTGTAGAGGTGGAATGAAAAAGCAGAATGTTGCTTCCTAGAAATTTGATTGCTATAATGGATTGACTCTAGTATAATGGCAGATAATTGTTTTGACAGGGGCACCTCATTGCTTTTATGTCTCTATCAGGCCCTGTGTCAACACTGATGTCATAGAGTAAACAGGGGAAAATGTGTTAAATCAGTTGTAAAGAAAATGGCCAAATGAAAAGATTGGCAAAAAAATATTGTTTGTTTCATGCCCCCCCCTCCCCAAACTGAGTAAAGAAACTGTCAGCAATGATGCAGTCTCTGAAGTGTTTACTGGAGCTGAACTGTATATATAAGGCTGTGTGAGAGAGACTATTCTGCAGTCACTCTAGGATTCCCAAGACTCTTTGAAGAAAGAGAGACCCATCTTTCCTGCTTTTCCTGTCTTGTCTAAGTGCCCAAAGGTAAGAGTTGGATGGACCACCTGTAGCTTTTGTTTGGGGACCTCTTGGTAGTTTGCCTTAGGAAACTTAGCCTGTATCAACAGGTTGATCTGTGGTGCAGACTTATATATGTCTCCTCAAAGGTAAGTCCTATTTATTTCAGTGGGGCTTATTCTCTGGAAAGCAGGTAACGATTGCAGCCTTGAAAAATTTGCTTTTTATGTATCTGTTGTTGCATGTGAGTATGTCTATAGTAACATTGGTAATAAGCCTTGCCTTGAGCAACATGGTGTCAAATAGTTTAAAGTCTGTTTCTCTTTAAAGTGATGGTTCACCTGTGACTGATTTCCATGACACTTTCAAAGCTAAAATAAAATGCAGAGTATGGAAAGAATGAAAAACAAATTATGAGAAATGTCATGATGAAAATATAACGCAGTGGGCTAGGTTTTTTTGAAGAACATACTATGAAAAAAACCTAATAACTCTAAAGAAGGTTTACTCTTCATACAGAATTGTTCCACATAATAATAATAAAAGAATCCAAAGGCACTACATACTTTTATAAAGAGAGATGAAAATCAGGGCACAATCCTACCAAAGTTCTCCAATTCTGAATGCCATTGAAATTCACATGGTCTGCAGCTCTATCTTTTTACACATAAACTCCACAGCATTTGTTTCCAGTTTGTATCTCAGTGGGAGAGCACATGTGTTGCATGAAACTATCCCAATGCAAGTCACCAGCCTCTCTAGGTAGACCTGGGGAGGAGACCAATTTGAAAACCTGGGCAGCTGCTGACAGGCATTGCGGACAGTGTCAATCTAGGGGGGAATCAGTACAAAGTAGCATATAATAGGTGCAGGATTATTGACTCCAGTAAAGGGACTGCAGTGACTTGATGACTGGAAGGTTGGCAGGTCAGCAAGTTGAGACCTGACTGAGTACTGCATGATGGAGTGAGCTCCTGTCTCCACCCCAGCTCCTGCCAACCTAGAGGCTCGAAAGCAAGAAACTGCAAGTAGATAAACAGGTATCACTTCGGTTGGAAAGGTAACAGCATTCCATGCATTTCAGTGTCTAGTCATGCCTGCCACATGTCCACAGAGATGTCTGCAGATGCAGACAGCGCTGGCTCTTTGGCTGTAAACAGAGATGAGCACTGAACCCTAGAGTTGGATACGACTGGCTTTCGAGCAAGAGTGACTTTTACCTTTGCTAATTCTTCACTGATATCAGTGGGGCTATAAAGCAATTAACTTCAACTGGACCATGTGTCCAATACGTTCCTTTATTGCTGCACTGTGACTCTTAACCTCTGAGTTAAGAGTTAACAGTGAATCAACTGAGTTTATAAGTATCGGTCTTTACAGCTTGTTCACCATTGACCCGGGTTTGATGAGCCAGGTGTAAGTGAGGTGGGAGATTCATAACTGGACCTCCCTGTGTGGCACTGAATTTTCCTAAAAGTATCTATGGATTAGAAATGGAGCAGTAGTGACAGAAAAGTGGCTTTTCTCAATTTCCCCCATGGTGATTGCCATCCCCCTACACTTTGCAGCTGGAACTTTCAACGTGTTAAAATATGATCTGAAATGAGGACTGCACTGTAGAATTTAATTAGAAATAGCAGTTCCTTAGTATGCAAATTAGGGATTGCATTATTTTTTATAAGGCCAACCCCTTATATAAAAGAACACGAACCCTAATTTGCATAGCCAAAGTCCTGCTGTTCAGATATGATGGATTTCCATTGCAAATGGCTACTCTGGTAAGGACTGATGGAAATTGTAGTCTAGCAAGGTCTGGAAGGCCTTAATTCACCCACTCATACTAAAAATGACACATTATAAATCATGACTATTGGGGAAATAAATCAGTGTTTTTAAATATAATATTAAAATTATTTTTCACTTGGGAATCCTAATTGTTAGAGGGGCCCTCCAGTTATTGTGTGTGACTACCATTCAGGACTATTATATTTCTCTGCAGATACTGAGGGTTACTATGAATATATTTACATGCCAACTTTCCTGTATCGCAAGGCAGTCTCCCATTGAGACCTACACTTGCTTAACTTCAGCAAGATCACTGCCATGGGTCTTTAGCCCATGTGGCATGTGTAGGTCCCAAACTCTGGGTTTTTCCCCACTTCCTCTTGACAAGGAAAATAGTTGTCTTGTTCAAGGCAACATTCCTTTCACTTTCATCTATGGGCATGATCACATTGATAAAATATGCAGCAAAATCAGACAGGTTTGGGGTAGACTGATTCACATTTTTCTCTTTGATCACATGACAACACAAGAAATGTGAATCAGACTGTACAATGACAACATTATTTTCCCTCCCTGTGTAGCTGCTTAGGTCTGACAGACCCCAACCCCCCAGTATGACTTCACAGTGACTGAATGCAATAGGATCCCCGTTTTCCTCAGTGTTTAGTCGCGTTTCTTTTTTTTTTTTTGCAAATTCAAATCTGCCCATGATCTCCAGCGACAGTGCAATCTCATCCTAAACAACTAAGCCAGACTAAGTTCCTTTGGTTTTTAACAAGGCCTCCCAGTTATGTTTGTTTAGGATTTCTTCTCTTTTTCAAATTAATAATAATAATAATAATAATAATAATAATAATAATAATAATAATAATAATAATAATAATAATAATAATAATAATAATAGCAAGATGAAAAGAGGTGTCAAATTTTCTGTTCAAAGTTGGAATACTGTCATCATCTTTGTCATATCCACAAAATCAATTGCTGCTAAGAGCAAATCAGATATATGGTAACTCTAACTCAGTTAATAACTTAGCTTTCCAAAAAAATGTTTTGAATCCCTCCCTGCTCTTTAAAACTGAGTCTGATTGCCAACAATGCCTAGTTTCTAATTTTTTTCTAACATTTGTGTGAATGATGCTTCTTGTGGTGTTTCTTCGGATCATTGAAGGCATAGCTGTCAAAGGAAGGAAATGTTCTTTCCTTCATGCGTAGGTCCACCCAATCTGTCGGTGTCAACTGCATAATCTTGTGGAACCATTAAAACATTAATATTACAACATGGTTTATCAAGAAACACCACTGGGGAGCAGCATTACACTACTGAATGACTAAGAGGAAGCCCCTGCCAGAACATGTTCACCAACAGAAGGAACAAGATTTGAGGATTATACTTGGATTTAAGAAGGAATTCAAATGCTGATTAGAATATGAGTTATACATTCTGCTGAAACATATTACAAAATGGTGCAATTTGGCCATAATCCACCACAACCAAATTGCACTGTAATCAAGTGAGCTTAGTCATGACTGAGTCCAATTCCATCATGTTTATTGTTTGTTACAATCAGCTTTTGCTGATTCTGTTCACTGTATATAGAAAGCGCCATTTTAAAATGTGGTACGCAACTGCTGGAAATTCTTTTGAGTTCTTTGCACAGGGTGGAAAACAAAAATAGATGCAACATCACTGATACATCATAAGACTCTACGGTCAAACCCCTTGCATAAAGTTATATGCAGTACTTGTACACACAGATGAAATTATGGGCTTTTGCGTGGACTTTTATCACTCACTGAAAGTTTCCTATTCCACTCTCCTTAGGTTCTGGGACTCCCTATGTCTGGAGAAACCTTTAGGAACCCTGAGATGGGGTGGGGAAAAACTGTAATGTCCCCAAATTGCTCATGGTGGACCTGATCCTGGTGGCAGAACTGTCAATGGTGGCTTGGGACATTAAAGCCCCAACCACCCCACTCTGAGGCTCTCAAAGGCTTCTGCAGGTCAAAAGAGATCTCAAAGAAGCCTCAGAACATGGGAGAGTTGAATCAGGAAATGTTTAATGAGCAATAAAAATTCACAGCTAATGACATCATCTAATTCTACAGACAAAAATTTACACAATAGGATCTGGGCCAATATGTTGCTGTAAGCTCTCCCTGTTGCATTGCAAAGTATTTTGGAGTGACATGGTATTGGATGGGTAAGTAAGATCCATTAATTTTACAACTGTGGTACTGTGGAGATTAAAATTGTCCAAACTACTTTTTTTAAATGGCTCTGTAGAGTTGTCTGCATTCCTGAACTCTCAATGGCAGCATAACTACAAACAAAGTCTTGATGAGCCCCTGGACTTCATAATTACATCATTTCTGGGCTAAATGAGCTAAGAATCTAATCCAGCAGAAAAGAATTGCCCATGTTCCTATGTTGATTTATTCTTTGGTGAGTTCCAGCTAAGATATAATGCTTAAGTTAGCTCTCCCCAGCAAGCAGCTCTCCAAACATGACAAAGAGGGGCTCATCTGAGCACCACATGAGGAGGTTTTGTAAGCACTGCTTGGACTGTGGGCTGATGATGCCAACCTGTGACATGTCCTTAGGATCATGTCACAGTTGGGTGTGCTTGTGCACGCCAATGCAGCCGAGGTGTGCTGAAAATGAATGTTTTCTTTCCATCCCTTTCCCACAGATGATGAAAATGAAAAGCACATACCTTGTGGCTGGGTTGCTTTTAATGATTATTCAAAGCAGCTGGCAAAGCCCTCTCCAAGAAACAGAAGAGAAAACCAGGTAAAAAACCCCAAATCAATGTTGTAATGCTGTAATAACCCCAAATGGGATGTGAGTTTTCCTACAGAAGAGGATAAGCTGGTATGAATATTTCCTTAAGCTATTAATAATATACAACCCCCACCCACCCCCAATGAATGAACATTGGAAAAGCCAATAGCACCCAAAGTTCTTCATTTAACCAGGAGTGTTTTGGTGTACTGTATCTGTTCTTGTGTTTACAGAATCTATTTCTCCTGTTCTGGAGTTTTTATTGGGCAACTAATGATCTTTTCTTAGCAGCAATTATTTTTCAAAGAAATTTGTCTTTTAAGGAGACCAGGACCCCGTGTGGCACCTTTCGAATGTGTACTCTTCAGTGCAATTAATTTGTTACAAACCGCACTTATAGATCGTTCAGAGCTTCCCAGGCTGAACCATTAGATGAGTCTAGACAGCTGAATGAAGCGAAACGACACTCACAAGGTACATTCACCAGCGATTACAGCAAGTTCTTGGACACAAGACGAGCTCAAGACTTTGTACAGTGGTTAATGAACACTAAAAGAAGCGGGTAAGCAAAATGGACATCCTAATCCAAATCCTGAACCCATTCAAATTACTACATGAGCTGCCCCCTTCTATCCAGAAACCAGGGATGGAGACTGTGTGGCCCTTTAGATGGAGTATGGCCACAGCTTCCATCACTCCTCAACACTGGCTTTAGGTTGGTGAGGTCTTCAGGGCATTTACCTATGTGGGTTCACACAATCTCCACCTATGGTGAAATAAACTTGCCAATAAAAGATACAGTTTTCACAAAGCTGGAACCAAACCTAAGAACTGAAATATCCATCCATCCATTCATCAAACCACTCACCCATCAATCCATCCATACACTCATCTAACCACCTGTTTCTCATTCACAAACTCTTCCTACTCTAAAAGCTGCAGGCTAATTCTGAAAGTTCAACGTATATTATTGAGGCATCTCTGTAATCTTTTGCAAAGGCAACCTTTTCCCCTAGGAAGAGATGAGAAGAGTTTGTTGGCTCAAACCACTAGAAAAATCCGCCATCCATTCTCCATTAAGATGAAGCAGTTTGTGCAACAATGATCTCCGTGTATTGGATCGGCTCTGAGGCACATCATATGGATGTCCACAGCAATACTTTCCAGTGGATTCTGGCCCACTCTAATTGCCATACAGCACGTTGTCATTCATCTGTGAAGATCCTTCTGTGGGCACGAAGGGAGTCCAAGCAGATGTGAACTTACACTGAAGGGTGGCCCCTACCCTGAATTTTTCTTGAACTGCTCATACTTTTGGAGTCACATGGTGTGATAGTCTTCTGACACAGACATTGCTGCTCCAATAGTGGCACTCTTCAGCTTTTCATATACCTGAAGACCAAGTTCAACAGTGTTTTTTTTTAAAAAAAACCAATTCTACCTCCCCACAGAAAAGAAAAACCAGAATATATGAATGTCACTTTTCTCACATCGTAGTCACAATTTTTAATAGTCGAGGTATTATTTTAAAACATATTAAAATCCCCATTGTACAACTCCAGTTCACTCCAGTGAGGCTTTAATAAGAGGAAGTTCATGTAGGAATTTGCGGATGTGAGATGCTCTGGACTAATATATCATAAGTGAGTGATAATAAGAACTTGGTGGACACCAGGTTGCACTTCCTCTTGTGCTGCCCAAATATCCATACCAAAATTCCACTGGCATCTCTGTTGAAACACAGGCTTCTTAAACATCTAGTACAGGGGTTCACAACCTATGGCCCATGGGCTGGACGCAGCCCACAACAGCAAATCATCAAGCCCACGGAGGTGGACATGCTTACGACAACTATAAATGCACCTGCTACAATATATGGCTGCATTTATGGTGGGAGGAACTACACATCTGGCCCGCTCAGCTGTCTGAAGGGGCTTGATCTGGCCCATGGCACGAAAAGGTTGAGAACCCCTGATCTAGTACATAGTAGATTTGGGTTTCACATCCACCCATATGGAAACATAAATATGCTTTCGTAGGTGCCAGATAAAAATGACAGTTACTACAAAATGGAATCTGTTCATTAAAAAATCAGCCTTAATCTCAAAGCATTTTTTTTTAAGGAGACATGATTTAAACAGCATTGACTTTATGCCCAATTCCCTGTTTTTCCACACTTGTACCCTGCAATTCTTTGGGCTCTTTCTTATGGTAACTAATGACATTATTTCTGAAGCTGCTGCATTTGAAACAGTTGATTCAAAAGATTTCCCAGATGTTTATCAATACCAAATTGCCATGTGGTTTAAAAGAAGAAAACATGACTGGTAGCATGACCTACATATTGTTCTCAACTAGAATGAGGTACGTGCAGAATATATACTATGCTGGAATTCAGTACAACATAAAATGATGCAGGAGGATGCTACAGAGTTTGGGCTAGGTTCTAGGACATGCCAGTCTGCCTTCTACTGAATCTGTGCACCGGTGCAGGTATTTTAGTATGCTCTGCATGGACTGCTTTTCAAAATGTGGAATGGACCTCTTTCCTGGTCAAAGATACAGCATATTTACACCACAGAGCAATGACCCTTCCTCCTTCAATGGGCACAATTATCTATGTGAAACAGGTGTCCCCTTATAGACACTGCTGGCTTTTCTACCCACAGGTATCCACAAACTATAGGCATGAAGATGGAACCACAATGATAGCTTTTGACTTTCCTGCCTTCACTGATTTGCAAAGAGAGGATTCTGTTTTGATGTCCCTATACTTTGGAGATGACTCTGGGGAGAATCCAATGAAGAATGTTCTGGCTCTCTGATCGTCCAGCAGCTCAGTCAAGGTGTTCTTACTATGCATGGGCAACCACTTCCCAGGAATTACACAGGAACCTATTGCATGGCAACACTCTTGAAGTCATCTTTTCCCACACTCAGATAAGGTCCCCTCCCAAAAATTCTATAGCATCCATCCTCACATTCAACTAAGGATGTGATCACAAGGGTATGTGACACATTTTAGATGGACTGTAGTGTGGACTACTACAGGCTATTTCTCAGCAGTTACATAATGTGTGGGCGATAGGATCCAGCCCAACCCCAGTCCATGTAGAAGTGGACCTTTCTGGTCCAACAGTAGGGCTACTACTTTTGGAGGCTGAGTTGGAGCAATTCCCAGTGGACAGAAGGATCACTTGATTGCTCCTGGCAAAGCAACTATTTTATAGTGTGATCACACACTATCCTTTCTCATCATCTTATCGCACATTAAGGCTGTTGGCCATTCCTGTTGCCCTACATGGACTGACAGAATGACAGAATGAGAACATACTCAATGTTTTCCTGAAAAGCTATGCATTTTGAGGAAAAGTTGATAGTGAAAGGAAAATGTATTGCCATGACTGATTTGAGACTCGCCCCAAAATTAAGGCTCCCAGGAGCTCCAAAGCTCCCCCAAATAAAATTTTGGAGGAAATCCACTGCTTTAAACTATTTTTATTATAACTGAAAGTATATCTCTGTTGCAAATGGTTGAAATACATGAACAAAGCATGTGGGTTTCATTTCTGGATTTCCCCTTTCTGTCTTGTCACTGCTTTGTATCATTCACTATATCTAATGCAGACAGTCAAAGTAATTTGGTACTTTGCTGTCTCATAGAACAGTATTTGAGGTCATCAAATACTTCATTGACCATCATTGTTTTGCTGTCATATGTTTTGTCTTGCATCTTGCATTGTTGACATCAGTCATCATCATGGTTGATTACTGGCCAGCTGGTCAAACAACACCTCAATTAGATGTGACATTGGTAACTAATGGATAAATCGAGCATGTGATTCAAGGAACCTCAGTGAGCATGACCCCACATTTTCATATAACATGCAGGACAGGCTTAGAAAGCAGCTTCTCTCACAAGAAGTTGTTTTTGTGGCTGAGTTGGCTGTTGAAGGGCCTCCCTACCTAACGTCCAAATGTGTGTGACTATGGGCTTGATAACGTTCCAGCTCTCCTATAGATCTTTAATTGAGAATGGAGAAGTGCTCCTTTTGGGTAAACCACACCCCCAAATGAAACTGCTGGGGCGGGGGCATAGTTCTATTCCATGTACGAGTGCCTATACTTGATAGCTGGAATGCCAGATGTCTGGGTATGATAAGGGGGTGTAGATGGGCGGAGGAGTGTTCCTAGCTTGACAAAGACATGATAAGTTGGCAGAGCTCCCAATGTGCTCTGTACTGTACACATGTAGAATATCAGCAGAAAGTAACTTCTGGTGTACCTAGGTGTACACATATGCTTTATATTATTGCTTCTGTATACCTAGCAGTTCGAAAGCAAGAAATTGCAAGGAGATAAATAGGTACCAATTCAGTGGGAAGGTGAACAGCATTCCATGCACATGTGTTGAGGCATGCCTGCCACATGTCCATGGAAATGTCATCAGATGCAGACAGTGCTGGCTCTTTGACTATAAAAAGAGGTGAGCACTGAAACCTAGAGTCAGATATGACTGGATTTTGAGCAAGGGCAAACTTTACCTTTATACATTTGGTGGTTGCAGGATTTTGCTCATTCTGGGCAAGCAAGAAAATAAGCAACTCACAGCCAGATGCTCAACATGATTATTAAGTCTAGTGTGCTTAGAACTTAAACTTAAACCTTTAGGGAAGGAATAGAAAATTCCTGATAGAATATGTTGCCTGAATAGTTCTAAAAGAAAAGCTGTGCTAAACTGATCCACAGAACCACTCTAATACTTGGCACCTTTGGCATTCTTTGTTCATATAAAATGAGTTTTTTTTAAAAAAAAGTTTGTCTTATACCTTTTCAACAAAAACCTTCCCAGCACAAACCAAACAGATGAGCTACCTGTGAGCCTGACAAACCATTTAAATCAACCTGGTTCATCCAAGGCCTGATCACTACAAGTCCAGGAACAAAGTGTTTTGAGTGGTTGTGTGAATTGGCACTTTGTCTCATAATAACAAGCTGTTTACTTCCAACATAAATGTCTCCATTAAACATGATGGGGTGTGTGTGTAAGCAAATTCTGAACTAGCAATTTCACTGTGCATGACTTGCGAGGAACTATAGACAGAGACATATATAACATATCTAGATTGGAAGCTACAAACAAAATTGTCTTCAGCCAGAAAATGATTCAGAATTTTAAATTTCTGATTTTCATTATGGAGAATGTGGTGTTTTGGCATTCAAGTACAGTACTTGGTGTTTTTTTTTAAGATATGCATTAGTGCAGAGAAAAGTGTAGTCAATAATGTAATATACTTTTGATTTATAATTTTTTTGTAAATGGTCTAGTCCTTACATTATAGGACAACAACTAGAGCTCAATATTCATAGCTACAGGATGGGACTAGTAGATCAATCAGTTACACTCCCAGTATAAATTGTATCACAGATAAAAGGCAAAATGTCTAAAGTCTTTATGGGATTCAGTGCAGAAATCATACTTGCATATAGGTGGTTCTTGTCATATACATACATAAGTATCGTAAAAGAGTACTGTAACATTTAATTGATGCTGATGCTGGGTGGGTTTTACTTTTCCAACTGTGTAGATGTAGTTTTAATTATATCTATGGACTTCTGTCACAGACAACAAGGATTTGAAGAGAAAGAGAAAGAAAGCGTTCTGGACCAGTTCTCAAGGTATTTAACTATAATAATCCCCCCCACCTCTACCCCCAATAGACCCCAAGTCAAATTGACTTGGGCAACCTTTTTGTCTCATTCCAAGGATATTTCTGTGCAGCTTTATGATGTGCATGTAGGTACTGAGTACAACAGCTTCCTCCATCAATTCTGATAATGATCACCTGGTTAGGGGAGAAAGGAATGCCTGGAAAAACAGGTGACGGGTGCTGTGGAGCAGCAGTGTATTAACACTATGAGCAGTGGTGGGATTCAATTTATTTTGCTACCTACTCTGTGGGCGTGGTATGGTGGGCATGGCCAGGGGGAAAGCCCTGTGTTGCACCCGAATTAGGACTACTTTATTTCAAACCTTAGATGGGAGGAGGTAGCTGGAATTTCTGCTACCGGTTCTGGCAAACTGGGGCGAACCTGCTGAATCCCACCACTGACTATGAGACCCCAGGAAGGCATTTCAGACTACCTTGAAGCTGCTCTGCAGTCAAAGCTGTGTTGCAATACCCCATTATCTACTACCTCATTCGTTTAACATGGATTTGAACCTGGGACCTCCAACGTGCCTGCAATTTGTCCCTGAGATGGGTTTCTCCTAGTAGCTTTTTGTGTATGCATTGGGAAGCATGATGTGTGCATGGAAGCCTGCTCCTTCTTGTGCAATTTGTCCTTGAGTTGGGTTTCTCCTAGTAGCTGAAAAAAATGATTTCTTTTCAGAGGCAAGACCCATTCATGTCAATGAAAGTTACATTAAAACCATGAGTTTAAGACACTGGCTTAAATTAGATATTTTGTTTTTAAAATAATAACCAACTGTTGGCAGAGAAGACCACGATACTTGGCAAGTGTAAACTCGTGGCCAGGTATGTGCTGTGTATCACAACTAGCCGTTCTGTAGCTGCTCTTGGCATTATGGGCACAGGCGTCCTTAGAGCCATCCACACCTACCTTTTGGAGAATGTTCTCTCCACAGAGTAAGACATATGGGCTTATTCACACATTATGCGGAGGCAAATATATATGTGTGTGTGTGTGGCTCCCTGATCCATGTAGTGGTATAATGCAATCATTTGCCATGTGCACACATGCTATATTTTGACTTGCTGATGTAGAATAATTTTTAAGTAGCCATAAACACACAAGGTGTGGAGCAATTTTTAGTTAATGGGTTTGCAGAGCTTTTGTACGTGCTTACACCAAAAGCCCTTTGTTTAATATAAAAGAGGAATAGCTTTTTGTAACAATACAGTACGTTACATGTACTGTACATTAAATGTAATGAAAATAACAACAAAAACCCCACCCCATTAAGCATAACAGAACTGAACAAGCACAGAGAGTGAAAAACAATGGGATTCTAAGAAATACTGTGAGGAAGGGGAAACTGGGTCTAGTAATGAACTGTAATGGCTTTGAAAGAGCATACAGGGAGGAATCATTCTACTGTAGCAGAGCATGAATGTCCATACAGATGGAAATGTAACTCCTTACAATTTAGACATGAATAAGAATCAGAAATTCAATTTTTATAATAAGGGAATCTTTGGTGAGCAGGAGCAAATTTTTTGAAAAAGATAGCCTACTCTGGAATCAGCCTGACTTATCTCTGCCACCTGGAGCTTTGATAAGAAAAACACCTTAATTCTCACCAGGTGCTCCCTTCATTTTCACTGAGCGCATACCTGTGCTGTCTTGGAGAAAATGGATTCTTGTTGGCAACTGTTTACACATGCCATAAATTAGTCTAAGCAGGATTTACAAACAGAACTCATTGGGTATCTCATCATACTTGAAATAAATCTCTTGGGGCACACATAAAATCTTGCCCAATATTAGGTGTGACTGAATTTAGAAGCATAAAAAAACCTAATCTCTACCAATACAGTATATTGAAACTAAATGTGAAACCAAATGACTGAGCATGCTGGGCAGGTGATTCTGGGCTGCTGTAATCAAAAAAGTAACTTCTTGAAATTCTAGATTTTGAAGCTGGCTTACCAGGGAGGGAGGGCAAGATGCTAGAGAAAAGGTAAGGGTAAGAATACACTTTTAAAAAAAAGGACAGAGTGCTCAAACAACTGTTTTTCTTTCAGCAATGGACTTGCCAAGCACCATGCTGAATATGAGAGACATGCTGATGGCACCTATACCAGTGATATCAGCTCTTACTTGGAAGGTCAAGCGGCCAAGGATTTCATTGCTTGGCTAATGAATGGACGAGGAAGAAGAGAGTAAGAATTCATCTGTTGCTACTGCTATCGTTAAGCATTTCTTAGCTATAGGGAGGGAGGTCTTGCCAATCAAAGCCTGTTGTGACCACAATGTATTTTCTTTCCCTCCCTTCCTTTCTGTATTTCTTGATTTACTTTTGTAACTGAAGATGTTAGCACTGATGTGAAATGATCTCACTGCCAATTAAAAATGGAGCTTTTCTTGCAAATTTATTCTGCTGCTACATAACTAAATAGGCCAGCTTCCTCAAGATCAAGCCCAACTGAAGGTCAATAAAGTGGTCCACTTCCAGCTGATTTTCTCCCCACTTCTTGTTCGCCAGGTTTGTTGCCTCAAATCACATTTGCCCAAAGTCTTTCTTCACTTGCTTCTTCTTTGCCATGTATGGCCTCCAGCTTTTCATTTAGTTTCCAAAGTTTATACAAACTCGCCTCCTGCTCTCCTCCCCAAGAGGAGAAATTGCTGCTAAACTCATCATCACACTGTCACCATCCCTTCCACCTCTTTCAATTTTGTTTCTGCCTTCCCACTCTCATTCTGTAATACACTGAATATTTACCCCTCCCCTGCCTCAAAGCTTCCCCTAACTTTAGGCTGCCAACACCTCCATCAGTAACCTGCATTCCATCAGGAACCACCTACATCCTGTTCTCACCACTCTCATGACAGCCTCCCCTTCTTTTTGCTCCTTGGACTGTTCTACCCACTGTTGACTTTGATCCAGCAACTGTACATTTGGAACAGCATTCTTCTTCCTTGCTTCCCTTCCCCTTCTAATGGAGCCCCCGTCATACAGCCATCTTCAAGGCCTGTCCTGTTTCCCTACCCAGCTTGGTAGTTGAGAGATCAACACACCTTATTCCTGCCTGTACTGGCTTTGGCACCTTTAGTCTGTGAGCTCTTTCTGAGCAGGATATCTCCTTCTCCCTTGGTTCTGTGTTCAGAATCTCAATTACTAACTGTTAGGGGCACTGTGCTTGTCATTGGCACTCTATAAAAACCAATAACTATTGCCATTGCCATAATAAAAATCAGATCTAAGACTCAACCATGTGTATTGGAATTTAGGAAGAAAGCCAACCGATAAAAGGTGTTGCTGAAAGAAGCCATTAGAGAACTCCGACCAGAGTTAAGAGTGCTAAGTCAGCACTTATATGATTCTTATGGCAGGGGTGGGGAAGAATGATTTTGGGCTGAAGATAACTTGTTCAAGTTTTATTATAGGCAAAGAAATGGTTTCAGGAATGACAATAAAGATATAACAAATTTCTGCATTTTAACTAGCATACTGAATATCAGGGATTGGAAAGCAATCCTGAATAAATATCTCAATTCACGCGCTTTTATTTTTTTTACCCTTCGATTGTACAAAACAGCTCACTTAAGTGTCACATGCAAGTGTGTAAGAGAGATTCTTTTTTAAAAAAATAAAGAAGCAACTAGATAATGGGATACTTAATCTTTTCCCCTCATCTCTTTCTCAAGAGATCGGCTTATTTGCTGGTATGCTGATTGCTGCCAGAAACATGCACCAATGAGGATTTGTGTTTGGCCAAGAAAATGACTTCATTTTGGCAGTCCAGGGTTTGATCAGGACATGAAAGAAGAAGAATCTCTCTCTCTCAAGGGTGTGTGTGTGTGTGTGAGGGGGCTGATTTAGAGCAGAGAAATAAACAGTTGTGAAGGGTTTAGCATTCTCCACCTTGCAACATTTCTGTTCAAAGTCCATCACCACCCATGCTCAGAAACAGTTGTCTTTGCGCTGTTTTTTCTAATCAAAAAAGCAATTGGCTTACATTACATTATTTGTTATGTCATATATACTTGCTGCTGAGAGGTCATCAGGAGAAGATAACGGATCTTTGATGTATATTTTGTTGTTTGATACTATTTCAAGGCAAATGCAAGGCTTCTGTTCGATAAAGGTCCCAGGGAAAAAGAGCCTTCTCAGCCTTAAAGCCGGAATGGGATTTTTCTCTATATCTCCATGTTTTGGAAAAATTGATCTACAGGTTGCTATAAATGCTAAGCAAAACAACCAGTACCACCTCATCCTCTTAGATGAAGATGTTTGCACATCCCCTGCACCTTCCTAAAACTTTCTCAGGAATCAAATTGAGAGGCGAAAAGAAAAGAGGGAGCAGAGCAGCTGGTTAGTTTTGGGTTTCCCAAAACTATTGGACTGTGAAAAATATTGACCTCAGCATTTGATATTACTTCCCACAGTAGCACCTTGTGTGCTTAATTAGATTATTGCTGTTGGTGAACTTTATTAAAATTCTAAGCAGCAAATTTGAACTTTTTCTCTCCCTCATGGAATGACTTCAGGCAGTTCTTACTCTGATATCACATAAGAAAACTCTTTTGTGTGATTGTGACAAACACTGCGATTTTCTTGGGCAGTTGTTTTGAAACTATTTGAGGCCCATTTGTGTTTATAATAAGGTAAACATGACTTTGCCTTCCATGAATCTACACTCTCAAAAATGCTGAACTTGTATCATTATTTTGAAATAGTTCATTAACAAAGTCCCTGCAGTATTAATTGATCAGCATGGAAGGTGTTTATCTTACAATGGATATGTACATAATCCAACTGTATTATTCAACATTAATAAGTTTTAATCAATTTATTCAAACACTCTTAAAACAGAGCAGCCAGGGGTTACAGCTGCAGAAACACTAGCAGGATTTTGAAACAACTAGAATATGAATTTTGAGTTAATGGGAGTTAACAAGTATTCCAATCTGTCTGTTTGAGTCTTCGTTTTCTTTTTCTCATTCCTCTCTTACCAGAGTTATGGCATTGTTACAGCAATGCTGACTCTAAACGCAACAGCTCTAAACAATCATGTGCTAGTTCTGCATCCAAACCAGTCTCAAAGCTTCTGCAGTCAATTAAGCTCTTCTCTTTCCTGCACTTCTTTCTCCATGTGTTATACTTTCAATGATCAACTGTTACAATCTATGATTCATTTTTATTATGTGTCTGAAGTACTCTGCTGTTGTTCAATCAATCGGTCATTGTCCGACCCTTTGTGACCCCATGGACCATAGCATGCCAGGCTCCTTTGTCATCTTCCACCTCCATAGCCTGTCCAGATCTACACCATCAATGATCCCATCCATCCACCTCATCCTCTGCCAGCCCCTTCTCCTTTTGCCTTGGATCTTTCCCAGCATCAGGGCCTTCTCCAGTGAGTCCTCTCTTCTCATTTGGTGGCCAAAGTACTTGTTTCATCTTCAGTATTTGTCCTTCCAAGGAGCAGTCAGGGTTGATTTCCTTTAGGATTGACTGATTTGATCTCCTTGCATTCCAGGGGACTCTCAAGACTCTTCTCCAGCACCACAGTTCAAAGGCATCTATTCTTCTGTGCTCAGTCTTCCTTATGGTCCACCTCTCATAGCCATACACAAAATGCAGAAGGCTGAAGTACTCTAGCTTTCTGCATTTTGTGTGTCCAATAAATTCTTAGCACTTTGTATAAGTCACCTACTTAGTACTTCGTATAAGTCACCTACTTATCATAAGCATACCTGTCAAGTTTCGGGAAATTTCTGTCAAACCCCCGTATTTTACACTCTTTCCCGCCATCATCCCGTATTAGTTAGACTGCAATTAGACTGGATCGCCAGCACAGGATAAGCATACCTGTCCAGTTTCCCGTTTTGGATGGGAAATGTCCCTTATTTGACAGGAATTTCCCGAAACTTGACAGGTATGGTCATAAGATACTTTTATCATCATTGGTGACATTTGGCCATGAATGTGAGGCATTAGTAATGTGATTACTGTAATGGATTTATGTACTGATTAACAGCTGCGTGTAGCAAGCATATGTACTGACTGCAGTCCAGCTGAATGCAATTTAAATTCCTTTTATTCAGATTGACATTAAATATTTCCTGTTAAAATCTCTAGGCCCTTAAAAATGCTTAACTTTCAGTGAATTGTGTCCATGATTCTCCTTTATTAGTCAAGTGGTTCTTTTAAAAGCGTTTTTTGGAGATCCTAAAATGGAGTTCAGATTATTATTTTATGTGAGAATATCTAAACCCTAATTCTGTACCAATTTTACTGGGGAAACCTTTGCATAAAATGAAGGATTGGACATTAGAAACCAGGCTGATTTATTTTGAACTGCAAGGATGTTATTTGTCTATTTCTCTCATTTAAGTTTCTCAGAAGGAGGAGCTGGAACAGCTGAAGACGTTGGCCGAAGACACGCGGACGGCACCTTCACCAGTGATTACAACAAACTCCTGGATGACATGGCTACCCAGGAGTTTTTGAAGTGGCTGATAAACCAAAAAGTGTCCCAGAGGTGCTTGAATTTTGGTTAACCCTGTTTAGCTATGGCCATCTCTAATTCATGCAGTATGAGAAATAGATTGCAGTGACCCCTTTGTGGGGAAGCTGACAGAGCCATCTTCCTGCGGCTTATGCTCTTCAAACAACAGTGGCTCCTTGTGTGTCAGAGGTGGCTTGCAGTCAGGACAGGGAAGGAGGTGATCAACTCAGTTTGGAGATGAACTCCCCTTTTCCAGACCATCAGCTTCCAATGGTCTTGTTCATGTAAACCAACAAACTGTTTTTAAACTTCTCCTTTATTGTCTGCATATTTTTGAATGAGACAAGTACTTTTTCTACCAAGAAATAATTTGAAGAGGGCCTCAAGAGTGCTCCTGAGTATCTTGTTCCTATGATCTCAGCACCTCTGGAATGTGATGGTGCCAGCCTACTATTAGGTAGAATTGAGTGAGGAACAGTTTCGAAACAAAGGGCAGGGTATAAGACAACGCTACAAAAAAGTGCAGAGAAGCACACCATTCACCACACGCA
Source organism: Bradypodion ventrale (assembly GCA_035047345.1). NCBI lineage: Eukaryota > Metazoa > Chordata > Lepidosauria > Squamata > Chamaeleonidae > Bradypodion > Bradypodion ventrale. Next base: position 304,144,980 of record JAWDJE010000001.1, read on the forward strand.
TGAACACCCTACTGACATCCATCCTCAAATACACATCTCATTCACAAGTACATATACCTCCATTCATATTCATCTCATGCCTCAATGCACTGTCCCCTCTCACCATGTGTGGATGGGAACTGGCAGCTACAGCCATTAGGAAGAGCACTACTTTGCACAAACACAGTTGCAATCCAGTTCAAATAAATGAAGATGAGAGAGGTCCATTTGTGGACTTCAATCCCAGACTCTTCTGCCAGTAAGGTCAGTGATCAAAGTAGTTATGCTTGCTAAGAGACTGTGGAAAATGTAGTTAGTCTGTTTCGTGTGTGTGTGTGTGTGTGTGTGTGTGTGTGTGTGTGTGTGTGTGTGTGTGTGTGTGTGTGTGTGTGAGAGAGAGAGAGAGAGAGAGAGAGAGAGAAACTTGACATTCTCCAGGCAGTTTGAACAAACACTCCCATAGGTCTCAGACAACATGGCTGGTAGAAAGTGATCCTGGGAATTACAGCCGAAAATGGGGGTGGGGGGCACCCAAGGTTGCTGATTCTGATTACTATTGTGAGCCAGTTCTTGTTTAAAAGAGTTGTGTATTTTACCAATCTTTTGAACACAAAAATCTTAACTTTCTCCCTTTATGTTCCTAGGGACTTGTTGGGAGAATACCAGTAAGATGGCAAGAAGAATACAGCTTTGAAATCGAGGTCTTCACTACATCCACTACCAGCCAGTGGGGATTTTTAGGCTTAACTTCCTGTACCCTAAAGCCACACAGCTTGGCCTGCCAGGAAATGAGCTTTACTGTCTTGTTCTGCTATGAAAGGATTCAGTTGTAAACATGCCTCCATCAGTTAGACACAGTCAAAATAATAAGTTGTTGGTCAAAAGTTCTGTATTTTTAGAGCTTTCCATTTATTTAAAGAAGATCTCAAAAGGCCCCAAATTACCATGTTCCCTTTAGCAGTGCTATTTTCCCCCTATGAAGACAGTGTTATATAGAAATGAAACAAACACAAAATATGAAAACAGCAACAACTGTAAGGCTGGCAGCTAACATTGTGTGGAAATTTCCTTGTTGAAACCTTTGTTATAAAAAGGCTCCACTTTTCAGACATCAGTTAAATAAAAAAAATATTCAAGCTTCTTTTTCTGCTGGTCATTTTATTTTATTTTTCAAAAAACAACAACTTTGTTGTGCCTTAAAAGAAAAAGAAAAAAGCCTTTTAATTATATCACATGCTTAGGTGGATCAGACCAGGCTCCGTGTTATTCAGCATTCTTATTTTTAACCATCAGGCTGATGCCTCTATAAAGAAAAGTGTGCAGTGCCTGGAATCCATATTTTCTTTCTTGTCCCCAGCATCTGCTAGTAACTTTAGAAAACAGGTAAAACCTTATCAATGCAAGAGTATTTCTCTCCTGATTTCAAAACTACATGAGAAACCATTTTACACCCAATGCAAAGAGCAGAAAGGATGGTACTTTGGGGTCATGTTCATAGGGTTTTCATTAAAACACTCAAGAGTTAGCAGAGAGGGTTTCTTGTACTCCATTTTCTCACCTTTCTTGGTGCTGCTTAACTCAGCCAAAGAGTTTTGTTGTGCCAAAAAAGTGATAAACCCACAAACTCCAAAGGAAAGATTATTGGTGGAAAATATCACACATTTTCTTTAAAATATTAACTCAACCTACTAAAAAAAGCCCACAATAACATTCTCCCCCTCCTCAAAAAAAAAAAGAGTGAGACAAGGAAAGGTAGATCAATACCCTGTGGAATCATCCTTTCCAGGCTGTTTTGCTAAATGATGTTTATTAAGAGGGTAGTTACACAGAAAACATTGTTGGGTCATAATGTACACTAAAACTAATTTAAGCATTTTTACACATTGCTTTCAACAGAAAAGCATTAGCCAAGTGTTGGTCTTGTCTTTGAGGTCCCTAGAATTTACAAGTACTTGCCCTTGCTTGCTTACAGCTCAGTGTTTTGCAACCCTGTAGAATCACAACTGCAGGGTTAATTGGCTGATGGTTTCCCCTTTCCCCGAGTTCCTCTAGAAACCACAGTGCTGCAATTACAGATCACTGGTATGAATTAGCAATTTGTAGCTTAACATCTGGAATGGTTCTTCTCCCAGAAAAGCACACAAGCCTGAGTCATACATCCCTTTCCAAAATAACAAAAATTTAGAATGCACTCACATTTTTAAAAAAAAGTAAAAGGGGGGGTGTCATTGTGCATATGTAACCCAAGTTATACGGCATGAGAACAAGTCAAAGCAAAATAAGGAGAGGAAATGAAGAGGAATATGCAAATTTGAAATTTTTATCAATAGGATCAACTTTGGAAAACTGCAGAAAACAGATACTAAAAATGCTTTAGAATAAAGTCATATAACTATGTAAAGTAGGCTTTTTAAAAGTTGTTCTGTTAATGTGTTCCTTGCTTCAAGTCGCTTTTGCTATAGAGTGACCTTAATAGGGCTCTGAAACTGTATAAGATGTTCAAAATATAGTATGCCATTACCTGTGAGTTTCCACTGCTGAGCAGATACTTGGCCCTAGGTATGATACTCTCTCCACCACATCACATGGGCCCAAGGACCTTTCCTCTGCAGGGAGATAAAGTGATACCAATACCGTTATGTTGAGGCTACTAGTAAAGGTACAACATGAGCAAGGAAAAAGTATGGTAATCCTTATGGATCATTGTAAATGCCCATTAGATGAATGCAATCCAAAGAGTGGAACCAGGTTAAGAAAAATGGACAAATGATTATGTTTTCAGCAAATGAATTAAATGCTTTGAGCCAATAATGAAAGAAGAAGCAGAATGAGTGTGTGTGTGTGTGGGGATTAAATGGATGGCTTATTATCTTAATGGCCCTACAATCTAATTTGGAAAGATCAGGTGGAAATGGTTTAATAATTGCCCTGGCTTCTAATTCAAAACAGGCTGGTAGACCCTCATACATGTGTCTTGCCAAAGCTTTTAAGTGCTACCTAGTCTTGAATAGATTGCAATGCATCCAAGCAGATATAACACTAGGAGCAAGGTTTCCAGTCCAGTACATCTCAATCCAACTGAGAAGTCACCACCTGACAGGGTATATATATCAGATGCAAATCCTCTTACACCTACTTGGAAATCATTAAAACATGTGGCCCTTCAACAGAATTCAAAATGCTGTGTGTAGACTTCATTCCATGTACTGGACATTCCCGCCTCTCCTGTATTCACACCCAACTCCACTTCTGACAGGCAAGAAACCTTTTGGAGTGACATCTACTGTCATGTGATTGCATATAGCAAGAAGTGAAAACAGGAATACTCTGTCAGTAAAGTGTTTAAGGCATAACTTGGGATCCTTCTCAAACATGTTCACAATCAAAACCCTTGTCTTGTTTCTTTCAGTTAGACTTGTTTCAAGACCTGTAACCCACTTGCTATTGAGAAGATCCTTATTAAAAAGTCTTGCTGTTTGTTGTATCCATACCAATGCTATTTGGAGAGGTCAAAATCATTTTAACTATTGATATTCTAGTTCGTGGAGCATCTTAACAGCACCGTTGTTACCTCATTTTATCTTGTGCTTTGGCTGCCAACACTGATTACATCAGGATAAAGTCCATGAAATAACAAATAAGAGTTATGGTCTTGAGAAGGATTAATTAATGTATATACACTTTCCAAAACAACAACATTCCATAATTTGGTTTGTATGTGTGCATGGAAGCACACAACACAAACACACATGCTGGACTTACGTATGCTTGCAACCAAGGAAAATGTTGGACAGAGCATTTTTAAATTGACAGGTTCATAATCTTTTCTGAAAGGCTTCCTTTAGATTTCAGGCCATATATCAGGAGCTTGTAGCCCTTCCGGTGGTGCCAGCGCATACTCTGTGGTCATTCTGAGTGGGACGTTCAGTGTGGCAAAACCCACCATGTAGACTAAACTCTTCCTCTTGGAGGTGCTAGTTTTCATGGCAGGGTGATTCTGCAAGGTCATGGCATGTTTCTATTTGGAAGGAATCCTGAAGGCAATCTATGGCTAACAGCGGGAATCTTGCAACTACGTCACCCTTGACAAACGGTTATGCATCCTGTCCTTAAACATCGCTGGTGAAAAAGCAGCCATTGTCTCAACAAGGCAGTCTCTTCACCACCAGGGAGGTTTTAAGAATATTATCCTAATGTTTAGTCAAAAATCTCCTTTCTTGCCATTACCCTTTGCTGATTTTAGTGCTACTGACAGAAAACAAGAGTACACAACAGCTGTTCAAATGTTTGGAGGTGGGTGTTGCATCCCTGTTACCTTCATTTTTCTAAATATTTGTCACTGGACATGTTTTCCAGCTATTTCAGGATTTTCATTGGCCGGATATGTTGTTATCTCTTAGTATTCTTCTTGAAATGTGATGCTCAGAACTGGACGTTCTGTCTATTCTGGCAAAGAGGGGAAGGATCAGGAAATACAATTACCTGGAGTCTTACTTATAATCAGAAGTGCTACACTCTTTGGAGGGGAGGGGGTGATAAAGTACGTCATTAAGTGACTTCTAGTCCCTGCAATGAAACGGGAACAAAGATGCAGAACTGGATGGTCACTGCCTTTTGATGGTCTCTGCTTTAAATTATTTTAAGGTTTGAGCCGAGCAGTTTAATACAAATCAGCAGGAGATGTTGCTTTACACAGAATGTAATGTTCCGTTCATTGCTGGCTATGTCAGGATATAAATAAGATATTTAAAACATGGATTTAAGTAAATCTGACAAGATACAAGCATAAGTTTGGATGCAAAGAGAAAATTTGCACTTGCAAATAAGACTGTAACCTTTGAAAAATCCCTCTGTGATGGAAAAGATTCTATTATTATTATTGTCATCATCATTTTCTTCACTAATTTTCAGTGGTTTTAATAACACATACACATATGTTACAAATATGAGTTGCCCTTTCATATATGTCAGAACACAACAATCTTAAAAAACAGAAAAATGAAACCAGACTTCAAAATTTTATATTCATCAAAAACCAAGCAGAGAAAAGCAGAGTTTTATTACAACAAGTATTATTATCATTAGCATTAGTGCATAGAAATCACTTTTCTGTCCACCAGGATTCCAAAATGACATACAATCAAATGACAATAGAACAGAACAGAAGCAAAATATTGTTTAACATAGAAATAGAAGTCCTGATTTGTCCCCTTCTTGTGTGATGAGAAATTACAATTTTTCCCTTCTTGGCTTCAGTCAGTGAAGATTAAGGCAGTTTGGTGTTCAGGGAAGCAAGACGATAGAAGCAGCCATATGCTGGCTAACACAACTTTATTGCATTAAGTACAGTTCGAACACATGATAATGGTGGCAATACAACTCCTTTTTATACAGTCACTATACATTTGAATATGGGTACACGGTAGCCTATTGGCTACTGTTGACGTGACGTCATCCGGAGTCCCGCCCTCCTTGTCCAGATGTATCCGTGGCGGGAAGGTTTCCTTTGGCTGGGCATAATTGGGGAATTTGTACCATGTGAGTTGAATGCTCGCTGCTCCCATCTCTGGTAGCAAGCTCGCATTCCAATAGCAGCTGAATACAATGTGTTCTTTACAAATGGCTTGAGTATACATTTTCTGTAGAACTGGTTACATTTAACTTAAAGGCATAACGTAGCAGTTACATTCCATACTATTCCATACACAACAGGCAGATGGATGGAATTTGTCCATTAATAAGACTGTTTTTTTTTCAAAGCGTGAAAGAGCAATGACAGTTGCAGTGTGGCTGCATGCAGTTCTCAAACATAAACACTCTGGATCAGATGCCATCTTTACCAGCCAGCAAATTATTTTGTGCTCGTGGTGTATCTATGTGCATGCACGTAAGGAAAATCAACTGTAATTGAAAGAGGGAAGGTATTTGTCTAGGTCAGGAGCTTATGTGGCATGCAGCAATCAGTTTTTACTTGGTGAAATCTCTTTCTGGACTAGATTCTTGAAGCAGTCACTTAATATTTCTGCTGTTATTTTCTACAAGCTAGCTAATTATTCATGATGGTATGGTTCAGGAATTTGTTATCTACTCACCAACAGTCCTATCTAGAGTTCCCAGGTTGGCCATCTGTTCTGGAGATGGTCACACTGTTTGCCAGATACTAATGGTTGTCAACCAATGGAAACTACTCTCTCAGTTTTGCCAAGACCCCCTCATTAAGGCAGGCCATGTGACCATGAGAAAGGTACCAAGCTCTTGAAGAACAGGTGTGATCAATATGTGTACATTAGGGTAAATAAGAACCAAGAACACTTCAAACAAATGAACCTCAGTTTGTGCCAATACCTGCAAAAATGCTGCAAGGAGACTCATACTGGGAGTCCTTCTATAACCATTCTGTAAGGGGTTCCCATTAATAGAAGGGGCATAATCATTGGCTGAAATCATGTGGTTTAGCATTATGAGTCACAACTAGAGTAGGCCCATTGAATGAATGGAACTTGTGGAAAGTTTACTCATCAAATCCCCACTGATTCAATGGGCCTACTCTAATGCACTAGGTAACAAGACTTTAGCCGCTGTAATCTTACTTTGTGGTTTGCCAATAAGAGCTTCAGTCTTTATCCTGTTGATCTGTTCATTCCCTCCAAATCTTCTTCTTCTTTTAAATTGCATTCTGTCCCTCCAACCCCCTTTTTCATAGGAAGTGGGGAATGTGACAAAAAAGAGAGAGTTTGATTGTTGTCTCATTCTCTCACTGGAGGGGAGAACTGTCAGAGGGCTTGGTGAATTCTCGACAAGCTGTCTTGCTGTGTGGAAACAGCCCATCTCAGCCAAGAAGCAAAATGATCGGCAAGATCATTCCTTATTTAAAAACAGAGTAAAAACAGTTGTGACAAAACAGCACATATTTGCCTGCTTTTCTGAACATCCTTTCCTTAGGATGGACTTTCATAGCCACAGTACTACCACAGAAAAATATAAGAAGCCCTTTTTTCTCATTGGTCTTTCCTAGGCAATTTCCATGGCTTGGAATATCTCTCTCTCTCTCTCTCTCTCTCTCTCTCTCTCTCTCTCTCTCTCTCTCTCTCTCTCTCTGTGTGTGTGTGTGTTAAGTGCAGGTGGAAATCTTCAAAAGACACTGAGGAGCCCTAAGAAGTTGTTAAACAAAAGCAGACTGGCTGTTAAAAACCCTCCTCCAATTTGGCTACACACCCTCCTCCTCTATGCCTCTGGCTTCCCTCTTCTCAGTCTCTCCACATGTCTGAGTTCCAAGATGACCCCGGTCGCATAATTAGATATCGCAACCCAGGTAGTCTCCCGTTTTGCATCAAAGAGTGGACAGTGAAAAAACACATGCTCCGTCCGTCCGTCCATCCGTCCGTCTGTCCATCCGTGTGTGTGTGTGTATATATATATATATATAGGTGAGAGGGAGAGGGGGGAATTTATTCCTAAAGGAAAGATGGAATAACTAGCTATACAGTGAGCCTGTCAAAACATGCATCAAGTCTGGTTTCCATGTGGTTTGGGATGGGATGGGGGCAGGTTGATCAGCTTTTTAAAAAATTGTGTCCATAAACATTGGATGCCAGAGTCACCTCCAACGCATGCCTTTGAGCCCCTGTAAGGGGATTCAACTTTTTTAGTTTGGTTGTGATACATGCCATTCTCCGTGCCTATGGGATTCTTGCTGCTGTCAAAGGCTATTTCTGGTGTAAACAGCCAGTGTGCTGAAGGTGCTATCACATGTTAAAAAAAAACATATTAAAATTAAACACTTCCCCTGCTCTTCTACACATGGGCAAGAAGTGAAGGTATTGTTTTCCCCTCCTATCTAATCACTGTGGTGCTGCATTGATTAGGAGAGTAAATTTTAAAAAAAATCTTCTTTTTTTCTGCATTACTGACTGAAACTGAAGCTGAGAGCAATCTTTCAACTGGTCCTAGAGAGGAAACAGAAGAAACAAAATTCTTACTCTCCTGATTGACACAGTGCAATAGCAATTTCATAGGAAGAAAAAGAACTTACATTGCCCCTGCCTCTCTGCAGAGGAGTATAGGCAGTGTTCAAATCACCTGCATCGTGAAGTGGCTCTTCAGTCACTTCAAGGTGCAGACAAAAGTCAGTTGTGATATTTGGAGGGGACACTAAAGCCATTTAGCTACTCTCCCATCATCAAGCAACCTCAAAATCCATGTTCCCAGACTGCCCATTGACAGATCCAGTGTATTTTAATTAGGAGCACTAGAATTTACCTGTTTAGAAGCCACCACTACTGATCTCATGAATCTCTCTTTTGTACAGCAGCTTATAACATTTTTATAGGGTCTCCTATCAGGATCAAATGGAACTTTCTTGTTTTGCCCATAGCTATGGAGATGAGCACCAAACCCTAGGGTCAGATACAACTGGCTTTTGAACAAGGGTGATCTTTACCTTTGCCTTTGCAATAGTCTGCTTCATAACCTCATTTGCTTTACCCAAATATTTCCACCTAGACAAACAGCTTTTCATTGCCTTTGCTGTATCTAGGAAAGGAAAGTGGTTGTAAAAGAATTCCCCTGAGTGTTATCTGAGCCTTAAGTTTCTATTTCTTTGTCTATGAATAACTCCATTTGTGGTCAATGTGTTTCTAATCATGCCTACATGCCTGCACGCAATGTGCAAGTCTAAACAAAAATGAAGAACCCCATTTTAAGAGACCATTGTTGGACTTCCTGATTCACAGACAAAAGTATTTTACATGCAGAATGTCATCTTTTGAATAAAATGTATAACCTCTAAGTTCTAAAAGAAAATATATATTATGTTATTATGTGCTATCAGCTCATTTCCACTTTATGGCAACTCTATGAATTGGCAGTTTCCAACACATCCTATCTTTATCAGTTCTGCACAGATCCTGCAATGCCAAGGTGGTCTTCTAATTTTCTGCTGCTATTTCATTTTGATTGATTGTTGAACTAAAGACAATTTTTAACAATTTAGATTTGTTCAATATAAATATTGAAGTCATGTTATTTTGTTGTAGTTCTTTTTGGTCTTCTTAATATTTACCTGTAATCTTGCTTTTGCATGTTCTTCTTTAAACCTTTCTCGGTAGTCTTTTCAAGTCATCACTGCTTTCTGCCAGTAATAAGATATAATCTGCATAGTTTACATTATTGGTGTTTCTTCCACAATTTTTTTGACTTCTCCTTCATCTGAATCTAATCCAAGTTTCAAATCGCATGTTCTGCATATGCAGTGAACAGATAAGAAGATAAAGTACACCATTGTCTGATACTTTTGCCGAAAGGAAACCATTATGTTTTTCTACGTTCTCTAACAGTAGCCTTTTGTCAAGAATATGGGTTTCACATCAGACAGTTCATGAATAGCTGTTGTGTACATATTCTGGGCAGACAGGCATGAAGATCTTGATTTCTCATTACAGCTCTGTTAACTGGAAATGTATAATGTTTGCATTGCTCTCTCAGCATTGCCACAAACTCCCTCAAAACCCAAAACCCCAAAATCCACTGTTCTTATAAATAATAAATTTGAAGATCAAAACAATAATAATAACAGCCATTCAAAGGAGCTACTTAATACTGAAAAGAGCAGCTCATCTGAAGGTTTTTTTAAACTTTGATACACTTTCTTTCCCTTGAAAAACAAATTTCATTGAATACAGAGGGACTATATCAGAACTGAAAACTGCCTTCATCAAAAGTTTTAAATACATTTATTTTCATCAGTTTGCAACATAATTTATAGCACTCCCGCATAGCAAACAAGAGCTCAGCAGGTTCACCAATTAGATACTTATTCAGTTATTAAGGTAGAGTGTCACAAAGTTAGGAAGAACATGCTGAAGCTACTTCCGTTGTTGTTTTGCACATACAAAAGCAACAGATCCAGAGAGGAGGGAGGAACTTGTCTACTTGTAAAAGCCCTCCATGGAAGCCAGAACCTCGATTTCCCTATGACTACATTCAAACCCCTCTCAAATGGCTTATTTTAATTTGATTTGTTGGTTTGTGATATCAATATACAGTTAAATTTTCAAATAAAAATGGCTCAACTTAAGAAAAACTTGAGATATATTTGGAAATCTCGGGGGGGGAAATCAGGTTCAAGATACAAATTTTTAATAGGATTTTTTCGAGATAAGAATTTGATGCATTCCTATGGGATATTGCAATTGCATTCAATGCATTCCTGTAGGAAAATCAAGATACAAATTTTTGTAAGATACAACCAACTTCGAGGAACAAATTAAATTCATATGTAGAGGTTTGACTGTATATGAATATTGTTATTTTTTGCCTTTTTGTTTTTTAGCTATTTTATGACTTTCATTCTAGCTCTTACTAGCATTTTTTTGGAATATATTTGTTATCGTCCTGATAGCATAGGATGGTTGATATCATAAGATGAAATAGTTCTGATAAATACCGGTAATTAAGTAAGACTTATCAATAGAAGTTGTTTTCCATTGATTTAGGAATACAGTACTCACTGAAACCCATCTTTAGAGTAGCAGGAAACAACTCACAATGAAAACTACAGAATGTAAGATGTTGGTTTCACAAGAAAGGCTTTAGAGATCCACAGGGAATGTTCTGGAATCCATGAAGTTCCCAGGACTTCTGCCATTAATGATTAGCATCTTTGTCACAATTTATGCTAATTTCATCTTTCTTTCTTTCTTTCTTTCCATCTTTTCTTATTTCTTTCAGAAACATCACAGTACAATTGATAGAATGTGATATAAAATCATGCAGAAGCTTAGGTATAAATACATAAAATAAAAGCCAGTTTACAAAAATAAAATTTCGAAACCTAGTAGATCAGATAACAGTGAAAATGAAATCTTCCGTAGATAGTGTTGAGGGGCATAGAGTTCACTAACACAGGTGTGACATTGTGTGTTCTTCCCTGCAGAAAGAACTATTTTGGGGTAAAAACTCAATTTTCCACTCCCCCTGGAAGTTCCTTTTTCATTACAGGAAACAGCTCCTGTCCATAAATCCAAAATAGAAAAGAACAGGATATGTAAATGTGCAATTTGTAATTCATGAATCCTGAAGAGAGTGTGAAAGAGGTGAGCACATTACCATAGATGATATGCAGGGAATCATAGTGCTGGAAGGAATCTTGATTGCTGGAAGGAATCTAAAATTCAACTAGTTGAATCTACAAAATATATTTGGATACATGTAATATACTTCCATACAATCATGCTAAAGACCATGTTAACAGAGCAAAAACTTTGAAGCACAGATATTTTATAAAGCTCATCCCTGTGGTACACAAATAATTAGGAAGGGTGGAGGGATAAGGCTCCTCTACCTGTAAGTTAGAAAGTGGGGTCGTAGCCAGGGGGTGGCCAGGGTGGGCTTTGCCCACCCTGTTAGTAATTTGCCCACCCTCAAACTCCCAGCTGCTTATATATATGACACATATATATGACATTGTTGCCCATCCTGAAAAGATATTCGCCCACCCACCCACAGCCCTGTAGCAAAGCACTCTTCTGTTGATCCTGAAGGGCTACTAAAACTGGCACCTCCGGTTTGAAAGGGATAGGATGTGGATTCCCACATTTATTTTGCTCACAGGGTGGGGGGGTGGGAGTGAAATAAGGTGACAGCTCCCCAAGCCCTCCTCTGAAGCACCAGTTAGTCCTCTTCTGTCAAGAGTGCACTCACCATTGCTGGTGCCGAGATGGGAAGGTGTCCTTGGCAACTTTATACTGCTGGCAGCAGATCCCTCAAGGCTGATCCCATCCACTCCACCTGCCTTCATGTCCTCTTTGCACCAACAACAAATGCCTGGCTGAGAGCACATGCATGCACATGGTGATCCCGTCATAGGAAGGAAACGATGGAGGGGATATCAGAGTAAACAAAACAAAAAGACAAAGCCCCTCCCTTGTGGCATCTTAAAGACTAACTGCTGTGTTTTAATGTGAGCATTTATTAGACAAATACTCATAGCTCCTCTTCTCTGCCAAATCAGATTTGAGCCTAGAGAAAATCAGGTTCGATTTCTCTTGAATAGCGTTGTTGCTTTGTCAGCCATACGAGTTTCTAAATTCCTATTTTTGGTACTCAAACCTCGCAAGATAAAAATTGACAGTATTGACTCAGGCCTATTAACATAGAGTATGTATATCCTGAAGGTAAAGAGTGTTAGGCTTAAATGTTAGTTTAAATCTCTCTGTGTTATTTTGCACTGACTGACGGTCGAATAAAGATATGTATGTATGTATGTAATGTGAGCATTTGAGGATCAAGTCTACTTTGGCTGTAAACCGAGATGAGCATTGGACCTGCTAAAAATCCGGGACTTTTACATGTTTTTTCTTGAACCAGTCAGGACAATTTTTCCAAGCTTGAATCTGGGAAAATCCCAGGAAAATGGGACATATGGCATCCCTAATTGGGGCACACTCAAAAGGGTGTGAAATCCCTGACAGAGTCTCAAAAGACAAGCTCTGAGGGGAGGAAGCTACATCCATCCCAGTGTTAAATAAATGTGGACACCAAAAAGGGGAGGTACAGCATGCCCTGTAAACGCCACCAATAGTGAAGGTAATGCCTGCTGGACAGGTTGTATCGTAGGTTTTTATCTCACACAACATTTAGGTTGATTAGATGCAAAGACTAGAAGTCATTTACAAATAGTAAATTACATATTCTGGTTTTTCTTCTTCACATTATATAAATCTTTTGCATTTTTACAAACACTGGGTTACTTATAACTAGTTCATTTATGCAACAACTAAGTTACATTGCTGTGGTGACATTGAGAGATAACCACACTTTTTACAGTCAAATTGTAACTGGTGTTAGTTATTTAGTTGTTTTGTATGTGTCTTCACTTGTTCTTGTGTATTTTGAACCTCATGTTAACAGCTTCCAGCCTTATACTGTACTGAACTTTTACCAAAAAGTATTTAAAAGTAACTGTTACCTTTTTAGCATGAGAAATGTCTACTTTCTAAAGAGACAGTAACACATTGCTTCAAAATGTAACAATTTTCCTGTTCCTTCTCAAAAGTAGCATTCAAGCAGTAGCATATCTTAACCAGTGAGGCTGAATGCCTAGTATGAACCAAATAACCCATATCAAACTGGAAAACCTAATTCTTTTTCAAAGCACATTCCTTACTTCTCTTCACCTTTCCTCCCTTGCATCTCCATTTTGTTGTGTCCTAAATATTTAAAGGGACTGCAATGGCTTAGTGGTTATGACACTGAATTTGACAACCGAAAGGTCAGTAGGTCAGCAGTTTGAGACCTGAGTACTAAGTATGGAGTGAGCTTCTGTCATCTGCCCCAGACACTGCCAACCTAGCAGTTTGAAAGCAAGAAATTGCAAGTAGATAAAAAATGTTCTGCTTCAGCGTCTAGTCATGCCTGCCACATGACCATGGAAACTTCTGCAGATGCAGACTGTGCTGGCTCTTTGGCTGTAAACAGAGATGGGCAGTGCCCCCTAGAATTGGATACGACTGGCTTTCAAGCAAGAGAGACCTTTACCATTACTAAGTATTTAAAGGCCACTTAATGAAACTGCCCAAAGTCCACCCAGGCATAGAATTGGATCTAGTTTATATTCCCATCGTTTTCACTAAGCAGCCACCTGCCATTAATTATCTGCTGTCTGAAGTGGCCACTTGTCTCTGCCTAGTCCTGTCCATGGAGCATGCAAGGAAGTAAAGAGCATGTCTTATAATGATCACTCCATAGATCAGGGGTGGCCAAATTTTTTGCACTGCGGGCCTGGCCATGCCCCCGGAACAGCTGGACCACACCCCTGGAAGCGGAAGTGGGTGCATTTACAGCTGATGTAATGTGCCCACTTTTGTGTTTATGTCAGCTGTGGGTGTATTTGCACACGCATGGGTGCATTTTATGGCTGACATAATGCACTCACTTCTACTTCTGGGTGCAGGGGAGATGGCGACAAGCTGGTTGGAATGGCTTCATGGGCCAGGGCCAGTCCATGGGGCATCAGTTGGGAACCCCTGCCATAGATCTTCCTGCAGAGCATGAGAAATGCTCTGGAACAGCTGAGCAGACCAGATAATACATTACAGAAAGTTAAATGTCCTTGAAATGTAAAATCAGGTGAATAATTAGGTAAAACAATTCATGGTTGTACATGCCTGCCACATGTCCACAGAAACATCTGCAGATGCAGACAGTGCAGGCTCTTTGGTTGTAAACAGAGATGAGTACTGAACCCTAGAGTCAGATATGACTGGCTTTCAAATACCTTTACTTGAGACTTAGTTGTCACAGGGACCGTTCAAAAATTATGTGATCCTCGAGGGTGTGTGTGTCTGCCATCTGAATTACGGAAAATTACATGGAGGGTCAGGTCAAAGATTATGTAATCCATTTGGTGCTGTTGTGGTTTCGAAACATGGCACTTTTTTAGGTTTAAAAATGATCTCTGGGAATTTTGATCCAATTTGAGATTACTGAATTGCTTGTGCGGCCTGCATTAGGCACCAATAGTGAAAAGCTCTAAAAATTAGAGTTTTGATACAAAAGCTCTGGATTATGTGATTTTAAAGGGAAGTGAAAATTATGGTCGGATTACATGGGGGGGGGGCAGGAGGTCAATTTCCCCCCAAAAATGGATCACGTAATTGTTGAATGGCCCCACACTATGACACTAAAACATTATTTTCAGAAGTTGGATTTTCTGATTCAAGTGAAGGACAGCTCTGGAAGAACAGCAAATAGCATGCAAATATATGTGGCTACAACTTCTAACAATTATTCATTGCAAAAATGTGGAAAATAAGAGAAGTCACGTTTCATTTGACTAAACTGTTAAGTGGATTTCACATCTTCAGGAACAATTTGGTGGCTGTGTGTGTTCTCCATCATAAGGAAATACAATGCGTAACTCATAAGCTTTATTTATTTTTATTTGGCTGATATTGGCAAGGGGTAAATTATGATAAGCTCCAAAGTAATCAGAGTAGAAGTTGATATTAAAGACTCATTTACCTTATGGAACTACTGAACAAAGGAAGCTGTTGTTACCATTGATGTGAAATAAATGGAGCAAGCTAATGTGATGCATGCAGAAATAAAAGTTCTTCTGGGTTCATCTGCAAAACAGTTTTATCACCAATGGCTATCAAGTCAAGAATTTCTGCAATGAAAGTCTAGACAGGCTACATGTTTGAGGACGAGGTTGCACTGAAAGATGAGGTGTGTATTTTGAAACTTATTGGAGGCCTCTGTGATCTCAATGGCTCAATGTGCCTTTTATCAGACTCAGCTGGCATGCTTGGCTACACCTATTCTTGAATTGGAATAGCTTGACTGTAACAGCCTTTCCTAAGCTCAAGGCTGGACTGCTGCAGTGTGTCTTGCATGGGACTGGCCTTAACCTTGGCTCGGAAGGTGCAACTGGTGCAGAAAGCTTCAGCTAGTCTGCTGAGTGGGTTAACCTTTAGACAGCATGTGAAGCAGGGATTCTCAACTTGCAGCCAGTGGGCTGGATGAAGCTCATGGCACCATTTCATGTGCCCCCCCCCCCACTTCCTCCACCACACCAGGAAGTGCCATGTGGTGGAGGAAGGGCAAAATGGCCATCTGAAGCTGTCTGAGGCAGTGTGACTAAGCCCATGGCTTAAAAAGGTTGAGAACTCCTGATGTAAAGCTTCATCTGAAGGGATATCCCTGGCTGTCTTTTTGTTACCAGGCCAGGTTGAATGTGTTGTTGTTGTTGTTGTATAAAGCCCTGAGCAATTGGGCAGATTATCAAAGGGACTATCTTCTCCTTGAGAGGACTCCCTCCCTTTCAGTCCTTGAAGTTATCTAGAAAGATGTTTGTCTACTCTGAAGATATTAAGACTAGGGCATTCATTGTGGGGGCTTCCATTATGTGGAATATTCTTGCTCTTTTTATTAGATGGCCAGCTTTTTCTCTAGGCACATATCAAAGACTTATCCATTTATGCAAGCCTTTTCAGTGTATGTAGCCTTTGCCTGAAAAAAAGGGGGGAAGCTGGTCATTGTGGGTGATGTCTCTATTAGTATAGGTTTCTCTTGCTCGAAAGCCAGTCGTATCTGACTCCAGGGTGCGGTGCTCATCTCTGTTTCAAAGCTGAAGAGCCAGCATTGTCTGCTTCTGCAGATGTTTCTGTGGTCATATGACAGGCATGACTAGACACCGGAGCGCAAAGAACACTGTCACCTTCACACTGAAGTGGTCCCTATTTATCTACGTGCAATCTCTTGCTTTCGAACTGCTAGGTTGTTGGCTGTATGCTAATTAGGAGGACCAAGCTCATGTTATTCCTATAGACACATGGGTTTGGGGAGTTAGCAGTGTTGTACTGCAGCCGGTTCTAAATGGTTCTATAGACAGTAAAACCAGCTGGCCACGCCCTCCTCCTCCTCCTCCTCCGGATGCAACACAGAAGAAGAGGAGGAGGAAGAACAGCCAGAGCGGGTTGGTGGGCTGGCCCCCTCCCCCTCCCAGCACCGCCGGAAGTGCCTCTTTTCCTATGCGCGCACCCAGCCAAGGGCTGAACGGCATGCGGGAAGTGTGGAACTGAAAGTGCGCCCCTCAGCCCTGGGCCAGAGGCGGCACATGGCAAGGGAAGCACTTCCGGTGCCTCTGGGAGGGTGATGAGGCCACCCCACCCATCTCCCAGAAGTGCCGGAAATGCCTCCCCCACCACGTGCCGCCTCCAGCCCAGGGCTGAAAGGCGCACCCTCAATTCTGTACCTCCCACGCACCTTCCCTTTCAGCCCTTGGCTAGGCACATGCATGGGAAGAGAAGTGCCCTCGGCGGCACCAGAAAGGGGAGGCAGCCAGCCCACCAACCCGCCCTGGCCACCCACCGGCAGCACCGCTGCCGGCCGCTCCTCCTCCTCTTCTCCTCCTCCTCCTCTTCTAATATATTAGATCACTAAAAAGTAGAAAATTAATGCTGCCTTTTGGCCCACACGGGCCTTCATCAGGCTGAGCAACATCAACTGTGAAAGGTGCAGACAAAACAAAACAGATCCAAAAATCATAGTGTTGTTTTCAAAATGGGGGCTGCAAAGTTAAGACAGAACTGCAAGTCTTAACTTCCACCTCTAACAATGTTGATTGAATTGTTCCAAACTCACTGACAGAAGGCTGTGTTGGCTTGTATCCTACTGATAATCTTGACTAAAAATAGATCCATTGATCAATTGTTAAATAATAAGTCAACAATTATGCAAATCCCATTGAATTGGTGGAGCTACTCTAGCTGGGAATAGCAATAGGATACTGCCTATATATTTTACTCTTATGTATAATGGATATATTTACAAATATTTATAATCATACATGTAAATAAAGACCTAAATGAAATCCTAAGAATGTTTACTAGGAAATAAATCTTGCTGAATTAAGTGGGTACTCACACGCACTAGACTCATCGAATATGGCTAGCATTGTTTTATAGGCAAGACAGTGAAATCACATCGAGTGTCACACATTCACTCCTCCTCCTCCTCCTGTTCCACTCCCTCCAAATCAGAAAGGGCACTCTCTGGGGTACACAAAACCAAGACCATTTAGGACTCTAATAAACGGTTGCCAAAATGACACATTGTGAGTAAAACTGTGAATCACCAACAATTGCACCCCGCCTGCAGAAGCTCTAAATATACTACAATGTAACAATGTAACCCGTTATGAACACTGCTTATATTGCTAATAAAAAGAGTTAGCATTTTAATATCTCATGGCTCACTTATGCTAGCAGTAGGCTCAGCATGCTGGATTTCTCTTTCATGAGCACAAGCAGGATGATCTACTGTCTGCTTTTTGCTCCTTTTTACCTCTCCATTTTCTCAAAACTAGGGTGGGAATGTATGCTCTCTCTCTCCCTCCCCCCTTTTGCGAATGCCAGGGTGTGCACAGCCCGTCCCCACAGCAGAATATTCTTGAATTTTCAGGGTAAATGAACTAAAGCTTATTCTTTCCATGTTCTCAGGTATAGGTTTGTGATGACAAACTTGAACCCAAATAATGTTGGGCAGAGGGAGGCAGCCCTCTCAAGTAGCAGATCTGGAGTGCCAGGAAAAGGTTGTGAACTATTGCTTCTTTGTTTTTGTTGTTATACTGCCAAGGAAATGACTTGTGGGACTTGGATTCATGTGCCAAAATATCTTGGCCAGCGTTGGGTATTTTGAGCCTTGACTTGAGTGGGTGGGATAGGAAACACCACTACTCTGCATCAAGAAGCAAAATATTGTGGGCTAGACTTCTTCATCATCTTAGTTTGCTCTATAAGGTTTCTTCATTTTCAGAACCAGACTCTTGTTTTCACAAGGATGTTTGGCATACATTTCTGTAGCCAACAATAGATCTTTTGCCTATGTCTCCACAATTTAGGCTTCCTTGCTATGCAAACTTAAGAATGCAAGAAATGGTGCATAATGTTTACATACTTCCCCCCTCTAACCATTGAGGCATTGTAAAAAATATGTTGACATAGGCTTTCTTCATAATGGATATCTTCTCAGATTTGTGCATAGAAAAATAATAATCAGTTCAGACACTGGTAAATGAAACAATCCTGTACTTATTGGAAGATTGATTGTGCCTGAAACCACCACCTTTGCTTCCCTTTTATGCTTACGAATATAGTAAAATCCCTACTTACGAAGAAAGTCTGTTCCATAGGCTTTTGCTTAAGTCGAAACAAACCCATAGGAAAAATTATTTTTTTATGTAACTCGAAGCAAACCCATAGGAAAAATGATTTTTAATGTAAATCAAAGCAAACCCATAGGGAAATAAATTTTTACGTAACTCGAAGCAAACCCATAGGAAAAAGAATATTTATGTAACTCGAAGCTAACCCATAGGAAACTGTGTAAATCGGGACATAGTTTTAGCATAAAATCATTATGTAAGTCACTCTGTGCGCTCCGGTGTCTAGTCATGCCTGCCCCATGACCATGGAAATGTCTTCAGAAGCAGACAGCGCTGGCTCTTCAGCTTCGAAACAGAGATGAGCACTGAACCCTAGAGTTGGATATGACTGGCTTTCAAGCAAGGGAAACCTTTACATTTACAAGTCGAATTTTATGTAACTCGAGGCATTTTTAAGTCAGGGTTTTACTGTACTGTACATATAAAAGATATCTGAGAGTAAATAAAACAGAACAACAAAAAAGACAAAAAAAACCACTCTGGCACCTTAAAGACTAACTCTTGTATTTAACTGTGAGCTTTCATGGACCAAGTCCACTTCATCAGACATAAAAAGAGTGAGGCCTCATGGCACCAATTTATACACACATCAAGTACACAGGCACACAGTAATTGGCCAGCTTAACAGAATAGCAACATTGTGTTTTTTTTCAACTAACAAAATCCCCTGTTATTATTCAAACCTGCTGCAAAGCCAAGCCCCCTATTACAAATGGATGCAAAATAAACTTATCGTGCAAGCTGATGTATCACATCCAAAGGGTGGAAGCAACAAATGTTGTGGTACTACAATTTGTCAATGAATAGCATCTATTGATAATAGTTTGAGTGACCCAGGCAAAAGTGCAGCATATAACCACCTGTTAGTTATACATCAAATCTGATAATATCCCAGAAACCCCTGAATGGTATTTAAACCCCTGAAATGTGTGTCCAGCATATGCATGTATGTAATCTCTGCTGTCTCTCTCTGCATTCCAGTTTTGTAATCCCTCTGCTCTAGAACAGCAACCCTCAAGTACATGGCCAAGTATCCAAGTAGATTAAAGTGGTTAGAAACAGGTTTCTGTGTATTGCCACTCTTAACTTATGTCTGACTTATGTCAATTAACTCTTTTAAGAACGTAAGAACAGCCTTGCTGGAACAGGCCACAGACCATCCAGTCCAGCATTCTGTCTCACACAGATGCCTTCACCTGTTTAGGATTCCCTGGAAATAGCATTGAGAAATATCCTGCCTATCTCTCCAACCTGGAAGTTGTGCTCAGAGATTGTCCTGTATGGCCTATGTAAAGCGCAAAGCGGCTTCTCCCCCCCCCCCTCTTTTTTTTTTTTTGGCAAAACATGGCATAAATCACATTAGCAGACAAACAAGTAAAATTTCCCTTAATGTGGTGTTGTTGGGTCCACTAATGCTGCTACCAGAGTAAATATGGGGGCATAGCTGGCATCTGGGTTAAGTTCCCATCTCTGCTTCACTGTTGTATTTACTTGAGATTGGGAGGTTGTCTATAGGCAAGTAGGGATCTGCCACCAAGAGCTTGGGGAAGCATGGCATTCTTGTCCAAGATGGGTTGGAGATCTTTTATGATTCATGTTAGAGGTCTTAATTTAAGGCTGAATTTGACAACCAAGGGTGTTTGGTTGTTTTCCCTTCGGAGGCTGTCCTGCAGTAGGTTAGCTCTGGGCATTTGTCTTGCACAGTTGATCTGCTCCTTGACCACATTGGATGGGTACTTGTTGTGTATGGATTGTAACTATATACTTGTGCCTTTAAAGATGAATGTAACCGGTTCTACAGGAAATGCATACTTATCATAGCTTCCATTGAGACATTGTATCCAGCTGCATAATAATGCGAACTGCTACCAGTGGTGGTAGACGTGAGCATC
This sequence comes from Bradypodion ventrale, assembly GCA_035047345.1. NCBI lineage: Eukaryota > Metazoa > Chordata > Lepidosauria > Squamata > Chamaeleonidae > Bradypodion > Bradypodion ventrale. The sequence continues at coordinate 304,165,578 of JAWDJE010000001.1, forward strand.
CAGCTCACATGGTTCATATTCCCCAATCACCCCGGCTGCGGGAAACCTTCCCGCCACAAATACACCTGGACAAGAGGGGTGTGTCTCAGGATGACATCTCTCTGACAGTAGCCAATGGGTTACCGTGTAACCACATTCAAATGTATAGTGACTGTATAAAAAGAGCTGTACCTCCGCCATTACCACGTGTTCGTACTGTACTCCATGCAATAAAGATGTGTTAAGCCAGACTACGGCTGCCTCCATTGTTTTGGTCAATGAACACCAAATTGGCGACAAAGGTAGGATATGGCATCCCAGAAGTCGAAGACTTCTGAATTCGACGTGAGACATCCCAAACGATGGGATCTATATGAGCTACATTTCTGAAATGCGATGGATGCTGCCGATGTTACCGATGAGGGAAAGAAATAGTCCCACCTCCTCACAAGTATCGCTTTCCCCACACTGGAGCTGCTGGTTGGCCTCCTGGTGCCAAGAAAAGCAGATGTGGTACCCCTCAAGGAGATCCTAACAGTCCTGTGGGGACACTTCAAGCCAAAGGGGACCTTCTTTCCGGCCCGAGTAGCATTCCTGAGGCGAGACCAGCACCCGGGTGAGTCCGTGGGGGACTACGTGGCGGCCTAGCAAGTAGCGGCCGGCCCGTGCGAGTGGGAGAATTTAGACATGATGCTCAGGGACCGGCTGCTGACGGGTCTATGGGACGAGGAGACCCAGAGGAGGTTAATGCAGCCGGGCCTCGACCTGACCCTCAAAGACGGGCTGAGCGAAGCCCTGGCTGCTGAGGCTGCGAGGAGCGGGGTAAAGATATTCAGAGTACGGCCCCCAGCTCTAGAGGGGTCGGCTGTCATGGTGCAAGCCACATGGCGCACTCCGCGGGCACCGAGGAGCCCCCCATCGTGCCCAGAGACATCTTGCTCCAGTGAGGACGACAACGTCCGAAAGGTACAAAAGAAGTGGGCAGAGGGGAGGAACCACAGGCAAGGGGACCGCCGATGCGACGGCTGTGGAGCATCCCACAACCGAAGCAAGTGCCCGTTTAGGAAAGCCGAGTGCCACAACTGCAGCTGGCGGGGCCACATCGCCAAGATGTGCAGACGTCCGCGAGGCAAGAGCAGGGGTCCAGAGGAACTCACCCCATGGAACACCCCACAGAGGCAGGATGGCGTAGGCAGAGTCTTCAACGACTGCGACCCAGAAGCGCAACGCGTATACCGAATGGCCCTCGAGGACGACGACGTGGCCATCCACAGTGTGTCCTTAGGACACCCCCATTTTTTTGTTGAGGTACTGTTACAGGGGGTCCCAGTTAGAATGGAAATAGACTCAGGGTCATCATACTCCATTATTTCCCAGAGGGAATTCCTGCGCATTCCACCAAATAAGTGACCCAAACTCAAGGCCCTAAAGACTCAGCTGTGGGATGTTCAAGGGGGAATTCATGGTACAATTCAAATGCCACAGGGAGAAGCTGCCCCTAGTAGTCCTGAAGGAGGGGGTTGTTGTCTCTTGGGAACACAGTGGTTTAGGCCCCTGGGAATGTCAATAGAAGGGATCCATGCCGTTGGGTCTGACCCCATCCAGGACATTTGCAGTGCACACCCGACAATATTCGAAAAGGGGCTCGGGAAATTCAATTGCCCCCCAGTTTCATTTGATTTGGACCTGGAAATCCGGCCCATTCGGCTCAAGCCCAGGAGGGTCCCATTCACCTTCAAAGACAAAATAAAAGCAGAATTGGACAAATTGGTGGGCCAGGGTTTTTTGGTTCCAGTGGACTCTGTGGAGTGGGAAACTCCTATAGTGACTGCTTCGAAGCCTAACGGGGAGGTTAGGACCTGCGCAGATTATAAATGTACGATAATGCATACCCGGTGCCGGTTGTTAGCCACCTATTAGCCACGTTGCACGGGGGAAAGTACTTCGCAAAATTAGATTTGGCGCAGGCGTACCAACAGCTGACCGTAACTCCAGCTGCCACTGCTGCGCAGACAATTGTAACTCACAAGGGGGCTTTTAAGGTCACGCACCTACAGTTTGGCGTAAATTTGGCTCCTGGGATTTTTCAGTCCTCGTGGAACGTCTGCTTAAGGGGCTCCCCAGGGTCCTCCCATATTTTGATGACATGTTGATAACAAGAGGGAGCGTGCCAGAACTGGCTAAGAGGTTGGACAAAGTTCTATTTTTGAAAAAACAGGGTTGAGTTTGAAGAAAAGCAAGTGTGTGTTCCTAGCGAGGGAAGTCAAGTTCCTTGGGTTTAAAATAACCCCTGATGGAGTAAAGCCCTCTGAATCAAAGGTTGTGGCCATCCAAAATGCCTCTCGCCCCACCGCAAAACCGGAGTTGCAGTCATTCCTAGGGCTCCTGAATTTCTACCATTCCTTCCTGCCTAGGAAAGCATCGGTTGCGGAGCCACTGCATAAGTTACTTAAGAAGGATGTGGTTTGGCAGTGGGGAGACAGTCAGGAAAATGCATTTAAAGAATTGAAGAGGCTTCTATCCTCAGAAGCGGTCCTGTCCCACTTTGACCCCAGAAAGCCCGTAGTTCTAGTATGCGATGCCACACCAGTGGGGGTAGGGGCAGTACTGTGCCACGTGTTAGACAATGGGCGGGAGGCCCCAGTCGTGTTCTACTCTAGATCGCTATCAAAGGCAGAGTGCAATTACACGCAAACGGACAGGGAGGCTCTTGCCATAGTTGCGGGAACAAAGAAATTCCACGACTTCCTGTAGGGTCGAGCGTTCACTGTTGTGACTGACCACAAACCCCTACTAGGCATCTTCACCACAGGCAAGCCCACGCCACAGATTCTGTCCCCCAGAATGCTTCGATGGGCTATCTTTCTCAATGCATACCAGCACACGCTGGTCCACCACCCGGGGAAAGACATTAGCCATGCAGATGCTCTTTCCAGGTCCACAGCTAGGAGACCCTAAGTGCGAGGTAGAAGGAGACCACCCCCGATAGTCCCCGCAGACCTCGCCAAAGCCACGGTAAAGGATAAGACTCTTTCTCGAGTGAGCTCCTGGGTTCAGAAAGGGTGGCCAATAGTTTCGCCTGGGGAGGAATTCACGGCTTATGTTAGGAAAAGGGATGAGCTTTCCATAGAGAGGGGCTGCATCCTATGGGGCCAGCGGGTGGTTATTCCCGAGTCTTTGTGCTCGAAAATCCTCAACCTATTACACGTCAGCCACCCCGGGATCGTTCGCTCTAAAGCGCTGGCCCAAAGCTAGTTCTGGTGGCCCCAAATGGATGCTGATATAGAGCACATGGTCGGCACTTGTGAGGGGTGCTAAAGTTCTCATCCTGAGGAGTCACAACTTCCCCACAGAGAATGGGACACTGCCCAGGGGCCATGGTCTCGGGTACACATCGATTTCACAGGTCCTTTCAGAGGCTCCCTTTTTCTGTTAATAGTGGATGCATACTCCAAGTGGTTGGAGGTTATCCCCATGTTCAGCACCTCCTCAGCCGCAACAGTAACGCAATTGCGTGAGGTGTTTAGTTGTTTCGGGATACCGGACGTACTTGGGAGCAACAACGCCACTACTTTCACGTCTGCAGAATTCCAGGCATTCATTGAGAGAAACGCCATTCGGCACATCACCTCCACCCCTTTCCACCCCACCACAAATGGTCAGGAAGAACAACTGGTGCGAACTACAAAGGAAGCATTGCGGCGGATGGGCCCCAGAAATCTGAACCGGCAACTGTGCCAGTTCCTGCTGTGCTACAGGGTGATGCCACTGGCATCTGGGCTCTCGCCTGCAGAGCTCCTCATGCGCAAGAAACCCACAATGCTTCTGACTTGGTTGGATCCAACCACGGTGGAGGATAAAGGGAGGAACATAGAATTGGGAAGCACCAAAAGTTTTGGAATAGGAGAGACTGTGTATTGTAGAAATTACGTGGCCACAGGGCCAGCCTGGGTCCCGGGGGTAATCATTGAGCAAACGGGGCCAGTATCGTACTGTGCAGAGACCAGCACAGATCTACTCTGGAGAAGGCACGCCGACCAACTGAGGCGAAGGGTTACCGAAAGGCAGGACACTGAAAACCAGCCCCAGAATTCAGCATTAGGGTTCTCCCCTGCCCATTTATTCCAAGGGGGAGACACAGGGTACCCCTCGGGTTCGAATGCAGAGTGTCGGTCATCACCTAGGGAGGAGGGGGTTGATACAAATCCATATCTTGGGGACACAACAGATACCTTGTGTCCTGCCTTTTATACTGTCCAGGCACAATGCAACCTGGGGAAACCCCCAATACCTCATACAAAGTCACTGTGACTTTGTATGAGGCATCTTTTTTCAAGGAATTAGGCGATGTTGTATGAATTACCTCAAAGCGGACTTTGTATGAGGTATTACTGTATATTGATCAGTGGGCTTGTGATATAGTGTGGTACTAAGATGTCCATTTTGCAGCTTCACAGTGGTGTCTAGAAGATTTATTTGTTGTGTAGACTGGTCCAAGCTGAGGTTGATATTTGGATGAAAGTTGTTGAAATCCTGCTGGAATTTCTCTAAGGTTTGCTTTCTTTGGGCCCAAATCCATTTTCAATAGGGGATCAGTTTTATTTACACTCAGATATGCTTGCACAGACTAACATGGCTACCACTTCATACAATAGATAGCTATGAACACAAGCATCTTTTCAATACTAGTCTCTGATGGTGATTTCCAAACAGAAAAGAAAGAGCAGGTCCTCAGCTACAAACTCCTGAAGAACCTGCCTCCAGCTGCTTGTGCCTTAAGCTCAGCCTATCTCTGTATAGCCTTAATAGAAAATCATTTATACAAACAGAGGAAGGATGAGAAGCTGACATTTAATCTTTAAAAAAAAGATCAAAAAGTCCCACATGGTGATAGTCCTGACACTGTGAAGATCTACTTTTAATTTTGCATTCTTATTCCTTGGGTGCTTTCTGATTCCAATACCATGTCAAGTTTATAGACCCTATTTTCTTGTTATACTAGACTTGTACAAAAAAAGTATCTCCACATAGGTTAAACTAATTCCCTTTGTTTTGCCGTAGTTGTCATAATTGGCCTTTGACCAATTTTGAAAACCCATTAAGATCTATACTAGTCATCTGCCAAGGACTGTTAATGTTCACTAATAATCAATAGCTGAAGTCCTGTTGCTGAACAGTATGACAGTCGACTGTCATGAAACCATCTTTGGGTGAGGGGTGGGGATTAAGAGCTTCCTATCTCCAACCAGGTTCCACTTGATCCCTAGGGATTCTCTTCATCCTGGGAGAATACCACAAAACAGGGAACTGTCCTGTCATTGAGACCAGCAAAAGCAGTTTCTTGATGTTAAAGGCTTTCCCCACATCCCAGGGCTTCCAACAGGTTCTCCATGAATCAAAAAGGATCCCTGGGAGTCTTGGAATTAGGTGATTTAGTATTCTTTTCATGGAAAAGAGCTAGGGAAAATTTTGGTTTTGGTTTTTGGACTACAGCTCCCAGAATACTCCCCAAACAGAATGGTCAAAAATAACATTTCTAAGTTCAAAACAGTGAAAATGTCTGAATCAGGTAAGAATTTTAAAAGAACTCCAATTCACTATAGGAAAATGTCTCCTAACGAGACACTTGATGCATAAAAAGGTATGTGAACAAAATGTTTGAAGGCCCCATCTAGTCTAAGAAACATGAGGAGGACATAACAACAGCCTAGCTGGCTCTAGTCCAGGACTCTGTTCCCACAATGGCTAATCAGATGCCTACAGGAAGCCCACAAGGGGGACAGGAGCGCAACAACACCCTCCCACTCCTGTTCTCCAATAACTGAGACTCTGATGTCTATTGGTTCTCTGGTAATAGAAGTAAACAGCTATCATAATTAGCAGACCTTGATAACCTTATTCTTCACATGTAAGATGAATCCCCCTTTACACCTGTCCAGGTTTGTGGCTATCACTATAAGTTTACAGGAGGGGAGGGGGAATCAAAGTTTCAAACAAGTGTTGTGTAAAGTAGCTCTGTTTAGATAATACTGAAATTCCCAGCATTCAGCTCCATGGATAACTCCAGGTTCTATGATCATGAAGGGAAAGCACACAGCCTGGCAGTTTTCTGCATATCATATAGACCTCTCCTCACTGACTTGCCATTTTTCTCAGTTAAAGAGCCCCAAATGTCATGAACTTTCTTCACACATACAGGTAAGTTGCTCACCTTGATCATTTTGGTTGCCATCCTGAGCACCTAGTCTATGTTTCAGTGGCCAACAGGTGTGAACAGATCAATCTAAACCTTTTACAAGTTACATGTCCAATCATGAGTCTTTTTGCTCCCCCTTAAAAGCACAGACATAAAATTGCATTTAAACTGGATGCATATTCTCTACTCTGTATTTCTCTCTAACATGGACATTTCTGCACACAGTTCTTGAGATGAGAACTGTATTGCCAAACTCAGTGAAGTGCAACAATCAAAAGATAACTGGGTTCTGATTGGATCTAATCTGTCAGGGATGTACAGGTTAGTTTAGTTTTCTTAAAATGTTTTTAATTCATTCAGCTTCAGGATTACACTGTATCTGGGGGGAAATCTTGAAGCAATTTATAGTGAGTTTAAAAAAGGGAAAGAAATACAAAACAGTGAAAATGTCCAAATCAGTAATTAATTTGAAAACAGGAACTAAAAAATTGTGCTAGAATAGATCAATTGGATCAGTGAAGTTTCCAATGGGCCTAATTTCATTGCAACTTACTAAACTAAGCAAATCAAATCAAATTCTTTATTACGGCCGATGGCCAGATACGTAAACTAAGCAACAGGATGTTAGCCAATTGCGGGATCTGCGAGCACGATTGGCATAACTGTCCCTCACAGTGGTCACACTGGGCGAGGCAGACCCCTGGTCACTGACCTCTGTGAGTACAGAAATTGGGGAGCGGATTAATAGTCATAGGATTGATTCACCCATATCTGACCTGACCGGCAGTTCTGCTGAGGGAAGCTGAATCGCTAAACTCCCGTTAGACACTAGGCAATTACACACTTACAGATCAGCCCAAGCCCGAGTGCAAATAGTGGCCATGTTTACCCTTTTGTAAGCCACGAACAATGGACTTCCCCTGTCAGTGTTTGCCCTAGTTAATTAACTTCCCCAAGAGAGATTCCCAATTAACCCGGGTAAATGGGTGATGTGATTTTTCTGTCAGATGACGATTCTATCACACGCTGCCTTGAATTCCTATATAAGATGATGATTTTCCCTCAATAAACCACTGGTCTTCGCTCCATCTTGTCTCGTGTCGTTCCTTGACCAGTCTCCCCCGGGACCTCACGGCCGCCCCGCGGCCCCAATCCAACATCTGGTGACCCCGACGTGATCCTACCCGAGAGTAAGCGGTCAACGTGGTCCGGTTCTACGCTAGAACCGTGTCCGATCACCCCGGAGGACAGCGCGGCAGCCCGGTCGGAAAGCCAGCCGATCGGAAAGACAGTTCCACGATGAGGCATTTCAGAGAGGCATTCTACAGCTTGCTCCGGCTTTCGCGGCGGCTTGCAGCACGGAAAAACGCATTCCGCTCAGGGTCGGCTGTGAACCCCTGACAGCGCAGAGGCCACCGAGGGCCTGTGGCGGCAGTCCACGCTCCGAGCTCTACCCAGAGATTTGTCACGCAAAACCTATTGCCTGAACTTCAGACGCGTCGAATCGTCCCGAGAAGGAGACTTCAAAGGACCCGGCAGGTAATATGGGGACTTGTCCTCAGCGGCAACGTCCGTCCGCTAGTCAAAGAATTCATGAGGATGAATTCAAAATCCTGGCCAGGGTATATCAGATAAGCTTTCACAGTGGAGAACTAGCGCGGCTTTTGGTGTTCTTGAGGGAACACTGCCTGCTTTACCCAGAAGTAGGTACGTTATCCCTTCAGCTCTGGGATCAGATAGGAGTCTGCATTCAGCAACCCCCGAAAGCTCCAGATGGCGTAATTCGCACATGGAGCAAATGTAGGAAACTCTTAGCAGAGGTGGACCCAGTCCGGTTAGAGGCCAAAGAACCCCCAGCGTCAGCAGAGCCATCGGCGCCCACGGCGCTCTATCCGTCATTTCAGTTTAAGCAGAGTAGCGTAGGGAGCTTTCCCTCGGTGACAGCTGTAGACGTCACCGGTGGAATGCATGGAATGGGGAGCGCTGGCGCTTCTCTGATAGCTACAGGTTCCTGAACTACCAAGAGTGCCCTTCAGCGCACAGTTGAGGAAGAGATCAGGAAGGGGGAATTGCCAGCAGAAGAACTAGCTGAGCTTAGTCAGATTTGTCCAATTCGCTTGGAGGTAGATGCCCTCACCGGGCAGCAGCAGATAGTTCATTCACCAGTCCCGTATAAGCTCCTTATGGCTATACGGAAGGCCATTTCAGAGACAGGACTACAGAGTCGCTTCACTAGGGGCACGCTTCAGCAAGTGTGTGAGAACACGATGTTCATCCCGCATGACTGGAAAGCCGTCATGCGGATGATGCTCAACCCCAGCCAGTATTTGCTATGGGACAGCGAGTATCGCCTCGAGGCTCAGGCAAGGGCTGCCAGGATGGGGGGGGGCAATAATTCCTGACCAGTTATATGGTTCAGGTGCCTTCGAATCCATCGATGCGCAGACCGCCCTGCCACTCGCCACCCTTCAGTTGTCAGCAGAGACGGCCTTCAGGGCTTTTCTCAAGGTCCCAGCGACTGGCAAAGCAGCCAAAAATTACACCGCACTGGTCTTCGCTCCATCTTGTCTCGTGTCGTTCCTTGACCAGTCTCCTCCGGGACCTCACGGCCGCCCCGCGGCCCCAATCCAACAGCCAATGAGTCTGGGGAAGAGTTGAGTGAAGAAAAAGGTAATTAACAAGTGACTCAATCATAGCACATTGCCTTCCAAATATGTGGAGGAGGCACTCCAAAAGGTAAGGGAACACGGAGAAGGTATGCTTCTGGATTGTCATCTAATGGCAAGCAAGAGAACCGACTACAACATCAAGTAAAGCAGGTCACCAGGTGCAATGGGGATGGGGGGGGGGTGTCTCTCCCTCATAGCAAGTGCAGCTCTGCTACCAGTCTTACTACCAGACTGGTATTGGAAATGTTTTTAAAAGGTTTGGGGTAGCTGGGAATGGCTTAGAAGTAAGTTGGTTGTAACAGAGGTGGATTGCTTGGCTTATTTCTCAATTAATCTGATGTGAAGTGAAAGAGCTTCTACCTTTCTGATCCATCTCCTCTATAACATATGCTTTCTGAAATGCAGCAGCAAAAACTGTACAATGCATTTCTAACCTATCTTTTAGCAAATGTTATTAGCAGTGGATGCTGAAAGAACTCAGCAAGAGAACGACCCTTGACATCCTCTGTACTAATATGTGCCTCAAGTCCTCCGGCTCAGATCCACGAAGAGCTTTATGGCAAGAACAAACATCCTTGAAGGTAACTAAGAGCAAAAAAGGAAATTAGAAGATGGAGGAACTCACTGAGCAAGGTACATAATTATAGCTGAAAATCTCAATTTCCCCTATGTCACTTGGAGGACCCCTGAATAGGCTGAAGGTTGGAGTCCCTAAATGCAAGACCAACATGCTCAAGTGGGTACAGCTGGTGGACAACAGTGTGAATATGGATGGAAAGAAGCAGGAGCAGCAGCAGCAAATAACATACATTGTTCAGTCCTGCTCCCTTTCCTATATGTTTGCATTTTAAGACTTTGCATCTTTGCACTATGGCAGTATACTGAGGTTCTGGTTGCCTGGGAATAAGCTTCAGAGAACTCAATGAGAGTACATTTTGGGTAGACACATACAGTACTGTATTGTTATGAGTTGTGTTCAGTGACCTACTCACTAAATCCCCCGTCCTCTTTGTGTGCGTGTGCCCCCCTCCAACCTGGGAGATTTTAAAAAAAAAATCGGTTGCCCTTGAGAATCCCAGGAGGGCTGAATTTTTCAATTGCGCACAACAAGACTTCAGCTTAGCATTTCTGAGCATATGCAGAGCATTGCTCCACCTCTGACATTGACAGGTTTTGTTTCACCCCTGGAACAAGAGGTCAGCCTTTCCCAGGCTTTATTGATGGCTTTGTTCCCTTCCTGTCAACAGCAGCCAACCTCCCGCAGCAGAGCAACGTCCGAGACCTTTCTATCGCACAGCTACATGGGGAACAAGCCCCATCGCAGAGTCTCTTTCCACGCCCACACAAAGGCAGCGGTGGCTATAAAGCCATGATGGCGAACCTTGGCACTCCAGATGTTCTTGGATTTCATTTCCCAGAAGCCCAAGCCCTTGTGAATCCACACAAATAGGTTTACTGTGCTTCATCTGGTCTGCTCTGCGCCGCCCTCATCGCTCCCGGAAGTGGAAGTAAAACGACCTGTACGGAGGAAGGGTTAACCCAGAAGAGCCTTAACCAACCGCACAGGCACGTTTTACTTCCACTTCCGGGAGCGATGAAGGCGGTGCAGAACGGATGAATCGCAGCAAACCCATTCATGTGGATTCACAAGGGCTTGGGCTTCTGGGAATTGAAGTCCAAGAACATCTGCAGTGCCAAGGTTCGCCATCACGGCTATAAAGCTTTCAGTTCTGTGGCGTTTGACGCTTCCATAACGCCCCCCCCCCCCCACTTCCTCCCGCCTTCCTAGGTTCGCGCCTCCACGCATGACGGGACGGGTCGCCTCACAGGGCGCGCTCCCTAGAGAGCTTGGCTAGCCTCGGCCTTGGGGCGGCGCCGGCCCTTGGGTTTAAAACCAACTTTCACACGCGCCCCAAGTTTCGCCATTCTTCGCCGGTTCCACCGGTTGAGCGCCCCGCCCCGCCCCACGTCCAGGGGAGTCTTCCTCGCGCGTCCCCGCCGCTTCTTCGGGTCTAGGTCTTGCACGTCGCCCCGCGTTTGCATTTTTACCTCAGCCAGGCCCGCAGGCGTTTTGCCGCCCCCCCCCGGGGGGCCTTGTGGCTCTCTGTGTCTCCTCATGATAGGGTCCTCGTCCTTCCCACCTCACCACCCCTTGTTCCCCGCCCAGCCGGACTCCGCCCTCACTTGTCTCCCTCTCTCCCTCGCTGCTTGTTTTGGCGTGTTTGTGGCGGGTTAACCGCGAGGCTATTGCCCTCCTCGCCCGTCGGGCACCTCGTTAATGCTTAACCCCGAGGCGCTGCTGACGGCGGAGCGCCCAAGACCAAGTCTCCCCGTCTGCCGAAAGGAGAAGGAAGGCGCCTCCTGTGGCTGCTGCTTGCCACCTCGGCTCCACGCCCCCGCCCCGGACGCCCCAGAGATCCCGCGATGAAGGTGAGTGGCAGCCAAACAGGGGAGCCCTGTCGGTCTTTTCCGCGCGCGGGAGCGGCGGGAATGCGCCTCGCTTTGGGTCTCCTCCGAAGGCGCGAGGCTCACGTGGTGCACTGGGGGCGGGGGGGGGAGGGCTGACAACCGTGGGCCAAGGGCTGCTGCCTCACTGGTGGTGGTCCATGTATAGCAGGGGCGCCCAAACATTTCGGTGCGGACCGGTCACATGGTTCAGGGGTGCCCAAACTATGGCCCGGGGGCTGTTTTCAGCCCCTGACGCCAATTCATCCGGCCTGCACCACCCTCGTTGCTCCCAGAAGCGGAAGTAAACTGCGCCCATGTGAGCACGGTATACTTCCGCTTCTGGGAGTGACGAGGGTGGCGCTGGCCGGATGAATTGGCATCAGGGGCAGAACCTGGCCCCTGGGCCATAGTTTGGGCACCCGTAAGAGAGTTCTATCTCCCCTCTCTCCCTCTCTCCCCCCCTCTTTCTCTCCCTCTCTCTCCTTCTCTCCCTCCTTCTCTCTCTCCCTCTCCCCTCCCCCCTCTCTCCCTTTTCCTCTCTCCCTTTCTCTGTCTCTCCCTCTCTCCTCCCCCCCATGCAGTTCAGCTGTTCGCCATTAGCGCAGCTGAGGAAACTCACGTGGTTCTAATTCATCCAATAATTAACTAGCACAGGAAACCTTCCCGCCACAGGTGAACTATATCAGGTATGCAGTAGTCAGAAAGACATCACTGATATTGTAACCAATGGGCGCCTTCGGGCAAGACTCAAATGTTTCAGGTAACATATATAAAGAGGCAAGGCTCCACCATTGCCTCATGTACAGAATAACCATGCTGAAATAAAGTTGCGTTTAGCCCATCTGCCGGCTCATGTGCAGTCAACCTGCTTACATCAAACTCCCTCTCCCCCCTCTCCCTCCCACTCTCTCTCTCCCTCTCTCCTCCTCCCCTCCATGAAAAGACAACATTTGGGGTGGCTTGCTAAGGCTGAGCTGTCCAACCCGGAAATCGTACATTACCGTACAGGCTGCACAAAAATTACCGTACATTACCGTGTGGGGTTCGCGCATGCACAGCCCCATACTGGGCGGAGCCTGGATGAGCGTGGTTTTTTTATATATTTATGAGGAAAGAAAATGGAAGTAATTGTTTTTTTCATTTTGACCCAGGACAGAACCGGAAATAATCTTTTTTATTATTATTTTTCAAAAATTACTGAAAATTACCCTACATCTCCATACGGTAGTCGTACATCGTACGGAGGGCCAAATTACCGTAGCGTATGGTAATTACCATACAGGTTGGCAATGGCGACAGCATGGGTTGGGGTGGGGGCGGAGACGGGCTGTTAGCTTAGGAGGGTTTTCACCCCTCCTGGCCCCCCTGGTTACAGCCCTGCCATGTCACCTGGGATCCTAGGTTGGGGAGTCAACTTCTGGTCACAACTGAGCTGATAGACACACCAGGTGATGATGAGCCAGTCCCTTTCTCAGCCTGACACACCTTTGGCAAGGTTGATACTGTGGGGACAGGGTGGGAAGAAGAAGAAAGGCCACCTAGGCTGCCTTGAGCTTACTGGGGGAAAGGTGGAATGCCGGTGGAATTAATGCACTCTTAATTGAAAGGGGTGGAATAATTAGAATTAAGCAGGCATGAAGAGAGTGCCTCTCTTAACTGCGAATTCATCATAAGTGATTTTATCCACACCTCTGGAATTAGCGATATAGACTTTAACTCTCACTAGTGGTTAAGACACTGAGCTTGACCACCTTGGTCAGCAGTTCAGGACCCAAGTATTGCACATCAGTTCCTGCCAACTTAGCAGTTTGAAAGTAAGAAATTGCAAGTAGATAAATAGTACCACATCATTGGGAAAGGTAATGGTGCTCCGTGTGCTCCGGAGTCAAGTCATGTCTGCCACATGACCATGGAAACATGCAAATGCAAACAGCCCTGGCTCTTTGGCTGGACATGAAGGTGAGCACTGGCCCCTAGAGTTGGACATGACTGGCTTTCGAGCAAGGGAGATTTTTTACCTTTACCTGTACTTTAAAAACAAAGGAGACCAGCAATTTATTTCAAACATACCTATTGACATACACTGGTACCAAAATCCTGTCAGTTTATTTTAAGATAAACCATAAAGAACTTTCTCATGTGCAGTGTATGCCATTTGTCTTCTAGATCTACAGCTGCTGTTGAATGCAAAATCCCATGACCCTTCACCGTCAGCTCTCCATGGTACTACCAATAAGAGTTTTAATCCACAAACATCTAGAGAGCCAGACATGCCTCACCGATTTTATGGGGAAAATAAAGAACCCACTTAAACTACCTTGGTTGATTTCATTATCTATTCTTTGATCATCCTTGCCAAGCTGTAACCTTGCTTTCCTCCATTTTCTTTTTGCTGGAATGGTGGGGGTTTTTTTGGCATGTTCTCCAAGTGCTGCGCAAGATCCTTCTCAAAAAAAAAAAAAATTCTGGAAGTCCTGATAGGTGGCACTTTCATGATTTTTTGCAGGCAAGGAAAAGGGAAACTACATAATGATACCTTGTGATACATTTGCAAAATTTGAGCATATAGATAACAAATTTAAGATTTGGGAGTAAGTGCCCCTTGTCCCCATGCTGAGTTCCCATGGGCTGCATGAATGTGGCAGAACTATAATGTTTTCAAATTAAAAATGAAAACTAAGTTTTGGCATTAAATCCTGAGAAAACATTCCCTGAAGTGAGAGGGAAGGGAAGTGATTTGATCCTCATAGTGGTGTGATGGAGTAGATATAGGCACAGTATTTTAGGAGGTAAGATTGGGGGCAGACAAAACAAAGTGCTACTTCACACAGCACAGTTTAAACTCTGGAATTTGCTACACACGGTCTGGTAATGGTATAATAATTTTGTGTCAGAAATTATTCTGGGTTGAAAGGATTTTTGCTGGAGAAATTCCACTCAGGGACACCTGAATGAGGCTCCTTTCTTGTCCCCAAGATCTTTTCCCACCAAAGTGGTCCCTATTTATCTACCTGCAATTTTTTGCTTTCAAACTGTTAGGCTGGCAGGAGCTGGGACAGAGACAGGCGCTCAAACCGTCATGCAGTACCCAGGTCTCAAACTGCCAACTTGCCAACCTTCCAGCTAACAAGGCAAGCTTCTTAACCACTGAACCACCACAGCCCCAGTGGCAATGTTAATCTCCTTAGGTAGCAATTGTACAAAACTGCTAGTCAAAGATGGCATGCCTTTGAATGCCCAGGCAGGGAAACAACATCCAGAGTAAACTAGTGCTTGTAAGGTTGGGCTGTTGGGGAAACAGGATGCTGGAGAACTCTGGTGATGGTTTTCTCTCTCTCATGCTTCTAATTTCTTTCTTTGTTTATTTACAGACTGTATGGAAATGCCTGCTTGGAATCCTTGGGGTTGCAATTCTTATTACAGCCATAGTCGTTCCTATAGTTTTGTTGACAAAAGAAAGTAAGTTTGTAGTGTTAATAATTTCTTAATAGGGCATAGGATAGTTCAAATGGGTTGGAGCACCAGGATTAGGACCTCAAATCTCTGGAGTGCTCCTGGGGAAGAGGCCAGCTGGGAAAACATGAAAGGGATGTCATTGTTCATGGGATTACAAGACTGTGGTATTGGAAAACTGCATACTCCAGAACACTATCAAAACTCCTCTGAGAACATAATATCTAGAAAATCCTGTATGAGTCACTACAACTCAGAAATGATGTGATAGCAAACAATTAATTAACAGGCAGTAGTGAGTAAGTTGGGAAACTTTCCCCAACTGGAGCAGAAAGCTTCCTGTTACTTAAAAGTGACTATACTGCATTTTATTTGGCGTTATGTTAATATACAGTATAACTAAAAGGTTAATAATGGTTCTAGTTAATTCCAGGAGCACGTTTGTTCTGAAGTGCAAATGACACATGGTATTATTGTTAAATGTTTTAAATGAAAGATATGTCCTATTCATACAAAACGAAGGGGCAGCATATTTTACAGTGATGCAAGTGAGACCTGCAAAATGCTCTCATGCCTATAATTGATTGATCCAGGACTTTTAATTTAGTTGTTATCTGTGAAAGACTTCCCAGCAAGGCAGGTCAGAGTACAGTACATGGAAAGAGGTTTGTAGGTGATTTGTTCATGATAAACTTTCCTCATTCCTCGTCTGCATGTCTTTTTAAAGGTTATAAACTTATCATGTCGCTTCTTTTCCTCCAGAAGATTAGGGCGAGTACTCCTTTAAACTCACAGGACACAATTCAGTTAGCTGATCCAAGCATCAGAATGTCTTTGGTCAGCAGAATGAGAAGGGAGTTATTAGATTTAGGAGGAGAAAAGCCTCTTGCAGAACCTGCATGCCCTGGGAGGACTTTATGGTTTGGGGAAGATGTGTATTACTGCCAAGGGTAAGATGAGAAAATATTCTACTCACAGGTCTGCTCATCATACCTGATTTAGTTTTCAAAGCTGCATTTTTCAGTTGGAGTCAGTTATTTGGAGAGTTTGCATTATGCATACAAATGGAAAAGAGACTTCTGACATCCCAATAACTAAATAATTTATTGTAGCATTTATTTATTTATATTTATACCCCATCCTTTTGGTGCAAAATCATATTAAAAATCATCTCACAATAAAAACACAAGAAAAAAAACACCACAGGAAACAGCCAGATGGCATAAAAAATCTTGAAACGTATAACAGTATTCAAATTAAAACTACCAGCAGCAGTAAAAATTAGGTAATATCATTTA
This sequence comes from Bradypodion ventrale, assembly GCA_035047345.1. Classification (NCBI taxonomy): domain Eukaryota; kingdom Metazoa; phylum Chordata; class Lepidosauria; order Squamata; family Chamaeleonidae; genus Bradypodion; species Bradypodion ventrale. Next base: position 304,181,621 of record JAWDJE010000001.1, read on the forward strand.
AAAAGAGTCCAGGGTCAACCTTGCCCAATTCTAGTAATTAAAAGGCTTGCTGACACAGGTAGGTCTTAAGACTTAAGTAATTAAGTAATTATCTTTGCAGTGAAGACTAGCTCCTCAGATGAAATCGACTCTTGTCTCTGGTTATTCAAAACTACAGATTTCTCTCCTTTTCTGTAGGACTATTCTTATGCAAGTTGCATGTGAGATGACATTTGAAAAAGATGCAATTTCCATTTCTTCCATAGAAATTACATGAGTGTTGGGTTAATAAGCCTACTGGAATGTATGAGCTGTATGTGTTTCTTAAATCTGTGGCTCTGTCTTACTGTCATTGCAATTTGTAAGAGTAAATGAAGTATAGTTAGTGATAAATATCTTGAACATCATAATGGTTAAGCCCCAAAGGATTGATTTTAAATATTTTATGTAAATTTTAGTTAGAATAGACCAATTGAAATTATTAGTCACAAGAAACTTAAACTCCACTGATTACAATGGGACTACTGTAACTCTGGATCCAACTCTTCTTTCCCCTGCTTTTAAGGAAATTCTTTGCTTATCTTTTGTGCGTGTCACAGAAAACCAGTGAAGCTCCAGTGTAGAATATGAAAACTGAGAGGTAGAATCAGTCTTCACTGTCTAGGGAAGAAAAAGTTATATACTGTATGGCGTTTTACAGGAAACAGTTACAACAGCATTTTAGAAACAATTTGTTAATTCCATTTTTAGAGCATAAAATGTTCCCACATGAAAAAGTGAAGTGAAATTTAAGATTATGAGTCTGTTATTGTGTGCACATGGTTTCACTTACTGGCTATGAGTCTAGGTTTTGCAATAGCAAGAATACAGAAATTCTCTTCTACATGCTGATAGTTTCCATACTTCCGGCATTGACTGTGCAGTGTTGTATATTATGCAGCTATAAACTTTTGTAAAAAATTGTACTTAACCTTCCTTTATGAAAATTAAAAAACTTTGAAAGGACAGTTAGAAAATATATAATGCTGCTAACTAGCTTCTTGAGCTCTTTGCTTCTAAACGCTAAATTAGTTGTGACAGAGCATAGTCTGTGCATTTAAGTACAAATTTATTTTTTATGGAGAAATAAAGAAGTTGCAAGTTTGTATTTCAGCTACTTTCTTAATCAAAGAGATATTCAAGTGCTGATTAAATTTCTGTATGACAGTCTCTGGAATCAGAATAATTAATTTTAATACATAGTAAGGTATATTCCCAGCTCCTTTGTCCAACAATTATCTTATATAATAGAAGAAACACAACAGAGTATTTATGTTTCTCCCATAAATCTCCTATTGTTCGCAAGTAGTGCCTTTTCACATCACATGAATAGATAGCAATCTACAGAGTTGGATATTGTCAGTAGAGAATGCTTTCATGTTTGAACGGGTCAGTTTATGTAACATAAGCATCATGAATAAGCCCCATGATGGTGTAGACCAGGGGTTCTCAAATTTTTCAAGCCATGAGCTGGACCACGCCACCTCAGATGGCCGAGCGGGCCGGACTGGTGGTTCCCCTTGCCATAAACGCTGCCATAAGACATGTCCGCAACTGTCCTAAATGTGTTTACAACAACCATGGACACATTTACAACTGTTTTAAACACATTTACAACAGCCCATTGGCGCATTTACGGTTGTTGCAAATGTGTCTGCTTCCACTTCTGGTGGTGGCAGCAATGACAACATGGGCCACATGAAACATTGCCACGGGCCAGGTCCGGTTTGTGGGCCGTAGGTTGTGAACCCTTGGTGTAGGCAACACTTTTAAGATGTTTATGGAAGAATGGAATCTATTAAACACTGTTCCAAGAAAAAAAAATACAGCACCAATCTTATCATTGGCTTTAGAGATCAACAGCAGGAGAAAAAGAATCAGTTTGTGGCCAAGTAATATATTACAAAAGAAAATGAGAGGACCTACACTGGGCTTTGAATTTTAAGCCCTGTTTAGCTATTATTAAAGTTCTGTATGTAGAGAACACACACTTTGAGGTGAAATTAGCTGCCTCTGTTCCCTCTGTGTTGCTTTTATTGTGCAAAAGTGGCTTCCTGAAGAGGGATAGCTGTTCTATGCATGAAATCTTTCCAATGTTCTGTTGAACTTTCTTGCTATTTGCCTATTTCCCCTTTAAGGCAAGTGTTCATATGAAGCATGGAGGTATTCCTTTTTCCTGTTATTGTCTTGTTATATCTGAGATTGTAGTTAGTTTAAATGACAGCTACTTTTCAATCTACCCTGTACATTTTCCAGTGTTGCAGTCCCCACCAAAGTCCATGATTTTATATCATTTTAGGAAGGTGTGCACTTAATATGTAACTAAAATATAATAAAAAAAGGTAAGTGTGAAATATATTCCAGAGAAAGGGTGTGCATTGGTTGGTTTTAGAATTCTTTTTTTTTAAAAAGCAAGATACAGTTTCTGTTTGCAACATTTCTACTGTAATTTCTTATGAAACAGTGTAAAATGTTTGAGTGCAAACTACAAACACTGAAAAGCTGTATAGAACTCTTGACCCTATTATCTGAATGGACTTTGATCCTGCTTAAGGCTTGAGATTACAACAGCGTTCTTTACTTGTACTTAATGCTGAATGTTGGACCAATGTTCACACAGTGACAAAAGTTATTTATTATGATTACACGAAGGTATTCAGAATTATCTGGATTGCTCAGAGCTATCCACATTATATTTAATAAATAACACATACACATACAGCACGCTCCAGGGTGCGTCTGATTGTGGTTCAGAAATGTAAAAAGTATCCACAATCTTTGAGGAGGATCTTTCTGTGTACCATACCTGTCAAGCGCAGCTCCGGAGATTACAGGACCTGCGCAGAAATGTTCTACGCATTCGTAGAAGGCTTTTACGCATGCATAGAGCGGACCTGCGCAGGTTTCTGCACAGGTCCATTCAATGCATGCATTGAAGGCTTTTACACATGCGTAGAACGGACCTGCGCAGAACCGTTCTGTGCAGCTCACTTCTACGCATGCGTAGAAGGCTTTTACACATGCATAGAAGGCTTTACGCATGTGTAGAATGGATCTGCGCAGAACCGTTCTGCGCAGCTCACTTCTACACGTGTGTAGAAGGCTTTTACGCATGCGTAGAAGGCTTTTACGCATGCGTAGAACGGAACTGCACAGAACTGTTCTGCACAGCTCACTTCTACGCATGCGTAGAAGGCTTCTACGCATCCCCTTCTGCACAGAAGCCTTCTACACATGCGTAGAAGGGTTCTGTGCATGCATAGAAGAGTTCTACGCATGCATAGAAAGGACCTGCGCAGAAGGGATGCGCAGTAACTCCTTTCCCCCCTGCTGCCAAATTACGTGGTAGCGGCAACTCCAGGCGGGAAATGGCGAAAATCGGCACGAAAACACGGGAAGTCCCGGCCAATCCGGGATACTTGACAGGTATGCTGTGTACCCCTCCCCCCATAGAAAACCTGTTAAACCAGAAGAGCTGCGTATTGTCTACCAGTTATTAATGCATGGGGCTCTCTGTGTGGAAATATCTTGAATCTTATTTGATTTTAATGGTGCTTTGTCAGCCAGGTTTTGTGGAGGGCATTGGTACATTGGAGGAACACCACACCATTTGCTTAGAGTACTGTGTAGAGTCTGAAGGAGCAACAGGTAAAAAGATGTTATCTAGGCTGCTAGATCAGGAAAGTGCTTCGCTCATCAGTTGCGTTGATCAGAGTCTGGAGTTTGTTACAGCTGATGCACAGGTTTTTTAAAAAGTAGTTGTAGGCAGATCTCATATTTATAAAGAAGATGTTTGCTTACAGTCTGTGAAGTGAAAGTGGTAAAGGAAATTGAACCTATTTTGCTTTGTGTTTAGTAATGTAGCTGGCATTGATTCCCCAGGTTTTCAGACATGAGTCTTTTTGCCAGCAACTCAACAGTGAGTGTCAGGCAGCGGTTAACTAACCTGACCACCCTGAGGACTAATGGCCTTGGATGCCAAAATCCACAGGGAAGGGTGATGGTCCCCAAATGGATTAAATCCCACTTGAATCCATCTTGATGGAGGGCAGCAGCTTCATCAGTCCTGGCCCTGGGCTGAAGTGGACTTTGTGTGCTGAAAGGGCTCGAGACCAGAAAGTGACTTGCGGAACTGGATCAGTGGTACAGGGGTCACGCTACGATCTAGAAGGTAGATGATAGGCCACTGCATTGTATTCTCAGGACAGGCTTCATGGCTGATCACCATGATGATCACCTATATTTGAATTTGGATGCGGCATTAGAAGAAGGTCTTTCTTAGCCAGATCACATTCTCTTCTGAACTGAACTGTAGACCTTTCAGCAGTGAAAGCATAGTTTCCACTCAGCCACAGTAGAATTGTCTGCCAAGCAACCTACAGTAGAATTGTTGCTTGAATGGTTTTTTTCATTTTCAATTAATCAGTGATCTAGGTATGTCACTTCTGACTATAAGGAAAGCAAATTCAAATTTGCACCATAGATCTGGTAGTCTTTTCAAGGATACAGCAGAATAATTTGATGATGGATTGGAGTCATGCAAGGACAAAGTATGAACAGTGAAATTCTAACATGTACGTCCTGAAATGAATCCCACTGAATGTAATGGGGTTTATTCCCAAGGAAATGTGGACAGTGTTGAGGTTCCCTCCTCCCCTTATAGCACATCACCAAAGTTTTTAGATTAGTTTAATTTGCTAAATTCACCTTTGTTTTTAACTGCAGTTTTTTGTTGCTATTCTTTTTAAAACCCATGGTAAGCTCCCTGAGTTTTAAGCCCCACAAATAAAGGAAAGAGGCAGAATGTAAACTATGAAAAAAAGATAGACATGACACAAATAGAGTGACTATTGAATGATTTAAGTGGCGTAAGCAACTCGTGACCTTTGGATTGTAGGCAGCTCCTGTGGCATTTTTTTTGGCTCTGTGGCACCCCTACATCCCAGTTCTCCATATCCATGATATAATTTTGGGTCTGAGTGTGTGTGTTTTATATATACCGTATTTGCTGGTGTTTAAGACCCACTTTCCCCTCTTAAAATACACTGGAAAAATGGAGTTCATTTTGTACTGTATATAGTGGCCTATAGTGGGCAATTTTGGTAATAACGGGGTGCGTCTTATAATCTAGTGCGTCTTATATGCCTATGGTATATACTGTACAGCCCTTGTACCTAAGAGGCTTGGGAAAAGTTTTTGCCATGCACCAAGATTTGTTGGCCACCAGAGGGTGCAATAGGCTTTTTCATGTTTTTAAACTAAAGTAACAAAAGTCTGCTGCAGTAATGCAAAAGTAATTATTTTTTAAAAAAATTAAGATATGCAAATCAATATTTTTGGCTACACTATTTGCTCTTTAGCTCCTCCCTTAAGGAATATGATGTAAGACAGAGTTGTTCAGGTATCTGAAATCTGACACCATCAGTTTTACTTTTTTTGTTTTTGTTGACAGATACGCCTGATCCCCGTAGGAAATTCACTTTACAGGATTATTTGAATAATAGTTTTCAGTACACATCATACAGTCTACAATGGACTTCAGGTAATGTTAGTCATATGAAGTGAATCTAGCCTGTGGCCTCTCACATGAAATGCACAACAAAGAGCTGTTTGCAAAGTGCATCCAAAAACATGTGTAAATATATGTATGTGTGGATATTTTTAAAGCTATTTTGGGGAGCTATGACTACCAAGGGCCGAAAGGTTCCAAATTTTACATGCCTATTCAAAGACTGACATTGCTAGACATATACAAATCTGTATGTAAGACAAAATGAGCTTTGCTAATAACTACTTGTAATAATGGCAATCATTTGGTAAGCTGGTCTTTCTAAATTCTTCCCTTTCTAATAGAGGTACATGTGTTTCACATGCTATACATCAGCTAAAGAGTCACATATCAAAAAGGTCGACTTCCTCCATTATTCCTTGGATCTTTAAGATTCTGATTCCTGCTTGGTAAAGAAGCATGCAGCAGCAATGAAGTAGCTCCAAATCTAACTGCAGTCCATTTTTCTGAGGAATAATAAAAATATGGCCAATAGTAGGTGGATGACCAGTTTAAAAAAGCACTGTCTGGGGCCTATTAGAATGGTCTCCCCTCAAAGGCTACTGGATCCTATTGTTTTCCAGAATGCCCTGGGGGGATTTTCTGGCTGTCCTGTCTGGCTCCACAGGGATAGATCATTTCCCCAATACTTTTTAACATCTACTGTATATGAAGCCACTAGGAAAAACCACTTGGGAATTTGGAGTGTGTTGCGACCAAGTATGATAATTCCTTTGCCTCATCCACAGGGAATGCTGTTTGAGTCCTTGAACACTGCCTGGTATCAGTAATGAACTGGACATGGGCCAGTAAATTGCAAATTGTAGATCATGCTGTTAGGAAGATCTTTAATTGGTTCAAGGGAAACATAGATGCGATTAGATCTCCACTGGCTGAGATTGGGTTGCACTCCCCTTGAAAGAACAGTTCCACAGCTGGGTGTGTGTGTACTTTTGGATCAGCTCTCTGAAAAGTAGGGCATACATTAGTAATTTCAAAAATAGACTACTGCAATGCTTTGTAAGTAGTGCTGCCGTTGAAAACAGTGCAGTAACTTTAGCAGGATGATAATGCAGTAGCCAGACTGATTTCTGGGACTATTAAATTTGATCATATGTCCGAGTTCTTGCCCTGTCTACACTGGCTTCCTGTTAGTTTCCACACCCAATTCAAGGTGCTGATTATGATCAATAAAGCCCTTAATGGCTAGGACCTCAATATTTTTTGAACATCTCACCAAAAACAGAATTTCGTGTTTCACCCTTTCCCCACTCCACAGTGTTATGGTGGCTACACTGAGTGTGGCAAGAGTGTTTGCAACAAGGAGTCAGGCTTTCTTGGTTGTAGCCCCTGCTCTGTGGAATAAGCTGCCAATCAAAGTGTGGCAGGGTACATCCCTCCTGGTTTTTAAGAAATTACTCAAGAACATATCCTCAAATGTTAATTTTAACAGTTGAAATTTGGGTTGATTTTTGTTATGCGAACGGAGTGGGTAAAGAGTTATGTGCTTTCTGTTTTATCTTTTACACCACCCAGAGTAGCGTACATTTACTAATCAGGTGGTAAGTAGATAAATAAATAAATAAATAGGGCTGCTGAATATATGTTATGTAGTCTATGTGACATTAAACAGAAATAATTGCATGATGATGATTGCTTATTGTTGTAAAATGGATGACTATTGCCCTCTAGGACACCAGTATATCCACACAAGACAGAACAATGTCCTTCTCTTCAATGTTGAAGATGGATCAGAGACTACAATTATAAAAAACACAACATTAGTAAGTTTTTTTTAATGAATACTGTGAATTTAATAACAATGATATGCCATCAAATTACCATATACTCTTGAGTATAAGTCGAGTTTTTTAGCCCCCAAAATGAGGTCCAAAAAGGTGACCTGACTTATACACGGGTCAACAGCCACAAGGGTCCCAAAACTGCACTGGGTTCAGTGCATTTTGGGAGCTTAAATGTGGCTTTCAGCTTCAGGAGTGGGGGAAAGGAAAACATATGTCCACAAGAGGGCACAAATCGCGATTTCCCATTTAAATGCATTAGAAACAAACAGAAAAGCTTCAGAATAGAAGAAATTAGTTTGTTTGTTTCCAATGCATTTCACTGGGGAACCAAACCAGTGCATAAAAAGAAAGGGTTTCACTTACGCTCCCTTTGTGTCTTTGTCCCTGCTCCATGTAGCCAAGATGGAGAGGGAAGGAATGCTTCCTGCTTGCAGGGAGAGCAAGAAGCTAGGCTAGAACATCACTTCCTGCCTTAGTGCAATTGGCCTGCCCACCCATTTCCCCTGCAGCGCCACCACTGGTTGGAGGTGCAAATACAGATTTTAAAAAATCAATAACTACCATAAACACTCAAAAACATGCCCACACAAATGTTTAAATTAATTAATTTTAATGTATTTTCATGTTTTTTGATTATTGAAACTCACTAGCAGCTGCTGCATTTTCCACCCCCAACTTATACTTGGGTCAATCTATTTTCCTACTTTTAGAGGTCCAGATTAGGTACCTAGACTTATCTTCGGATTGACCTATACTTGAGTATATACGGTATGTGTAAAATGCTCAGAGGTGGTTTACCAGCCCCTTCTACTAGAGGTGCTCTGGGACCACATGGCTACAGGATCAGGCCTGTAACTGCATCAGTCACAGGCACTCTAGGTGATTTCAGCTGTACACCCCCACACACACACAGGAACAGTGGGAATGTATTTACAGTATTTGATTTTTATCCTGCCCCATTTAGTGTAAAACACTACTGTGGGTTGCTCACAATATATAAGAACCATACAAAAACTCTCAGCCTCTGGCCTTGTAGTCAGGATGGAAGGAGGGGGACTTTGAAATGTCACCTCATTTCAGCTATATAAGGCAGGTTTTCACCAGCCAAGTCAGCCATGATAGGTTTTGGGGCTGACTCACATGCTCCAACACGGGAGGTGCTGCCCCTCTATGTCATCATGCCCAGATAGTTATGCTTAATGCCTTGTAATGTGATCCTGCACTAAGAGTGTAATTTGCTAAGAAAGCAAGGACAGACAATGGCCTGCTGATTCATTGCTTTTCTGAAATGGATGCGACCAGGACAAGCTTGTCAATAATGGAACCCTGACACCCCAACCTATTGAGCTACACCATTTTGCACTGCACATTTACAGTCCCTTAATACAATTGTAGGTTGAGTAATTTCTTTCTATACAGTCATACATAGTATTCTTGTTTTCAAACTTTTTGTTATATCAACAGGCCAGTTATAACAGTAGTGAGGCAGTAGTGTCACCTGACCAAAAATACGCCCTTCTGAGATACAGTTATGTGAAGGTATGTGTGAAATCTACTTTTCTCTTTCATTTCCATGAATCTGTTGTGTATCAAAATAAAGTTCATGCTTTGACAGATGTGGACTGGGAAACTTTTAATGTATTATACTTTCGGTCTCTTACTCCAAAGACTGACTGACTGCAGAATTCTTCATTATTATGGATCTACAATAGACTTAGCAGTGAGGTTAAGAACAATTACTTGTATTCTGCACCATAAAAAAATCTGAAGAAGATGCCTCTCCATGACGTTGAACCAGATTTTGGTAATATTATTTCTTGAGTCATTCATCACAACTTTTCTTTTGACTACAAGAATAGTCTTTTTGCATATTTCTCTAATAACATATCTGGTTTCAGTCACAGTTCTTCCGGTTCATAATCAGTTCAGTTTAGTAATACAGTGTATTCTTTATATTTACTTTAAATTAATCAGAAGCTTGTTTAAGTTATATTTTGGCATCATGGCTCTTCTAATTCTCATTTGCAATTTTGTTCTAATTTTAAAATCAGCAGCAATGTGTACTTTTGGTCTTGTTTTGGCAAGGGGAATATAATTTCTCCATCTACTACTTTCACTTAGAAAGTCTATTTGATTTCTGTATTGATGTTCATATATACAATTGTCTGTTCAGTTGCTTAAAGCGTGCATTTGCAAAAAACAAAAACAAAAGCGGACTATTTGTTTTGTAGAAGTCATTCTCCTGCTTTGTTTCAGACTCCCAGGCCATATTTTCCAGCAACTTTGGGTTCTCACGTTTGTTTTCCAGTCATACGTGTTTATCAGATTGTCTTGTTTGATTTGTGCTAAATTTCAACCTGGATGTTTGGGGGCGGGGGAACACTTTATATTTCTTCTTCTTCAGTGTATTTAGTTCAAGCATATGCTTGAAAAATGGTTACACTGATAGGTTTTCCAAGAAGTTTGATTTATATTATTTGGTCAGATTTTGCATTATAGCACCTAACTGGTTTTAACTTAAAATTAGAGCTATGCCATTTCTTCCTCTTTGGCCATTTAGAGGGCAAAACACTTTGTAATTGTCTGACTAAAAATGTATTTATTTAATTAAACTTAAATTCACTCATACAAGTACTGCCATTTCTTGCTTTATGATTTCCACTTTACCATGCTCCTGCCAACTTAGCCGTTCGAAAGCAAGAAATTGCAAGTAGATAAATAGGGACCACTTCAGTGGGAAGGTAACAGCATTACCTTTCCAATCCTGGAGTCTCATCTACAACAATCTCTTGTTTTAGATTGTCTGATCATAGAGTTTTCAAGGTCAGAAATAATCTACCATTGTCTTCTTCTGCACACTACTAATGGAACTTAGCTTACAGTAAGTGTTAGTGCCTGGGAAATTAAGCTAAGCTCAAACTATTTATTTGCTTTCATTTCTATCCTCCTTTTCCTGTAAGGTGGCTTACAGAATGATGGTAGGGGTAGTGGGAAACAATAGATCCATGCACTAAAATATTGCAATTACTATGAAACATAATAATAATATTAAAAATCAATTACATATAAAACAATTTTTTAAAGCAATTTTTTTTGCAGCATTACCTTTTATAAACTGTTTGCAATCCAGTCAATGGTTAAAAGCTTGTAAAAGGTCTGTGCTTACTAGCAGAAGGCCAGGAAGAGAAGACCAACCCATTATCCTATGGAAGTATGTTCTACAGCTTAGGAGCAACTGCTGAAAAAAAACTTTCAAGTTCTCATTAAATGTGCTTATAAGAGCATGTTCGGGCAGAAGGACCTGCCCCACACCAGGGAAAGCTCATATAGGGAGATGTATTTTTATTTTCAAAGGGACTGTGGTAGCTTAGTGGCTAAGACACTGAACTTGATGACTGGAAGGTTGGCAGGTCAGCAGTTCAATACAATACAAGAGTGAGCTCTTGTCTCTGTCCCAGCTCCTGACAACCTAGCATTTTGAAAGCAAGAAATTGCAAGTAGATAAATAGGTACCAACTTGGTGGGAAGATAACAGCCTTCTGTTCACTCCGGTGTCTAGTCATGCCTGCCACATGACCATGGAAATGTCTGCAGATGCAGAAAGTGCTGGCTCTTGGGCTGTAAATGGAGATGAGCACTGCACCCTAGTTTCAGATATGACTGGCTTTTTAGGAAGGACAACATTTACCTTTCACCTATCCCACCTCCCAATAACCTGGACCGACGTCCTATAGGCTTGAGTTCTAACCAGCACTGTGAATTGGGTCTAGAAGTGGATTAGCAGCGAGTATCAAGGGTGTAACAAGGGAAGATACATGTTCCCTGTTGTTCAGTCACATAGTTGAGTCTGACCCTTTGTGACCCCATGGACCACTGCATGTCACACACCCCTATCCTCCACCATCCTCTGCAGCCCCCTCTGTTCTATGCCCATAGCATCAACAATGCCATCTAACCATCTCATTTTGTGCTGTCCTCTTCTCCTTTTGCCTTTGATCTTTCCCAGCATCAAGGCCTTCTCAAGTCAGTCCTCTCTTCTCATTTGGTGTCCAAAGTACTTTAGCTTCATCTTCAATATTTGTCCTTCCAAGGAGCAGTCAGAGTTAATTTCCTCCAGGATCTACTTATTTGATCTCTTTGCTATCCGGGGGACTGTCAAAATTCTCCTCCAGCATCACATTTCAAAGGCATCTATTCTATACATGCTTCCTATAAACGTCCTTGATCAACAGTCTGGCTGCAGCATTTTGGACCAGCTGTAAGTTTCTGTACATTTCTTCAAAGGCGGACACTCATAAAATATTAAATTACAGTTTATGTTATGTCTACACTTAGGCTGTCTGTTAGGGTTTTATTTGATGTCATAGCCATGAAAACACACATATTTGCATTATGATGAAATCCTTATTGCTAGAGTGTCTCGTGGAAACATTGAGTTCTGGAGAAAACTATTATTTTGGATTGTTGATCCACAGGTGTAGAGTTATTATAGAAAACCATATACAGTAACAAGAATATAGTGATATTTTTATTGGTGGGGGGAGGATATGGGACAAATAAGAGTTTGATGTACCTTCTTCTGGCTTGGGTGCTGCTTTCCTCCCTTATGTGAAAAGACCTCTCTTGCAGGTATGGAGACACTCATTCATTGCATCATACTACATCTACGATTTAGAGAGCAGGTTGGTAGCATTCCTGCCTTATGAAAATGTTATAATGGCAAAATAAGTCATACTGTACTTACTGACTGTTTTTCTTTTCTTTTCTACATAGTTCCTTAATAACTGGCAACCCGCTTCCTACAGATATTCAGTACATAACCTGGTCACCTGTTGGTCACAAATTGGTTAGTGAATGTCATAAAGTCTAACCCACAATATCAGTCCTTGTAAGACCAAGTCTGTCTTTTTGTGCTTGTGTATACATAGACAAACACATACCAGAGAGTTACCAGCAAATATGAGATAAACTTGTATTTTGCAGATATTTTTTTTTAAAAAAAAAACACATTAAGTAAGGAAGAGCCATGATAGGAAAAATTCGCAAGTCAACTACCGTATTTTTCGGCGTATAAGACGACCTTTTCACCCCGAAAAATCGGTGCCAAAGTTGGGGGTTGTCTTATACGCCGGGTACTCTGGAGCTAGGGGCCGCCTGGCGGGAAAGCCATTTGCCGCTGTCGCCACACGAGGCCTCCAGAGCAAGGGGCTGCCCGGATACCATCACCCCCAGCCTTGCGGCGGCGGCGGTGAATGGCTTTCCCCGCTGGTCAGCTGCTGATCCTCCTCCTCCTCATCCCCCCTGGGGTGGTGGTATCCGGGCAGCCCCTTGCTCCAGACGCCTCACGGCGGCGGCGGAGGCTGGTTTTCCCTGCCGGTCAGCTGCTGCTGCTCCTCCTCCGTACCCCACGGCTGGGGGTGGTGGTGCGGAGGAGAAGGAGCATCAGCTGACCAGCGGGGAAAACCAGCTGCCGCCACCGCGTCGCCTCTGGAGCAAGTGGCCGCCTGGATACTACCACCCTCAGCCTCACCGGGGGGTGAGGAGGAGAAGGAGCTGCTGACCGGCGGGAAAAGCCAGCCGCCGCAAGGCCTCTGGAGCAAGGGGCCGCCCAGATACCACCACCCTCAGCCTCTCGGCTGCGGCTGGCTTCCCCCCCCTGGTCAGCTGCTGCTCCTCCTCCTCACCCCCCACCCCTGGCTGAGGTGGTGGTATCCGGGTGGCCCCTTGTTCCAGACGCCTCGTGGCGGCGGCGGCTGGTTTTCCCAAACAGTCAGCTGATGCTCTTCCTCCTCCGCACCATCCCCTCCAGCTGGGGGGTGAGGAGGAGGAGGTGACCGGTGGGAAAAGCCAGCCGCCGCCGCCATGAGGCCTCTGGAGCAAGGGGCCGCCCGCCTCCCCGCCCCTTCACCGGCAGGGAAGGGAAAAGGAGCCCCGTCGGGCTCGGAGACATGGCGAGCCACGCCTCCCCGCCCCTTCACCGGCTGGGAAGGTAAAAGGAGCCCCGTCGGGCTTGGAGACGTGGCGAGCCGTGCCTCCCCGCCCCTTCACTGGCTGGGAAGGTAAAAGGAGCCCCGTCGGGCTTGGAGACGCCGCGAGCCACATCTCCCCGCCCTCTTCACTGGCGGGGAAGGTAAAAGGAGCCCCGTCGGGCTCGGAGATGCTGCGAGCCGCGCTTCCCGCCCCCTTCACCGGCGAGGAAGGTAAAAGGAGCCCCATCGGGCTCGGAGACGCCTGATGGGGCTTCTTTTACCTCCCCCGCTGGTGAAGGGAAATAAGTTATATATGTTGTAAGCCGCTTTGAGTGACACTTGTGTCAGGAAAGCGGGATAGAAATAAAACTTATTATTATTACCAAAAGGTAATATTAAAATATTTAATATTAATATTAAAAGTGATGATGATAGTACTAATGGCATCCTGATTTATGGCCACCCTTCCCATGGTTTCCTAGGTAGGGAGTCTCCAGATTTGAGTTTCCTCCCTTAAGGCTCTTGGGATTCTTGGGCCATTTGCCCAGCCTCCACCCCAAGCTGGCTTTCCCCGCCGGTCAGCTGCTCTTCCTCCTCCTCCGCACCACCACGCCCAGCAGGTAAAGGGAGCCATCCCCGGCCCGGGAAGCTCCGAAGACGTGGCCGTTGGAAGAGGGGTAGTCATACGGCGAGTATATTGCAAACTCTACATTTTAACTAGAAAAGTTGGGGGTCGTCTTATACGCCCAGTCGCCTTATACGCCGGAAAATACGGTAGCTCCCTGAGGATTCAGTAATATACTACAAAATGAAGCAAAATTAAAAACAATCATTAAGATAACTAAATAAGGCATGATCATGCACAATAAGAAAGGAATATTGATTATCATGTGAGGTGAAGGAAAGAAAATGGGGCCAGGAATTGGGAGTGGAATGGCTGCCTTGAATTCTACTTTGTAAAATTTTGATTTAATGACATGTCTAATAATAAATAGGTTTTCAATTCGTACAAAATAAATGGTTATGAAATTAGTATCATCTGATAGTGAATATTTTAATGTTTTCTTTATTCCAGGCTTATGTTTGGCATAACAACCTGTATTTGAAAGAAGCACCAGATACCCCCAACATACAAATCACCCAAAATGGAGAGGAAAACAAGATTTTTAATGGACTATCAGATTGGGTGTATGAAGGTAACTTTAGTGTTCAAGGAATGAAGAAGCAGACGAGTGAAGTAGTGAAATTCAGCTCTTTATTAGTGGGGTTTGAACACAGTTTGGATGGGGCAAAACTTGGACTTATATACACTATAAACAGTAACAGTAACAATAATACAACAAGCCCATTGGCTAACAGAGTGTGCACACATTTTTCGATCCACTTATTTGCATAAGAATAGATACATGAGAAAAGATACATTCCGCTCCTGTCAGAAAACACAGTTAACATACATAACAGTAACTATGACATAAACATACATCATACTTTCAACCTAATTGTAGAATTTATTTGGCACTTGTTGTTTTTAGTTGACAGTGGATCTGTTCAGATATAACTTTGGTTTGGTATAAAGAGAATATGTTGCAGTGAAGAGGATGCTCACATTTTCCCCCTTTTCTCCTTCACTGGCAAGGGCAGAGACAGGAATATTTCATATTCAATGTGACAAACTATAATTTGCAGAATAACTAAGATCCCAAACTATGATTTCGTCCTGCTTAAAGATCCTGGCTTGTTACTAAATTACAGTTTGACACATTTCAATGAAATAGTAAACTATGGTTTGCTACTGATAAGAAATACTTTTCTAATATACTGACCAGGCACATGACATATCTCAAGAAAAAACAGGCAGCTGTCCTAAAGTTTGATGTGGTTAGTTCATAACTTTCCAAAACAGGATGAAAGTTCATTTGAAATGTATATAGCCATAAAAATGAGTAATCCAGTGATTCCTATGAATTCATCAATATTCCTCACTCACAAGGGTAATCTATGGATTAATGACAATAGGCATTCTGGACCATCGAAGTTATATGAGCCTCTAGTGAAAAAGCTGGATTCACGAGTACTCCTGAACTACACATCAGATATTTCAAGGGGAGTATAATTGTATCTAGATAAGGCTACATGCCCAGATCCTGTACATGAGAACCACCTACTCACAGAATCTCCATCTGGTTGGGATTCAGCAGAATATTCATGTGAATTATAGCTACACAAATATTTTTCTTACTCATGCATGTTCATCTTTCGGAGATAAACTATTCAGTGAAAACCATTTGTTTTCATTGGCAAATTCTGTTCCAAGCAAATGCTGGAATACAATTCTATAGCATAATTGTAAATATTTTATGTAGTATATTTCAGATCCAAGCTCTGAATGCAGCAGTGGATATTGCATTTATCCCAATCAAATGTAAGGGGTAGGAGGAAGTCTAACTTAAAGGGCAAAGGGAGCATATTGGCAGAACATGGTACAGTATTTCTTCCACTGTCCATCTCTTACTACCCATTACCAAATGCAAGGTGCCATTTTGCTTTCACTGGTTCTGGAAAGGAGTTCAGTTTTAAAAATGTTGCCAAGGAGACAGGAATGGGAAAGGGGGTTAAGTGGAAGCTAGAAGGAGAGTGTGGCATTTGTTACCTGTCAACCTCTCTTTTATTTTAAATAGGACGAATCTTGCTTTTAAATGGGACACATTTTGATCTTGCTGAATTGGTTAAATGGGATGTACTGTATTTATAAGGTCCATTTTCCCTTTATATTTTAAGATATTTGCCTTGGCCTTCATATTTGGCACTAGCATTGGTTTCTTTCTGTTTGACTGTATCTTATTAGGGAGGATACATTTGGATTTGATAAAAATTGTAAAATATACAATTTGTCATTGTGTTAAAGTTCATGATAAATTTGAGTGCTGAATACAATTCCATAGTGTAACTGTAAGTATTTTGTGTCATATCTATCAGATCCAAGCCACATATGGGGCAGGGGGTACGTGTCTGTCCTAACTTATATTCATTACTAAGGCCAGATTTCTGTAACACTGAATTTGCATAAAAAGATGTTCTTAAGACTTCATATATTATGTTGGTCATAAGACAGGGCAAGTTAACTGAATGCTCATAGCTAAACTGCCATCTGACATATATGAATTAATAAGAATAATGTTCAGAGATGAAAGCCAACTTAGCAATTATTGCTTCAAAAGAACACATTTGCATCTCTTTCAGAGGAAATGTTTGGCACCCATTCTGCTCTGTGGTGGTCTCCAAATGGCACTTTTTTAGCATATGCAGAGATTAACGATACCGAAGTTCCTCTTATTGAGTACTCATTTTATTCAGAAGATACGGTGCAGTACCCAACGACCATTAAAATCCCATATCCTAAGGTCTGTGTTATTTATTAAACATAGTTGTTGAACAGTTTGATTAAGAGAATAGTCACATTTAATCAGTCATTGCTAACGAAAATATTGTCTGCCTCTCCTCAACAGCTTGCTGTGATTACTGTGACTTAAGTCAATAGCATCTGGCAGTACTGAACTATTACATTATCTCTAAGGAAAGAGGAAATATAAGTGCAATTTAAGGTTTTGGAATTTTAAAGTTTCTGGAATGATTTGTTGAAATGCTTTGGAAGAAGGGAAATGTTGTCTAATCTGTAGATTTGTTGAACTATCTGACGAACATTTATATTACATAGGTGAATATGAGAAAAAAGAAAAAAGTGTGCAGCCAAATGTACAGAGGGAAACATTCATGCCTCTTCCTAATAAGTACTACATAAAACAAAGCTGTAATGCGACTTTGTGGGGATATACAGTAGAACCTCGGATAAAGTCAAACACAAGTTTGGACTTTATCCGAATCAAATGGGTGATGCATCAGATAACATCCAAAAAATGGACTTTATCCGTGGTACCATTGTACATGCTAACAGACTGAAACTCAAATCAGATGCCAATGTTCTTAATATAATCTTTTTGTTTTTGGACAGTGATGGTGAACCTTTTAGAGACCAAATGCCAAAACTGCAACCCAAAATCCACTTATTTATCACAAACATGTCAATTTAACCAGAATACCAAGGTTTTAGTTTAGAAAAAACAGTTCATTTTCACAACAGACTCAACAGGCTTCATCCGTGCCATACCATCATGCTGCATGTGAGCCGCCTGCCTTGCTCCAGAGGGAGGGAGGAAGCACTCCCATTGGGCTGTTGGGTATAGGAGAGGGGTGAACTCTGTGCTGGGGGGAATAAGCAGTCCCATTGGGCTCCTGGGCAGAGGGGCAGGGCAAACTGCTGGGGCGATGGCACATGTGCCAACAGAGAGGGTACTGAGTGCCCCTCTGGCATGCATGCCATAGGTTCACCACCACTGTTCCATTTAACTTGAATCTCTGCCTTTCCCTCCACTCTTCTTGTAGGCCATAACAGCTGTAACTTAGTTGTATGACTGCATTTAAAAAGCATGCATTTTTATATAAATAAATGCCCACAAGGGAAGATTGAGCAGCCTTGATCCAGGAGGTAGTGTCTATGGAGAGCAAAGTTAACATGTTTCCTCCTGCACCTCATTGGGTTCAACAAAAATCTGGCAACAAAAGTTTCTTCTCCCAGAATTAAGCATTCTTTAAAGACATTGTCATATTGCTCTGTTTTAGGATTTTTTTTAAAAAAAAAATCTTGTGTCCCCTTTGAGACGTAACAGTTTTGCTTGTGCTTTTGTGAATTGCAGTCCTTAAATGCACAATTTGTAAGTTGAATATGAGGTGTATAATGTACAGTGTGTATATACCTTTGAAGCTGGGTATCCTTCTTCTTCTCCATTAGTGGAATTTTATTATGATCCACAAAGGCTCATGCTGAAACAAATCTGTTGATTTTAAACTGACCTTGAGTCTTTTTGTGTGTATGTGAGTATGTTCTCCCAAATGTTCTGTTAACTTTCAATAACAAAAACCTGAATATATGTACATTTATTATTCCTATGACAGCCGAATAAACAGAGGTGTGTGTGTGTGTGTGTGTTCCTCAGTGAATGTTGAAATGGTTTGATGACACTTTTCTGTCTCTATCCCTTTACACAATATATCAGTACATAGGCATCACTCACCAACCAACTACTGTATCTTGGAGGGTCACACCTGCTTCCATGCTCAACCGACTCTCTGGTTTTTTTCTTTTGAAAAGGGTTTAAAAACAATAACAAATAACCCTACCCTCCGGTGGCCACTGCAAAAACTAGATGTAAACAAAATTGCTTTCCACACCCCTAATGTTACACAAGAGAACCTTCTGAGCAAAATGTTTTTCTATTTATTTTAATTTGAGTGTTTGAGAAGGGGTTGGGGTTCCCCAGGTATTGGCACAGATTTGGGTTTCTGGTGGTTATATTCACCTTAAGGGTGCCATTTTGCTCATCACTGCCTTATATTATTGAACAGAAAGAAGAGAAGGTAGTGAAAGTAAGCAAAATTGCCTCTTCGGTTCTTCTTTCTTGAAGATTCTTAGTTTTTCTTTATTTCTGTTTTTTTTTATTAAAAAAATCAATTATTTTGGTAGAATGGTCATTAACTATGAAGTCAGATGTGATCACACAGGAAATCTGGGTGATTTGTAAATATTTTTTTCCTTTCAAAGCACAATCCTTCACAAATGTCAGAGAAGAATTATAACATACTGTACTTTGAATAAATTGCTCCCACATGTTATAAGATGCATAGCATCATGGATAGGTAAAGTTAAATGTTTTGTACTAGTTTTGTTATTAGATGAGTTTGTACATTTAAAAAATAATTTCACACGGTCTACTTTAATTATATTATTTTTCTTCTGTTTCCTGCTTTCTTCTATTTCAAATTGTAAATTATTTTGAAGTCATTTGAGTTATAATGGTGACTACTTGCTGTGTGTATCTTGTTATAAAATGCCTTAATTCTCTCCAGGCAGGAGCTACAAATCCAACCATAAGACTGTTTGTTGTGAATGCCCAATCTCTTCCCAGTATCAATTCCAGTGAAATTGTTGCACCATCAGACATAAAATCAGGGTGAGTCTAAATGTTGTAATACATTTTGCTATTATCAATGTTACAGATCACTTTTCCATATCACTAAAGAAAAGTATAATAATATAACAGAACTGAGATTTTTTTACATCGATCAAATTTGTACAAAATAGGGTTACATTACTATTGTATTAATCTTCTACATACGTGCTAAGTTGAAATTTTGCTTTGTAGAAGGGTTAACACCATAGGAAAGCTAGAATTTTGCTCCATCTACTGATTAATGATATACAGTAGAACCCCATATAGCGATTTTAATTCGTTCCACGGAGCTGATTGCTATGCGGTTTTCATCGTTGTACGATCTTCCCTATGGGAAAATCCGTACAACAATTTTCCCTATGGGAAAAATACATACAGTGATGTTTGGCGCTAAGCGGTTTTCCCCAATGGAAAATTGTTGTACAGATTTTCTCATAGGAACGATCACTATGCGGAACAGCTTTCCCCCCTCCAATGGGGCAATCGTTATACAGGGTTCTACTGTATCAAACTGCAAGTATATCGTATCTGAATCATTGTTCACAAAACTGGTGATATTGTCATAAGACCGATGATATCATTATTAAAAGCTGGTGTTTTGTTTTGTTTTTTGGTAAATTAAAGACTTCTAATTCCCCCATCCTCCAAAGATCCCAAGGCTCTCTTGAGATCCTCTTCATGTTAGGAAAGCCTTTGAGAGATCCAGGATAGGAGGGGTTCTTTAATTTCTGAAAATCATAACTGCTGGATGGCAGATAGCAGTAATTTCAGAAATTAAAGAGGCTTCTTGTTAATAGTGCAGTATTGTAACTTGTTATAGCACTAAATGTATTCATCTACACATCTTTTTAATGGTTGGATATTCATTGAATCTTAGCAGTTCAAAATAAATGACTAAAACACAGGATATTTTTGAAACTGATTTTAGGCAGCCATTGGGAGTTACAACTACTGTACTGTTATATGCCAAACTGTATCGTTTTTTATAAATTAATGTATTTGATCATTTAAAACATTTATAGCCCACTCGTATGTCATATGATGTTTTGCAGAGCTGGGAAAAATGTGAGATGTTTAAAATAATTTAAAATTAAACAAATTAGAATCAAAATTCAAACATTCATTGCATAATTGTCTTGGGTTATGAAAAGTCATGGACAATTAGCAGGAAAGTAACTAAGAGCAAAGCAGTGAAATTCCTACCCCATCACCTCTGACACTGGTGTTCATTTGTTTTCTCATTCAATGTTTGTTTTAATATTTGCATTCAGTTATCGGTTATTCTGTGATTAGAAGAAGTGAAAATAAATGTTATCTTTCACTGCAGAAAATCTAAAGTCCAATGCATGTTGTTCTGAAAAAACAACCTGGTTTTAATCTGGAAAGCAGCTTTCCTATTCTGCCAGATATCTTACTACAATTATATATATATGCAGTTCCTTATTTCATGACGTTAGTACTGTCACAACATTATCAGAAGACCAAATGATATACTGTAAACCAGATACTGTAACTACTGTAATACCTTAAACTGTACATTGAAATGCAAATGGTCACCACCAGGATTAGAATTCAAACTTGCACAGATACAGTATGTAAACAGATGCTTTACAGTTTCTTTTTTATTTTCAGGGATCATTATCTGAGTGTGGTGACATGGGTGACCAATGAGAGAATCTGTCTACAATGGCTGAAACGGATTCAGAATTTTTCAGTTCTCACAGTTTGTGACTACTCTAGAGGAAATGGGATATGGCAATGCCCAGAGGTATTAAAAGGGTATCAGCGCTAGCTAGGAAGCCCTTGTCAAAGAAAATGTTGTAAATAATGGCATTAGTAACAAGAAGAAGCAGAGCAAGATGAATCAGAGCAATGGGAATCTTTTTTGCTTTCTCCTTTTCAGAACAAGCAGCATATTGAAGAAAGTCATACTGGTTGGATTGGCAGAGTAAGTTTATGTGTAATCTTTCTCTTTTGACAAAGTCTACTCAGGCATCCAATAAAAATATTGCATAGTGAATGTGCATAATGCTAAATATGGAATCTCAAGAGATGAACAAGGGGAAACTCCCCCCCCCCCTTTTCATGGTGCCCCTGTCCTTTACATCACAGGCCACCTCAGATATTAGGCCTGTGGGCTCCTTCCCATTACTGAGGACAGTTGGAAAAAGGCACTTTGTGATGCAGGAAAAAGATGATGACCACCAAGCTCTTTCTCATACCTTGTCATTTTCTAGTCATATGTATGAAGAGTTAATAGTTGGCCAGTTTCTGACAACATAATTGTGCTGGTCAGTCTTAACACATTGGAATAAGAAAAGAAAGGAAAGAGAAAAGAAGAAAATATAGCACTTTAAAGACTAACACTTTCATTTCAGAAAGTCCACTTTCTTATTCCCAGGAGTATAAATACTTTTATCTTTTATCTGCATCCTCGCCTGGCCACGTACTTGCACAGTGTCAGAGACAGGAGACTTTCATCCATCAAAACTTTCAGTCAAATAAGACTAGCAGGAAAAAAAACTAAACAAAAGAAAACAAGCGAGAAAAACATTTTAGGTACTTTGACTACTAAAATTTAATGCTGACTGGGAGGCTGAAGGTTGGCAGTTCGATTCCCAAGTACCTCAGGACAGAATAGGCTCCCGTCTTTGTTCCAGCTCCTGCCAACCTAGCAGTTCGAAAGCAAGAAATTGCAAGTAGATAAATAGGGACCACTTTGGCGGGAAGGTAACAGCATTCTGTGCACTCCAGTGTCTAGTCATGCCTGCCACATGACCACGGAAATGTCTGCAGAAGCCGACAGCATTTGCTTTTCGGCTTTGAAACAGAGATGAGCACTGAACCCTAGAGTCGGATACGACTGGCTTTCGCGCAAGGGAAACCTTTACCTAAATTGCCACCATATTTTTCTCTCTTGTATTTTTAGTTTAGTTTAGATTTGTTTTGTTAAGAGTCTTACACAACCTAACAGTTATTCCTTCAATAGCTTTTGAAGTAATACAATGTTTTCCCTTACCCTCTTTTAACAAACCCACCCCCCCCAATTTTTTTGCCTATTTTATCTTAAGCATATAGCCATTTTGTGCCATCAAGTCAATTCTGATTTATAATTCCTCTTTTCAGGATTTTCTAGGTAGAGAGTATTCAGAAGTGGTTTACCATCCCCCTCCTTCCATGTGTGCTACTAAAACTGCTCCCATTAACCTTATTGTGAATCATCTTGGGAAAAGAATTATTGTTGGAATAAGTATGATTTGGAAGAAAAAAATATCGAAGTCTATTGTTAACCAATTATCTGTGTTTTTTTGCCTGGTTTGTTATTTAATACTGTGTATTTTTGCTGTTGCTGAACCATTAGCCAGATTTTCTTTCTAGGAAATGGAAGATCGTATAGTTGTGTAGTGACAGAAGGTAAAGGTCCACCTGTCAGAGATGCTTTAGATAGGGATTTCCTGATTTGGCAGGGGGGTTGAACTCAGTGACCTCTGTGTTCTCTTTCCAGCGCTTCTCTTCTATGATTTTATGGTAAGGGCTTCTTTTTTTTTTAAAAAAAAGGTTGCGTCATAAGGTACCCTTTCTTCTGACAAACCATCTCTTCTTTTTATCCCCCCTCCTCTTCCTGAAGGAAATCTTTCAAAACCAAAGCGAGGGGGAAAGCAGCAGGGATAAAATGTACACTATAAAATGAGAGATAATCCCACCTCCTGTCAAACTTTTCCTGGCAGGGGAAGACCTTAGAGCTAACACATTCTTGCTTCTACACGATAAAGTCTCAGTAGAGCACTATGATAAGCAGACTGCATATGTTGCGAACCGTTATGCAAAAGAAAGTGAAAGAAAGGGGGTGTAAGTGTACTATGAAGTAGCAAGGAAGAGGATGATTTGAGATTTTCCCCTTAATTTTTTGATTATTTTGCATGTTTGTAAAAATAAAATAAAAGCAACATACCCTTACAATGTGGCCCAGAAGTCAGGAGTCCATTTTTCTGTAAAAGCTTGATGATCCACAAGGAAAAAAAAAACAACTTGGGTGAGAGAATGCAGTGGATTGAGCCAGATCCAACAAAAAGCAACATTAGTAGAAAAACATTATACTTAGTAAAGAAAAAGAACTGATTGGAACTTTAGACAAAGAGAAATTGAAAGAAGGATGTAAAGAGTACTCATTCCTGATAACAAAAACAAGAAATTTGCAAAGATGAGACTTCTGTCACCCTCTTATCTTCTAGTTAAAACACTTCACTATTGGTCATTTTGTGTCTTACCAATGTTATTTTTTTAAATCCAAAAACTTGGGTTTCAGCTGATTCATTTTTTGCTACTGACTTCTAAATCGCTACATCTCTAAGCACAATTGAAGCCCATTATGCATATTTCTTCACAGTCACACTAAGTTCATTGAGGGCAAATTCAACAAAGTGTGCTTTGAACTGCATTAGGAAGGTGAATTTACCACTGGGGTTTGGACCCTCAATGTTCATTCTGTTCAGTAAGAACATCCCTGATAGGAGTTCCATTAAGAAGCCTGCCAATGGAAGGATAGGGAGTCTTCGTTCATTGAATTTGCACACCCTCTCCAGGCCCATGTAGCTTCTAGTATAATCTTGTTGAGTATCCTAGAGAGTACATCAATCCTCTATAACAGATATTCTGGAAATGAAGGCCTCATTAATTTATCCATACATTTATCAACAATCCCAAATCCATAGTTCCTGCATTTAGTAGTGATTCATGATATGTGTCATTAACCTTAAAAAGTGAATATTTAAAGGATAATGGATAAAAAGATGATCATCATGCACCCAGTGTAAAAATATTTTAACATACAATAATAAAACCTTATATGCATATAAGAGTGATAGAGAGAAAAAAGGAGAGTGGGAGAAGACAGAGAAATACTTTATACTTTTATATAAAGTATTCTTAAATTGAATGGATGAATTGAGGATCATCTTTTCATTTGAAGCACTGGGCTATTTCATATCCCATCACTTATAAAGCACTGTGCTTGGAGACTGGAAGGACGGGGTTCAATTCTCAGAGAACTACATGATGGGGGACATGAAAAGAGCCTCATTCTGGCATCACCTGTAGAAATCCTTTCAACCCAGAGTAATCTCTCACAAGGAAACACATACACATATCCTTATATATAGACTTATTTGGAGAATTTTCAAAACTGAAGACCATTTCTTGCTTTTCACCCTCCAGTTCCAGCCATCTGAACCTTACTTTGCCACTGACAAGGAGGGTTATTACAAAATCATCAGTGATGCAGATGGATATGAACACATTCAATACATTGACAGCACAGGAGTAAGTAGAATACAGTATATATTACAGAAGTGTGTTATTGTGTTATGGTAGTTACATAAAAACCTTTTGTCTACTTTTGCTTTGTGTTCTAGATGACAACATCTGTTACTAGTGGAACATGGGAAGTAATCAGTATTGCTGCTCTAACAAATGACTATATGTGAGTTTCCACTAAACTCTGTCCTTTTAATATGGGAATAGTTGTAAAGTTACCACGTGAAATGAACATTGTTAACATGATACAGTAAAACCACGCATAAAGAGCACCTTGCTTAGAGACTAACTCACATAAAGAGCAGAATTTTCTCTGAATGGTCACCTCACTTAACTAAAACCAACCAAAAACTTGCTTAACAGCTAAATCGGGGTTCGCAGCCCCCCTCCCCCGCCAGAAGTCACAATTGGTTACTTTTAATGGTGTTTTGCTTAAAGAGCAAACTCGCTTAAAGAGCAATCCCGTGGAACGCATTATGCTCTTTAAGCGAGGTACCACTGTAATTTCATGCTCTGCTACCTATGCTGATTATGCTCCTCCTAGCAGGGCTTATTTGAAACAAGAAACAAGATAGTATCTTGTCCCAGTCCATGTAAAGCAGGATCAGCTGGCTTGGCTGTTGAATCTTTCTTCAGCGTGGATGTTGAGATAACATCTTTCATCACACCTGAAGGCAGTGGGGGGATGAGGAGTTCTGTGACAGACATAGCTTTCTCCTCCAATGATTGATGGTGTCTCTCATGATCTGCCACCTGAGATGACTGCTTCTCTTGCCCAATGAAGGGATAGCTTAAGTCTTCTGTTAGGACCAGCAGAAACTAGTTCAGTCGTAAAATAGCTGCATCATGTCTTCCACATGGGCCAAAATTTTCATGTCTCTTAATAAATAAATGAAAAGACACCAGCCCTTCCCAAGCAAAATTTATTGAAATGAGTTGCACAAGTTACTAGCAACTAATTTAAGCCCATCATATTTACAGAGTCTCAGTGGAACTGTGAATCTTTGTACCGAAGCAATTGAATCTACCCTTAATAATATTGTAATAGAATAGGGCATAGGGAAAGCCATAGAGCCAAGTGCAGATGTTGCGTTTCTCAAGTCTGCCAAAGACTACATAGATTAGCTTTTCTTATGGAAGGCACACAGTGGTGAATTGAACTCTCAACCTTTGGCTCCAGTGTTCCAGAACAAGTTTTTTTTACATTTATAAATGTCTTGTACAACAATTTTTCTAAATCTTATAGAGCTCTGTTACCAAAAAACTCACTGCAGTAGTGAGATGTGGTTAGTGATCAAATTCATTTGTTCAAAATCCTTTATATAAAATGGGAAGTACTAATAATAATTTTGTGTCAGAAATTATTCTGGGTTCAAAGGATTTTTGCTGAAGAAACTCCGCTCGGGATGTCTGAATGAGGCTTCTTTCATGTCCTCAAAATCTTTCCCCACCGAAGTGATCCCTATTTATCTACTTGCAATTTTTTGCTTTCGAACTGCTAGGTTGTCAGAAGTTGGGACAGAAATGAGCGCTCAAACCTTCATGCAGTACCTGCGTCTCAAACTGCCAACTTGCTAGACTTCCAGCTTACATGGAGAGCTTCTTAACCACTGAGCCACCACAGCCCTTATTGGAAATCCTAATTGCTTGGATCCTATTTGGCTTATGTGGCCATGCAAGGGTGATCAAATAAGTATTTCTCCTGTTTGGGCAGCCTCTCTGTTGCCCTGCTGGCTATGTACTAATGATGAAAATTGGGTGTGTGACTGTGATTTCCCTTTCATGCACATAAAGAAGGTTTTGGCTGCTAAGTAACTCATCCACTGTGGAAGTTCTGCATGTTATACTATTTTTAGATTTTAGTGCAGCCCTCTTTCTAGTAGGACTATCACATTAGGATCTAAAGTAGTGGTTCCCAATCTTTTTATGGCCATGCCCCACCTAAGCATCTCTAAAATCCTGACACACACACACACACACCCCCCAGTGACATATATTTCTTATTTCCCAAAAAGTGAGCTCCTATTCACTGGCCTAAAAAGCCATTCACTGTTAGTAACTCATTCTCTAATTGCCTCCCTTAAAAATCAAATTGCTCCCCTGTGGGGTATGTACACATTTTTGGGAAATATGGTTCTAAAGCCTCCTCCCACTGATGCATACAATAAGCTTTTGAACTGTAGGATTGCCAGTTCAGCTAGTCATATAACTTTTTTTATTGTATTCAAAAAATGATAAATAATTTTGAAACCTGATTTTATATTTGCATTTTTATTTTAATAATTTCAAATTTTGGATGTCATGCAAATTTTCATTAGAAATTATGCTTAATTAATGAGACAGAGCTAATCAATAACCTGTTTCCATGTTTCACAGATACTTTATCAGTAATGAATTTGAAAATATGCCAGGAAGGAGAAATCTTTATAAGTAAGTTACTTTAAGCCACATGTGTGCTATATAGTTGCTGGAGTATTATTGCTTAGCACAGTAATTTGCAACTAGCATAGGTCTATTTGAATCAGTGAAATTTATGGAGGAGCTGACTCACCAAATTGCCACTGATTCAGTTGGACTACTCTAGTTGTAACATACTACACCAGGGGTTCCCTACCTACGGCCTGTGGGCCCGCCCTACATTGCTTTCTGTTGTGCAGGAAAAAGTATTGCATGCTGGAGTTTAACTGATTGCCACCAGTGATGGTCATCCTTGGCACTCCAGGTGTTCTAGAGCTTCAATTAACAGGAGCCCAAGCCATCACTCCTGCTGATCAGGGCTTCTGGGAATTGAAGTCCAAGCACATCTGGAGCATACCAGTCAAGTGTCGCCAGAGAAAATACGGGAACTGCTTTGGGCCGGGTGCCCATGTGCAGCAAAAAAACCTTTGTGCATGCGCAGTAACGCCTTTCCTCCCCGGCCAAAATATGGGATGGCCACGGGAAGGGCCAATGAAGAGGACTGAAATACGGGAAATTTATTTATTTATTTATTAGTCATATTTATATATGCCGCCCACTCTGGCCTATACAGGATACTTGACAGGTATGATCTGGAGTGCCAAGGTTGGCTATTTCTGCCATAGGCTAACCATTTCAGCATATCCTTGGACGAAGTGACATGTTGACCCAATCATTTAAGAAGCAAAGAAATGAATACAAAACACACATGCAAAGGACTGAAGAAGTGATTTTTTTATATGCAGAAGGGCTAGTGTAGCCCTCTTTTAATATTTGTTATTATACTATTAAACAAGAAGAAAAATTGAACTAGGGTTAATACCAGACATTTTAAAAATGAAATATTGATAAAACAATTATTTAACAAAAGATCTATGAAATAGTTATTTTTTTTCTTTTTATTATTCACACAGAGTAGAATTAAAAAATACCTCAGCAAAAACATGCATTAGCTGTCATCTAGACAAGGAAAGGTGTCAATACTATTCAGCATCCTTTAGCACAGATGCAAGATATTATAAGCTGAATTGCAATGGTGAGTACTGCCAACTCTTACCTGACAGATATGTGACCTGCTGTTTAGGATCCTACTAGTTATACAAGGCTTAATTCATGCTGCCTGTCCATCATAAAGACTGCTGCTAGGTATCCTTATTCTCCTATTAGTAAGAAGAGGTCTCTGCAATGT
The DNA here is from genome assembly GCA_035047345.1 of Bradypodion ventrale. Classification (NCBI taxonomy): domain Eukaryota; kingdom Metazoa; phylum Chordata; class Lepidosauria; order Squamata; family Chamaeleonidae; genus Bradypodion; species Bradypodion ventrale. Next base: position 304,209,985 of record JAWDJE010000001.1, read on the forward strand.
ATAAAATCATGAACTTCTTCAGCAGCTTATGAGCTTATTTATTAGCTGTCTGGATGATGACCACAGTTAACAATCGATATTAATGTTTTTAAATGCACAATCTAAATTTAATTTTAGAACTATGTTTTTAAACCTGTGGAACTTTGTCTTCTGACCTGTAATTTAAAGAGGATTCTCTGAATATAGGTAATATTTCTCTAATATTTGTTTGTTTGTGTACTAAAATGATTTTATAGAACTTTTCACTGACAACCTAATACAAATAACAAAATGTAATACAAATAAAACCTCATATGTTCCGTTTGACACAATCACCACTTAAAAACACTTTCAAGTTCATCACATTTAATTTCTCACATGAAATTATTATTATTATTATTATTATTATTATTATTATTATCATCATCATCATCATCATCATCATCATCATCATCATCACATTTATTTTGTCTATCTATTCTATCTATATTCATGCATGTGATCATGCTGTAGTGCAGGGGTGCCCAAACTACAGCATGTGGGCCAGATCCAGCCCGTGGTGCCAATTGATCCGGCCCACACTGTCCTTGCCTCTCCCAAAAGCGGAAATAAAATGTGCATGCACATGTGCATAATGCTGCTGTAAATGATCAGCAGCTGTCATAAAGGCATTTATGGCAGCCACGAGTCATTTATGGCAGTGTTATGCACATGCGGGGCAGATTATGTGCATGCGTGGGCATGTTTTACTTCTGGTTCTAGTGGGAGTAACCACATGACCAGCACACTCAACCACGTGACCAGCCCATGGCCTGAAAAGTTTGGGCACCCCTGCTGATGTGGCTATATTACTGTTACATTTATGAATCCCTAGGGACCCCTCTCACCACAGTGTTTCCCAACCTTTGGTTTTCGGACTTCAATTCCCAGAAGCCTAAGTCAATTCCCTATAGCACTGATCAGCCAATGTACTGACTCAGGCTTCTGGGAACTAAAGTCCCTCTGTGGGGCCTGCACCTCACATTGGAAACCACTGGCCTAGAATGTAGGAGATGGTGAGCATTTGGCATCAAAATGAGAATGAAGCAAATGACTTATTAAAAAAATCTTTGTTAGTTTTTGCTTTGTTTTGAATTATTAAATTGTGTTAAAGTATTTGAATTTTTAAAGATTCTGTTAAGATGATTGTATTGATTGTTCCCACTGTCTGAGAATGGTATTCCCAAACAGATCTGTTGGAAACTGGGTTAATGAAAAATATGTTAGCACAATTTTTAAAAAAGATAAGTGGATTCACTCAATGTCTTAATTTAAAAGGAAGACAATCAGGTTAATGCTCTGTTCATAACAGGTCCTGGCCTGCCTTACTTCACTTTGCATGACAGCAGTACAGATAAAGGTACATTATATATCATTTCCCTGTTTTCGTATTCTGTAAATATGATTGATTGACTGATTTTATTTTTATACCACCCATCTAATAAATATACCACTCTGGGCTGTTTACAACCAAAGAAAATACAAAAAAAAGAATCATTAATTCATTAGCGTAAAGCTAAATGAAATATAAATGGATAACGACCAAACTTGGTTCCACAAGAGTGGTTGTTATTCGATTTTTACCGTTATCTGATGCATGCATCGGATATTGTTTTTGAAAAAGCCGGCTTCCTATGGGGGAAGCCAGGGGCAAGTGCACCCGCCCGCTTTCGCCCAAACCAAGCTGGGGGGTGGATGTTATGATCCCTGCGGCCCCTCCAGGAAGGGAAGCAGCCAAGTGCGTGGCCTGTTACCTTCCCGGAGGAGATGCGGGTGGGTCTGTGCTCACCCTCTGCCACTGTGGGCAGGGAGCTGGTCAAGCGCTTGGCCGGCTCCCTGCCCGCAGTGGTGGCGGGTGAGAGCAGACCTACCCACCACCACCGCTGCCTCTGGGAGGGTCAGGGGACCCAATCTGCACTGTTTCTGACGTCCCTTGATCTTCCCAGGCACTGCTGCAAGGCAAAACCTGCAGCCGAGGAAAGAGTTTCCCCCGGCATTTTGCCTTGCAGCAGCGCCTGGAAGGGTTGGGGGATGTCAGAAACAGCACAGATCGGGTCCCCCGACCCTCCCAGAGGCGGCAGCTGTGGCAGAGAGCCCAAAATGGGTGGAAAAAATTCCATCAGGTGCGCACCCGTTTTCCCCCAAACCAGGCCGGTGATCATAGCATCTGGCCCCCGGGTTGGTTTGGGGGAAAGAAGGTGGGTGCACTCGCCCCAGGCTTCCCCCATAGGAAGCTGGCTTTTTTTTAAGTGGAGACTTCCTCTTATCAGCTGCAAAGCTTGCTCCTATGGAAGAGCAAAATGCAGGGTTCATGCCAAACAACATTTTGCTCCCCCCCCCCAAACACACACACTTCAAGCAGCTTTTATAAAACTCTATGCCAGCCTAAGAGGACCAATGTAGAAAAGCCCTAAGCTTCACAACAGGGTCTGCCACCCTCAGACACTCATTCAGGCATAGTCTCCTGTTGGGACTAGGGTGATAATCAAGCTGCATGTCACAACCAAAGTAGGCCCATTGATTCAGTAGGGATTTGCTGAGTAACTCTCAGTGTAAGTTCCACTGATTTCATGGGTCCACTGCAGCTGTGACCTACCATTGAATCTCAGGCATTGCTTTAATGATACTCTGCAGTCCCTCTGAACTGTCCTATATTCTCTAGATATTATATAGGTATCCATGACAAGATAATTCTTTGAACAATTATCCCTATAACATTTTAAGCCTCTAATAACTCTTTGGAGGGTGGGGAGCTGAAAATGAACATTTTTTTTGTCAGAGTCCATCGTTTATCAGTGTTGTTGTGGCCGCTTCCATGTTTATGGCTTGCAGCTCCTGCCCCTTTGGTCTTGCCACCAGAGACCCAAGTGTCCCCAGCCAAGCAGTAACTCCACCGCCTTGTCTAGACAAGCATCACAGCAACACATGGTTGAGGGGGAAAACATGAGGGGTCCAGGGAAATTGTCAAACTTTTCCACTCAGTGATGATGATCTACTTTTATCAGCTTTTGCTCCATGTTATGTTATATGCCATCTAGTTGGAGCTGGCTTTTATTGACCCAAATAGGACTTTCAAGTTAAGTGAGATGTTTAAGGAGTGGTTTTACATAATTTCCTCACCCCAAGTGAGAGCTAAACTGTCATTCAAACTCAGGGGTCCTTAGTCCTAGTCCATCACTCTATCCACTACACCATGTTGGGTATCCTTTCTCCCCTTAACCATCCCTATAATTAGGAGTTAGTCTTTAAAGTGCTGCAGTGTTGTTGTTTTTTTGTTTTCTGATAATAATTTTATGGACATTTGTGGACGTTTACCATTTAGCACAAGGATGGCCAATTTCTGCTGCTTCTCCGCATTCCTGGACTTCAACTCTTTACTATAGGCTCTATATAGGTGCAGTCCAGCAATATTTGAAAGGCCAGAATTTGATTTAAAGCTTCTGATTTCTCTGTTCCTAGAAGGGGGTGTTGATGCCTGTTTAAATGGGTCTTTTGAGCATCCCTCTTCTTGGCTGTGCACTGCCCCAGAGAACAATTGAACATTCACCTTCTTAAACAGATAACAAATAGGATTGGCTGTGTGGCATATGTGCACACAGTGCACATACACGCACGCATGCATGTGCGTGTGCGCATGCGCGCATGCACACACACACATCCACAATATTCTAAAATTAGAAAGGACAAACACAGACACTGAATACCCATCTACTCACTAAAGCATAGGAAGAATGGGGTCTAGACCTAATTGCTTCTCTGAAACATTGCTTTATACATGATTGCTTATACAGTTTATCTGTAATCCTGTGCATACTTTAGTCAAAATACACTCCACTAAACATAATGGCCCCCACATATGAGAAAGCTTATTAGAAAGGAGTTCTCTCACCATTGTGGATGTCTGGGAAAGTAATCTAACATGATATTGTCATTCTCAGTGTTCCTATTGCTATAATGTGTGATTGAGACAGAAAAATATAATTAATGTAACTGCTGTTGTATTGAATTTACAGTACCTGCTAATGTATCTTCTACTTGTAATGAGTTGAAATTTTATATTAGAACTGTGCTTTTACACCTGTGGAACTTTGTCTTCTGACCTGTAATTTAAAGAGGATTCTCTTTATAGGTAGCTTCAGATTCAGTAAGTACCATTTCTTTATTTTGTTTTTGTAGTTATTAAGATCTTGGAAAACAATACAAACCTCAGTAATTTGCTGAAGGACATCCAGATGCCATCCAAAATACTGAAAAACATTTCACTGCATGGAGGATGTAAGTTTACAAACACATTTACCTCTTAAGCAAAATGAAACAAACTTTACACCTTATAAACTATTGTCTTTATGAAAATAAAGACAAAATGTCTTTATGAAATCCTGACTTTTGAGTGTATTGAAAGGGAATATTGTTCTTTTAATGCTCAAAAATACTCCCTCTAAAAGAAAGCATTTCCTTATGATTCTTTCAATAGAGTACCATCATCCTTAGCATTTTGAAGCATCCAACCTGTGCTTGATCTTCTTTACTTCCTCTTTCACCATTTAAGGTATCAAGGAAAATAGCAATAGGAATTACACTTATATACCGCCCCATAGTGCTTAGTGCACAAGTTAATTAGCATTTTGCTCCCTCCATGCTGGGTACTGATTTTACTGACCTCGGAAGGATGGAAGGCTGAAACTCAAACTCATGAGTTGGATCAAACTCATGATTTGGCTGCATGACAGCAGCTTAACCACTGCGCCTCAAGGGCTCCTGGTTCTTGTTGCACTCACACTTGATAATCATTGCATTTGTCAAGCATGGATAGTTGAAAACAGTTATGTTTCCTTTATACAGCTAGGGATTCTAGTAATACAGTAGCCTGCTTTTGGATGGAGGCCTTCTCATATGTCAGGAAGGCCAGTCTAGTTGGCACAATGGGAAAGAATGTAATTTCATTGATGTTTGAGTCATAAATAAATTTTCTAATGGGTTCCTTATTTATTATTTATTTTATTTATTACTCACATTTCTACCGCTGCCCCCTTGCTGAGGCGACTCCGGGCAGCTTACACATAAAACATAACAAAAACTTACAAAAATATTAAAATATAACATTAAAATTGGATTGTTTAAATTTAAATTTTTAATATTTTTTTAAAAAGTGCACTCCCAATGCCACATCACAAGATTTACTAAAACTGACAGCCCGGGCAATAGTTAAACAAGCTAGCCCAGGGTGTCTATCTCCCCAGCTGCCCCACACACCCGCTGCGCCATCCAGGTCTTAAGGCTCTTGCAAAAGCATAAAAGCTCTGCCTGGAGGCAAAGTTTGGTTAGCAGGAGGTTCCACAAGGCTGGAGCAGACACAGAGAAGGCCCTCATTCTCGTGCTAGAGAGGCGAGCCTCTCTAGCAGATGGAACTATCAGAGAGCCCCTCCGGTCTGCTCTAGTGGGATAGGCAGATGCTCTTGGGGTGACACGGTCTCTTATGTACCCTGGTCTACTACAATGTAGGGCTTTAAAGGTAATCACATGGAGGCACACTGGCAAACTTTATGCAGATACCAAGTACAGACTTAATTGTTAAATGATTTGGGGAAAAGGCTGCTGTTTGAGAGTAGCTTAGGCTTGTATGAAACGGCAAAGGGTTTTAAAAGATCAGAGAGATTGGAACTTAGCATTTTGCCCAATCAACACAAGTAAGTATCAACTGCTCTCTTTGACCTTGACCTTTCCCTAACTCCACTGCACCATTTGTGAACCTGGACCATTAGTGAAACTGGCAGCTCTCCCGGTGGCTTAGTAGTTAAGACACTGTGCTGGAGACTGGAAGGTTGGGTTTCGATACCTGAGAGCTGCACTTGGGGACATGAAAGGACCCTCATTTGGGCGTCCCATAAAAATCCTTTCAACCCAGAGTAATCTCTGACATGAAATTATTATAGTGAAACTGGCAGGTAGCTTCTATGATAAGTGTGGAATGGTGGTTAGTGGAATTATCCCATTGAAGAGAAAGCAGAATCCTTCCAGGGATATATTTGCAAAATGCAATGCTCAAACTCAAGGTCCAGCAAAATTCTGATGGGAAACTAGTTTTTATCAATTATGCTTCCTTTTCCTTTCCTCGTCCCTGATTTTCTTCTATGTCTACCACCTATATTTGAATGTTTATCTATATTTGTGCTTCCTTCTGAACATATTTTTAAGAAGACTAAATTTTGAATCTAAGAGAAAGGAGAGAAAAAGAAAGCTAGAGGTGGTTTCTTCCTTGTCATTTGTATGTTTATCACCTTCTAATCTTTTTCCCCCCTTTTACTGCTTCATCTTTCCTGGGTAGGAGCTAATGGGTAAGACAAAATGTATGCATCTTGGCTTGACATGGCTGCACATTTCTGATTAGAGTACTAGAATTAAGGTTAGCATCACAGCAGGGAGAAGGGAATGTTGCTTTTGCCCAGGTTTAAGGGTACTGCAGTGGCTCAAGTCGCTAAGACGCTGACTGGGAAGCGGAAGGTCAGCAGTTTGATTCCCGAGTACTGCAGGACGGAAATGAGCTCCCGTCTTTATCCCAGCTCTTGCCAACCTAGCAGTTCGAAAGCGAGAAATTGCAAGTAGATAAATAGGGACCACTTCAGTGGGAAGGTAACAGCGCTCCGTGTGCTCCGGTGTCTAGTCATGCCTGCCACATGACCACGGAAACATCTGCAGAAGCAGACAGCGCTGGCTCTTTGGCTTAGAAACAGAGATGAGCACTGCACCCTAAAGTCGGATACGACTGGCTTTTGAGCAAGGGAAACCTTTACCTTTACCTAAGACCACATTCAGTACTCTTCAGGAGTCACGGGTATTTCTAACCAGTGTAGTTGCTCTCCATTAAAAATGACTATTTTTGCTTCAATAAAACCATTGCTGTTTGACGCATGCAAATAATCTGGCTACTATCATTACAAGGTATATTTTAAATGTGGCCATTCCACATTTCCCCCCAGATAGGCAGACTTCAGTTTCATTATATCCAACAGCACTGTTAATCTAGCTGAGTATATCCCCACACATGTCATTAAAAGTGTCTCTCAGGGATTATTTTCATGTTACATTGCCATTCATGATTTTCCTCATCCCTTCTGTCTGATCAGCAATCCTTCTCATATATTTCTAATTGGTACATGACAGCTTTCTGCAACATCCACTCACAGCTCACCTTTTACTTCAGCACTTTGCAAGCTATTCATTATTTTTTTTCTGAAGCATTCGTATCCTGAATAAATACAGTTGCAGCAGTGTTATGTTTTATTTATGTAAGTGGAAAATATCAGTGTGGAATTAGAGAGACACTCCTTTTATTTCAACCTAACACCAAAACCCATTAGAAGTAGCACAGGTATATGTCTTCCTGAATAGCTGAACCATGGAAGGAAAAATAGCAGGGGGAGTTATTCATTCAAAACTTAGTATTGGAGGATCACTTTACAGATAACATGGAGTGTCTGGGAAAAACAAATAATGGTTCTAAATCATATCAAGCCTGAATTCTCAGTAGAAAATCATTAAACAAACTATTGTACTTTGGCCATATTATGAGAAAACAGAACTCACTGGAGAAGATGATAATGGCCGGAAAAAGAGAAGAGGCACATGATGAATTTGTTCACTAAAGGGTGCCACATGCCACAGTCTTTAGTTTCCAAGGCCTGAACATGCCCGTTCATGGTAGGACCTTTTTGGAGGTCATTAATTCCTAGAGTTGCAGCTTGTTAGTGACTTATCTGCAAGTAGCAGCAAACAAATCCTGCTGTATTCCTGGAGGAATGTTCGCTGGTTACAATGCATAGGATTGTAGTCTAGGTTCATAGTATGTAAACTGTGGTGTCCAGGCAGTTATATATATGAAGAAGTTTGTGGCAGTTTATCCAGCTGACTCTTTGTATGAACAAAGAGTGCATTGCCAGAACTCCTTAGGAGTATTTTAAAAGAATATGTGTGTGTGTGTGTGTGTGTGTGTGTGGGAGCTTGAAGTAGAATTTATAAGAATTTGTATTAAAACACTAATACCTGAGGTATTGCAGGTCATGGTAGCTGGTTCCAACCTATGTGGCTAATATGTGAGGATCATATTAATGATCACTGTACTTTATGCTCAGATTTTTGAAAAACAAATGCATTCTTTTTATAAAGCATATGCTGGTACTAGACAACATGTAGTGCTACAGTAGTGAGAGAGCCTACATATCTACCTATGCACTTGCATGGATATTTCCTCTTTCAAGCCCACATATTGACCTATGGACTTGCATGGATATTTAGCAGCACAGTTATTTGTCCTTCTCATAAATCAGCGATGTGGTTTCATATTTATTTTTAGATTTCTGGTATCAAATGATCTTACCTCTTCACTTTGATGAATCAAAGAAGTACCCTCTACTGATTGATGTGTAAGTCAAACTTTTTGTCCATGTTATTTGTGACCAGAATTGAATGAGGAACTCCTGCTGTATCCTCCTGCTTCCACCAAAATTGGTATCCCCCTTCCTCCTGCAGTCACCCCTTATATTGTAGAAACCATAGAGTGTTACAGCAGGGGTAAAGAGAAGAAAATCCCAATTTTACTAACACCCTGTTGGATCTTGGCTATTAATTTTGTTTGTTCCTGAGTGTCTAAAATTACGAGATGAGTTTAGTATGTCTGGTTTTGTTCTGTGGTAGCTCCAGAAATTAAAGTATGAGTACCAATAATTGTGTGCTGGCTGGGGGGATTCATAGATGCGGCTTCTTGTGGTATCCTGGTAATCCAGTTAGAAAAAAATAAGCCGTGTTAAGGAATAGAATAAATGCTTAGAATAATAAACCATTACATGCTCAATATAAAAAATATCAATGTTAAACTGAATAGGGCTAATAATTAGGTATGGCTAAAATCTGGTATCCTAAAAAAAGGAGACAGATGGACATATTTTTGCTGCTCAAGTATAAGCACTACAAACCAACATAATTAAAGCAAAAATTGGGAAAAAACGGAACTGATGATAAGTGCTTGCTTTGTAAAGAAAGGGATGAAACCATGGACCACATTTTCAGTGGATACAGTAAGATCACTCAGGCTTACTACAAAGGACACTGTAACCAAGTGGTAGCAATGCTACATTTGAATCTGTTCAAGATTACAGCATGCTATCTACAAAGTACTGGTGTGAACACAAGCCTGAAAAAGTGGTTGAGAAAGAGAATAAGACAGTTAAGATCTTGTGAGACTTTCAGATCCAAACCGATAAGAACGTTGAACACAAAACTCCAGATGTTACTGTGGCTGAGAAAAATTTGGTGAAGCTGAATGATAACAGGTAACAGTAGGGTGGAAGGGAGAAAAAAGAATGAAAAGCTCATGAGATATCAGGATCTGAGAACTGAAGTACAGTATAATTGGGAGTGAAGAGCAACAGTGATTCCAGTAGTGATAGGAGCACTGGGAGAAATCTCAAAAGGGTTGAAAAAAGATCTGAGGGCTATTGACATTGATAGCATCACAATAGAACAGTTACAGAAAGCAGCACTACTAGATACCAGATACATTATCAGGTGATACCTCACTGATGCTTAGGACCTAAGTAATGGGGTTCTAAAACTCCATTCTGAACGTCTCGTGAACCAAATACACATTTGAAGATTAAGGGAAAGTATTGGCTGAATTGAATTTGAGGACATAATTTTCTTCCTACACACTCTGCTCCATTCCCCCCCCCCCCTTTGGCAAGATGTTAAATTCAGTCCAGAGTGCAGTTTTTACCATTCTCTTTCAGGGAGTCATCTTTATTTTATTTTATTTTATTTTATTTATTTATTTACTTATTTACTTATTTACTTATTTACTTATTTATTATTATTATTATTATTATTATTATTATTATTATTATTATTATTATTATTATTATTATTATTATTATTATTATTATTATTATTATTAATTCATTCATTCATTCATTCATTCATTCATTTATTTAGTGTGCTTCTATACCGCTTTACTTGTCTACTGACAACTCAAAGCGGTTTACAGAGCAATGCAAAAGAGACAAAGCAAAACATAAGTAGTGGAAAGGGAAAGGGGAGGGGGGAAGGGGAGAGGAAGCGGAAATACAACACAATACAGTTCATTATGCAATACAGTACAATAACAACATATCAAGTATAAACACAATATAACAATTAAATACAATAAAAATATACAAAACCTTATAATAACAGTTTACAAGTTTACAAGATATAATCAGGAAAAACAATAATCCAAAGGGGGGGGGGTCGGAGCCCAAGGCTCAACGACCTTACACAACTCTTAATGAGATCCAGGCTCAACGACTACATCGGAGCCCAGCTCAGTAATAATAAGCAATAATACATTCTACAAAATAAAAAAGAGACAAGACAACTACCGCAATGTGCTCAGCAGCCAAGTCCATAACAGAGTCCATAGCTCAACGTCCAAGACCATGGTGGGGCCAAGGAAGGGACGTCTTCGTGCGTCGTCTTGGTCTCCCTCCGGCCAGGGGGGGCCCTTTTAACCTTCCCACCTGGTGGCAGGGGGCAGGGAGAGACGTCCTCGCTTCTTGAAGTCTATTTTCACATATGAATCTTTAGTTTGATTTAGTTATGCTATTTAATATTAATCAAAATCCAATGCCATCTTTAAGCAGAAGAGAAAGGAAATACAGTAGACATTTGCACTACAAACATTTAGCCTCATATGTGAAAAACAGCACAAAGATTGCTCTGAATGTTGATTTTTTAAAGTTACATTTGCCTTACTGCAGAATCAGTCAATAACAGAGCAGTGAGAAAGGTATGTTCTTAAATGAGTCTTTCCTAGAAGGTGTTGATTTCCCTTTGCCTTCCATGCTGTCATTAGGAAGGAAGGCTATGCAGGATGGGCTCATTAGCTTAGAGGGCAAAGAGTCAAAATTCTGTTGAAAACAGCTGGTTTATTAATTCTCTTGAGATTGGTCCAGAGCCTGTTAAAATCAATTGAAACACTGCTAATGACATGAAGCAATGGTCTCTAAATGAAGACCATAATGTGCCATGGAAACAAGTAGTCTAGAAGAAAATGGCCAAGTGGAAGCTAAAGGTAAAAGAAGAATGTGAGCTACACAGTTCTTGCATTTATATATTGGACAGCTAAAAGAAACAATGGTAGTGTTCCTTTGTACTTATTCTGCAAAGCCAATTCAGAAACATAAAAACGACATGTTCAGTGGACCCTGAACATATGCTCTTGAATCCTTTTCTCCTTCACACTCCTCTGCACATATTAATGTATTTGCATTAATTACCCAGTTTCTTTTTAATTGCAAATTAGAGAAATTTGCTTTTTGTAGTAAATAGAGAACAAATATTCTGTATTTACAGATAATTGGCTGTGTAAGGAGTATCTCATAATGTCAGTTACAACTCTTTTGGCTGTCTGTGATCTTACAGCTGAAATGTGTTGTTGCATAATTGTCACTGAAATTATTAATTATTTTTCAGGCTTAAAATTTCAGTGATGAACAAGGATTTTATTTTCTGAAATGCAGGAGTAATTCTTGTTTTTGTCTTGTTAACAATGTGAATGTTGTTGTGCAGCTTTTAGGATCTCTTTGTGGGGGGTGGGATAACATGGAGGTGGTTTCATTGAGACATCAGACTTATTTCAAAAGGGTGCTTAGAGGCAAATTTGTAAATACTAGGTTCTGATAAAATGCCAGCCAGGTTGGGTCTTTCCTGGAGATGTTAGTATACTGTTAAGTACCAGAAATTTTAGGGAATAACAAACATGAGAACTTGTCACTTTGGTAATTGGTTGTACTATTAGATACCCAATTGGCATAAGCTGATGGCAGTCTCTGCCACTAAATTCGTTAATACATATAATTGCTTTTCATAGGCCTTCCTTGTAATCTGCTAATGCTGACCTATATTCTTCTCTGGCATTGCTGCTAACCCTCACAACCATTTAGGTTCCTTGGTAATGCTACAGTCTCTAGTTACTTCTGTCCTACTACTGGCCAGGCTAACCTGGTGATGCTTCTCCTTTTTGGGACAAGGGCTGAGTAGTAAAGATGGCAGTTATATCCATCTTTTATCTTCAGCTGTGTTGTGCTGGACATTGATGCCAATCCTTGTGTTTTCAGAAATATAAAATTCATTCAGCACTGATTGAAATTCACTGACTCCCTTGACTTCCATGCAAGCAGACTGGGTAGCTACAGTGCTACTGTCAGTGATGGGCATAAATTTTTTTTACTACCACGCTGTGGGTGAGGCTAACTCTGTGGGCAGTGCTAACTCTGGGCATGTGACTTGCTGGAAACAGCCATGTAATTGGGTGGGTGATCTAGCCATGCTTCCCACATGGCCATGAAAACGTCTTCAGACAAAGACAGCACTGGCTCTTTGGCAGTATTTATTTATTTGCGCTATTTCTATACCTCCTTCCTCACTTAGAAAAGTGACCCAAGGCAGTTTACAAAGGTAAATGGAGTAATTGGGGAGTAAATGGGGAGCAAAGGTAAATGGGGAGCAGGTGGCAGTGGCTCCACTACTGCCCCTTGTGGGGGGGGGGGGGAGAAAGAGCAGCTGCGGCTGGGCCTCAGAATGGCCGTATCACCACCACTACTGCCCAGACTTTCCCCTTGGCTCCGCTGCTGTCCCAAGCATGGTGGAGGAGAAAGAACAGCCACCAAAGCGCCCTGCCACCTGCTCCCTACAAGGGGCAGCAGTGGAGCCATGGGGAGCACCTGAGTGACAGCGGCAGTGGTGCAGCCATGCTGGGTCCAGCTGTGCTTCCTCCTCCTCCTCCCTGCCCCCCGGGGAGGAGGCAGGGGCTGGGGAGGAGTGGGGAGGTGGGCTGGCGGTCTTTCCCTCCTCCAACAATGACATTCCAAGGGGAGGGAACATAATTTGGCAGCAATAGGGGTGCCCGAGGGAGCTCGAAATAGCTCCTCCTCCTCCCTGCCCCTGGCTCTTCCTCCTTCTCTTCTTCTAGGCTCCTGGACGTGCCCAGAGTGTGGGGAGAAGAGGAAGAGTTGGGCGGGGCAGGATGGGGAGATGATGTGGCCAGCTGGTTTTGCTACCGGTACGGGCGATCCGGTGTGAACCTGCTCATGCCCAAAACTGGCTACTGTGCTTCCCTCAGAAGCCTTCTCTCTCTTCCTTTATGAATACAGTTTTGTGTGGTACCTAGAGATGTGAAGGCCTGGGGAAAATGGAAAAATTTGTGGGGGGGGGGGGGAATTGTTTTTTCCCTGTTTTTTTCTGAAGCCTTTCTTGTTGTTGTTTTCTAAAAAATTGGAAAAATTTAAAAAACAAAAAAAATATTATGGAATGTTTTATTTTAACATGATCAATAAAATATTTTAAGATAAGGTTGGGTTCAAATATTTTATAAATCATTTCTAAAAAATGTGTATGGTATCAGATTCTTTTCAATTTTTCCAAAAATGTGCGTCCCCCCCCCCCCGAAAAAAAACCGTTTTTTCCCCGAGCTTCAAAATTTCCTGAAATTTTACATCTCTAGACTGGTACCACTTCTGAGTACTTTGTGTAAGACTCTACCTATATTTATATCTATCACTACCATATATACTTGAGTATAAGCCAGCCCAGATATAAGCCAAGGTACTTAATTTTGATCTGAAAACCCAGGAAAATACTGTAGATTGACCCAAGTATAAGCCGAGGGTGGGAAATGCAGCAGCTGCTAGTGAGTTTCAGTAATCAATATACAGTGGAACCTCATACAACAATCACCCCATATAACAAGGAAATTGCGTAAAAATTAGGTTTTTGGGGGAAATGGTGTCCCGCATAACAATTTGCTCTATGGAAAAAAATCATACAACAATTTTTCAATGGGAAAAACCACTTAGCAAAAAAATTGTTGTACGATGCATCCCATAGGGAAAATCGCTATATGATGCATGTATTGTATAGCAATTGTTTCATACAAGAACAAGCCCCATAGAACGGATTAAAATAGTTGTATGAGGTACCACTGTACATGAAAATATGGTAAAATTAACTAAATTGTTGGCACATCTCAATCCGGTGCAGTCTTGGGACCCTCGTGGTTATTGACCTGAGTATAAGATGAGTCCCCTTTTGGGGCTAAAAAAACTCTGCTTATACTCGAGAATATACGGTATATATCTAAGGTTTTTTTTACCTATAATGAATCTTCCCAGAGCTTTCTAAATATAGAGTACTCAGATGGGGCTAGCCATTCTCTTCTTCTAGTGGTATCTGGAGACTGGGCAGCTTTCCCAGGACTAAAAATACTGGCTCCTCTCCTGGGAAACAGGATAGTAAATGAACTCCTGACCACTGCCTTCACAGCCAGGTGCTTCTTCTCATTGAGCTTTTGAGTTATCACACAGAGACATAGATACATATATTACTCTCCTTCCTGTTTCTTTTGGCCTGTCTGCAATGAAATAACCACACTAAAGCCCCTCAATAAAATACTTAAGGTAAAGGTAAAGGTCTCCCTTGCTCAAAAGCCAGTTGCGTCCAACTCTAGAGGTTGGCACTCATCTCCGTTTACAGCCAAAGAGCCAGTGCTGTCTGCATATGTAGATGTTTCCATGGTTAGGTGGTATGCATGACTAAATGCTGGAGTGCACAGAACACTGTTACCTTTCCTGCCAAAATGGTACCTATTTATCTACTTGCAATTTCTTGCTTTCGAACTGCTAGGCTGGCAGTGTTTGGGAACAGACAGTGGGAGTTCATTCTGTCACACAGCACTCTTGTCTCAAACTGCTGACTTGCCAACCTTCTGGTCATCAAGCTCAGTGTCTTAACCATTATGCCACTGCAGACCTCACTAAGATACTCACCAATGCCATAAAATAAACATTATTTCCCAGCTGTATAAAACTTATGAAATTTATTCACACCTGTACCATATTTTTCAGACCATAAGATGCACTCCCCCCCCCAAAAAAAAAAGGGAAAAAATGAGGATGCGTCTTATAATCCAAATGCTGGTCTTTGGCAAGCTGCGGCTGTTGTGTACAACAGCCGCAGCTGGCCGAAGACCTCTACTGCCGCCTCTAAGCTGTTCCGGGGCAGGGGAAAGAAAAACATGAAAAACAAGTGGCCACTAGAGGGCAAAAATCACAATTTCCCATTTTAATGCATTGGAAATAAATTTCTTGTTTTCAAAAGTTTGGTGTTTGTATGTTCCCAATACATTTAAGTGGGAAACCAAACCTGTGCTTAAAAAGAAAGGGTTTCACTTACTTTCAATGCCTTTGTCTCTACTCCACGTGGACAAAATGGAGGGGGAAAACATGCTTCTTGGTTGAAAGGAGAGCAAGAGGTTAGGCTAGAGTATAGCTTCCTTCTTCAGTGCAATTGGCCTGCCTGCTCATTTCCCCTGCAGCACCACCACTGGTTGGTGGTGCAAAATACAGTACTAAATATTTTTTGTTTTGTTTTCCTGCTCTGAAAACTAGGTGTGTCTTATGGTCCAAAAATATGGTATATTGCTCTTTACATGTGAGGATAAACAATGCTTCTTGAAAACTCAGTGGTTGGTTCCCCCCCCCCCCCCGCCAGTTCTAGTTGTGTCTTGCCTGTTTGATCAGAACTGTGGTTCCCTTTAAATATATAAAATATATAAAAATAAAATGGAGCATGTATAAAATGACCTGGCCTTCTTTCCACAGATATGCAGGGCCCTGCAGTCAGAAAGCAGATGCTGCCTACCGAATCAGTTGGGCTACGTACCTTGCAAGCACAGAAGGGATTATTGTAGCTAGTTTTGATGGCAGAGGAAGTGGCTATCAAGGAGACAAAATCATGCATGCAATATATCGAAGACTGGGAACCTATGAAGTTGAAGATCAGATATTGGCAGCTAAGTAAGTACATGCTTAAAGATTTCAGTAGACTTTGTTTTGCTTGGATTTTAGCATTCCCATGATTCTTCTTCTTCCGTGTCTATGCCAGGCATGAAACTACCAAAATGAAGGCACCTTTTGGTGAGGTTTTTTCTGCAGTTCCTTTTGCCTAGAGTGTGAAGGTTGCAGTTACCAGAGTATGCCCAATTGTGGTTCTAAAATACCACAACCTTTCAGGAGGCTCTTTCTGTATACCATGAGACACAGGCTATAATATTTCCTGCCTTCATAATCAGATATTTCATTAAAAATAAAGATGGTTAGAAAATGACCAGTTCTGTAGAAATTCATGCCAGATATTTTTTCAAACTGCTTTTCATCTTACCTGTCTTCCAGAATGTATGGTAGAGGTAGGAAGCGATGAGAGACTTCTGGCAAGGGGATGGCCATGTGAAGGTTTACAATATGTTATGGGTTTTCTTGAACATACTCACTTTGCATATTTTCTTTTTCTTTAATAGAAAATTTTCTGAAATGAGCTTTGTTGATAAGACAAGAATAGCTATTTGGGGCTGGGTAAGTATTCCTCCTTGTAATAGATAAGTTAGCTGGCTGTATAGCCCAGTGGTTTAGGTAACTGGTCACACACCCTGGGGTGGGACTTCAATTTCTCATTTTTCTCCTGGGAGAAGAGCCAAACTGTGTCATATTGGGCAGGTTGTACAGTTCCAGGATGCCCCCAGAAGAAGGGAATGGTAAATCACTTCTGTGTTGTCTCTACCTAGAAAACTCTGGAAAGGGTTGCATAAGTCAGAATTGATATGACAGAACACCATTATTATTAATAGGCAAGTCAAATGATTTAAAAGGTCCTGTTGTCATTAAGAACAAAATTTACAAGGTGAAATCATATGGAAGAGAGATTTGGAACCTCTGAAGTCAGAGTGCAGCACAAAACGACTTCCCAAGCCAATCCATAGAGGCTCATTCCACATCCCACACACTATGTTGTTGTTGTTGTTGTTCAGTCGCACAGTCGACTCCGACCCTTTGCGACCCCATGGACCATTTTCTCCAGGCGCCTCTGTCCTCTACCATCCCCCTCAGCTCAGCTCTGTGCCCATTGTGTCTATAATACCATCTAGCCATCTCATCCTTGGCCTCCCCCTTCTTCTTTTGCCCTCCACCTTTCCCAACATCAATGCCTTCTCAAGTGAATCCTCCCTTCTCATTTGATGTCCAAAGTATTTTAGCTTCATCTTTACTATTTGACCTTCCAATGAGCAGTCCGGGTTAATTTCTTCTAAGATTGACCTATTTGTTCTCCTCGCTGTCCAAGGGACTCTCAAAACCCTCCTCCAACACCACATTTCAAAGGCATCTATTCTTCTGCGTTCAGCCTTCCTAATTGTCCAGCTCTCACATCCATACATTACTACTGGGAAAACCATTGCTTTGACTATTCTAATTTTTGTTTGCAATATAATGTCTCTGCTTTTCACTATGTTCCCCAGGTTTCTCATCGCTTGTCTCCCAAGAATCAGTCGCCTTTTTATTTCATGGCTGCAATCCCCATCTGCAGTGATCTTTGATCCTAAGAAAGTAAAATCTGTCACTGCTTCTACTTCTTCCCCGTCTATTTTCCAGGAACTGATGGGGCCTGTTGCCATTATCTTGGTTTTCTTGATATTGAGTCTCAAGCCAGCTTTTGCACTCTCCTCCTTCAGCCCAATCAAGAGATTCTTTAGGTCTTCCTCACTTTCTGCCATTAGGGTGGTATCGTCTGCATATCTCAGATTATTGATGTTTCTCCCAGCGATTTTAATCCCATATTGTGATTCCTCCATCCCTGCACTGCACATTATGTGCTCTGTGTATAGGTTGAATAAGCATGGTGACAAAATGCAGCCTTACTCCTTTTCCTATTCCAAACCACTCTGTTATTCCATGTTCTGTCCTAACTGTTGCTTCTTGGTTCATGTACAGATTTCTCAGGAGGAATATGAGGTGCTCTGGTATTCCCATCTCTTTAATTACTTGCCACATCTTGTTGTGGTCCACACAGTCAAATGCCTTAGTGTAGTCAATAAAACAAAAGTAAACTTGTTTCTGGTATTCCTTTGTTTTCTCCATGATCCAGCGTATGTTGGCGATGTGGTCTCTAGCCCCCCTGCCTCTTCTGAAACCAGCCTGCACCTCTGGTAATTCTCTCTCCACATGTTGCTGAAGTCTATCCTGTATTATCTTGAGCATCACCTTGCTGGCATGTGGGATGAGCGCGATTGTTCGATAATTTGAATATTCTTTGGCATTGCCCTTTTTTGGGATTGGGACGTATACTGATCTTTTCCAATCCTGTGGCCACTGTTTTGTTTTCCAAATCTGCTGACATATTGAATGCAGTAATTTGACGCCATCATCTTTTAGCGCTTTGAAAAATTCAACTGGGATACCATCATCTCCACTAGCTTTGTTGTTTGCAGTGCTCTTTAGGGCCTTTATGACTTCGCTCTCCAGGATGTCTGGCTCAAGTTCAATTTCTTCATCATTGTGATTATCAGGAGTGCATCATTGTGATGCAGAAGAAATTAAGAAAAGATGGAAAGAGTACACAGAGGAACTTTACAAAAAGGACCTCAACACTCCCACACACTATACCTGAACATTTTTTTAAAAATAAGGGTGTGTTGGCCTTTGCTTCCATGGACCAGAAACCAATTTTTAAAACTGGTTTTACTGATCGGGGGAGGGGGGAGTAATATTTCCTACTGAATGAAGCTTATCTCTTACCATTGCCTTTCTCTGATATTGAGCTATTCCTTTCTCTATGCATGACACATGGATAAAAAGTGCCTCTCTGTGTGTATGACAGACAGATCATGAAAGAGGACACTGCAGGGTGTGGGTTGACCTAGTAAATAGGTAAACAGTTTATTGGGTCAAACTAGTAAACATTAGTTCTCTGTTCCAAACATGCCTGCTTAATACTCTGCTCAAGATCACACCCTTTCTGTGTTGCTCTTCCTGTTTATCCTTCCACAGTGTGGTGACACAAACATATTCCAGTTTTTAAAAGTGATGATGTGCCTACCCTTCTTTCTGCACTGTTTTGTTTTTAATGCAAACATATAGCCATCTTTGGACTGAGAAGGGACAAGATGAGTTACCAGGTCATAGTGAGTTACAAACTGATAGATGTAAACAAAGGGCTTCAAGGATTATGTCTAAACACCCATTCCTCTACTACAGTCTGTACAGAAGGAAGGATGCCAAACTGACATCCTGATAATTCTCCCCAATCCCAACATTTACAGTTTGTCCTATCTAGAGTCAGTGAAATAAACCAACATCTTTTGAAAAATCTGAGGTTTTTATACCAGCAGTCAGTTTCTAGTGACCAAATCATTAGGTGATTATTTCAGCTGATACAAAAAAGAATTCTTACTTGCAGGTTGTGGCAGATGGTGTTATCGGCAAAATTCTGCTAGCACAATGCTGACAAACATGGTTGTTTTGTCATGAATGTCATAGGCTGTTGGTGTCAGCAGGATGATCTACCCTCTCGTTAAACATTTTCAAGTAGCATTTGTGCATGGACAATGCTTGTTCCCCAACTTCTCCACTGTACAACCAGAATTGGAAAGCCCATCCTAAATATAAAAATGGGCTTTTCACCTATGTTTCAGCTGCCATGTTGAAGCTGCTGGAGTCTACATCATTGCTCTAGAACTTTTAATGAGGTTTCACTGTGCTCAGATTCCAGAGTGCTTTGATCAATATTACGCCTGCATGCTCAAGAGGTTGTAGAATATACCTTGTCATTCAGTATGGTATAAACCAGATCAGCAAGCAGGATAACATACGCAAAGAGAGACACATTATTATAAATTCTACAAAGAATTCTACTATTTCTGTCTTAATCCACTGAGGAATCCCTTCTTAAGATCTCTTGATCTCTCTTTGAGGGTGGGGTATCATGGCTATCTTGACATGGTTCTGGACTACCCAGAGTAGCAGATTCCATTAAATGGTTGGTAGGTAAATGAATGAATGAATGAATATACAGTGGTACCTCATACAACAATTTTAATTTATTCCACGGGACTCGTTGTATGAAACAATTGCTATACGATGCATGTATCGTATAGCAATTTCCCCTATGGGATGCATCGTACAATTAAAATTTTTTTTTTTGCTATGTAGTTTTCCCCATTGAAAAATTATTGTACGTTTCTTTCCATAGGGAAAATTGTTATTTTCCCCCCAAAACCTAATTGTTATGCGATTTCGTCGCTATAAGGGGCAATTGTTGTATGAGGTTCCACTGTATTTCCCATCACAATGAAATAAATAAATAGCAGATAGCTGAAACTAAGCAAGAAGAGAACAACTGAATTTAGTTTTCCCTAATACATCTGTTGTGCCACACAAAAACTGGGAAACAAGATCATAGGGAGAAGTTTCCATATGGGCTCCTCACACTTGGCTAGTGAGTTCTCATGTTACCTGTAAAGCCTAGAACTGAGTTGTGCTGTAGTGGCTCCCTTGCCACAGAGTTAATGCCTGACTATGTTTCATTCCCAGCCAAATAGAGGCACAACCCTGAAAACTGAGTCACTAACAACAGAGAGAGAAGGGAGGAAGGAGAGATTAACAACAGACCTTTCTTAAAGAGTAGTATTTCTTTTCTCCTAGTCATATGGCGGTTATGTGTCCTCCATGGTGCTTGGATCAGGAAGTGGTGTGTTCAAGTGTGGAATAGCTGTTGCCCCTGTGTCACGCTGGCAGTACTATGGTATGTGATTCATTCTAGGCAAAATAAATTTTTTTCGCAAATGCTATATATCGTAGACATAGATAATTTTTATAGGAATGCATACTTCTCCCACACAAAATGCCATTTTGTCTGTCTTCATGAACTTGTGTGTGAGGTATTATACAGTATCCCTGGATCATATTTTCCATTGAAAACTTGGATGTGAAAAGGGAAAAATAATCTGCTTAACCTTTAAAAGGCAAAAAATTTCTTAATATTTGAAAAATTTACTATAATGCAAATGTCTGCATTTGCATTCCTCCAAAGTGCCATGTGTTCCAAAGTGTTGAGGATCATTTCTGAATGTCATAAAATTCATTAGCAGTGCTACTAACTTCTTTTGCTTCCAGTGCACTTCAAAGAGAGAGGGGTCATATATTTAATCCTTGTGTAGAATGTTTGTCATTTATATTATCTGGTTGCATATTTCTCATTCATTAAATTGGACAGTAGAATTAGAATATTGGTTTACAGTAACTAGTGTAGGTATTAGCCTTAGTTTGTTTAATAAAGCTCTAGAAAGCTTCCAGAGGTGAGTTGAGACAATTAATCCCCTATTTAAGCCTTTTCTTTTTATAAAAAATAAGGCATAGAATTACAGTAATACCCTGCATAACGTGTACACTGCACAACATTAAAACTGCACACCGTTAAGTAATCTGAGGAAAGAATTGTGCCGCACAATGTTAAGTTAATGCTGTATGAAACATCACATGTCCCCCTCCCCCAGATTTCTCTGCCCCAAAGTCCACATGGCTTTGGGGCAGAGATCTCTGGAGGTACTGTACCCTTGCTTTTTTGAGGCTTGCCTAGAAACAGCAAGGGCACCTCCATAGATCTCTTGACCTCCGCCAACCACTTTGACTTGGGAAGGGCCAGGGAGAACACCTAGAAGTTGCCCTAGCTGGTGCTGGGTTCCCCCGGCCCTTCCCAAGTCAAAGCGGCCAGCAGAGAGCTTTCGTTGTGTGATACATCCCACAGGGTTTAATGTTGTATGATACATGTATTACACAACATTAAAAATTGCACAACATTATGGATCGTGGAACCAAGCTTTAATATTATGCAGGGTATTACTGTACTTAAATTACAGGGTCAGAAGATGTACCCTGTCCATATTGTTCCTTGCCCTAAGGCCACTATTTTATTTCTGAAAATAAAATGAATTTGTGTACCAACAGATATTGGAATATAGTAAAATGGAACAAACGCTTCCTCAAAAGGTACATTTAGTACATGTAGGAGTGGGCTATAGATGTGAGGTATCCTATGAGAAATGGAAAGTGTAAGAGCCTAGGACCTTGAAGAGTCTAATCTGGTGGTGTCAGGATGGTATGCGAATCCTATATATGGGGAAGTTACTTTTTGTCCTACAATTTCCAGAATCCCCCAGCTTGAGAATTTCCCAACCTCTGATATTTAGCCTGCTTCATTTGTGAAGGGTTGGTACTGGAGATTTTCTAGGTGCCAAAGATCTGCCTTTACTGGAAAATAAGTCTAGTGGCCATGCATCCACTCTGCTTGTATAACAATTTGCTGTTCTGCTTGTTCCTGGGCATCAAAATACCATTGGTAGGTAACTGGAGACAAAGACTGCATAGTGAAATGTGGCAAGTAATTTCTTTTTCTTTTGTGTCCCAATCAAACCGTGGACTGCCAAAATGAAGCCACTTTCTTGGCTCAGTCATTGGCCAAACTTAAGTCTTCATCGGTGCATGTTTCTGGCACTAATCGGCAGACCAGTAAATGAGCCAGATTCTGTATCCCTCAACATTCACACAGTGTGTTGTTGTCCACCAGAAGCCCCCACTTAAGCATGTAATGATTTGTTATACCCTTTAGAGTTAGGTTAGAGAGACTGGAACTCAAAGGAGTCAACAATTTTTCTGTGATATGTAATAGCTTTTCTCCCACCGCCCATATGAAATCCTTTGAAGAAAGAGAAACAAATGCAGAAGAGATGTATATGTCTTTATTGATGGACCTTGTTTGTATAACTAGGTTTGTAGGTTGAGGAGACTGTGGGTCAGTGGAGGTTGATTGGGAAATGTTAATATTACAGTATATGAATCTGTTGCACATAGTATCTTGCTGACTGGCAAACTCTCTGCAGTGACAGATACAGTGGACCCTTGATTAACGACGTGTTCGAATAGCGTCATTTTCGATTAACGACTCTACGACGCTCCCAATGTGATTATTTGAATAACAACGATATTTTTACCATTGTTATTCGAATAACAATGTTTTTTGTCGTTATTCGAATAATGACATTATTCAAATAGCAATGCTACTTGGGGAACCAAGTAACGTCATTATTCGAGGGTCCACTGTGCATGTTCATTTTTGCATTCATACACCTATAACCTTTGCCAACCATCTCAGATTTCTTTCATTGAGATTTCTTGGTTTTATTTCCTAAGTTTCCATCCCATGCTTCAACTACTTAACATGCATCTTTAACAAAATGCAACAGCTTGGATACTGAGTTCGATTTCTACAAAAAGAAGGAATTCTTTCACCCACTGAAGCTGCTTAAGCTAGTAGAGTGATCTCTTTTTCTAATCACCCTCATCTTTACTTCTCCCTTCAGCCCATTGTACTTTTCGAAAGTCTCTTCCACAATGGATCTCCACTTCCCAAACTAGAAGGTGCAAGGGGTTGTAAGAGGTGACCAGCAAAACTGCCGACTACATTACCAACAGCAGGAGTGCCTCTTGGGACCAGCACCACTGGATTTAAATCTGAATACAAGCCGATAACCTTTTAAAAACCTCCCCAACATTATAGACAGATGAGCTAAGGGCTAGGCATACATTCTTCTGATCATGCTCTCAGGAAATATTCCACTGATGAGAGAAAAATAACAGTAGCAACAATGATAACAAAAGTATGTGTGTGTGTGTGTGTGAGAGAGAGAGATGAATACATGACAAGGCTGTTGCCATGGGAAGCTGCATGCTAAACGCTAATGAATGTTGCTATCTACAGTGCTTATATTGAGAGAAATAATAATTTGCTTTTCTTAGTGTAGTGCAGAATTTTTTACTTTGGTAAAAGTAAGAAGAATGTGTAAACATTCTTGTCAAGGCTACCTTTAATATAATAGCATTTTACATTGTTGCTTTCCTTCCTTTCTCTCTCTCCCCCTACTTCCAGATTCTATATACACTGAACGCTACATGTGTCTTCCTGAAGCAGGTGACAACTTGCACAACTATGAGGTAAGGAACTATTATCAATAAAATTTATTTTTTTGGTGCTGCATAGAGATACTGATTTACTTATGCGATGTGTTATTTGTATTTAAATTATAGCTCATGTGGGAGGTGTCAGAAAATAGGTGTTTTTACTTTTATATATGGCATTTTTATTGTATTTAGACCACCCTGAGTGACCTTTGGTCAGTTGGGCAGTATAGAAATAAAATACAGTGGCACCTCGCATAATGAATGCATCGTTTAGCGAAAAATTCGCATAGCGAAAGGTTCGTTATGCAATGGTGATACTCCACTTAATGATTTTTTTTTGTTATGTGGGGTTTTTGGTAACCGGGTTATACCCGCTTAATGGGAACTCTGGTAAATGAACAGACCCAGACACAGTACTATTTCATGTGCTTACTGCCACCCCCACCTCCGGAAGTGGAAGCGGGCACATTTATGACAGCCATAAAACATGCCCGTGCTTGCGTGAACATGGTTACGTCAGCTGTAAATGCACCTGCGGCTGTCATAAATGTGGAAGCAGGCACATTTCCTTCCACTTCTGGTGGGCATGGTCCAGCCCACTCAGCTGTCCAGGAGGTACAGTCAGACCCACTGCATTAAAAGGTTGTGAACCCCTGAGATAATGTCTTTGATACAGTATAGTAAGACTCTGACCCTTGTGCTGTCCTTTGTGCCCTTTCTTCCTGAGAGCTGCTTTAGTCTCGGCTTTCTAATCTGCTCTAACCAGCCTCATTCCAACACATCACCCCAATCATCCATTGGGTTCCATTTGGAATTTGGGTTGGTGAACAACTTGGGGTGCTATTAAGGCAGCCTGAGTGGTAACAGACCAGCAATGCCCTTATATGTAAACGGAAGGCTCTTGTAACTTGCTACAGATTGAAATGTTAGTGCTCTGGGTGCACAGTGTCACTCTGCAACTTCACAGCACAGATGGCACCAGAGGACTGTGTAATCCTTTTTTTGCCAGGAGTCGCATTTTCTTGGCGCAGCATCCACTGCTGGCAGTGTCCACGTTGAAACTGCCAGTACCAAAGAGCTAAAGGTTTCCAATGTGTTACTCAGAGGATTAAATTGGAGAGGTTGCAAGCTGGGGGTAGTGGGGAGGGGAAGGAAACTGATCAGATTGTTGCAATGTATCATATCCCCTCACAGTAGAAAAATGAATACTGTATTCTATTTGATTTATGTTGTAAGAGTCAAGGAGGAAAATACTTTCTTTAGTTTAAGAAGTGATTAGAGTATATTTAGTGTGCACTTCTCTGCATGGCCCCACAGTATTCTTGTTATTTTGGAACAGATTATTCTGTGTTTCTGCTTCCCTCTCCAAGAGATGAGAAAGACCTTCTAGAGATTACATTATTTCTTTTCAAGATTCAAGCATTGAAAGTTTCTTTCTGTAAGAGGCAGTGTTTCTTCTAAGTACTGTCTATACAAGAGAGTTCCTAATCCATCAGATTTTTTCTTAATTGGAGAAATACTAATAGTGACTTTCATTGCTTCAGTAAACAGAAAGATCCTGTGTTGAACAGATGAGAAATGTCCACATGGACTCTCCTCCTGGAAGAGCTTGGACAGCTATGTCTAAGAAGAATGAATGAATGAAAGAAAGATAGTAAACAGAGGAAACGCTCTGCATGGTGACAGTTCTGCCCAGGGGTCAGCAAACTTGGCTCTCCATGTGTTCTTGGGCTTCCTTTCCCAGAAGCCCAAGTCAGTAACCTGCCGATCAAGGCTTCTGGGAATTGAAGTCCAAAAACATCTGGAGAGGCAGGTTCACTGACCCCTGGTCCAGTCAAAACAGATCATCTGTTAGCATTTATTGTGAGATATATATTTTAATGGTGTGTGTGTGTGTGTGTGTGTGTGTGTGTGTGTGTGTACACACACACACAAAACATTAAAATCACAGAATTTGTACAGTACTTTGAGACCTGATAGTTTGCACATCTGCACTGGAAATCATTGTATGTTGAGATGATATATGATGTTATTACAATTATGCCAGTAATATTGTATCTGAGGTTGCACTTTTATATATCCAAGTCATAATTTGATGTGCCATCATCAGAAGATGACCATAGGTTAACCAGCCCTAAGTGGCTATCTTTTCCAAGAGTCGTCTTTAAATTTTGAACACTGTAAACATTTACCAGAATAGCTATTGCAATCCAGGACCTGCTATGCATGTCTGTCAGCCCAACAAGGTTCGTGCATAACTGCAGGGTGATTCTTCAATTATAGCTTTCCCATATATCATTATGCAGCATTGGCTAGCCTTGCAGCAGCACATGGTGTCATCCACTGCCAATTGCTGCTCAGAGGGTTCTACCTTCTTACTAAAGTTCTTGGACTATCAGAAATATTTTCCATTCTACTTTGAAAGTGAAGGTTTTTCATTGAATTTGAAGAAAGACACAGTCACTGGAGATAGCAAAGGAATGGCCTCCCATCAGGTAGCATCCTGGCACCATTACTTTTTAACATTGACACAAATGATTAACTAATGTTCCAGTATGCCAGGAGTTTCATCTACGTTGATGATCTTGTCTTGAACCTTTAGTCCATTAGAAGATCTTTACTTACATTATAAAAACAATCAACTTCTTCTTCTTCCATGTCTAGGCCAGAAGTAAAACTGCCAAAATGAATGTACCTTTTCATTCTGCGAGTTCATTCTGCAGTTCATTTCACCTGACCTAGTGTGAGAAAGGGTACACCCATTTGTGGTTTACCACAATCTTTGAGAAGGCTCTTTCTGTGTACCCCAACAGCCAGCTGAAACAAAACATTTTAAAAGACAGGTCTGTGTCTTCCACTTAATAACAGAGAAGCAAAGAGGAAGCTCCTAGTTCACTGAGAAGGCATGATTTTGGAATATTGTCCTAACCTGAAGTATCCTATGAACCATGACCTATGAAAAACGCTGTCTAAACACCAAATAGAAAGTTATCAGCAGAAATAATATACTTAGGAAACTGGCTGGTTCAGATTGGGGTATACAACCACAAACAATAAGAACAGCTTTGTCCCTGTGCTACACAGCAGAATATCCTAGTGCCATATAGTATAAATCAGCACATGCCAAACAAATGGATCTAGCTGTTAATGAACCATACTGGATTATTACTGGCTGCCAGAAACCTACCCCCTCTGAGAAAGTCTGTGGAGAGGAGTTAGCAAATAATGAATGAAATAAAGTAATATGGTGCCAAACCCATTCACCAACCCCCTAGACAAATGATAGCTAACATTGAGGAAAAGATCTCTGCACACTTCTCAGTTGCTAAATATGAAATCAGAACAGGCTTGCTAGGCTAAACCAATGGAGAGCAAAAAAACAAACAAACCAACAAACAAACCCAACCCCAGTACACCTCACTGAATGGATGAATGCCGAAGAGTGTCTCCCATCAGGACAAGATT
Source organism: Bradypodion ventrale (assembly GCA_035047345.1). Classification (NCBI taxonomy): domain Eukaryota; kingdom Metazoa; phylum Chordata; class Lepidosauria; order Squamata; family Chamaeleonidae; genus Bradypodion; species Bradypodion ventrale. The sequence goes on from JAWDJE010000001.1 coordinate 304,237,335, forward strand.
CTTAATTGACCATCTACGCATATTTTATATGTACAGTATTTTCATAATTTTAAACTCTGCAGTGCTCTAACATGAATAAGGACAGCATTGTAACTGAGTTGTTAAAAATGATGAAAAAAGCCAATTACAGTATGGTGAAACAAGGAATAATGATAATAGCTCCTAGATCGGGACTCCTTGCTCATGGTCACGCATGCTCTGGTCACCTGCAGACTTGACTATTGTAATGCGCTCTACGTGGGGCTGCCCTTGATGACCATTCAGAGTCTGCAACTGGTCCAGAATGCAGCTGTTCGTGTGGTGATGGGGTGCGGACATTATGCCCTTGCATTGCCACTGCTTCGGTAGCTGCACTGGTTGCCAGTGTGCCTCCGGATGCAATTCAAGATGCTGGCAATTACCTTTAAAGCCCTTCATGGTAGTGATCCAGGGTACTTAAGAGACCGCGTCACCCCAAGAACATCCGTCCATCCCACCAGAGAAGACTGGAGAGGCTCTCTAATCATTCCATCTAGGGAGACTCATCTCTCTAGCACCAGAAAGAGGGCCTTCTCAGTGTCTGCTCCGGCCCTGTGGAACCTCCTGCCAATTGAGTTGCGTCTCCAGACAGAGTTGCTGCCCTTCAGGAAAGGGTTAAAAACCTGTCTGGCAGGGCAGGTGTGGGGCACCAGCGGCATGGTAACCTCGGCCTGCTGGCTAATTTAGTAGAACACTCTCTGTTTTAAGCTTTCTATCATTTCAAAAATTTTATCAGTAGTCTTTTTAATGGTTATTATTATTATTATTATTATTTTTGAAGCTGCTATTGGTTTTATTTCTGTGAGCTGCCCAGAGTCGTCAGAGTTGGGTGGCAATACAAATTAGAATGAATAAATAATAAGTGTCTCTACACATTTGCATGAATGCATACATGCACTCTCTCCTCTTTCCTATGTGGTCTCAGATTGGAGATAAGAGGAGAAGGAAAATGGAATATGAGGAGAACTAAAACATCAGACTTCCAACTAGCCAAGGAAGACCAAGGAAATTGAACTGACACATACAAAAAAAAAAAAAAAAAGGGGGGGGGGGAGACTGAGCCCATTGCTTTGAAGAAGGGAGGGGATGCTGATGTCAGTACTAGCTATCTTGGGCTGCCAGGAATGCATGCACCAGGGGGACTGTGGCAACCCGTGAAAGTAGTTGTTTTGCAGCTCGCTCGCTCTGAATTTGATATTCTGTTGGCAAGTATTTGAAGCAGTCATAGATTTGGCAAACTTCTTCTAGCAGATTTGAAATGTTCAGTCCTCAAGAACTGCTGCATCATTAGGTTATGCAAAACAGGGTACAATTTTGTAAATATGCCATCTTGTACTGATATGACATTTGTTCTATTATCCAAGAAATATGCCAAAGGGAGAGAGACCTTCAGATTTCAGCCAAACTTGAACTTATTTGTTGAGTGCTGATAAAATGTTGACTGCTTTGTGATCTTTCCTTGCAGTGGCCTTAGAGATGAAAGGGCAGCAGAGAATTCATCCTCCTGGACTCGGGGAAGTATAGAACAGTGATGGTGAACCTCGGCACTCCAGCTGTTCTTGAACTTCAATTCCCAGAAGCCCTGATCATCAGGAATGCTGACTTGGGGTTCTGGTAATTGAAGTCCAAGAACACCTGGAGTGCCGAGGTTTGCCGTCACTGCTTTAGAACAGAAAGTTATTTGCCTGCAGAATATCCTGTAGCTATCTCTGGCAGCATCATTTGTGTAACTCTTTCATGAAAATGTAAAGCCCGGTTGACTGCTTGCGAGGATGGCCCAACTTATCCTATGAATATTTTTCTGAATACAACAAATGTTGCTTGACAAGTAACTTCCTGTTACACACATGTCTCGTTGACTAGCAAGAACTGAAAAAATAGGTCAGTGCACTGAAAGAATGAATAGTGTGAATGTTTTTTTTAATACCTTCCTTTTGGACAGAGCTTAATTCTTGTCTGTGAGGATCTTCAGTAATCTGCCTGCTGAACGGTGGTGCTGTCAGCTTGATGGTAGACATCACTTGTGAAATGGAAAACAGCAAGAGGAACTATGGCATCATCCCTAGTTGCCACCTCTCCCCTAAACTGGGAGCTGGTGCCCTTAAAATCAGATTGTGCTAGTCTTCTGTCCCAGAACAGAGAAAACCCCTGCTCACAATATGGCCTTCAGATGTTGAAGAAAAGGTGTGGGGTCAGTTCTGTGGGCATCATATGCATGGTTTCTAGTCCGTAGAAGACCCTCAGCCTTTACTCCCCTAAGAAAATTGGGACAATCAGTTGTTTAGAATGCTCATATAAAGGGTCTGAAGAGAACCTGCCAAGGGATCTGGTTCAGAATATCTTCTGATACCATCTTATTTCTTATTTGTAGATTTTCTTATAATGAGGTATTTCTTGGTGCTGGATTCTCTTTTTGTTATATCCTGTTTAAGATTTGTCCTTAATATGGTCCTATGTTTGCTTCAATTTTGTAATGTCTTAGTGGTATATTTGTTGTTGTTCAGTCGCACAGTTGATTCTGACTCTTTGTGACCCCATGGACCACTGCACACCAGGCACCCCTATCCTCCATTATCCTCCTCAACTCATCCAGCTTTGTGCCCATTGCATCAACAATGCCATCTAGCCATCTCATTCTCTGCCACCCCCTTCTTCTTTTGCCCTCAACCTTTCCCAGCATCAAGGCTTTCTCAAGTGAATCCTCTCTTCTCATTTGATGTCCAATGTACTTTAGCTTCATCTTCAATATTTGACCTTCCAGGGAGCAATTGGAGTTGATTTGTTCTCTTTGCTGTTCAGGGTACTCTCAAAATTCTCCTCCAACACCACATCTCAAAGGCACTCAGCTTTCCTTATGGTCCAGCTCTCACAACCATACACTACTACTAGAAATACCATTGCTTTGACCATGCAGACTTTTGTTTGCAAGGTTTCATCTCTGCTTTTAACTATGTTCCCCAGCTTTCTCATAGCTTGTCTGCCAAGAATCAGTCGCCTTTTTATTTCATGGCTGCAATCCCCATCTGCAGTGTTCTTGGATCCTAAGAATGTAAAGTCTGTATATGTTTCTACTTCTTCCCCATCTATTTTCCAGGGAGTGATATGGCCTGTTGCCATTATCTTATGACATACTAGCATATTTTGCCCGGCCTTGCCAGGCATTTTTAATGTGTGTGTTGGTGGTTTGGGGTGGTTTTGGTTTTGCACAACCACCACTCCTAGGGAAAAAAACCACTCCAACCACCAACTCACACATTCAATTTTTTTATTATCGCAGGAGTGGTGTGTGTGTGTGTGTGTGTGTGTGTGTGTGTGTGTGAATGTAGTCCACCAGAGGGCGCTATTTTTAGTTAATATTTTGTTAACTAAAAATAGCACCCTCTGGTGGACTACATTCACTAACGTTCAGTGCGGAGGAGGTGTTTGTGCAGGGAGGATGTCTTTTTCGGTTGTTCCCTGTAGGTGAGTTTTAGTTGTTTTTGGGTGTGTGTGTTAGTGTGAGTGTGTGTGTGGGGAGGTTGGGAGGGTTAAATCCTTTCGTTGGTGTGGGGGGATTCTTTTATTTATTTATGTATTTTTTTACAGGGGGGGCGGCCAGTGCCTTGCCGTAGCCTGGGTTTGGGGGAGAAGAGGGGGTATCTCCTCTCCCCAAGCTATGGGCCGGGTTGGGCAGGCCTCCGAGGCTGCGGGGGAAAACATAGTTTTTCCCCGTTGCCTCGTCGAAGCATGGGTCGGGGAGAGGGATATCCTCTTCCCCCCCATGCTACGGTGGCGGCTTGTCCTGACCTCCGAGGCTGTGGGAAATTTTTTTTCCCCTGCTGTCTTTCCGAAGCTTGGGAGAGAGGGGGTATCCTTCCCCCAAGCTATGGGGAGGTTGTAGGAGATGGAGACAGAGAACGGTGCTCCGTGCTTGGCCTTTGTCTCCCATTTTTAAGGCGTTTGTCTTCCTTGGAAGACGGGGGCCGAATCTTTTGGCCTCTGTCCTCTTAGGAAGATGAATAGGTTCCATCTGGGAAACACTTTCCCTCCCGTCGTGGCCTTCTGCATAGGGAGAAGCACCGGACTGTCCTTTGCTATGTCGCCCGCAGAGACGAAGGACAGTCCAGTGCTTCTCACTATGCAGAAGGCCGTGACGGGAGGGAAAGACTTTGAAAGACCCAGCCGGAGCCAGCAAAGGGTAAGTGCGGTCAGTGGAGGTTAGGGAGGAGGGGCTAGGTGGTGGGGCAGGGGGGGGCGTGGTTACCGGGACCATGCCTCCCCCCCAAACCTCATCAACTGCACTTATCTTTTCCCGGCTCCAGCTGGCTCTTTGAAAGTCTTTCCCAGGCCAGCGCGGTTTGTTTTTTAAAACTGCCGCGCCGTGCTCTCCCAGCCTCCTCTGTGCTTGCATCCCTCAGCCTGATTGGCTGAGGGGTTGCGCAGCGCAGAGGACTCTGGGACTCATAGGCTTTTTTTGGTTGTGTTCGTGGGGCTGCTGCCCCACTGGCGACTGCCGGAACCCCGCGGCGTTGGGAAGGCGGGGGTTACGGTGAGTGCAGAGGGCTTGGTCGGGGATGGTTGGGCCAGGTGTGTGAGCCTTTGAACAAACCCAATGGTTAAGGCCACTTTTTATAGGTATAGATTATATTTTGTAGTAATTTAGATTATTTGGAGTACATCAGAGACCCTGGATTGATGATGTGGTAATGCTGTTAGAGGTAGATGGGGAGCCCTGTATTATTTTGGAGGGGTCTGTATGGGAAAGTATTGAAATATTTATTGTGACACCAAGTGCTTTTCCATGTTGTGTTCATTTATACAACTATGCCATGCAATTTGGTGGCAGATAACTGAGGTCCATGATGATGCATTAGGCAACAATGTTTAGAATAGCAGTGCAATTTGATTGCTGTCATCCGTCGTCAGCTGATAGCCAGTCATTCAAAGCATTCTGTGCAGTGATATCATATCTTCTGAATCCAATCAAAGATGCATGTTAGGAAGTTAGCATTCAGGAATAAAATGTATAGCCTAACCACAACATGCCCATATTCATGGAAGAAACTGCACTCAGGGAATGCCCAAATGAGGCTCATTTCATGTCCCCAAGAGCTGGGACAGAGATGGGCGCTCAATCTGTCATGCAGTACCCGGGTCTCAAACTGCCGACTTGCCAGCTTTCCAGCTAACAAGCCAAGCTTCTTAACCACTGAGCCACCGCAGCCCCTGTTCATTGTACTGGGAAGAATTTTTCTGTGCATAACTTGGACACAAGCATGTTAATACAAAGATCCCCATCTTCTTTGTACATTTCCAAAATTTCACATCTAACCATTCCAGTTGTAGTCTAGAAAGTAGTATTTCTGATATTTATGAAGTACATATTCACCAGAATTTTATAGTGAAAAGGTTGTTGTGGTGTGTGGGGAAAATTGTGCAAACAATGTTTGTAGTTTTCTGGCTATTGCATGACCATGTGTGAATGTCCATGTGTGTATGTCTGAAAGCACACCAGATAATTAAAATGATTACACACATTGGTTGTGCTGTACTGAGTTCATGATGTGCAAACCAAATAATATCCTGTCATTTTGGGTTTGGTTTTGCTTTGTTTCGAATTAAGCAATAACTTTTTGTATTGACTAGTATTCAAGTCCATGGAAGTCAGATTACAATTGCAATTATACTTCGTTTGTAGTTGACTGTGGTTTTTTGTTTTGTTTTAGAATTCCACAGTTATGGCCAGAGCTCAAAACTTTCGAGACGTTGATTATCTCCTGATCCATGGAACAGCAGATGGTAGGGCATTCCTAAAATTTATTTTATATGCATTTGTGCATGCGTGTGTGTATATATTTTATTATATATGTTGTTGTTTAGTCGCACAGTCAATTCTGACCCTTTGCGACCCCCATGGACTATTGCCCGCCAGGCACCTCTATCCTCCACCATCTTCCTTAACCTGCCCAGCTTTGTGCCCATTGCGTCTACAATACTATCTAGCCATCTCATTTTTGGCTGCCCCCTTCTATTTTTGCCCTCCACTTTTCCCAGCATCAAAGCTTTCTCAAGTGAATCCTCTCTTCTAATTTGATGTCCAAAGTACTTTAGCTTCATCTTTACCATTTGACCTTCTAAAGAGCAGTCAGGGTTGATTTCTTCTAAGATTGACCTATTTGTTCTCCTCGCTGTCCAGGGGACTCTCAAAACTCTCCTCCAACACCACATCTCAAAGGCCTCTATTCTTCTGCGCTCAGTTTTCCTAATGGTCCAGCTCTCACAACCATACATTACCACTGTGAATACCATTCCCTTGACTATGCAAATATTTGTTTGAAAGGTGAAGTCCCTACTTTTCACTATGTTCCCCAGGTTTCTCACAGCTTTAACTCATATATATATCCAAGCTGTGCAGAAACTTTTAAAATTGTGTATAATAGCATCTTTCCTGTGTAGAATTCACCTAGAAGAAGAAGAAGACATACCAAGCTGTGAAGAATTATGTATTCCTGCATAGCATGGCATATTTCCTGAGCAGGATTCTCTGGATATGGTATTACGCAGTAGATCAGGGATTTTCAACCTGTGGCCCATGGGCCAGATGCAGCCTGCAACCCCACTTAATGTGCCCCTCACCTCCACCACACTAGGAAGTGCAATGTGGTTGAGGATGAGCAAAATGGCCGTCTGGCCCCCAAAGCTGTCTGGGGGAGTGTGACCCAGCCTCTGGCTTAAAAAGTTTCAGAACTCCTGCAGTAGATAGTGATAGTTTTCTGCACAGAACAAGAAGTGAAAAACAAAGTGAGAAATGAGACTGAGTTCTCATTTGCATAGGAAGCCAGGAAATCTCAATAACGCAGGTGGATATTTTGGCCTGGAGTCTTGGTATGGCTAGATTTGGAAGGTCCTGACGAAAGAGAAATACATTAAATCAGTTGTGCCCAAACTTTTTTTTTTTTTGCAGGCCGGTCCCACCCCCGGCACACAGTTGCGGGGGCCGGAGGCGGGCTGTTCCCACTGCTGACAGTTTTGACATAATCATCATCAGCAGAAGCAATTGCACTTTGTCCTGGCTGCTCCGAACAGCCTCTTGCTCGGTCCCATCCCCTCTGCAGCCTTTGCCAAAGCCGATCGGCATGTTAGGAAAAATCTTCGGAGCCTCCCGTTTCAAAATCTGCGGTGCTGGAAGAGTAAACCTGGTGCGCTGTGGTGACGTCATTTTGGGTGTGCCAGGGGGCTCTCCTATCACCACAGATTTTGAAACAGAGGAAGCTCCAAAGATTTTCCTAACACGGCGATCGGCTTTGGCAAAGGCTGCAGAGGGGATGGGACCGAGCAAGAGGTTGCTTGGAGCAGCCAGGACAAAGCACAATTGCCACCACCACCGCTGATGTCAGGCAGTGGGGGTGGGTGGAGGGGCGGTCTGTGGTGAGCCCGGGTACTCACTGTAGGCCGCATTAATGATATGCAGGGGCCTAATTGAGCCCATGGGCCATAGTTTGGGTGCCCCTGCATTAAATGGATGGGAAAGGGGATGTGTGGTTCCCATGGTTGGTTTTCTCACCCTACGCTTTCCAGATAATCTTATGTATTATGAAATTCCCCCTCCCCCCTTTTAATTTTTCAGATAATGTTCACTTCCAGCAAGGGGCTCAGATCGCAAAAGCTCTGGTTGATGCTCAAGTGGATTTCCAAGCAATGGTATGTATTAGAGGGCATAAGGCAAGTAAAAAGTGTTGTGCATCTGTATTTAGAAGAATGCCACCTGGTATGCTGCAAATACAGTACAATTTAACACCCAGTTGATTTGAATTCCTCTTAATTTCAGCAACAGACAGAATTTCATAAGCAAGTTAACCCAGATTCACTGGATTTGAGTTCAATGATATGAGACATTAACAATAAATGTGTGCCATTAAAACAATTATGACTTATGGCAACCTTTTCTAGGGTTTTCTGGTTAGAGGTTACAGAGAAATGGTTTACCATTCCCTTCTTCTGGGGATGCTCTGGGACTGGGCAGGTTGCCCACGATGGCACGTGCTGACTCTTTTCTCAGGAGCTACTAAAGATTTAATATTTCAAGTTATTTTACTAACTGGATGATTCTTTTTGTAATATTAAACATTAAACATATTTTATTGATCTGTTTTAATGACTGAAGAGAACCAATATGTAAATCAAAATGCAGTTATCCTTCAATTTCTCGAGATTTTCAGTTTTAAAATAAAAAATCCTATATTAAAATGTACATTTTTGGAAAATGTATTAGTAGAAAGCATGCAAAAGACATTCATATACTGTATATGAATAGCACATTGTAAACATTATCTCCTGCATACTGAGTTGCATGGCTCAGCATGCAGTTTATGATATCTACAGAGATTTCCTAGCTTGAGACAGTTCACCTTCAAGACAATTTTGGCCATTGTATACTGGGGAAATGAGAACAGATAAACGGAAATAATGAGATTTGCCCATCTCCATGTAAAAGTGCCATTTCTGTCTTTTCATCTCAAATGGGAAGAGCATGCTCTGTTGACTAATGTTTACAAATGTTTTACCTGTCTTGGTAACAAAGCTGGAAAATATTAATATTAAGTTCTTATAGGGGTATTGTTTTATAAAAGTTGTTAAGTATAAGATGCATCTGATACTGTTTCTTCTACTCTTCTCTCCAGTGGTATACAGATAAAGATCATGGAATTGGAGGCGAGGCCCACAGTCATATTTATACCCATATGTCCCATTTTATCAAACAGTGTTTTGCATTGGCCTAATTGGGCAAAGATTTTGCATCTCATGCTGGTATTCCATGAAGTTTTGAGAACAAGAACTTTTCTAGTAAATTAGCATCTAATGAATCACTGAATAGAGACACTCAAAATGATTCCTATGGGCAACATGAATGAAGAATTGAAAATCCTCTGTACAGCGATCCACGAAACCCCAATCAAAGGTTTTCAGTGCTTTGGTGCACATTAGAGCAACTCTACTCCTTTCTGTGCAGAAATGTTTTGCATGTCAGATATAGAAGGGAGTGGATCAGCAGTCTTTGTCATACAGATCCCTACACACAAAGCTCTGGAAAGTGACAGAAGAGCACAGGCATGTGTGCAAGAGCCAGGAGTTGTCAACAACTGTTTTCTAATAAGTGCAAATTGAATTGGTGCTCTATGTCATAACTTGCAGAAATGGGGAATACTTGAATATCTGTTTCATTTGTGTGCAGAGTAATTTCAGCATAAAAATAACCAATAAGTTTCATGTTTTATATGGAAGACATTGAGAAGCTAAACCTGAGTTGCAGCCCCTGAGTTAAAGTAGGCAACAGTCACCTTGAGCCTACTCAGCTGTGGTTCAGTAAGAAACCTGTGAAAAAGAATCCTTGCTGTTTAAGCTCCTAACTCTGCAATCAAGTCTGGTGGGCAACCCAACTGTTTCATTATATGCATGTGTCCCGGTGAATGAAGCCAGAACCTGATGTTGGCAATGGCAGAACACTGAGAATAAGGAACAGACATTTATTTGAACCTAAACCATGGGCTCTTTTCAAAATTTTGTTCTATGTGTTGCCAGCGATGACTCTCACAAAGCACCTAAAACACTGAAACAAAATGTGAATACCGATGCCAATGTGCCTTAGGACTTGTAGAAATCTAAGAGTTGGACCCAAGACTTGTGGCCCAAGACATGTTTTCTGGTGGACAGAAGTGGTTTGGTCATGGAAGGTGGAATCAAGTAATAAATCAAAAACATTCACACAGATTTACGTATAAATGGCACAGAATTACTGGGTGGTGGTGGTTGCCATAGATTTCATCCCAGATGGGTGTAAATAAAGCAGGATTCGGCAGGTACACGGCGTGAGCAGATCATGATCTTTTGAAGAGATAAAAAATGTAAATGTACACTTCAGCTGGAAATTGGTCTTCGTAGACACCACACCTAACCCCTTGCTTAAATGTTTCAGTTAAAAATCTTGTAGAGCATTTTGTTTCATCAGTTTTATATCAGATACAGCATATATGCTCTACTGGTTTGGGTGCCTCAGAAGATAACATTAGGACAACTGTGAAAGGAAATATCATGAGCAATTTAATTTCTGTAACTTGGATGTGGCCTGTGTCTTCACTTTTTCCCTATACTTAGAATTTATGTTGGTTTTATAGTCCCACTAATGAAGCTCCATAGTACTACTAGAACCAGAGTACCTTAAAATACTTTGATCAAGATCTTAAAAGATTTTGATGGGTTTCCTCCCGTGATAAAACTCCGTCAACTGGGAAAAAAATTAATCGGAAGTAAATTCCACTATGCTCAAATGAAAGCATGTGTGGTTCTTCGAATGTTCCTGTATTAAATATAATGTAATAAAGCCTTATTTGTATTACTATATATTGTTTCATGGGTTATTTATTTCTTAAAGTTAGCCATCATAATTCATGCACCTACATTTTTTTGGCAATGTCTTTTGCAATATGTAGAACTGTTACTCAGTGACCATTCTTTACAAGCTGTCTAAACAGCAACAGTTCTCTCTCGATATTGTGTTGCTAAACCATCAGCAAACCTACTTATTTGGTGGGTTTTGTGATATGGTGGGTTGTAAGTGATATTGAAAATGATAAGGAAGACTGGTAAGGTTATGAAAATTTTTTATTTTGTTGATTATGTCCTATCAAGTCAGAAGGGTCTGTGGTGGTTTAGTGGTTGAGATGCTCAACTTGATGACTGGAAGCTCAGCAGATCTGCAGTTCGAGACCTGAGTAACACATGAGAGAGTGAGCTTCTGCCTCTCTCCCAGCTCCTGCCAACCTAGCAGTTCGAAAGCAAGAAATGGCAAGTAGATAAATAGGTACCACTTAGGTGGGAGGTAAACAGTGTTCCGTACACTCCAGTGTCGAGGCATGGCTCTTTGGCTATAAACAGAAATGAGCACCAAACCCTAGAGTCAGATACAACTGGCTTTCGAGCTAAGGGAGACTTTTACCTTAAGTATTTTGAGGGGCTTTAGCATAGTTATTTCATTGCAGACAGGCCAATAGAAGCAGGAAGGAAAGAGTAATATTTATATCTATGTCTGTATGTGAACTCAAAAGTTCAGTGAGATGGAGCACCTGTCTGTGAAGGCACTCTGGTGTTTAGTCATACCTGTCACATGTCGATGGAAATGTCTGCAGCTCTTTGACTATAAACAAAGATGAACACTGAACCCTAGAGGTGGATACGACTGGCTTTCGAGCAAGGGTGACCTTTACCTTTACTTTCAAGTCAGAACCAATTTATAGTAATCCTAATAGGGCCTTCAAGGTATTATTAGTATAATCTGACTTCTCCCTCTACATCAGGGGTTCAAAACCTTTTTTCTTATCTGGCCGGTCCTGCCCCTGACATGCAGCTGCGGGGGCTGGAGGCAGGTTGCTCCCAGTGCTTACCGTTTTGACGTCAGCGGTGGTATGATCACTCTTTGGGGTTTCCCGTCGTCCCTCAGTGGCACTTTGGAAGAGAAAGTGCGCCATCCTGGGACTTCCTGATTTTGCGTGGAGCTGACGCCACCTCCAGCCCCCCACAGCCCTCCGCTGCTGGGAGAAGTGGCGGAGACTGTGGAAACTACAAAAACCGCAGCAATCGCCGCCACTGCATTAAGTACCATATTTCGACTTCCGAAGGTGGGGCGATCCTAGTGGTGCCTGGGTGACCACTGCGGGCTGCTTTAATGATATGTGTGGGCCTTAATTAGGCCCAGGAGCCATAGGTTATGAATGCTTGCTCTACACTATGTTTGCATATGGTCTTGGCTAACAGTACTGACTCTGTGGCATGTGATATATCTTCCACCCCGTTAGCAAATTCATAAACAGAAGATGTTTTTCAAGGGCTAGCCTAAGACATTTGATAGAGGAATAAATTGTACCTCATCTCACAGCCAGCCAGGGCTGAGGCACAATTATTTTTAGCACATATAGCAGAATACTCTGCAGCCACTTCTCCCCATCTCTGGCAATAAAATGTAACAATAACTTACTATACTTTGATGCTCTTTCATAACAACCATAATCTGCTACACCTCACTCTTCCTAGCAGTACTGCTGGCCCTGTTATTTGAACTCATGATCTCACAAGCGTGTGGTAGCTCTGACCTGCTTGTAGAATGGCTGATTTGGACAAGTGTGATAAATATGAACACGAAGAACAGCTAGGATAAATATTTTATTTTCACATAACATCTCTTAAGATGTGAAAAACACAATATTCTATTCACATGTACACTTTATTTAAATTTTTGTAATAAATTACATCCAAGAAATTCAGCAATTGTGACCAAGAAATATGAAATTAAACGTAAATATACTACCATTTCCAGTTTACTCTTTTGTGTGTGTGTTAATTTCAAAATGTTGGAATTAACATTGGAATAGCATTGAAATTCCCACAAAAACAGGAAAAATGTAGGGGGAAAAACTTTTAAAAGTACTGCACAGAAGTAATGCAGAATGCCACTCAATACATTGATTTCTTACTATCTGGAAAGCTTGACAGGTGAGATTTCTGACTGTGTTCAATCATTTTGATACAGAACACCAAGAGCCTATTTAAGCAGTATTAGTCTCACTTCCCAGGGACAAATCTGCACTGCACTGCTGTACTAGACTCACCTTCAAATAGTGGGAATGTTACGGTGAATCAAGTACACAAAAACAAAGCGTTTTATTCTTAACCTACGTAGTTGTACTTTATCTAAATGTATATGTACATTTTTATGTAATGCAATTTTTTCTTTGAATAAATATATTTGCATAATATGAATCTGAAAAATTTGCATGATGTGAAGAAGAACCTTATAAGAAGTATCTGTGCAGACCAAAAAAAAAAAAAATTACCCTTACAAGAAAAGCTTTGTCTTATGTCTATCTGGCTTAGCTTACTTTTGGCACAAGAGCAGCTGGTGTGATTTGGTGTTTGAAATGACAAGGCATATGGAATGGGGCAACGTGGACACAAGCCCATTCTGCAGGCCCCTGAAAAATGGTATCCAATGCAGATGTGTGGCCTCCATTTCCAAGGGCCGCCACTCTTGTTGGGAGGGTGGAGCCCTCCCTGGCTCCTGCTGTTTAGTTGGAGTTGTAAATTTGGTAGATTTCTGCCTAGTAGGAACTTGCAAGCTTTGGGAGATACAGCACAACATTCAGTCCTGGATGACGGCAGCCAAGTGTTGGGAGATTTCCCCCTTAGCTTCTTGGCTTCAGTTCTGTCTCTACAAAGCCGTAGAATCTACACTAGATTCCACTCAGGTAACTGAGGAGGGCAGAGACCGTTTCCAGCCAAGTGCTTCTAGCTGAGTGATGTGTTCAACTAGAGGTGCGGTGCTGGAATGTCTGCATAAAGCAAGGGCTGCTCTGGAGATAAGCCAGACACCTTTTGCTCTCCACTATTCTGTAAGAGTGAAGCAGCAAAGAGCAAAACAGTCCAAAAGTGTCTCACTGGCTAATCTCTTTAGCTCAGAATGTGGTAAAATGGCTAAATCAATTCCAGTTTTGGAGTTGCATTTATAAAAGACAACTCAAGCCCTTTTTCTTCCTTTGAAAATCCATGTTCCTTCTCATATGTTCATGCATACAATGTGCATCCCAGATACCATAAAATTACCAACCATATGAGGAAGAGAAAGAAAAACATAGAAGAACCTAGAGCCCCCTATACGTCAGAGCACAGCTTGACAGAGGCAGTAGACTAGGCTCTCAGCTATGCTTATTCTTGTTCCTGTGGATGTTACACAAAGAACCCGATATGGCTACGTAGGCTGTAAGCCATTATGTTAGCTGTTAGAGCATGGGGTGGCCAACCTTTTTATGCCATGGGCCTGACCACACCCCTGGATAGCTGAATTGGCTGGGTCATGCCCCCGGAAGCAGAAGTGGGTGAATTTACAGCTGTCATAAATGAGCCCACTTCTGCATTTATGACAGCCACAGACAAATTTCTGTGTGCTCAGGCATGCTTCATGGCTGATGGAAATGCTTCCACTTCCGGGTGTGGCAGAGGTGGTGTCAGGCTGGATGGAATGGCGTCGGGGGCCAGGAGTGACCTGTAGGCCGTAGGTATGGAACCCCTGTGTTAGAGTCATGCAATGCTGTGAAACGTGGCTAACAAGGGCAACATTTTTTAAAAAAAATTCCTAGCATTTTGAACACTCGTTCATTTTTGTGTCAGAGATTACTCTGAGTTGAAAGGATTTTTGCAGGGGACGCCTGAATGAGTCTCCTTTCATGTCCCCCATTGTGCTGCTCTTGGGTATCGAACCTGCCTTTCCAGTCTCCAAGCCTAGTGCCTTAGCTACTAAGCCACCGGGGAAACAACATCAATGTTTGTTCTCCGATATTAAAGCATCAGTGCATTTGTAAAATCTCACTTTGAATAAAATAATTAATAAACTTTACCCCTGCGAAAAGTTAACAGTCTATCAAAATAAACTTTTAAATTCATTTTGTATTACACACACACACACCCAGCATGCACTGACCAATTTCTCCACCCTTGCAAAAATCAGTGCCCTTGTGACTCCTTTCGATGAAATGGCCAACTGACTACCTTTATGGAGACTTAACTTTTCTGCTCTTTTCCATACATGTTCTACTTTGCTCTTTGTACACATATTAAGAAAGTCCCAACCACGAGCATCCTGTGCACATAGTTATGTGAACAAACAGGCCAGATGGGCACATGAAAGTATGCTCAATCATCCCCATAGAGGCAATGGCTGGATACCTAGCTGTACATCTAGCTCCATGTGTTCTATCTGAAAAAATGGCTTGAAAAGGGGAATAGAAAAGGCCTCAATGAGTCCCATGGAGATCCTTCATAGCATGAGCAGCTGTCTGGAGGAAAAGGGATAGAGTCTGTCCAAGAGTTGAATCTATTGTTTTCTCCTCTTAACTGCTGACGTTTGGATAATAACAAAATCTCAAGACAAATGCAATCTATATGGCATATACAAAACTCACCAGAATTCCAAAATTTGTGAAAGTACATGGAGTTTCAATTATATTCCAAAGAATGGTAAAGAATTGAGCTTTGTTTTATTTTTTTGCAAAAGCCAATATTTTGCAACAAGAATTTGGTCTGCTGAAACCTATACCGAATTCCCACCCATTTCAATGGGGCCATGACTATAGGATTAATTTATGCATATTTGAGTATTATGAGAGAGAGTTAGACACAATCTTATGTCTTTTATTGTGAAATCAGTGTAACTTAAAAGTGCTTAAGAGTTTTCCCTAGACAGTCCAGAGTTTACGGACAAATTGCAAAAATATTCTAGAAGCAAAGCAAAATACCCCCCCCACACACACACACACACACAAAAAAAAAAAAGATGGAGGGGAGAGTGACCAGCAAGGTCCTGATGAAAATAATGGAAACAGTTCTCTAGGGAAAATATATATTGGGTTTCTACCTGGATAAAATGGGTACTTGTCTATAACCAGGCAAGTACAGAACATCATTTATGAACTGAAGCACAATATTTAAGCATCAGTCATCCGACCAATCAACCTGAATGGGGGGAAAGAAATCTCACTGCACAGTTCTGTAAAGGATTATGCTCCAGAAAGCTAGAAAAAAATGTGGATCGTTTACTGCCACAATGCAGCTGTTGGACTCATCACTGCAACATTTAGTACAGTACAGTATAAGATATTGTAATAACAGCTTGCATTCACAACAAATACTGTATGGATATTCCACATCACCAGATGTGGCCTTTCCCCCCCTCAAACAAGATGAGAGAATGTTCACTATATCCTATATATCTTTATATATTATATTACTTTGTTTTTCCAGTTACATATAAATTTAAATATTAAATATCCAGTATTAAATCAAATAAAATTGCACAAATAGAGGGTCTGATCCTGTAAGACACTCACTCGCACACTCACGCACAAGCAAGTGTGCACACACACACACATACCTGGTCACACGTACATACATAAAAGCCATGATTTTTAAACTGATGTGTATGGGGTGAAGATCAATTCTTACGGTTAAGATTTTGCAGGGTTGAGTCACTCCTTGTTTTAAAAATAGCACTAAAACTAACATTTTTGTGTTACCTTGGATGTCTTGAAATAGCTGGTTGGAAGCTGAGCTATTATTTTAAAAAAGCAGACACTATTTCAAGTTTCTTTGTTTTGCAAAATGGAGAAGCTATGACAATAAGCCACAGAGGCAACATAGGAAACCTACTGGGAGAGAATTCAGAATGGAAACTTTCTTCATTTCTTGAATGTACAACCTGGGTTTAGACACCTGGAACCCCAGGAAGGAAAGTGCAAGATTCCATCGTCGGCTATGGTAGGTTTCAGCATGTATTATGGCCGGAGTGGATAAACAGACAGTGAACCGAGGTACATATTGCACTACTTACATTACCAGTGCTACTTTGAATGAAGGACAGGTTGCACAATGAACTTATGATTGTGGTGCTCCTCACAATTGCTTCTAAAGACAAACGGAAGAGCAAGTCATAGACAAGTCTCACGGACCACACCTTTCCCTGAGTCAGCTTTCTTCTCTTTCCGGTTTTCAGTGCTAGGTTGGGGGAAAAGAAGAAGAAGAGGAGAAATATTGGCTACTGTGTAATACAACAACCCATCCATTTTCATTTTGTTTTAAAGAGGGGGAGCCATCTGTCAAACAATATTATTTGCCTTTGCTTTACATGCTGACACTTACAAGTATGGGAAAGCAAAAGCAGAAATGCCACTGCTATGTACCTATGTATGGTTATGAAGAGCATCAGTCAACATCATAGATAAAGGCAATAAAATAAAAAAATGTAAAATTGACTGACATACAAATTAGTGAGCATGCAAGCAAAAAAGATCACTTCACAGGTTAAAACGGCAACAACTTTCTTTGCAAATAACAACTGGTCATGTATTTTAATGCTGGCATTTTAAGTTGCACAAACAAGAAGTTGAATAATCCAAGATTGTTGCCTATAATCTACATCTTCGTCCCTTCCTAAAAAATCATTAGTAAACTCAAATGATTTCTTGACTGAACTGGAAGAAACGGTGCTTCTGACCCTCTAGTTTTTACACAGAACTACTAGTTCCCCAGTCTGCAAATAGGCACATATTTGTCCTGCTTTCTAGAACATGTACTTGCATTATGTTTAATGTTGCATCTGCACAAGCCTTCCTCTTTGCTTTCCTGCCTTCTTTGGCCCTGTAAAATTTCTTCTGTTCCTCATCCCCAATCCCAGACTCCACCAGCACAGAAAATAGCTGCCAGGACCCCACTCACAATTCAATCCAAAGCCTTTGCAAGGACAGCAAATAGATTTGGTTATTAGGGCCTCTCTACCCTGTTGTGACTGCATGGTTGGTCTACTCAGCTAAGATATATGACATTGGCTTTTGAATGGTGTACATCGCATGCACCAAAGGAGCATGTACAGTCAGCACCCAGTGAGAGGGGAGCCCATTCCCCTGGAGCTTCCCACCCAATCAGCACCATCTCCTGGGTTAGAATATGCCAATCAGGTGAGGAGGGAAGGTTATGGGTCCAGGAGGCTCTTCCTCTTCAGAATCGCTGAATGTATGGAGTGACCAGATTGTGTGCCTCCAGCTGCACACTATAGTAATAATTTCATGTCAGAGATTACTGTGGGTTGAAAGGATTCTTGCTAGAGAATTTCTGCTCAGGGGACACCTAAATGAGGCTCCTTTCACGTCCCCAAGTGCAGCCGTCGGGTACCGAAATGTGACCTTCCAGCCTCCAGCTCAGCACCTTAACCACTAAGCCACCGGGGGAGCTGCTAGCTGCAGACTGATCATCTTGTTTATGCTGCTCAAGGAGAGGAAGACGACGGCAGAAGCAACATGCCATTTTGGGGTGACAAAACACTTGGAGAAAAGCACCTTGCCTTCGAACCAGTCAAGCCATTGAAATTAAAACTAGCACATTCCTCCTCCTTTGCCCCTGAGATAGCTATGCTACACTATAAATGTGGGCTAAATGATCATGCTTCAGTTAGTACATGAATGTGCTTGTTTGTTTTCCATGATCTCAGAGGAACACACAGACATAAGCAGCTTTCCAAGGGCACTTGTGTGTGTCATTCTATTAGATTTTTGTCTCCCCAAAATTTCCACACAGTTCATTCAGCCAAGGTTCTGAAAGACACCAATCAGTCGCAATCAAGGCAGACGTTTCGGGGCAGGGTCTTACCTTTGGGGAATCAGCTTCAGGAGAGATTAGGAAGGGGAGCTTATGGTAGAAATGTGAATAATGGAACAATTAAGTAGAAAATCGTGTTAATTCAAAATGAAAGGCATTTGTAGGGAAAACAGCAGTTAAACAAGATTGCATACATCTTCAGTTTAACGGTTATCAACAGAGAGACTGTCAGAATAGGGGGTCTCTGCTTTTAAATCTCCACGGTTAGCAGTAATGACCCAAAGCCCCATAAGCACAGCAACCTGTAAGGTGGGTAAACTTGGAGAAGGGCTCACAAGCATCCTGGTCTCCCAGATGCTCAACCTTCTTTCCAGCCAAGGCCACTCCTGCCTCCCCAGCCAGCCTTTCTTTTCAAGCTCAAGTGACTTGGATCTGTCTTCTCAAGAAAGAGGAGGGACGCATTCCTTGTGAGCCCTCGGTCCTTCCCCCTCTTAAGACAGGGAGGTGCTCTTGTACTGCAAGGACTCCTGCTCTTAGTGCCTGCTTGAGTTAGTACAAAACTAAGAGACAGGAACCGACGGGGGTCCAGATGTTGCTGAACTGCACTGCCACTCCTCCTCCTCCCTACATCTCTATAGGCTATGCTGACTGGGTCCAGAGGGTTGTAGTTTAATACCGGCTAGAAGGCCACAGGATCATACTTCTGTTTATACTTCCCCCCAGAATTAAAGTGAACTAAATGTAAGTTTACTCAACAAAAACAAGGACACTATGCATTTTTTAATTAATACGTTAATTTCCGGGTGAGATTTAATGAATTATAATCCACTTCTTCAGAAAGAGAAGCAATTGTAATTAGGACTATTAGAAGTCTCTTTGGCCAAAACCAAAACTCCTAGCCAACTTGTCCCAATTCAGACCATGGCTTGTAGGAACGCTAGACCAAAGCAAAATGGCTACAGGCAAATTTACAAATGTATTCAGATAGGACAGGCATTTCTATAAAGCAAAAACCTCAAAGAGCTTAGTATGCAAACCCCTAAAGGTAGCTGTCTGGTATTTAGCAGGCTTGCTCTCCTCTATCACATCTCTAAATTTCATGCACCTCGGAGGAAAGAAAAGCTACCACACTTTTAAGCTTTCCAGTGTACGTTAAAGAAAGGCAGGTGGTCCAAATTTATACATCAGTTCAGATCTGGGACACAAAATCAATGGGGAAAATTTGCTCCGAACTGAATTAGGGTCCATTCTGAATCCTGAAAATGGTCCTCAAGCCAAACTGGGGAGGTTTGAGATACTAATTGAGACACATGGAAGCTCGCATTCATATAAATCAGTCATCAAGGTGAAATATTCTTTTTCATCCCCTGCCTTTTATTTAAATGTTAGTGTAGCTATTTCTCTAGGGGTTGGGGTAGGGAAATCCTCTTCTAATTGCTTTGGAAGGGATGACAAAAGAAAAAGAAATGTGATCATTCACTGTATTAAATACACGGGCTCATCCAGAAGTCACAATACTTCTGTATTTGCATCAGGTTTCCAAAGGTGGAAATCTATTCCAAGACTGAGAACTAAGGACAGCTAAAGAGGCACTTTTTTCTGACAGAGGGATTTATTTTAAACACCCTTGCATCAGTGATGCACTGTAAAAAAATATTACTACCCACTCAGTGGACGTGGCTATCTGTGGGTGTGGCCACACCAACCCACTCACCCACCCACTCAAAAAAGAAACCTACCTTGCTCTCTTGCTTTGCGGAGATGACGAGGAGGAGTCCCATAGCAGCGGCGCTGCTGGAAGGTGAATGGGGCGGGTTGGTGGGCTGGTGCTGGTTGGCATTCCCCCTCTCTGCACCTCCGGAAACGCATCCCACTTGCTGTGCCCAGGGCCGAAGGCACAAGGGAAGTGCGGAGATGAAAGCACATCTTTGGCTCTGAGCAAGGCAAATGGGATGCGTTTCCGGTGGCGCTGGGAGGGGGAGGCCGAGAGGTGGGCATGGCCGGCCAAGTGGGTGTAGCCTGGAATGTCTACTACCGGTTCGCTAGAACCGGTGAGAACCTGCCACAGTATAACAGTGCCTGGCATGGGTTGTTTGTTTTGAAGTGATTCCAGTCATTGATTATTCTGAATCATTTTGGCATGTGTAATCACCTGTCTCAGGATGAGAGGAACAAAGGGAATGGGTGAGCAGGTGAGCTGAGGGTGAGGGTTAAAAGTGCTGCGAAGGCTTCGTGACACTCCAAAGCTCCAGGATTGGCATAGTGTACAAATGCCTAAGCTATGCAGCATGCAATGAAAAATGTTTTTAAGAGTTCAGCTGCATCATCATCATCACAGTAGCTGCTCCATCACTCTGCTTGTAAGTTTTGCTTTGAACAATAGCTGCATTGCTGAAGCACTTATGCCCTATGCCAATTCTTTTTTTAAAAATTAACAAAAATTAAATTAAAAATATTTATCACACACACACCCAATCCTAGAGTGATGAAGTATTAAGAAACTTCCATTCCATCTCCCTCTAGTCTCATTAGTAATAGTCAGTTACTACAGAAGATGGGTGTTTGGAATAAGAAGGTGGGCTGCAGAAGGCTACTTTGTCTCCAGATTTGCTCACCCCAACCCACAGAGATCTCATTTTAAGCACTTGTGTGATATAATATATATTAAGTGGCATATCACAAGTTGTTACCTTTCAAATTAACAGGTGACAGATAAGCTTCAGTGATCTACACCCCACTTCTTCAAAACCTTAGGAAGAATAAAACCTGTTCATTTTCATGGTACCATAAGACTCCACCTGTATCACAGGTGACGGTAGGGCTAGAGGATGAAAATATTGCAACACTCGAGCACAAGGTCGTGTGCTGGTCATGTGGTTCAGGGAGCCAATCACTATGGCCCTTGGGCCGGATGCAGCCTCGATGCCAATTCATCCGCCCCCCGAAGCCCTTGTTGCTCCTGGAAGCGGAGTAAAATGTGCCCGTATGGGTGCATTTTACTTTTTGCTTCCAGGAGCAACGAGGGCTTCGCAAGCCAGATGAATTGGTATTGGGGGCCGCATCTGGCCCCCAGGCCATAGTTTGGGCACCCCTGCTCTAGCAAGCTGATGGGAAGGCACTGGCATCTTCTCCTGATGCTTGTCTAATGTTCCCAATTCCTTTCCCAGCAGATTCTAGACCTAGCCTTGACACCGAGGACCAATCTGACAGGGTGGACTGGAATGGATTGGATTTATGCAGAAGGTTCTGATTATCTAAATTCACATAATAAATGCAGCATTGGGTCAGCATTTTAACATATCACAGTAAAGTATATGATATCCGTATAGAAAATTGAAAAATAAACCTTTTAGAAGGAAAGCTGGACTCCTTTTCCTTAGTGTTCTCTGATGATATCAACAGTGTCTTCCACACGGCTGTTTTTGACATTTCATCAGAAATATTTATTACAGATGGATCTTCTCTGGAATAAAATGAATGCACATGAAATCAGACTCTATTCTCTGCATTGATCAATGTGATCAGAGGATTAAAGAGACATGTAAAACTACTTTAGGAAATCCATAAAACTATAACTCAGATGCTTATAATGAAGATAATGTTGTAGCCCAGGCAATTTAACATGTAGTAAATCCAGTTTCCTCATTCATTTTCAGAGAAAAGGGAATCAACACATAGAGATATTTTCATATGCAAAGCATTTAGCCAGTGACATGAATGGGGCTGCGGGAAGGGAATCACTTGTAAGTGGTTCAGAGTTATACTGAGCACTGGAGATCAAGACCTAAATCAGGGGGTTCCCAACCTGGTCCATGACACCATTCCATCCAGCCTGTCACCACCTCTGCTGCACCCAGAAGTGGAAGTGGGCACATTTACATCAGCCGTAAAACATGTCTGTGCATGCACCAATGCACCTGTGACTGTCGTAAGCGTGGAAGGGGGTGCATTTACGACAGCTGTAAATGCACCTGCTTCTGCTTCAGGGGGTGTGGTCCAGCCTGCTCAGCTGTCCAGGGGCGTGGTCAGGCCTGTGGCATAAAAAGGCTGGCCACCCCTGACCTAAATGTCAGGAGTGCTGAGGATGCTCCTATTATTTTGCCTTTTTTTGTTATTCAATTTCATTTCATATCTTCCAAAATACCACTGCCCAAAGAGGCGGCCACGTGCAACGTTTAGTGCTGAATAAGAACTGTATGCAGAAATAGATGGGAAACAAAATTAAAATTACAGTGTACAGGAGTGCACATAGGATGCTTTATGCTTTATGTATCTTCAAGCTGTCTTGCTGCAGCGAGGATGCCAACCACCGCACCTCTGGCCCCGCCTTCCACCTCTAGCCAGGACTTTAAAAGGACGTTGAGGTGACAGGCTTTTTGCCCTCCCTCCAGGTGTCCAGGGGGGGGGGCACAGCAAAGACACCAACCATCACCGCTGCTGCACCTCTGGCCCCCACCTTCCACCTCCCGCCTCCGGCCAGGACTGTGAAAAGCCATTGAGGCAGTAGAACTTTTGTTGTTTGTATTTTCATCTACTGGGGGTAGGAATGAGTGCAGGTGAGAGCTGGTGTTGTCAGTTTGGTTGTATTGTAGTTTTGCTTTATATTGCTTATATTGTGTTTTGCATTCATTGTACCTTGTAATAGAGAATTTGCCATATTGTCGAGATTTCTATTGTAATTTATTTGCACTTTTTATTTACATTGTATTTTTGCCTTTTGTTACATTAAATGCTGTAAACCGCTTTGAGTCTCCCATTGGGATGAGAAAAGCAGTATAGAAATAAAACATAGAATCGAATAGACTGTGCCTGAATTGGAATCCTCTAAAAGATAGTTGATACAGTTGGCTTTGACTGACCCAAATCACAAGACTGAACACACAATCTTCTCCTGCCTCATATACTGTACTTAAGACACATTTTCTGCAAATTTAGCAATTTGGTGTTTGATGCCCCCTCACCAAAACAGTCAAGGCACTTTTGAGTGTCTGCCTGCAAGGAGGATCTTGTCATTGCAAGTCACACACTTCTTAAATGTCCCTGTTGGGGTCATAAAAAGTAGGAAGGCCTTGAAATAATGAATAGGAACAAATGTCTCTGTTTTAGGGGGAAATTTGCAACACAAGATGACAAAGGGTAGGGAGAAGATAGCCTATAGGTGAGAATATATAGGTTTCTTTTTAGAAAAGAATGCTCCAACAGGTGTTTCTTCATCAGCAGCTGATCTGAGAATCCACTATAGGGAAGGAAAGTGTATGTAGTGTAGGGAAAGCAGTCTAATGGACTTTTAGGTTCTGTAATGTTCCAAGGAGTTTTGCACAGGCATAGAAAGAACCTACGCATATGATTCACAGAGAACAATGGGAGAAAGTTTAAACAGCCCTTCTTCAACACCTGCTTCAGTTGATTGCCCTCTTCTCCTCTTGGCTGCTTTAAAATGTTCTTCATAAGTTGGGAGTCTGACTGCAAATCTACGTCTCCACATCTCCTCTAGCCCATGACATGCATAACATTGGTTCAAATTTTAGAAAGAGAGATGACATTAGAAGTGAGTGGTTTACCTATAGTGTCCTTCAAGTGGTAACTGGACTGTACCTTCCTCTTCCAGTGCTAGCATACTTTGTTCCTCCTAGGATAGAATAATTTTAATGTCAGTAAACACATTCTTTCTTGCAACTCTTTCCATACGATGGGTGGCTCAGGTCCGAATCTAATTATCAGTCCCCATGAATCTGACTTCCAACAGTTGGATTTAAGCTTACATCACCAAAAGGGGGAAAAAACACCAAACGAGCCAAATGTCTAATTTCGTCACAATTTCCCCACCTAATTGCTTATGGTGACTTTTTCTTTTTTCATGCTGACAGTACACACAACATGTCAACAATAACTTATAAAGTTCATTAATAGTTAACAAAAATCAAGAAGCTGGACCAGAAGGAAAACTCTTCAAAGGAAGGTGGAAAAATACACTGTAGAAGTGGCTCTTAGAAAGAAAGATGCAGAGAAAATAAATAAATAAATAAATAAATAAATTAGACTTGTATGCTGCCCTAGTCACTCATCTGCTCATCTGGAGTACAGCCCATTAGATTGTTGTGTTCTTGTGCAGCTGATTCATTTCAAGGGAACATTTACTTGCATACTTTAAGTAAATGTCTTCCCTCGTTTTCAGTTTTCCCTTACCTTTCCTTTACAGAACCCAGACAATTACATATAGTAGCTCTTCTGCAAAGTTTATCCTTAAGGCAACCCACTAAGGCTGTTAGGAGAGATTGAGTGTGTGTGTGACAGTCTCAAACTGAGCCCTGTGGTTGACCAGGAACCTGAGTCCCAATCCTAATCCCTGTGCTTTGATGATCAACAAGCACACCCTTTCAGAATAGATGTTAAATGTTCTTCCTTTTAAAACAAATGGTTACAGCTGAAGCACAGGCATGAAGAAAGGCATGAATAATATGATAGAACAGAGATCTAAATCAATCCCCTTTCCAATGTTCTGGAGGTCAGTTTTCAGAAGCACTAATCGTTATGGGTAACGGGTCAAGAGAACAGCAACGAACAAACTCTGAAGGGCTGGCAGTTCCCCACCTTTGGTTTAGTAAAGGTAAAGGTTTCCCTTGCTCAAAAGCCAGTCGTATCTGACTCTAGGGTTCAGTGCTCATCTCTGTTTCAAAGCCAAAGAGCCAGCATTGTCTGCTTCTGCAGATGTTTCCGTAGTCATGTGGCATGCATGACTAGACACTGGAGCACACCGGAGTGCATGGTTACCTTCTCACCGAAGTGGTCCCTATTTATCTACTTGCAATGTCTTGCTTTCGAACTGCTAGGTTGGCAGGAGCTGGGACAAAAAACGGGAACTCATTCCATCCTGCAGTACTTGGCAATTGAACTGCTGACCTTCCACCTCCCAGTCAGCTTGTAGAGTACCTGTCCTGAATGTACATGCTCTGTTCACCATCTTATGATAGTCCACACAGACGATAAGTGAGTAGTAGCCCACTAGGTACAGGGACTTTTTCACCATCCTTAGGATCATGCTCATTTTACAGAGGCTCTTTCAGCAATAACATTTTGGCTCTTCACACAACAAGTATAACTTAGCTCAGTGGAAGGTCTTTGCCAACTATCCACTAGTATGGGTTTTTGTTGTTCACTATGTTTTTTGTTTTCTTGTGTGCTTTTCGTTATGATTATTCTTTTTGTAAATCCTTGCTCTGAAGCACTTAAATGTATTTCCTATATTATAGTGTTAGGTTTCACATTTGTGTTTGCAACACAATGCCTTTCAGTACTCCCACTGTAAGCTATCTATCTATTAAAAAACATTTTACTGGAGATGCTACATTCCCAGTACAAACAGCAATCCTCAGGCAGGTTGGTCACGGTGTGAAGAGAGCAATAGAAGATCTTCCCATGAAAGTTAAATCCACTTTTCAAGTAGCCACTGGCAAGAAATGGCTAACTACAACATGGGAATGCCGATCCATGTTGGAAATGGGCTTGAAAACATTGAGTTGGACCCAGATTTATTAGCTGATTTTAGACCTCTTGAATTCACTGGGCTAAGATAGTCATGGCTTATGTCCCACTGATTTGGAGGGGAAGCAAGTGCAACTCACTTAATTTTGGTTCCAGTCCATGATGCTGAAGAATGGCTGAAAAAACCACCATAAGAACATCATTTTTGGATGAAGTACGTGCAACAGAACTAACTTTAAAAGCTATTTCTTGCTTTGACATTTTGTGACCATGGCAGCTGGGATTGTTTTCTTCTACTGAAAGCAAGTCATAGAATAAAAAAAATCTGGATCCAATCAAATCAGCATTTTTAAAATATCTTGTCACCATCATTTCTACTCATACAGTATGTACAGCCTGCTTCTATTTTTAAAGCTAGCATAGTCGTGCCTTTCTTATTAAATCCTAGTGGCTTTGTGTCAGGATTGTTATTTCTCCTTAATTTTGTCTTTTCCAGGCTTCATGGTTTCCCAGGATTTTGACAGCTGAGGAGGTTTAATAATAGCCTCAAATATTTAGCAATGCCATGATACGCAAAATATAGCTCCTCAAAAAGACAGCAATGATGCTAAAAATAAATGGAACAAACCCTGCTGTATATTCCTAGTATTATTTTCATCATCATTCAGATCTGGGGGTTGGAGAGGGGTGGGTTTTCATGTAACAAGAAAAGCCCATGAAACATACAACTTCATACTTGAAATTCAGATTTGGAATCAGGCACATATGTGACTCATTTAAATTAAAACGGGTAGTGTTGAGGGTAAATATGAACTCCTTTATGTTTGATGCCCAGAGCCACCATCATTTACGTAGAGATTACTAGAGTCGTTAATATGTTAATCCAAGAAAGTGAGACCTATGGGTGGATTGTGCCCTTCATGGGTTGTGTTAGCAATAAATAACATTTAGACCATTTGTTCATTTAATTTTTACCCAAGGTGGTTGGCAAAGATTGCCACTTCTATCCAGCACTATTTGCTCATGACATACATGCATATCCCATTTACATAAAAGGCTAAACCAGAGACTCAGGGAGCCCCCGTTCAAAGACATTGAAAGCAGCATCTGCAGCATGTACAAAGCAACCTTCTTAGGTCTGTCTTAGTGGACTGGGAACAGAACAACCACTTAGATTTGCTATTTGAAAGGACAGTCCTTCTAAGCAATGTTTTAAAAACTGTTGAAGGTTCTGTCAAACAGAAACATCTACTATGTCAATTATTGCTGAAGAAAGAAAAAAGCAAGGAACAAACAAATAAACAAACAAACTTGACCTACTTCTTTTTCAGCATCTTCAAGTTTCTTTTTCTTGCTCTCAGGCATCAAATCATCCAGCCAGCTTAATTCACGTTTGGTGAAAAAAAAGTCCATGAGCTTCCTGACAAACACCAATGCCAAGACCTAGTCAGAATATTTAGAATATCGTAAGATGTTGTTGACCATTCATACAAATCCCACGGCTCTAATCTTTCAGTTGCTTTGCAAAATTCATGCTTGTGTCACAACCACTGGGGTTAATGTATGCCCATGTATCCACATAAGTGTATGAAAGAAAGGGGATGAGTTAAACAAATCCTTAAGTGACTTCTAGCACACTGGAAGTCAGTAAAGACATCAACATTCTCTATGTGACTAATGAAGCTGTTATTGTGAGTCATTATGTCATGACTGCTGCACGTATATCCCATACTGTGTGCTAGGGCATTCCCTGTGATCTTTGGGGGTGGGGAAGAGCCTTGATTAAGAGTGGGTTATGTCAACAAAACCCCTGTGAAGAAAATGCTAGCTCCTGGGACACATGCCACTGCATCACAGACGTTATGTACATTTGCGTCTAGCCAGTTCCTAGAGGGGAGAGTATAGGGCAGTGGTGTCAAACCTATGGCACACGTATCAGACATGGCACTCCCAGGCCTTTCTGTTGGCATGTGTATCATCACTCCAGGACAGGGTTTGCCCCACCCCTCTGCCCAGCAACCCAATTGTAATGCTTCCTCCCTTCCCCAGCACAGAGTTCACCTGCCCCTCTGCCCCAAAAGCCCAATAAGAGGACTTCTTCCCTCTCCCAGCACAGAGTTCACCCCGGCCCTCTGCCCAGCAGCCCAAAGGGAGTGCTCCCTCCCTCCCTCCCCAAGAACAGAGTATGCCCCACCCCTCTGTTTGGGCACTTGGTCGCTAAAAGGTTCACCATCACTGGATAGGGAAACTCTTGAATTGCTGAGTTGCACAGTAAAAGAGCAATGGAATTATACATGGATGCCATAGTTAACAATAACAGCAACAAGAACTAGGGTCCTTTCTCCCTTGGCAGTTCATCTTTCAAACCTTACATAAATGTAACATCAAGCTAGCTAACAACAGTTTTTCCCCCTCGTGGACTTTCTTGTAAGAGTTTAACAAGGTCAGTCTTCTTGGCTACAAAAAAATTGAACCATACCATCATAGGAAACACAATGGCAGCTCTTGAAGCCTTGATAACCCACAGGAGCACGAGGCAGCTCAGCTGGATTACGGTGAAGAGATGGACTTTCCGGAGAGGAACATGTCTCAGGTAGATAAAGTCAGGCTGGTGTTTGGCAGGCATCCAGAATAACATGATTCTGTCAAAAAGCTGATAAAGGAAAAGCCCATTGTTTATGTTTCCCCCACGATACTGAAATGAGGCATTGTTTTGTTTAGAGTAGGGAAGGAAACTGGTTTGTCCTTGGAAGCCACATTGAGGTGAGGGATACACATTTATGTATCCACACATGAGCAGGCACTCAACCTCTTGATCCAGAACTTTTGGAAGACAGAAGGATTTTAACCTGAGCCTCCATCCCATCAATCCTTCCAGGAAAGAAGGCACACAAAGGTATATCTCTGCTGGAAAACAGGACACACAATGTCATCCCAGCATGTTTTGTTTCCTTGAAAAACCCATAATGTTGTGGCATGACTCTCCCTTTCAGGTCTCACTTTCAGCCACATGCAGAAAGATACTGGGGGGCAGGGGCCCAGTGCTGAGGAACATATCTGGCCTCTGGAGGCCCAGTGTGTTGTGCAGGGTGACGAGTGGCAATCTCTTCTCTAGAGACGTCCCTCAATGAGACTCTTGATTGCTCTCCCTCCCCCTCCCCAAAAGCAAAGATAAAACTAAACTGCAAAGAGTGTCAACTCCTCAGTGGCTGTCTTCACTTACATCATAGCCAATGCAAAATCGCACTACAGGTAAGTGTCTAGAACAGGCTGCAGATGTGGCAATATCAGATCACAAAGAAAGTTTGGATGGGGAAGAAAAGAGAGAGAGAGAGAGAGAGAGCACAAAACAGAATTGTACGTGACATGTAAATATATAAACCGAAGTTCTCAATCAAATTTCCAGCCACTTGCTGAATTACACAACAGGTGTGTTCCACGTTATACCACTGCCCTGGGGGCACAGTGGTTAAACTGCTGTACTGCAGCCAAACCTTTGAGTTTGATCCTGACCAGAGGTCAAGGTTGACTCAGTCTCCCATCCTTCCAAGGTCGGTAAAATGAATACCCAGCATGTTGGGGGCAAAATGCTAATTAACTTGTGAACCATCCAGAGAATGCACTAAGTGCTATGGCATGGTATATAAGTATTATTGCATTGCATTTAAAATAAAGGTAAAGGTCTCCCTTGCTCAAAAGCCAGTCATGTCTGACTCTAGGGTGCAGTGCACATCTCCGTTTACAGCCAAAGAGCCAGCGCTGTCTGCATCTGCATATGTTTCCATGGTCACATGGCAGGCATGACTATATGCTGAAGCACACAGAATGCCATATGCAAACATAATGTAGAGTGAGAATGCAGAATATATTAATAATACCTTGAAGGCCCTATTAGGGTCACTATAAGTCAGTTCTGACTTGATAGTAAAGGTCGCCCTTGCTCGAAAGCCAATCATATCTGACTCTAGGGTTCAGTCCTCATCTCCGTTTATAGCCAAAGAGCCAGAGTTGTCTGCGTCTGCAGATGTTTCCATGGACATGTGGCAGGCATGACTAGACACCAGAGTGCCTTCACAGCCAGGTGCTTCATCTTACGGAGCTTTTGAGCTATCACATATAAACATAGATATAGATATAAGTCTTTTCTTCCTGCTTCTTTTGGCCTGTCTGTAATGAAATAACCACTCTAAAGCCCCTCAACAAAGTACTTATGGTAAAGTTCTCCCTTGCTTGAGAGCCAGTCGTATCCAACTCTAGGGTTTAGTGCTCATCTCTGTTTATAGCTAAAGAGCCATGCCTCGGCAGCGAAGTGCACAGAACACTGTTTACCTTCCCACCAAAGTGGTGCCTATTAATCTACTTGCAATTTCTTGCTTTCAAACTGCTAGGTTGGCAGGAGCTGGGACAGATGACAGGAGGTCACTCTGTCATCCAGCACTTGGGTCTTGAACTGCTGACATGCCGACCCTCCAGTTGTCAAGTTCAGCATCTTAACCACTAAGCCACTGCACCCCCTACCAGTGCATTTATACAGTTGTAGATACTCGCTTGAATTCTGGCAATGGCCCACATTGCTTTGTCCCATATATTAGTGACAGAGTAATCTGTTGGTGCCTATAAGGATTATAAACTGGACTTCAGAAAAGCCTAGTGCTCTGCTACAGAGCCTTGCTAGTCTTAGTGCCATTTGTGGCACCCAGTCTGAAGGCTGCGCAATCCCTTAAGTCAAAGAATGCATCCATTTTGCCTTAAGGGAGTCTTGTACATTTCCATATCACAATCAACAATAATGTGGAAAAATTGACAATAACCACAGAGAATCATTCCCCTCTTTACCTGAATTCCTTTTAGCGAAGAGGCACCCATATACAGAAATACCCCATAAAGCACGGGCATGGGAATAAACTGCAAAGAGGGGGAAGAAAGAAGAAGAGACTGGTGTCATGAAAAAGTCCATTTCTGAGTTTGTACTTTTCCCTGACATTTTGCCCATCAAATTACCTCATGCTTTAGCCCAAGTGAGATGGAGATTTCGGGGCCAGGCTGAAGACTGCCGCCCGGAGCGCCCTGCAGCTGTGGAGGGTCCCGCCTCTCCCTCCCTCGCTCTTGCCGGGGAGGGATAAAGGGCCGTGGGCCACCAGGGGCCAGCTGAAGACTGCCACCTGGACTGCCCCGCAGCTGAGGAGGGCCCCTCCTCTCCCCGCTCCTACCAGGTAGGGATAAAGGGCCATGGGCCGCAGGGGCCATCAGTGAAACTGTTGAGCTGGTGGTTGCGTCACTTGTGGACCTTGTCGCTTGGAATTTTGTAACTTTAATATTGTATTTTTTTCCTGATTACATTGTTGTTATTGTTGATATATTGTATTTTCTGTAATCTCTATTTCTAACATTGTATCTTTATATTTTTGTGAGCCACTTTGAGTTGTCAATTGGATTGAGGGACATGGGATATAAAAAATATATTTTATTATTATTATTATTATTATTATTATTATTATTATTATTATTATTATTATTATTATTATTATTATTATTATTATTATTATTATTATTATTATTATTATTATTTCTTCCATCTGGGGAAGACCCCTTTCTCACATACCAGAGAAAGACTGGAATGTAAACATACCGGCCTCATGGGTTGGAGAAATGAAACCTAATGTGTGTGATGGACATGTCATGCTGTAAGATCATTGGTCGGCATCCTTTAGGGGAATGGATGGGAGGCAGACCCCGAGGGAGGAGATAAAACCTGAAGGTGGGGCCAGAAGAGGAGACACCCTCTTGGATCTTTACTGCTATCATGTAGCTAATTTAGACAGAGGGAGGGCCACACTGGCTTTTCCCCAGATAGCAGCTTTCTTAATTTGATATTTATTCTGTAACTTACTTTGATTTCAATATACAGTGGAATCTCATACAACAATCACCCTGTATAGGGGGTGGGGGAGAAATGGTGTCCCTCATAACAATTTTCCCTATGGAAAAAATCATACAACAATTTTTCAATGGAATAAACCACTTAGGAAAAAATATATCGTTGTACGGTTCATCCCATAGGGAAAATCGCTATGTGATGCATGTATTGTATAGCAATTGTTTCGTACAACAATGAGCCCTGTGGAATGGATTAAAATCATTGTATGATAGTATCACTGTACTTTTAAAATACCTGAAGGAGACTGGAGTATTTACTTGCCTCACGTTACCTGAATCTACACTAATTTCATGAGCCCCCTTTGTTCACTACCTAGATTAAGGTCAGGAGCGAGACAGCAAGCTTTTAGGAAAAGCCTGAACTGCTGGGCCTGAGAGGGCCAGGGTAACAGAATCCGGTGTGAACCCATCATGAGGATGCCGTAGTGCTACTTGGGAGTAAGAAGATCGTTACAACTGGATTTCAGTTCATTGACAACTACAGTGGGCAGAAATGTTCTTGGCAAAGCTTGTTAACTTAAAAGACCTCATATGGGAGGAGGACAATATGGAATTTTTATACCACTGATGATTTATGCCTCTCTCAACTTGCACATCCCCAACCAACTGGGATGCCATATGTCCTGACTGATCTATCCCAGTTCTTAGTCTGAACTTAAGTCTCCCTTTGGAGCCCACCTTGAATATGTCACATGAAGTCCATGCCAACCCCTTCCCAGGTTTTCTTGGTATAGAGCACTCAGAAATTTTGTTATTCTGCTCTTCTGGGGCACAGTGTCTTCTTGGGACTGTACAGCATACCCAAGTTTACAGAGGCTGGTTCTCATTGTACAAGAGACAGTGGAGATGTTAAATCCTGATCTCTAATTCTACAGTTTGGTACACAACTCATGCAGCTCTCCAGCCAGCTCAGCTTAGCCCATATTAATCTAGCAGTATGTTAGAGTGGAACATAAAAAATGACAGCAACATCACTCTTATAAAGGAGATTTGGGACAAGCAATTATGTGTTTGCTGCTCACAGTAATTTTAGAGTACAGTCTCAATATCTCTGCTCATTGGCCACTCTGGCTGGGGATGATGTTATTTCCAGTTCAATGCCTATTTTAAAGGCACAATGTCATAGTTGGTCACTAGGGGGAACAAGAGGATATCTCCCAACATTTTGCCATCATGTCCATAAAGATTAGTCAATGCCTTAATAAAGCAACACAAAGAATTACTGGTTCATTGGAGTAACAATAAAAACAATAACCTGGCTTTCAATAAATAAATGGCTAATGTGAAAAATTTCTTTTGAATGGAATATTCTGATTAATTTGCTTACAGAACAAAGAATCTTAATGATATGAGACACTAGTTTAAGAATAGTTTTTTTCAAAATCCTCAAAATTACAAATTTTATCTTAAAGCAAACACCCCAGTTGTTCATACACTTGTCTTGGTTTGACAACATCTGAAGTTTTTCTATCAAATGCCTCTTCAATATTTTTTAGCTAATATAAAAGTAAGCACTGTTTATTTTTAAAAATCAAGTTGAATCTCTGCAACAAAACAAAAGATAGGTCACGCACTCATGATCAAATCCAGGGTGACCAAAATTTGAAGAGAACAATACTTAGGCTGAACATGGTCCTAGGTCCTAGGCCTGACCCTTCTAATCTTTTTAAGGAAAAGGAAAAGTGGGACTCTGCTTGCATCAAGATACAGATTTGTGGCTGATTCAGCATGTGCTCTTCACAAGACAATGGAGAAGCCCACTGGATTCATCCTCGATACTTAGAAGTTAGCTTTTGTTCAGTCGCACAGTCAAGTCTGACCCTTTGCGACCCCATGGACCACCATACGCCAGGCTCCTCTGTCCTCTGCCATCCTTCTCTATCCACTCAGATCTATGCCAATTGCATTGACAATGCCATCTAGTCACCTCATTCTCTAGCACCCCCTTCTCCTTTTGCCCTCAATCTTTCCCAGCACCAAGGCTTTCTCAAGTGACTCTTCTCTTCTCATTTGGTGGCCAAAACTTCAGAAAACTTACAACTGCAATAGTGAATTATTGTGCCGATACAGTATTTATTTCTTTATTCAGCAAACTTCACTGTAAAATGCAGGTAGTGATCTAAAGGGCCTAGCCGATACAGTTTACAGTGCATACATGAATGACAGGAACCTCTGCATCAGATGGGAAGTGGCTTTTCACTTGCAGTTGCAGAACCACAACATGTTATGTGCTGACAAGTTCTTATAGTGATCCTATAAACTAATATCTCCAAAAGATATTAACAGCCCTGCTCAGGCTTTGAAAACTAAATATTATGGTTTCCTTCTTTGAGTTAATCTACCTCATGCTACGTCTTCCTCCTTTATGCCTTCCACTTGTTCCTAGCATTACTAACTTGCCCACTAAAACTGATTTTCAATGCTATGTGATTGCTGGTTAAGCATGAAGAAAAAACTTGCAGCTTACCTTGACAGATCAAGGCCAAGTCTCTTTATGGACTTAAATATAGAGGGGTACAATTCAATCATTAGTCTCAGTGAGAATAAACCCATATGAACCTAGCAGTAGCACAGGTAATAGGTCTTGGTCTCCTAGATCCCTGGTGGCTAACCTTGGCACTCCAGCTGTTCTTGGACTTCAATTACCTGCAGCCTAAGTCAGCACTCCTGCTGATCAGGGATTCTGGGAATTGAAGTTCCAGAACACCTGGAGTGCCAAGGTTCACCATCACTGTCCTACATCATGAACCTACCTTGAGAATTCTGGTCAAAAACACAGATGACCCCATAAGGACAAATATCATGAGTCCAGTAACACGTTGCTCGCGGATTCCGAGAAATTTGGGTTGCTCTCCCGGAGCAGAGCATTCTGACTCCAGTTTTAAGCTGTTCACATGAGAAATGGAGAGAACTGTGGCAGCCACAAACCATGGCAGGCCCATAAGAGAGCACACTCCAAGCATGAGGGCAACCATCAGCAAGTCCAGGTGATACCCACAGCCCTTCTGTGGAAACAAAGACATAAATAAACAATGGGAGTGAGAGGATAAAAGGTGACACTTGCCTTCAGCATGGATAAACATTTGAACAGCAGGCATCCCTAATTAGCAACTAGCTTAACACTGCATGTGATAAGTGAGAAGCAAATTAAAGGCTAGGCTATGCCTGCATTACAGATTACTTTCACTTGCTGTGCAATTTACCTGGTTGGATTTGTCTCTGTATTTTAGATAAGCAAACGCCACTCAAAAAATCATAAATCCATTGCAGCTGTGTGAAATCCCCAAAAAGTAACTGGAGCTACTGGCTTGAGAGGCTGCTATTAGTTTCAGTGAAGATGTTGTAATTCCTACCAGGTGCATACTCATAGGTGACTCTTCACCAGGGCAATTTGTAAGTAAGCTGTTATTCAGCTCACAAGTTGCATCTGTTTAGAACACTGCACAACAACAATTTTGCTACTGGGAATAACACGTGTGATTTACATGATACTGAGTGTGCCGATTCCAAATCTGAACTCAGAATTTGTCTATCATGTACAGATTTTAAGGCGTGCTATAACTGTTCAAATGGTTGGTAATTGGGTAATGTATTTTTACATGGGAACATTATAACAGTCGCAGCTACCACTATGTCTGCTGCCGCCTCAACTGAATCACATCCCCCTGGTGGCATGAATGTTCCAGCAGCAGCTGGGCATGTCTGGGCAAGTCAGTGAGCTGACATCAGAAATAGGTATATAAGGAGCGATGGACCAAGGGTTTGTCTCTAGTGCAAAACCATTTTATTGGATAGTACAGCTAGGCCATAGTGAGTCTGTTTTGAGCTAAAGATGAGTAGGCATAGCTGTGTTAATAAACTGGACAATTTTGGCTACATTTGAGGCAAATATACCCCACATGATCAATGAAAGAACGTAACCAAGAGGGTGAGATTTGCTAACTTAAGATCCTGACATCCTAGGCAGAATCGGACTTCAGATTTGGATTCAGCACACTTGATTTAGTATTTGGAGTTCCCTAGACTGATGGTTTTGGGGGACTTCAATTTGCCTTCGCTGGGGTCTGGTTCCGAGGTGGCACAGGAGTTCATGGCTTCCATGGCACCTATGGACCTGGCTCAGGTAATTCAGGGCCCGACCAGGGGCAGTGGCCACACACCAGATTTAGTCTTTTTGTCGGGGCGGTGGCAGAGTGATCTGAGTTTACAGAAGCTAGACATAACACCTGTGCCATGTTCAGATCACTATCTGGTGGCTCTAGACTTTCTGGGGGCGACACTTCATCATAAGGAGGCAGGGTCGATTAAAGTGGCCCGCCCCCGGCAACTGATGGATCCGGATGGATTCCAGAGGGAACTGGGGGAATTTCCTCTGGATCGGCGACACGATTCACCCGAGGCAATTGTTGACCTGTGGTATGGGTCGACGACATCTGCCTTGGATGTAATCGCTCCACTACGGCCTCTCAGAGCCCGCGGAGCTAGGTCATCCCCGTGGTTCACGGAAGAACTACGGGAGCTCAAATGGGCAAAGAGATGCCTTGAGTGCCGCTGGGTGAAGACCCAGAGCGATTCCGATTGGACACTAGCTAGAGCCGCTATTAGGGCCTACCTAGTGGCGATGGGGGTGGTGAGGAGGCAGTACTTCACCTCCCTTATTGCCTCCGCTGATAATCGCCCAGCCACCCTGTTTCGGGTGACCAGGTCCCTCCTGGGTAGGGCGGGGCCTCTGCCTGGTTGGCAGGGATCGGCTGAGGACTTTGCTGACCATCTGGTGGAGAAAATCGATCAGATTCGCTCGGGGTTCAAACTTGGCATGGGCGGGGAGGGTCCGGGGGGAGCCAGTGTGCGGTCTTGCGGTGTTACCTGGGTTCAATTTGATCCAGTTGCCCCAGATGAAGTGGACAGGCTCCTTGCGGCGGTCCGTACCACTAATTGTCCATTGGATCCCTGTCCTGCCTGGCTGGTAAAAGCCTCTAAGATGGTGACAGGTGGCTGGGTCTGGGCTATAATTAACGCGTCTTTTCGAGAGGGGATGTTTCCTGCACTGCTGAAACATGCTCTTGTGTGCCCCCTCCTGAAGAAGCCTTCCCTCGATCCAGCAATCCTAACCAACTACAGACCTGTCTCCAACCTTCCTTTTTTGGGGAAGGTTCTGGAGAAGGCAGTGGCATGTCAGCTGCAGGGGGTACTGGATGAAGCGGAATATCTGGACCCATTCCAGTCAGGATTCAAACCTGGATATGGTACTGAGACTGCATTGGTCGCGCTATGGATGATCTCTGGCGAGAGCGGGATGGCGGCCATCCGTCCGTCCTTGCTCTTCTTGACCTCTCAGCGGCCTTCGATACCGTTGACCACAGTATCCTTCTGGAACGGCTCCGAGGATTGGGGATCCAGGGCATGGTGTGGTCCTGGTTTTCCCCATTTCTGAGGGGCCGGACCCAGTCGGTGTGGTTGGAGAGTGAAAGGTCGAGTCCTAGGCCCCTAAAATATGGGGTGCCTCAGGGCTCGGTACTCTCTCCTCTCCTATTTAACATCTACATGAAGCCGCTGGGTGAGATCATCTGTTCCCACGGGGTGCGGTACCACCAGTATGCGGATGACACACAGTTGTACATCTCGGCCCGTGGGGACCCCAGTGATGCAGTCAAAGTCCTTTCCAGCTGTCTGGAGGCTGTTGGGGTCTGGATGGGGGCAAATGGGCTACAGCTGAATCCTAGCAAGACTGATGGCTATGGATAGGGGGTCCTGCGTTATCCCGGGAGCTACCATCTTTGGTTTTGGATGGGGCTGTTTTGCCCCAGACCAACCCGGTGCACAACTTGGGGGTCCTCCTGGATTCACGGCTGCTGCTAGAAGAACAGGTGGCAGCTGTGGCCAGGAGGGCCTTCGCCCGCTCCTGGACCGGGACTCTTTGCTCATGGTCACTCACACTCTGGTGACCTCCAGACTAGACTACTGTAATGCGCTCTACATGGGGCTGCCCTTGATGACCATTCGGAGGCTGCAGCTGGTCCTGAATGCCGCGGCCCGGGTGGTGATGGGGTGTGGACATTATGCCCATGCCTCACCACTGCTTCGGGGGCTGCACTGGTTACCAGTTTGTCTCCGGGTGCAATTCAAGGTGCTGGTTTTGACCTTTAAAGCCCTACATGGTAGTGGGCCAGGATACCTAAGAGACCGAATTGCCCTAAGGACGTCTGTCCATCCAACCAGAGCGGACCGGAGGGGCTCTCTAATTGTGCCATCAGCCAGGGGGGCTCGCCTCTCTGACACAAGGAGGAGGGCCTTCTCCGTGTCCGCACCGGCCCTTTGGAACCTCCTGCCTGTGGAACTGCATCTCCAGACGGAGTTGTTGCCCTTTAGGAAGGAACTAAAGACCTGGCTGGCGGGCCAAGTTTGGGGTGCGGGTGGGGATGGGGGTACCGTTGGGTGGTTGGTATAGAGAAGTGTGCCTTCCCCCAAGGTCCCTTCGGTTCATGCACACCTTTTAGGGGTGGGTTTTTTAACTTTTAACTTTGTTTTATCATGTGTCTTTTATGTATTTACTGTCCGCTATGTAAACCGCCCTGAGTTGGGTTGTACCTGAGTGGGCGGTATATAAGCGTGGAAAATAAATAAATAAATAAATAAATAAATAAATAGGACACATGGATTAGACCAAGTAGCAGACAATATATATAAAGTCTGGTGTTAATACTTTACCTTTAATTTATGCTCCTTTCTGTTTATGATAACAGCTGTAATCTGCTGGTCCATAAATATCAAAATAGTACAAAGAAGAGCTGGAATCAAAGCAGCTAGGACTGTCCACCAAGGATTAGGTCCCACAGGAGTGACAAACCAACCACGGTCATTTCTGGTGGGCTAAGAAAACAAGAGCAAATTTCAAAGTTTATTCAGTGACAGCATTATGTTTATGAGACATCTGCAATAGCCTGCAGGAGAACAACTCAGCAAATACTGTATTCCCTTTCCAGTTTAAAGAAAGCAAAAAAGTCAAAGTCAAAGCAAATTTAAAGTGTTCTTAATAATAATAATAATAATAATAATAATAATAATAATAATAATAATAATAATAATAATAATAATAATAATAATAATAATAATAATAATAATATTTTCGTGTCAGAAATTATTCTGGGTTGAAAGGATTTTGGTTGGAGAAACTCCGCTCAGGGGATGACAGAATGAGGCTCCTTTTGTGTCCCCAAGAGCTGGGACAGAGACAGGCGTTTAATCCATCATGTAGGAGCTGGGTTTTGAACTGCTGACTTTCCGGCCTTCCAGCTAACAAGGTGAGCTAGCCCCTAGGGTTCTGTATTATTAGCTCTGTATAGGATTGTTCAATGAAATCAGAGATGCTGCTTCAATGAGGACACTGAAAAGTATGTCTTCAAACATCAAATCTGCTAAATAGGAACTAAAACTGCAGTCCTTACAATTGTACTTTGTAAGAAAGTCCCACTGGAATACAAAATGCAGGGTAAGGGTGGGAAACCCATAGCTCTTTCCAGTGTCCCTGACCACTGGCTAAATTGGACTGTTGTTCAAAAACTTCTGGTGGGCCACATGTTCTGCCCATCAACTCATCTTAGTGCTGCAGAAAGCCCTGGAAGCCCCAAATGAAATCACTGGAAATGAGGTAAGGAAACAACCAGAAATGAACTTAATTAAACTAAGCTATTCTCATTAGTCCACTCTCTACTGCATTTTGATCTGTTTCTTCTCTGACCTTTTTAAAAGATATTTTAAATAACCTATACATTCAGATTAAAGATATTTTAGAAATGACTACTTAGAAATTTCTTTCTTTTCAATACAGTGTGATATACAGCATGAAGAGTTACCTTGAAACTATTTGGAACCTGAAGCTTTGGTGATGGGATCCCAAGGCCATAGTCAATTAAAACCATACACATGATGGTGAGAAAGACGGCAAAGTCACTCACTACAGAACGTACCTGGAGATATATTAAGCCCATTGTCAATGACAGTGAATCATTAAAAAGAGTAACAATTCCCAGTGAGGAAAGATCTGTATTCATTGTCTTAGCACTCAGTTTCTGCCAGAAATGCTCTAATTAAGCAGCCCTGCACATCTTCAGAGATGCAGTTTAGGGAGGGAAGGAGGAAGACATATCTTGATTCCAGACACACATAACAGAATGACACATGACAGCTGAAATCCTCTTGCATTGCTAGGAAAGTGTTTCATTTGAAAGCAGATTTCTTCAATTTAAGATATTATTGCAGTCACTATCAGTTGCATGATGAGTTGTGATAGTTTCTTAACTTGAGGTAATTTGCTTTCAAAGTCATGTCATTTCTGTTACACTAGCATAAAAAAGCAAGCAAATTTAATTGTTACAATACAGGTAGTTGTGATTTTTAAAAAAAAAGAAAGAAAGAAAGAAAAAACTAAGTATTAATTTAGGAATGCAACACATTAATCTTTGTGTTTTATGACTGCAAGTTTTTAATGACAGTTCTCAGAAACCACATTTTAAAATAAGTTCAGCTGGACAATTAGTATGGCCTTTGTCCTCTTTTTCTGCAATCTTTACTACCTCTGGGATGCTATTACTGTTTTGAAGTATTTGAGACAGCGCATCTGGTTGAAGAATTAACTTTGTAGCTACTAGCCATGTCACAATGCTCAATGATAATGCTACTTTTCAACACAGAGAGGTCTCTAGGGGTGCCCTTATCAGGGAGCAATAAGATTACTGTAGTTGCCATATCTGTGAGCCAAGTGAAACAGAGCTGTAGTTTACAGTACAAAGAAGCATCTGGACTTTTTTCACTTCAGATGCAAGATGTTCTAAAAAATGGGGATTGCATTTAAGACATTTTTATCCCTACTAGACCCCTATTACGGCTTGCTATGAACTGGCTATGCTTCATGCGTTTTGCTGCCAATTACTCCTTTTTCTAATCTAAACAAAGAAAAATAAAACACACTGTCTCTCCTCCTTGGCATACTTGAATGTTAACATATTGGTGATATGGTTAGATTCTGTTCTAAAACCTGCTAGGAATCATTACAGGTGCAAACCTGAACCCACCGATAATAAACTTTCATTACTGACATTCCTTGAGGCAGAAATGCATTGTATGGTTAAAGTAAATTGTAATGTTTTTTGTTGTTGTGGTTAAAAGCTCAAAAGATAAGCAACTTACCTTGGTTGGGAAATATCGACTGGTCTTGAACTGCTTCAGTGTGGATGACAGTGTAACTGTAGAAAAGAATAAGATGACTGACCAGAAGAGAACATCTGGAACATAAGGACCATGATGTCCACAAGCTCGTCCTACCAATGTCCCATGCCACATGTGGCATTCCTAACATGGAAAGTAAAAGCACTTTAATATTCTTGCAACTGATCACAAAGAAGCAGAAGAGTGCATTGTACATTTCATTTTTGCTCAAGACCTGATTGACTTTCATTCAATGAAATAGCATATTTACTTACACAAAAATTGTTGGCTTTATGTGGGAATTCCT
The DNA here is from genome assembly GCA_035047345.1 of Bradypodion ventrale. NCBI lineage: Eukaryota > Metazoa > Chordata > Lepidosauria > Squamata > Chamaeleonidae > Bradypodion > Bradypodion ventrale. The sequence goes on from JAWDJE010000001.1 coordinate 304,278,451, forward strand.
GGCTGAGATACAGGGTGTGGCTTGATTATTATTATTTTTAAAAACAACCCACATGTGTATCAATTCCCAATCAAATTAAGATTGAAAATTAAATGACACACAGCCAAAATCATTTTGTTTTGGCTGCCAAGCAATTCATTTGAAACCACCAGCTGGGAATTGTTTATTTTACACCAATACTTAAATCAATGTAACATAAATCAACTTGGATGTTGTGTTCCTGCCAATATTTATTTGGGGGTTTCTTAATAAACTTGTGACAGGAGGTGTCACAGGCTCCAGCTGATGATGGAGACAGCTCCAGCTGATCCACGGTATCTCCCTGCAGATGTGGATCAGCTGAAACCTGTCTCTGCTCATCAGCAGTTGGGATCAGCCCTGGCAGTGGAGGCAGGATCAAGATTCCATGGGAGACAATAGCCAATAGATCATGACATCTCCTCTGCCACCACCATGCATCCCTCCTGCCAATCAGCTGATCTGTGGCATCATCCTAATACCAGTCAGCTGATCAGTGGGGAATTGTTGCAGGGATCCACAGAGGTTTCCTCCATTAGCTTGAGCCTGTCTTCACTGTCAGTATAGACCACAGCCTTTGAACAGCACACACAGGCTCCAATTGATCTCGGAAGACTGGTATGTACACCCACCCCAGATTAGATACCATATGACCTGAAACTGGGGATTAAATTTCAGTGTTTCTGGCATGTCAAAGGATAAACATGTGGCAAGTTGCCAGGGAAGCTTTCTGGTTTTCTTGGCACTGCTCAGCTAGTGACATGGTTTTGTTCGGGGGAAGGGGAAGGTAGATCCAATGGTTCTTTCTCCACTGCATGGTTAAGTAGGAAAGGCTACCTCCCCAACCCTGACACTTAAGTAGCAGCAGGAAGTCTTCCAGAAGTGGAACTGCATTAAAAGAGAACAAATGAAACAAAGAGAACAAATGAAACAGCTGGTCTGATCATTGTTTTCAGATAACTGATGGTAAGAAGCTTACTGTGGGTTATCTGAAATGTGTAGTTCCTGCCGAGAAGGCTTTAAATGATTACTTCTGCTTCCACAATCTAAACAAGCAGTTTCATTGCCACAAGGTGGCAACAGACTCCACAAAATTGATTGTATTGAAACTACTGTATAAGTAATTGTACTGAGTGTTTTTATTTTTAAAATGCCTGGCATTCTATGTATATAAATACAGCATGCACTGAATTACACATAGACACTGGACACCATTTAAAAAAGAGAATCTGATCAGATATAGATACATTATTACATACATGTGGGCAATACACACACACAGAGGGAAAGAAAATAGCACTCCAATACACAAAGGCATGAATACCTTTAGAACTTCGACATTTTTAATCTATTCTCTAGAGAAGGGTTCCTCAAACATGGTTCTCCAGGTGTTCTTGGACTTCAATTACCCAGAAGCCCAGGTCACCACACTTGCTGATCAAGGTTTCTGGGAACTGAAGTTCAAGAACATCTGGAGAGCCAAGTTTGAGGAACCCTGCTCTAGACCAGTGGTTCCCTACCCTGGAGCCCCAGATGTTCTTTGGACTACAGCTTCCAGAAGTATTGGCCAGCATAGCCAGTGATGAAGGCTCCTGGGAGCTGTCATTCAAAAATATATGGCTCCCCAAGATTAGGAAGCCACTGCTCTAGGTGAATAATATAATTTATAAGCAGGCACCTAGATTAAGCGGCATGAGTGCTTGTAAACTGGGCCTGATTCTGTACATTCAAGCTGGTCTTCTGGACATCAAGGATTTAGGTTCCCTGCAATGACCATGACATATATTCAGGGTCAGTCTTTCCATTCTTGGGCAATCAATTCTAACATTAAAATGAAGAACTTAGCTAAGCATAAGGTTTTGGTTTTTATGTTTCAAATGTAGTATCTGGCTTTGTCACATATTATTCTAACAGGTGTAATATTGCATTAATGAAAGAAGGAACTTTCAAGGTATGTGGCATATTTGGCTTTATTTCTATCTCTTGCCCCTTCCACCAAAGCCTAGGAGAGGGGAAAAAGCAAATTTGGGCAATATAATCCAAATGAAAAATTTTATTTGATGTTATACCATCCTGCTTCCTTTATCTTGTAAATTCTTGCTGCCAGCATCCTATTGCCAAAATGCAGAGTGGAACAGCAAGTGGATAAGGTACATTTCATGACCTAATATATGACTTTACCACCTGAGTAAGTTACTGAAAACATGAAAACACAATCCTTTTGTAAGTAACAGGTAAACATCCACATTCTGCAAACAGGCCCTTCTAAAGAAATGGAAAGGTATTGGTGATCTACTTATAAATCAGGATCATTATCTCCCCATATAAATGTTGTACAGTACTGTATCCACTTTTTATGCTTACATTTGTGTAACATAATGTGTCTGCTGCCAGCAGTTTACGGATCTCAAATAAAGCAACTTTCCTCATCCCAAAGGCAAATTTTTATGTGTTACAAGTTGCCGCAGCTGAGATCCATCTGCTACTGGCTTGCTACATTCCTCACGGGAATATCCATACTGAAAAAAGTGTCCCAAAACATATGCGTATAACATAAACATATGGATATAGCACTTGTAAAATGAAAATGAACCCCATTACGGGAGAACCTGTCCCAAAAGACTGCACTAGTATTGAAACAAATCTTTTGTTTGAAAGTAGAACAGCTCCATCATAGAACATAAAGAACTGAGAACAAAAAGGGCAGGCTGCCTTTATGAGACTGTTTGGATGTTAAGATCCTCAGGGGAGGCCTTCCTCTCCATCCCTCCACCCTCACAAGTGCGTTTAGTGGGGACATGGGAGAGGGCCTTTTCTGTCACTGATCCCAGACTCTGGAACTCTATCCCATGTGAGGCCAGGTTGGCCTCCTCTTTGCTGTCTTTCCACAAGCAGGTGAAGACCCTTCTCTTCCAGCAGGCTTTTCCTCAGTAACTGGCTGGCTAATAGGGGTCTTTAAAAACCAGAATTATAATGCTTTTATTTAATACTAGCAGGGGTGCCCGGCTTTGCCCAAGCGGGGATTGGGGGGCGCTGTCCTACCTCCCGGGGTTGCGTTGCTCAGGTGCTCCTTCTCCTGGGCTGACCTCTGTCCACTGGACTCTTGCCCTGCCCTGCCAGCTGGCCTGCCTGGTCAAGGGGCAGGCCGCTGTGATGTCACATTGGCTAACCACTCTCAAGGGCAGACCACTCCCAAGGGCTGACCAGGTCTGAGCAAGACAACACAAAGGGCATGACATCACAAAGGCCCAGAGCTGGTCAGCCCTTGTGATTGGTTGAGGACTAAATAATCAATTTTGGGGGCACAACCCATGGGCTTCGGGACCCTGACAGTGACCTGCTCACATGCACAGGGTATGTGTGTGCTGAATTTCACGGAGTTTTGTCAAGGGGTCCGGCAACCCATTTCAGACACCACACCCACACCTCTGCTTTATAGGTATAGATTTTAATATAATATATATTTATTTTTTGTAATTATTTGAACAATCTATTTTTTTAGCTATCTTTTTAAATAATGCAAGCAAGCCACCTTGGGTCCTTTTGGAGAAAAGTGAAGTGCACGCAAACAAACAAAAGCAGTACTACTGGGAAGAGAGTACTTCAATATTGGGAACTGGGTGCACCCTGAGACAAAGCTGAATGCTATCTGCCTCCTACAAAATGCTATATTTACAAAAGCTATAGAAATAAAAATCTAGAGAAATAATTGTAGAGTAGTCAAAAATAATGAGTAGAGATGAGCACAAGGTTGACTCTGGCCTGTCAATGAACTGTGGGCCAACTTCTTCTGAACCTTCTGATGCCTCCTGGTTCATTTGCAACAGTACTAGAGTAGATAAGACAGGCTATGTCCTGATTCAGCAAAGCAGTGAGTAACAAAGTGAGGTCACTGGTCCCTCTGGCTCAGTACATGAATAGAAACTCTCTAGGACAAGGTGGCATTCTAGAGCACTGTTCCACAACCTTTGGGTTTAGGACTTTAATTCGCAGAAGCCTAAGTCGGTACATTGGCTGATCAGTGCTTTGGGGAAATGACTTAGACTTCTGGGAATTGAAGTCAAAAACTCAAAGGTTGGGGAACACTGCTCTAGAGGACAAGAGGTCACACATACCCATCCCTGGGACCTGAAGAGCCACATCCTCACTCAATCCAACCAAAACAGTTTTTCTCTCAAAAACTGAAAAAGCTTCCTCGTGCCCTCTAATAGACCAATTTTTTAAAAAGTAAAACATTCATCCAATTTAGAGTGAAGGGGTTCCGGGAGACATCAGATGTTCTTGAAGCTGCATGTGGTTGCCTGTGAGCTACCCTTGGTCTATAGCAGTGGTTCCCAACATGGGGCACACAGTGAAATGTGTAGTCTGTCTGGTTCTGAGCATGCCAACTTAGCACCATTTAAGAGGAAATGCCTTATTATTATGAGAGCATACATTTGCTTGGGAAATGTGAAACATGTTTTTGTTCCAAGGAAATACCATTTTAAAAAAAGAACATGCAAAAATGGACCATTCAAGTTTAAAGTATTACAGTCCTCAAAAATGCTTTCTGTTACCTTGGTTACTACAAGGAACAATGCTGCAGACATCAGAGGTAAGTATAGAAAAATATTTGGAATCCTTCAATTTTAAGAAGAATCCTTCTGAGCATTTGGAGGAACACTGTAAAGGAGATCTGAGCTTATATGAGCTTTTTCTACACAGCAGTTTCAGATTTACCATTGGGTAGAATTTAGGTCAAATCTGTTGCTCTTTGATGCAGCACTGAAGGCTTAATCTCAGTAATATTCTGCACCGGTACACCAGAAAGTATGCACAAGTGTGTACAACAGCTTTGCCAACACTTTGCTTTACCATGTCCAAATGACAATAAGGAACAATAACTGGAAATGCTTATTAAATAAAATGTCTACTGACCTTACTGTTCTATTCTTTTTAAATTAGAATTCAAGAAAATAGTACTGATTTTCTATTACCATAGGCCTTTTTCTATAGGGTCTAATAAATACATGTAGGATAGGATCATGTGCTCTGCTCAGGCGCCTTACCAAAACAGGGTCTTCTGAAGTTACTGGACACTAAAACAATTCAGATCTGTGCATGCAAACCTTTGCCTTGGATTATTTATTAAATTCATTCACTGCCTCTCCACTAAGAAAAGGTATCTCATGGAAGATTTATTTTTTTAAAAAAATCTTTGCTCCAAATCCTACTGTGTTGCATAGTAAATCACAGTCGAGTAGACCTACTGAATCAGTGAGAATTTGGTGAGTCAATTCCTTCATTAGTTCCATTCATTCAAATGGATCTACTCTCATTAGAGTTCCTTAACGTAGTGAGTTCCAGTTAGAGTAGGCCAATTTGGAAGCTCTTGCCAGTTGAACTCTGTCTCCAGACAGAGCTGCTGCCCTTCAGGAAAGAGCTGAAAACCTGGCTGGCAGGGCAGTTGTGGGGAGCTGGGGAGGGAGCAACCCCCCCTCATTTAGAGGAGGATCACCCATGCTTTTAATAGTTTTTAACTACTGTTTTTAAGAATTTTAAGGGTCTCTATAGTTTAAACGTTGGGGATTTTATGTACGCTGCCCAGAGTCACACGCTGATTGGGGCGGCTATACAAATTGAATAAATAAATAAATAAATTTGAATCAATGGAATTTATGGAGGAGCTGATTTACCAAATCCCCACTGACTCAATGGGGCCAACTATAATGTGCTTTGCATCAAGATTTTGGCAACTATTTGGTAAATGATTCCAAATGGAAGGAGAAAAATTCTCATCTATATATTTGCATGCATGGTTCTTTAAAATAACCCCACACAGATTAGAGAATAGTGGCTGCCACCACAGTCCGCCTGTTCCCAACATACATCCCACACACACACACTAAACAGAGTCAGGATGTATTTTTGTGATACACTTACTGTCACTGTTAGGTTTTGCCATGGTATATCGTATGCAGACATATTTTGAGACTTCCAGTATTGAAAAGTTTCATTGCTGGGATTGCCTGGCTCCACACAGTTGCATCTGAAAGGCAAAACAAAAAGCTTACTTTTTATATGCCAAAAATGGATAAAGCAGCATCGACAAGTTTCCAAATTTCTTTGGTTCATAAGATGCGAGTCTTCAAGAGTACCTAGTTTAATAAGCTATGGTATTAAACCAGCTAGAGTTTTTCCTTTCCTATCAGAGTAACAGAAGCTGTCACAGAACAAGGGGTTGTCAGTTCTAGGAAACACCTTTGATAATAGACTGCCCCAAATGGCAATCCTAGATTTTAGCCTGGCTCTCAATTTTAAGGCACATTTCAAAAGGAATAGGATTAATACTCCAAGGCTAGAGGATGAGCAGCATACACGAGAAATAACAGAGTTCCTATCCAACTATCAAACATGCTCAAAGAGGACATTGAAGTAAAAGTCCTCATTGTCTTTCAAAATGCATGTAAACCATCCTCTGACCATTTGTAGCTACATTTGATTACACCAAAAGTTCCATATCACTGAAATGCTTTATTGTACCATAGCATTGTACAGCCCTGATACTGGGAAAGATTAAAGGCAAAAGGAGAAGGAGGAGGCAGAGGATGAGATGGCTAGAGGGCATCATTGACGCAGTGGCCATAGATCTGGACAGACTACAGAGGATGGCAGATGACAGAGGAACCTGGCTTGCTGTGGTCCATGGGGTCACAAAGGGTCGGACTCGACTGTGTGACTGCACAACAACCATAACATTGATGAGCTTGAATTTACAGTACAATCCTATGTAAATTTAGTCAGACATACAGTGGATATAGAAAAGAATCACCCCCTTTGATATTATTCAAATTTTGTTTGCTTTACATCCTTAAATGAAAACACAAAGAAAATTCCCTTCACCAGCTTTACTTATCCAATGCAACCTATAACATCCAACAACAAAAAAATCACAATTACAGTTCAGAAAATGTGTCAGAAATAAGAAAAACAACACTTACTGAGGTCAATAAAGGATCACACCCCAATGTCAATATTTTGTTGAACCACCTTTTGCTTTAATAACAGCCTTGAGTCTGTTGGGATACTTCTCTATCATCCTTGCACATCTAGACGGAGTAATATTTGCCCACTCCTCTATACAGAACTGTTCAAGTTCGGTCACACTGGATGGTAGGTGTTGGTGGACTGCAATCTTCAAATCTCCCCACAGATTTTCTATGGGATTTAGGTCTGGGCTCTGACTGGGCCACATGAGGACATTCACTTTTTTCTCCTTCAGCCACTGAGTGGTCAGTTTTGCTGTGTGTTCAGATCGTTGTTATGTTGAAAGGTGAATCTTCTGCCCATCCTCAACTGTCTGGTAGAGGGTAACAGGTTTTCTTCCAGAATCTGACGATATTTTGCCCCATCCATTTTTCCTTCTACCCTAACAAGAGCCCCAGTACCTGAGGCAGAAAAACACCCCCATAACAGGATGCTGCCACCTCCATGCTTCACTGTAGGTATGGTGTGTTGTGGATGATGAGTTGCATTGGATTTACACCAGGTGTACTGTTTGGTGTTGAGGCCAAATAGTTCAATTTTGGTCTCATCTGACCATAAGACCTTTTTCCATTTGGCATCAGAATCTTCAAGGTGCCTTATGGCAAAGCTCAAACGAGCTTTAATGTGGCCTTTCTTGAGAAGTGGCTTTCTCCTTGCGACCATCCCGAACAAGCCACGCTTGTGAAATTGTTGTCACATGGATCAAGAAACACATGGACATTGGTAGCCGAGGGGTTGCGTAGTTGATTTTGTTGAGTTGGAGCTTGAATGTTTATTGCATATTTTACTGTTTAAATTACTGTATTGTATCTGTATTTCTAACATTGTATTTGATGCTCTGTGAGTTTGCTTTTGTAATGCTTTGTTTATTGTGATATTGATTTTTGATACTTTATTGTGATGTTGTTATGATGATATTGATATGTTGTATTTTTTGTGATATTTTTGTGATATTTTTATACTGTAACTTGTAAATTGTACTTTGTAAACCGCATTGAGTCTCCCATTGGGCAGAGAACTGCGGTATATAAATTTAATTAATAATAATAATAATAATAATAATAATAATAATAATAATAATAATAATAATAATAATAATAATAATAATAATAATAATAATAATAATAATAATAATAATAATAATAATAATGCACAGAATGACTACTCTTTGCCATAAAGTCCTTTAACTCCTTCAGAGTGGCCATTGGCCTCTTGGTAGCCTCTCTTACCAGTTTCCTCCTTGCTCTTCCATCCAGTTTGAGGGACGACCGGATCCAGGGAGGGTCCCAGTAGTGCCAAATGCTTGCCACTTCCTTATTATAGACTTTACTGTGCTCCTTGGGATTGATAAAGCCTTAGAGATTTTTTTGTATCCATCTCCTGCCTTATGTCTGTCCACAACTCTGTCCCTGAGATCTTTTGAAAGTGGTTTGCCACCCATATTCAGTTATTTGCTGTTAGTTGGCACTACCAAGCAAGAGAATGCTCCAGGAGCAGCTGTTTTATGCTCCACTAATCACATTTATTACAATTGATCACGAGTGGGGGCCAGTAATCATGGTCTGCTAAGGAACTGGTGGTTTCTCTCCCTGACTGAGTTTAATAGTGTTGTTTAAGAGGGGTGTGTGTGATCCTCAATTGATCTCAGTAAGTTTTGTTTTTTTATTTCTGACACATTTTCTGAACTGTAATTGTGATATTTTTCAGTTGGATGTTGTAGGTTGCATTGGATGAGTACAGCTGGTGAAGGGAATTTTCTTTGTGTTTTCATTTAAGGATGTAAAAGAAACAGAATTTGAAGCCTATCAAAGGGGGTGATTCTTTTCTATATCCACTATATATCCCCCTGTGTTTAGTAAGGCCTGCTCCTGGATAAACACGCATACAATATGGTAACCAGAATAAAAAGAAAAACCTCTTCTATGTCTCATAGTTGTTTAGAAAAGGAAATGTCATCAGATGCTGCTTTGAATGCAAGGTACACCTGCTGAAATTTCTTCTTCCACACATTAAAGGTACAGGAATTCAGGCTTCTGCACTAGACTACAGTTAGAGATCTGCTGAGTAATTAATTGCTTTGCTTGTGGTATCTTCATAAACATTGTGCTAGCCACCATTATTACAATAAGCTGGGTGGGCCTTTGTTATGATCCCATATGGATTTTCTTATGCTCTTCTGTTTTGAGATTATGTTCACCACGGCCATTCACCTAAAATGCTATCACTTAATTATGAGTGCTACAAGAGCTTGCACTTTATAATTATGCAGTGTCATCATCCAAGACTTTCAGATTTATCCCACGACAGTGCTATTCATAACAACTACACTTCAAAAACAGACAGATGTTACAAAAATGGAAATACTATTATCATGGAAGTTCCAAAACGTAAACATGGTGACTATATACCTAAGAGAAGGCTAAAATAGATAAAAATCACTGCATGGAATCTATTTCTGATATCCCTTAGCTTTGAACTTAATAATGGGTTTTGTTTCATCTTTTCAGATAGACTTGGGTAAGAAGACACCAAGAGCTTATGCAAAGCTAGAACCTATTCTTGTTGGCTTCATAAGTCAATAGAAATTTGCTTACAAGTTTTAAAGAAACTTCTTAAGATTGGGGTTTTCAATATTTGGCTTAGCAGCCCAGCATACTACTCTGGCTCATTGGTGTGAATGAAAAAGTCAACAAATTGTCATAATAATTCTATACTTTCAGACTTCTGAAAAGCAGACACTATATTTTTCTCCACATTTATAAGACCCTTAGTCACCAGGTATTACTTTGTGTAGTGCATTTGATGCACCACTCTTTTCTTTCCTTAGTCTAACAGCTGAGATATAAGTATTAAACTAAAAGATTATGTGGATTGTAATAACAGAATATTGTGACAGAACCATGCTATGTGAGCTAACCTCTCCATTAGAAGATCTTTCATTATGTTATAAAAGCAGCCAGCTGAAGCCAAAACATTTAAAACACAGGTCTGTGCCTTCCAGTTAAAGGAGAGAGAAGTGGAGAAGAAGCTCCGAATTTCCTGGGAAGGAAAGATTTTGGAACTTTGACCTACTCCAGTGATGGCAAACCTTGGCACTACTCCAGGTGTTCTTGGACTTCAATTCCCAGAAGCCCAAGTCACCACTCCTGCTGATCAGGGCTTCTGGGAATTGAAGTCCAAGAACACCTGGAGTACTAAGGTTCGCCATCACTGCCCTACTCCAAAGTATCTGGGCATCATTCTGGATAGAAACCTTGTCTACTAAATACCAAACTGAAAGTTGTTGTTTTTTATAATTTTTTATTAAATTTTTCAAACAATTACAATACATAATACAAAAAAGTAACTAAGGTACATAATATACAAAACAATAAAAAAGAAATAAAGAAAATAGAGAAAAAAAGAAGAAAAACAAACTCTGCCTATCCTGATACCATTTTATATCTCTCATTATAATTCAAATACACTAAAACCTCCTTTAAAAATAAGTTCGCTTATTTATAATTTTATGATTATTCTTTAACATTAACTAATATCTTCCCAATAAAACATTCACTACTATTTTGGATAGGAAACAACAACAAAAATAACATTACACATAATATTACACCCGGTGCTTATTTACATTGCCCTGGAGGACTCAGAATGTCTCATTGTTTTACTTCCAAAAATCCACTTTGATCGGGTACAGGTCTATTTCTTTCAACTCCCAAAAGGGAGTGATCCACAAAAGGCTTCCAAATGTTCCAAAATCTATTTTCTTTCAAACTACCCCTTTTTTCTTTTATCTCCCAAGTCAATTTATCATTCAAAGCTAAATTCCACATTTCTTTATACCATTCTTCAGTTTGTATAGTTACATCGTTTTTCCAATTTCTAGCAATACATTGTTGCCCCGTTGTAAGCATTATTTCTAATAACTCCTTCTCCGCCTTGTTTAAATTAGTACATTCCACATCAGTTAACATAGTGGTACCCGGCCCCAGCTTGATTATCTTACCCAATATTTCACCACTCTCCTTTTCAATTCTTTTCCAGAATCCTTTACCCCAATACTGCCCAACCACATATGCTCATATGTTCCAATTGTATCTTTGCATCTCCAACACATTTTATCTTTCTTATTATCCATTTGATGTAACCTCACTGGGGTCAAATACCTCCTCCATAACATTTTATAATTATGCTTTTTTATTCTAACCGACATAGTTCTCATTATCCTCTTTTTCCATTTATTTCTCCATATATCATTTTCTATCTTTATGTTCAAATCCTGTTCCCACTTTAGTTTCAAATCCTCCTGTGGATCACCCTCCTTATTTAATAATGTGTATAATTTACTAATTAATCCCTTAATATTTTTATCTCCCTTTCTGATTTTTAAAATCAGATCCTCAAAATCGGTCTTTTCTCTTTCCAAATCATATTCTCTCATATATTTACTATTCCATTTAGTAATCTTCATTATCCGGAACCAATTCATTTTTAATTGCTCAATCAGCTTCATCCTACTAACCACATCCCTACAGATCCAAAACCAATCTTTCAACAGGAAAATTTCATTCTTATCCAATACTTCTTTTACTTCATTATCTCTATCTTAATCAGAAAGCTCGCCATGTCTGAGAGTTCCAAAATTGGAGAGATGCTCGGGACCAGATCCTTTTTTACTTTCTTCCATACACTCATTAATCTTTTCATCACGGTATTTTTGGGTACTACCTTTCCTAAATCAAATCCTAAAAAAACCATTTTGCCTATGTGCTTGTAGTCTTTCATCTCAATTTCCTCCCAAATCACTTTATCCTTTGCCAAGATCTTCACAACATTCTTAATTTGAAATGCTCGATAATATGCCACTAGGTTCAGCATTCCCAATCCACCTTCCTTCTGAGGTAAATACCATAATTTTTTTGGTAACCTAGACTTCTTTCCTCCGTTACAAAAATCGTTAATCAATTTTTGAAATTCCTTAATTTCCTTATCTTTCAGCTGAATTGCTAGTGCATCAAATAAGAAATCAAGTCGAGGTAACAACATCATTTTGGTAAGTGCAATCCTCCCAAACCATGACAGTTTCAGCTTTTGGAAACTATATATTCTAGATTTAATTTCAATTTTCAAACTGTCATAATTTAATTTTTTCAACTCTTGCAATCTATTTGATATAATTATTCCTAAATATTTCAACTTATCTTTAACTTGAATATTTCCCGTTCCCTTTATCTTCTTCTGATCTTCTTCTCCCATGTTACAAAGCATTATTTCCGATTTATCCCAATTTATCTTCAAACCAGTAATATCCTCAAAGTCCTTTAATTGTGCTCTAATTCTATCCATCACCTTCTCCGGATGTTTTACAATTATCAATGTATCATCAGCATACATACTTATCTTGTTTTCCATAATCCCCTCTATTTTTTGATCCTCCCTTATAGCTTTTGCTAATATCTCCATAGCCATAATAAACAATATCGGGGATAAAGGACAACCCTGTCTCGTACCTGCCTCTAATTTTACCTCATCAGTGACCTCATCATTTACTCTTACAGTAGCTATTCCTGAAAGTTGTTGTCAGAAATAAAATATTTAGGATAATGATTTGGTCAGACTCGGGTAGATGTCCCTAAAAAATAAGAACAACAGCTTTGTCCCTGAATTACTTCATAATAGAATATGCTAGCACCAAATGGAATAAATCAGCGCATGACAAACAAATGGTAAAGTCGCCCTTGCTCGAAAGTCAGTCGTATCCGACTCTAGGGTTCAGTGCTCATCTCTGTTTACAGCCAAAGAGCCAGTGCTGTCTGTGTCTGCAGGCATTTCCATGGACATGTGGCAGGCATGCCTCAACACTGGAGTGCACGGAACAATGTTTACCTTCCCAAGTTATCTACAGTATTTGCAATTTCTTGCTTTCGAACTGCTAGGTTGGCAGGAGCTGGGACAGAGATGAGAGCAAATGGACATCGTTCTTAATGGATTATGCAAGGTTATTACTGGCTGCCTAAAACCTACCCATCACTGAAAAAGTTTATTATTTGGCTGGCATTGCCATTCCAGATGTACATTGAGAGGTGCTATTAAAATGAATTAAAAGGGTAATAAAATAGCAACCCATGCACATCATGGACTCTAACCCCTTAGACTAGGGTTTCCCAACCTTGGGCCCCCAGATGTTATTGGACTTCAATTCCCAGAAGCCCTGATCAGGAGGTGTGCTGACTTGGGCTTCTGGTAAATGAAGTCCAAGAACACCTGAAGTGCCAAGGTTGGGAAACCCTGCCTTAGACAATGCCATTTAGTTGCCACGCGCTTTGCCGGCCCCGCACCGAAGCACGGACACGGCTTCGAGGAAGCCAGGGGGCGTGGCTAACCAACCCCTATATAAGGGGTGTTAACAGCTGCGCTCTCCGGCAGTTCCTCGAGATCCGGCTGGGTCAGGGCGCGTTTGCCCCCCCCCCCAAGGTAACAGTGTGATTGTTTTGGTCGCTCCGGGGCCAGATGGGAATTTTTGCTTGAACCTGCATTGGCACCTTGGTTCTTGCCATTTTCGCCCATCCCACACTGTTGCTGATGGTTGAGATTTGGGGTTCAGTTACGTTTGTTGCTGGTCACTTTGGCGGATAGCACTGGTAAGGAAAAAATGCATGACCCATTTAATTTGGTATACACAGTTGATTGGCCATAGGGAGGGCATGGTACAAACAAGATGTGTGAATGGCCAACCAGCTTCTAACTAAAACTGTTGCTATGCTTAACCAGCAGGCAACTCCTCCAATATTTACAGGAGGCATTTCAATATCAGGTGCTAAATAGTAGCAGCCTGACTAGGGTCCACAACGTGTTTCAGTAGAAACAGGTTGTGGACAGGGTCACACAGTTTGTTGCAGTGGTAGCAAATTGTGATGTGCATTTAAGTTGGGCTCATAATTAGATTACTCCTTACCAGTGCTATTACGGCCCGTTTGGTTCTTGGCAGTAGCCAAGCAAAGTTAAAATAAAGTCAATAAAGTGGCCCAATTTTTCATCCAAAGGAAGTGTCCGTGTCATCATTGGGGAGTGGGTCCGGCAAAGCTTTCTTTGCAGATCTCAAGAACTAAATAAACCAGAAGAGGGTGAAGAGAGTAAAAACAATACACTTTGCCAAATTGATTAATGCCAAAGAATGTCTCCCCCCAGGACAAGATTCTCACTGGGCCATCTGAAAGTCATTTAATAGACTTTACTTTGAACAAATAAGATTCAATAGTAATCAAATAAAATGAGGCTAGGATATAGGACAAATCATCTTGGAATGTGGAGAAACACAATCAAAGCAGCATTTTTACACAATCAGTTTATGCTCTACTATGTGCACAAAGTTGGTTGCCTCCTTCCCCCTTAAGGATTTTTTGTATACAAAAATCTTGGGATTCCCTCAAGTTGTCTGACATCTCTCTCCATTCTGCCTGGATGGCCTCATTACATAGGTTCTTTTTCATGCTGCTTTTAAAAAGTAATGAAGAGTAACTATAAAGTAACTTTTCTATTGTAAGCAAGGGATGGGTTAGTTTTTAAATAGTAAATGTAACAGAAGTTAACTACTTTTGGGGAACTTGTCATAGGAAGTAATTGCTCTCTTAATGTGGCTTTCATGCTGTGGACAAATTCTACCAAACACTGCTGCTGTACATCTTCTGTTCAAGTCCAATGAACCCTGAATGGAGCTTCCACAAAAGCTTAATTGAAGTAAATGGTGGATGAGCAATAGCAGCAGCAGCAGCAGCCGTTGGCTCACTGAACCCATTGACATGTTCAGCCTGAATGAGATGTCACACTGACATGAACTTGGCATCTTATGAACCTCTGAAAGTGGAATATTATGCTCCTGATTCTTAAATACATGTCAGGGACAGATTGCAATATGCATATCACCATGCCAGAAGTGCTTAAAATTATTCAGTATAATCTGTTAATAATCAAGTGACTTCTGGTAAAGAATTTTTTTTTAATGTTAGAAAGCAGAAATTTGCCATTTGAGGAGTACAAAACAATTTACCCAAAGAGAATGGATGAGGTGCAGTTGGGGGTGGGGGTGGTAAACAAACTTCTTTCTGGATTTTAAATAGCAACCAAAAGTTGTTCTTTTTGAGCACCAGAAACTAGCATCATTTTAAATAATTCCACAGCCCTTTTGCAGTACCTTTAAGACAAGGATTCTCAACCTGAGGCCCGCAGGCCAGATGCAGCCTGTGGCACCATTTCATGTGGCCCACCACCGCCTCCACCACACTAGGAAGTAGTGCCATGTGGTGGAGGAAGGGCAAAATGGTCGTCCGGCTCCCGAAGCTGTCTGAGGGAGCGTGACCCGGCCCCCAGCTTAAAAAGGTTGTCAACCCCTGCTTTAAGACAACAAATAGTTGTGCCTCACAGAGCACATACATTTTCTTTTTGCTTTCAGATCTACCCAGCATTTACACGACAAATAGCCAAAAATGAAAGCACTGTTTCAAGCAGAGAAAGATACCCTAGCATTCCACAACCTATGAGTCACATATTTATTGGAGTTTATGCTACCATTATTATTTTTCCAAAACCCTAGGGGTGGGTGTATATTATAGAGGAATAAAGGGGGAAAAACCCAGATTGGTGAAGAACGAAAAGCAGTTGCCATGACAACCTATTCAACAGACAAGGACAAGACAGGAAGGAAAAGATCACTATAATGAGACAGAAGGTCAAAAGGCAGGTTTTCCTTCCTTGTCAAGCAGAGTAAATGTTTATGTCATTTGTGGCCTAGAGAGTTAATGCCCATTTGTCCCGAATTTTGGTTTTTCAAATGTTCACAATTGCAGTACAACAGCGTAATTATTACCTTGGGACATGCTATTCCTGATACTATTTTGTAGTTGGTCAAAATACCTGTTTATAAAACCAAGTAGTTTCATTGTCTAAATTGTTTGAATCATCAAATGTCTTCTCTTCCAAGAAAGCCAATTAAAGCTGACAAGAAGAATGCTATCTATCTATCTATCTATCTATCTCTATATATCTATATCTACCTATATCTATCTATCTATATCTATATCTATATCTATCTATCTATATCTATATCTATATATATATAGGGGCCCGGGTCAGCTGGCCAGCTGTCTCCGCCCGCCCGCAGAAGCTGATGGCTTTTCTTCTCCCTGGCCCTGGGAGGGAGGGCCCTGGGTCAGCTGGGTGGCAGTCTCCGCCAGCCCGCAGATGCCAACGGCTTTTGTTCTCCCCGGCCCCGGGAGAAGATTGATGGCATTAAGCTAATGCTTCGTTTAAAGGCCTTTACTACAGGCAGAAGAATAGACGCTTTTGAACTGTGGTGCCAGATAAGACTTTTCAGAGTCCCCTGGACTGCAAGGAGATCAAATCAGTCAATCCCGATGGAAACAACCCTGAATGCACCTTGGAAGGACAAATACAGAAGCTGAAGCTCAAATACACTGGCCACCAAATGAAAAGAGAGGACTCAGTGGAGGAGACCCTGGTGCTAGGAAAGATCAAAGGCAAAAGGGGAAGGGGGCGGCAGAGGATGAAATAGAGTTGAACTTCAGAAACCTTTCCCCCCGATGCTGTTTTGCTGCCCACAAATCCATCAGATTTTCCACTGAAGAAAGAGCTTGGTTTCTTCTCTTTAAAAACGGAGGTTTTTTTTGGGGGGGGGAACAATCCTCTCTCTGCTGGGTCCCCTGGCTCTGGAAGGGTTGGGGGGACAGACCCCTTTTGTCCCCCCCAACCCTACCAAACCCAGGGGACCAGGGAGAGGAGATCGAATACACCCACCCCCAAACACACTGTTTTAATAGAGAAGAAAGAGCTTGGTTTCTTCTCTTTAATAATGGGGTGTCCTGTGGGGTGGGATCCCCTCTCTGCAGGGTACCCTGGCTCTGGAAGGGTTGGGGGGACAATACACACACACACACACACACACACACACACACACACACACACACACACACACACACACACAACACTCTTGCCTTGCCAGGAATTTTTAATGTGTGTGTTGGTGGTTGGAGTGGTATTGTATGGGTAGTGGTGGTTGTGCACACCCAAAACCACCCCTAACCACCCACATACCTTTTTTTACATAAATTACCAAAAACAAATATCCCTCACAACACAATTTAAAACAGCCCGGCTCTTTACCAACATTAAGAAGAAAAAAACCCTTCCAAAACAATTTTAAACAGCCCGGCACCGCCGGGCAAAATCTGCTAGTGTTTAATAGAAAAAGGATTTCCCTCCCTCCCCACAACTGGAAGTGGACTCTTCAAAAAATGTTTCATTTTTTCAGTCATCCACACAGCCTCCAAAGGATCTCAGAGAAGAAAACTATTATTTAGACCTGTGTTTATTGCCCATACCTGCACATCCTTGAAACAGGAATAAATTGAGGGAGTAGAGGGGCAAGCAAGAATATAACTAGGAAACTCTCTGCAATAATGTACAGTGATACCTCATACAACGTCCAAACTTGGTTCCACAAGTTTGGACTTTATACGGAATTGGACTTTGTATGAGGCATGCAAAACCCTAGCCGTGATGCCTCATACAACATCCAAATCCTTGCCGCGATGCCTCGTACAACGTCTTTTCCATAGAGATACATTGCACTGTAACAGCACAGACTTCAGGGCAAAGTCAAGGAAACAGACAGGAAACTGACAGAACTTTAAGAAATCATTGTCTAAAGGCTAAATACATTACAAAAACATATCAAACGACCCTGATTGTCCGAGAACCTGAAGAATGCTGCAAAAACCCCAGGAACGCTTCTAAAAATTCTGACAGGAAAATTAAAAAAATCCAAAATCGCGCTCAAAACCACTCCTAAACACTCTTTGCCTCATGCAAAACCCACAAGAGCAATGCATGCACGTGTCCTGCCTTTTATACTGCCCAGGCACAATGCAACCTGGGGGAAACCCCAATGCTTCATACAAAGTCGCAGTGACTTTGTATGAGGCAACTTTTTTCAAGGAATTAGGCGATGTTGTATGAATTCGATGTTGTACGAAGCGGACTTTGTATGAGGTATTACTGTACAAGTAGCTCTTCAGAAACAAGCCATTTGCTAGGCTAACTCTCTGTGATATATTCAGGGAGCTGCTGAAGGTATAGTGGTAGCGACCTTGTTTTTCTTTGGCTTTTTCAGCTGCTATTTGAGGACATGAACTCTCATAGCAAGAGTTCGTGTGAGTTGAATACATCCATTACAACCATATCTGGAGGGGTTTTCTAGCCTAAGAATTCTTCTCTGACCTGTCTCTATTGCTGAAGAGATGCTGACCATTTCTGTGCCTCTAGCTGGAATGGAATTTTTTCTTTACCCATTAGAATATTTTTGTTTTCACATAATGCAAGTCTACAAATGGCTTGGCTCGTTTCAATCCATTTGTGACTTTATAAATTTAACAGCAGAACACTAACCCTCATTTTATGTTTCTGATCAGCTTTACCTTTCAGAACTTTTTTTTCAAAATGGCAATAATCTTTTGATAACCAAGAAATGAGGCCATTCCTATGAGTCTCCTAACATGGATCTACTCTGACATGACCCTGCTGCTCAGGAAAGGGAGGGGAAAAACTAAAGGATCTTAGCAGAACTTGGAAATGTTAAATTTTTGAACTGTAGTTCCCAGAATTCCACAAATGGTGATGTTGTTTGAGGGAATCCTGAGAATTGTAGTCCCAAAAAGAGACTAATTTCTCTAAGGACTGGGTATTAGACAGCAATGCCCCCCATGGAGAGAAAGTTGCCCTACTAACTAACTAACTAACTAACTGACATGAATGAATGAATGAATGAATGAATGAATGGGTAAATGTTTTAACATGCAAACAAAATTGCATTATGATATTGATTGCTATGCAAATTACTGAAACATGATTATACCTTTAGAACTACAGGCCTTTGGAACTAGGGGTTAGATTCAGACTAAGTTTGCTAAATAACCCCAATTGAAATCAATTCCACAGGTCACTCATAATTTAAGTTAGATCTCACAGATTTCAAGAAGAACAAAGTGAAACTGACTTAGGTTTGATGGACCTTTTCTCTGATCCAACAGGGCTCTGTTATGTACTTCTGTCTCATTGAAAGTGGGAAGAATGGACTATATAGCTTATATTCTGCTTTATCATGAAAACCAAAGCCAGACTGACCAGATTTGAAATAGGAAATGGGGTGTTATAATATTAATCTAATTATTAATCCAAAACAAATATTGTAGCTGTATTTTGGTCAGGAGAGGTAACAAATATTGCAACTCCTCAGATGTTTTTTTTAATTGACGCCCACAGAGTGTGAATCACTTCCGTTCAAGTTACAGTGATGAAATGATATCTTGCCCTAGGCAGGTTAATTGCATCAGGACTGTAAATAAAAGAAAGGGCAGCAAAAAGTTGTAAACAGGAAAGTCATTTTCCTAATGGAACTCCTGTCTTATTTTGCCCCACAGAAACACTACCCTTGACAGAGAAAATCCCCACTCTCTAACTTGGTAATGAAATCATACTTACGAGTACTGTGTCAGTAGCTCCAAATTGTTATTCATGTCGATTGGATATGTCTCACTGAGATGATAGAGCTTCTCTAAGGCCTCATAAATGAAAATGATGCAGATAAGGGATGCAAAGGCTTCTTCCGTAAACCGAGTAATGTAGCACACTAAGGAGCTTGCATCAGTTGCAACAAGGATGATACACAGAATTGCAGTCCACAAGCCAATGCTGGCTCTCAAAGATAGATAAGACAGTCCATATTCCCTAGAAACATACAAGGGCGAAAATGTTTACAGTAGCCAAGCACAAATACATTGACACTTTGAGTCCAATGCTGTCATCAGAAAAGCACATCGATCCCCCTTCCCCCAAATAATGTTCTTGGGGAAAATGCAGCCAATACAATAGCTGCCAATGTCATGCCATAAACTTCATCTCAGTAATAAGTCTATGATTAGATGCTGTTGCTTAAGAAGTGTTGAGTTCTAGTGATGTTTACTACATACTTCTCTACCTCTTTACTGTTTCTCATGTAGACTGCTGGAAGTACTAATTCTAATAAAATATAAAGGGCACTCATGTCATGGGTATCCAGTTCGCATTATTCCTGATGAGAGTCAACCTGGACTAGTCTGCACAGATTTTGTAAGTAAAGGTAAATGTGGCCCTTGCTCAAAAGCCAGTCATATCTGACTCTAGGGTTCAGTGCTCATCTCTGTCTACAGCTAAAGAGCCAGCGCTGTCTGCATCTGCAGATGTTTCTGTGGACAAGTGGCAGGCATGCCTCGACACTGGAGTGCATGGAACGCTGTGTTCCTGTTCAAGCTCAGGAGGTTGTTCTTAATACCAAAACCAAACCTGAACAATTTCACACACAATTATTCCATACTCCTGTTTTCTATTCCCCACACTTGCTTAATTTCACCAGTTTTGTGATCACATCATATTTAAAGCAAATGCTGATTTCTGTCTCTTCAAAATATTCTCTCTCCAGGCACAAACGTTTCCAGTAGGGTCACCCTGGCTTGAAAGCCAGTCGTATCTGACTCTAGGGTTCAGTGCCCATCTCTGTTTATAGCCAAAGAGTCAGTGCTGTCTGTGTCTGCAGATGTTTTTGTGGACAAGTGGCAGGCATGCCTCGACACTTGAGTGCACAGAACACTGCTTACCTTCCCACCTTTCGAACTGCTAGGTTGGCAGGAGCTGGGACAGAAATGGGAGCTCACTCCATCATGCAGTACTCGGGTCTTGACCTGCTGACCTACCGACCTTCCAGTTGTCAAGTTCAGCATCTTATCCACTTGAGCCACCACAATCCCTTACAGATTTTGTTCTCCAGTGTATCACTGACATCAACAAATTATTGTATATAAATTTTTAAAATGAAGGCAGAACATTTTAAAATAGCAAAGAACAAGAGCAAGGGTCATCTTTTAGGTTCACTATATGCAAAGGCCTCATACAGCGCAAGACAGAAATATCCAGAACTCCAGAAGGAAGAAGGAGGGGGAAGAGGTCACTTACTTGCAAAATTTGAATAATATTTTTTCAAACACCAAAACTGGCCCTGTGCTACCTAGTATGGTGAGAGGCTGCCCACCAAAGAGCGAGTAGGCTATCCCAGTCATAGATGCACCAAACAAAGATTCTATTGCACTCTGCACAAAAAACAGAAACAAAAACTCAGATATAATAGATCCATCAAATGTCATAGTTTTCAATGTATATTACTCATATTTAGAAACTATAAAACCATTATAGAACCAACAAGATGAATCAAAAGCAAAATTTCCAATAAAAGTACAACACATACTATACGACCTTCTGTTGCCTCTCCCAGGAGACCTCCAAATGTTATAACTGGAGACATACAAGCACAGTAGAGAAACAGAAATGACGCTAGACATTGCAAGCTGAATGCATCCGTGAAGTCACTCAGAAAGAATGGGGCTTTCCTCTTGATATCCAAAACCAAGCCCCCAAAAAACCTAACAAAAAATAAAGAGACCAAAATTAAACTCAAATCCGCTGATTAATTTTTACACACAAAATATCCACTGTTCTTATCAAATACAATTTAAAATAACAGTTTGAGTGCGCTACAGATCTACCTCCAATATCTATGTGTTCCAAAACCATCCACGGATACATGAATCTGTGAATAACAGCAAACCCAATATTTAACACATACAGTGGAACCATGGTTAACATACAGCTCGGTTAACATAAAAATCGTATAACGAAAAGAAATCCATAGAAAATAGTGGCTCGGTTTACAGATTTTTTTTCTGAATGGATTAACTAGTTTTCAATGCATTCTTATGGGAAACCACATTTCGGTTAAAGTATTTTGGTTTTCACTGCATTCCTATGGGAAATTCAGTTAAAGTAATTTTCACTGTAAGAAATGTACCAGAGAACACATTAATTACATTAACTGAGGTTCCACTGCATACTTGAATCATACAAGCGGGGTGGGGGGAGGGGCTCCATTGTTCTACACAAGAGGTACCAAAATGTCTGCCTCTGTTGCTTGTAAATATTACATTACAGACAATAGCCAATTCTGTAATGCACCCTAGAAATATATGCATATTATGTAGAGTACTTCAGTGAATTTTTATTGAATATTGTTAGACCCATGTATAACTGAAACAGCAAATACGGGACACATAGATATGGGAGGAGTGACCTGTACTTGCACTTTCTTCTGTAATAAAATATGATACACATGAGACATTAGTAAACTATCTTAATGTTCATACATCTGCAAAGCAGCGGAATGTGATTTTTTCAGGAAAAATACTGGCCTATAAATACTTCCACAGCATGTCCCTTAACTGAAGTGATATTACTCAGTATAAGAAAAATATAACTTTTGGTCTCTTCTTAGCAATAAAAAGAAAAAGTTCCCATCATAATTCTTAGGGGACACTAGCATGTGTGGATGCATGAACCAAGCCAGCAGTAATATGATCATGCAGCTCTTGTAAACCATAGAATATGTGTGGTAGTCTATCCCTAGGGTAAAACTTACAAGTGTCACACTCTAAGAAAGGGTTGGCCAACCTTTTTACATGGCAGGCCTGACAATGTCCCCCAGACAGCAGAGTGGGCCAGACACCCCCCCCCCGGAAATGGAAGTGGGGGCATTTATGGCTGTCGTAAATGAACCCACTTCCACGTTTACAACAGCTGCAGGTGTGTTTATGCATGAATGGGCATGTTTTACAGCTGATGTAAACATGTCTGCTTCAACTTCTAGGTGCGGTGGCAGCAGGCCACATGGAATGGAGCCACGGCCCGGGACTGGCCCGTGGGCTGATCTAAGAGCTGTGAGGTTACCGTGGACCTGTAGGTGGAGGTTTTGCTCTGAGATAGGCAGTTATTTTACTTGCCTGAGCAAGCACTGGAAATAGTAGGAGAGACTGCAGGTCTAGACACACTCTGACGAGAGAAGATGGATGTTCCAAGTGCCTTGCAAACAAATGGGAAGCCTTCTTGAAGACACAACCCAAAACTCTTCCCCAAGATGTTTCATCTTAGTGGTGGGACTTATGCCCAGGGCCCATGGTTTAGGGCATAATTTTATTTATTTTGTTTATATACCACCCATCACTACCCTAGGTGGTTTCCATATGCAAAACATAATAATAAACAAATCAACAAAAAGCATGATAAAATAAGACACATTTAATTAGACTATATTGAGCAGTGATGGCAAAACCTTGGCATGCCAACTGTTCTTGAACTTCAATTCCCAGAAGCCCTGATCAGCAGAAGTGCTGACTTGGGCTTCTGGTAATTGAAGTCCAAGAACACCTGGAGTGCCAAGGTTCGCCATCATGGATATAAAGGGTGGCAACAAAAACAGCACATAAAAATGACTAAGAAAGGAAGTGGATTACCTTAAGAGGCAAGAGTGTCTATAAATCAGTGTTTCCCAACCTTTGGTTTTTGGATTCCCCGAAGCCTAAGTCAATTCCCCAAAGCACTGTTCAGCCAATGTACTGACTTAGGCTTCTGGGAATTGAAGTCCCTCTGTGGGGCATGGTTGGGAACCACTGCTCTAAAGGCTTCTTTTTGAAAAACTCAGTTTTTAAAATCCAGAGACAGTGCCTGGCAGGGCTCTAATTAAAGACTGTTCCATAACAGGAGGTTCTTAGTAATAACCTCATAGCCACAAGGACTGGGAGCACCAGTTAACACAGGCAGGAAACCTTTGGGAGAGATGTTCTGACAAGCATTGAGGTCCCAAACTATGAAGAGCTTTATATGATACAACCAATACTATAAATCACCCATCAGTGGAGAGAAAGGCCATAAATCATCATAGACAGCAGTTACATGACCCTAATACTATCATCATGTCACCCCCTCCCCCAACTGTGGTGAGGACTAGAAAATGACTCAAACTTACAAAATTTCTTATGCAAAGCAATAGAAATTCAATCTATATGTCTCTAAGTATAATTCTCTGAGCTTTCAGAAAGAACTTTGGCAATGTTTCTTTACTTACAGATGCTCTTATCAACTACTTTCATTTCTAGCAGAATCAATAACCTGAAGATTAATTTTAGAGATATAATTTCAAATAATCTACTTGAATCTTTTGTAAATTATAGTTATAAACACCCCCTCAGCAAGAGACAATGTGATCCATGTTCCCCAGATATTTTTCTTTGTCTACTTACAGCTAATCATATTTCTCAAGTTACACCTGAATGCTATAACTTTCAAATACAATAAATAGTCAACATAGCTACCAAAATTACTATTTTACTAATTACTATTAGAGAAAAGAAAAAAATTACGATCTATTCAGCTCAATACAGTTCAGGGATGGGCAGATTTTGAGTGCAGGATTCACTTTGTATTTTTTTGTAGAATTGTAAAGTCTCTCAGCAAAAGCCAGATGGCAAAACAATGGCTCATGAAGGAAGACATAAAATGTATGATTGAAATGCTTCTGTGTTCCTGTTCAATCCCAGGAAGTTGTTCTTAATACCAGAATCAAACCAGTTTCACACACAATTATTCCATACTCCTGTTTTCTGTTCCCCACACTTGCTTAATTTCACCAGTTTCATGATCACATCATATTTAAAGCAAATGCTGATTTCTGCCTCTTCAAAATATTCTCTCTCCAGGCAAAAACGTTTCCAGTAGGTAAAAGTCGTCCTTGCTCAAAAGCCAGTCCTATCTGACTCTAGGGTTCAGTGCTCATCTCTGTTTATAGCCAAAGAGCCAGCACTGTCTGCAACTGCAGATGTTTCCGTGGACAAGTAGCAGACATGCCTTGACACCAGAGTGCACAAAACACTGTTTACATTCCCACCAAAGTGGTCCCTATTTATCTACTTGCAATTTCTTGCTTCAAACTGCTAGGTTGTCAGGAATTGGGGCAGAGACAGGAGCTCACTCCATTATCCAGTACTATAACATTAAATAGAAAACAAAGCAATCATCTAGCAAATTGAAGGGGAGGGGGAATAAATATTTCCCTGGTCATGCCAATCAAGGAGAAGTGTAGTTTCAAAATAAACAATTCACATTGCTGCTGCAGCTGTATGACCATAGCAAATTAAACACTTCCTGATTGTCTGGAGAAGTATTTGTCTGGAAGAACAAAATGCCATCGGAACATGGGGATCGTGTCCATTTGGTCTTTTTCTACTTCTGTAATCAATTTTTTCACATAATAAATAGTTTCCTCATACATTTTAAGCTTATAAAATATGTATCTGAATATGCTGTTCACCAGCTTCTGAAAAGAACAGATTATCAATTTCAATTTAAAAAAATCTATGCTACAGATGTCCTTACATATGCCATTCTCATTCATGAAAATGAGAAAAATCCTTTCTTCCTCTTTGCTTGCAAGATGGCAAGACACTCTGTAGCACTCACGGCCTGAATTCCCACATTTGTGAGAGCAATTTTTAAGCAAATAACATGATTGTACACTATAGTAAGCTGTTACTCTGCTTTAAAAGCATTGGATGGGTTACCTGCATCCTTTCTTTTGTTTCAGGGAAGTGAAGAACACAAAGACAAATGGTATAAATTACAGAACTCTTAATGAAAGAAAACAGTCTTTGCTGCGGGGCAATAATTCTTGCAAATACTAATAATTCTCCAGCAGATGGCCTCAACATGTCTCACCCATTTCATCACCAAAGAAATACATCTGTACTTTGAGTGCACATCTCAGCACCAACTGAGGTTTGAATCAACCCCAAAGATGGCCTACTATCTACGAAAATATGCAGCAATGCTTCTTACTAACTTTCCAGTACGTTGTAATTCTGGTCCTGAGTGTCCTCCAATTGGTGCTTGGTCTCCATGAGCAGCTGTTCCATTTGGCACACCTGCAACCTTACGCTTCTCCTACATTAAAGAAAGAAATGCTTTGCTTATAGGTTGCATTCCACTCCCCATCCGATTCAAAATTATTCACTGGAAAAAGAAGCTGCTAAGGACATTTAGCAACCTGTTCACACTTTCAGCATTCTTTTACAGTTTTCCTTTATAGTTTAATAATTTAACAATGTCTACTCTGCAAGGAGCTGCAGATATGTTTGACAGAAGCAGCTTGAAAAGAACAAAGATGAGAGCTTGCTTATCAGTTAATAACATTTCTTTCAGCTTCAGACTAGCCCTGCTACAATAAAAGTGTCAATAGCAGTTGGTAAATTAGGATTTGGAAAAAATAAAGAAGATTGTAGTTATGGCAGCCAAAAGCTTCCTGGTCCATAGGTCCTGTTCATTGTAGAATGTGTGGGGACAGATTTTGCCAAAGCAAAATTTGATCCGGACAGGGACTAGCACCCCTTATGCAAAATGCATATTAGACACTTGTCCTCTAACCTTAGAAACCAGATTCCAGGTACTTTGCCAAAATCCAAATTTCCCTAAGACAATTTTTGCATATTTGCAGGTGTGCATCATATTTACAATTATTGAGAGGCTAGAGACATAGCAAAGGAAACATTCCTTTTTAACACTTATTTAACATGAGTATATTTGTGTATATATGGCATAACTAACTACTTCAGAGCAAGGTTTTAGAGAAATGACAAATGCAAAATATTAGAAGGCACTTATTGCTTATATCAGTTGCTAACAGAGTATATAATATAGCAAGGACATATGGACTTATGATATAATTACAAAATTCATAAAAGTGTAACAGAATTGTTTAACACATCTATGGCTTTAGCAGAATATAAAGAAATTTATTTGCTTTGTACTTAAAGTAAATAACAAAGAGATCATGTAATGTCTCCAAGACAATGCACTGAAGCAAATTTAAAGGTTATAAGATTAATCAAAAGGAAAATTAAACTATACTTTCTACAAATAACCAATAATAGCACATATGGCACATAAGGCACTTATTATTTATACAAAAGTAACATATTAGTCAAGGTAAATATGATATATCAGATTCACTAATATATTAGTATTGGGGCACACTTGATTTTTAATGATAACAACACACAGAGAGAAACAGTAAAATAATATGATACTTCATATACATGACGATCAAAGCCTGTATTTCCAGTGATAAGAATTAATGCAGCTTCTACATCATAGCAAGTTAACCATATGTTTTAAAATTCAAAGGCAGAAAAAACACTCTTAGAATAAGAGACTTAATATTTTCTGTGCGTAAACTGTAAAGAAAGCTGAGTTATCAAACATTAGATGCTTTGTATTTATATTTTAAGAAGGTGACATATTTCATCTCCCCTACCCTTTCAACTCCTGCTGTCCTAACATCTAACAACTATATGTCAAATTATGTACTCTGACAAATGGACCCACAATTTTGGTAGTTTACAGGGCAAACTAAATATGGGCAGAGGTAGTGTAAAACATGGAAGTCAGCAGAGCTTAAAGCAAGATACTAACTGCTTGTGGATTGCATGCCTGGCTATGCACCTGACTGTATCGTTGGCATGCATCTGTAGGCTGCACTTAGCACTGGTGATGTCTGCATTTTCTCATATGCTTGCATACATAACAAATCCCGGCATGACTGAGTGGCTATGGATCAGGGGCCCTGTGTTATCCCGGGAGCTACCACCTTTGGTTCTGGATGGAGCTATTTTGCCCCAGACAGACTCGGTGCATAACTTGGGGGTCCTCCTGGACTCACGACTCATGCTCGATGAGCAGGTGGCAGCCGTGGCCAGGAGGGCTTTTGCACAACTTCATGTGATTCACCAGTTGCGCCGCTCCTGGACCGGGACTCCTTGCTCATGGTCACGCATGCTCTGGTCACCTCCAGACTAGATTACTGTAATGCACTCTACATGGGGCTGCCCTTGATGACCATTCAGAAACTGCAGCTGGTCCAGAATGCGGAGGCCCGGATGGTGACAGGGTGTCAGTGCTATGCCCGTGCCTTGCCTCTGGAAGTGGCAATGGTTACCGGTATGCCTCCAGGTGCAATTCAAGGAGCTGGTGATGACCTTTAAAGCCCTACATGGTAGTGGGCCAGGATTTCTAAGAGACCGTGTCGCCCCGAGAATGTCTGTCCATCCCACCAGAGCAGGCTGGAAGGGTTCTCTAATCGTACCATCAGCTAGAGGGGCTCGCCTCTCTAGCACAAGAAGGAGGTCTTTCTCCGTGTCCGCACCAGCCCTATGGAACCTCCTGCCGATAGAGTTACGGTTACAGACAGAACTGCTGCCCTTTAGGGAAGAGCTTAAAACATGGCTGGCAGGACAGGTGTGGGGCACTGATGGGGAGGTGACTCCCGCCCGCTGGTTCATATAAATTAAGATCTTCCCTCTCTTTTCTTTTTTAAGGATAGGGTGGGTGGGGTTTTTAAGACGGATGTTTTTAAAATGAATTTAAAGGGTTTTAGTGTGATATTTTGTTTGTGTTTGTCTGTAAGCTGCCCAGAGTTGCCCCGGTGAGGGAGCGGCAATACAAGTACGAACAAATAAACAAATAAATAAATAGGACTTTGGCCTCAAAGTTTTCTCAAGTCACATGTTTTGGGATTTGTGGCTTCAATATATGGAAAAAACTTGTTACATATTACAGTGGACTGCAAATGATGGCTCTCTTAATGACATGTTACAGTCACTTCACAAACACTACATTGAGCTATTTGGAATTTATTAAAATATTACATTTTGTAATTATCTCAGTACAATCACTATAACAAATCTATGGCAAAATTCTGTATGGTTCCAGGATGAAAATAAATCCCTTAACCAAACTGGAAAAACCTATGAAAGTGATTGTTGCCACCAGATGCTGGATGGCTTTCCCCTGAGCCCCAGCTAGCACTGTCTATAATGAGGGAAGATGGAAACTGCACTCCAACAATATGTGGAGGGCCATACAGTATATTCCAAAATGTCTGCTGCAGAGGGAAATGAATTCAAATTACTGTACTTATCAATACATCTCCAGATAAATCCATTTGATTTGCCATTCGGTAATTCTTTTTTGTAATCTGAACTCCCAAGCAACTGTATAATACCAGTCATATACGTACAACGTATTCAAGTGAAATGTACAACTACCTGAGAAGGAATGTTTTTTGGGGGCTCTATTCGAATAGCTGGGTCCCACTCTCCAGGAGGAAGGACTGTCACTTGATCAAGAAACTCGTCAATCCCAGCAAGCAAGTCATTACGATCTTTAGCTTTATAAGCAACATCATGAAACACCTGTTGGGGAAAGAATAAAATTCATGAGCTTTTGCTTACAACGAAAATATATGATACCCATACATGAGGCCAATTTATTTTCAACAAAGCATCCAACGTATTTTGTTCTAAGCTTCCAATGTAATGAAGCAATCAAATAAAACCAGATTTTGTTTCCAGTTGTATTTGGTCATTTCTTTCAAATGTATGAGTTTTCATAAAACTTAACATACCATATAATTTTAAAAAATTAAGCATAACATATATCAAGAGGAGAAATTAAATCTCAATACAAGAGAATAGAGTTCATAACTGTTTGATGCAAATAAGTTTGAATCAGCTAACGTTAACAGATAAATACCTCATCTGTCATTAATGTTCCAATAGACCTGCCAATCTCATGGTACTGTTGACCTCTTCCTAGGGGCCCCAGAAGAATAAATAAAAACCTACAAAGAAATAGGAGAAATTTTAAAGAGAATATTAGCTTTACACAACCCTAATGTTCAAACTTCTTCTTCTTCCATGTCTAGGCCAGACGTAAAACTACCAAAATGAAGGCTCCTTTAGGTGAGTTCATTCTGCAGTTCCTTTCACCTGATTGAATGTGAGAAAGATTAGGCAGCAACTCAAGGTTGCCATTATCAGGGTATGCCTGATTGTGGTTAAAAAACACCACACTATTCGAGGAGGCTCTTTCTGTGTACTGGTTGAACTAAAAGCTATCTAAAGGAAAAATAGGTTTCATACTCAAAATTAAGAATGCCCTCCTGCTTCTGAGGTAAACATTCAGAAGTCAAAATATTCTTCTTTGTGTAGGCTTATCATAGGCTTGAGTATTTCCTAGGCCAAAAGTGAGAGCTGTATAACTCTAGTAGTTGAAGAGATGAACAGACAGCCATGAGATTTCCTGGTTCAAATGTAAATTCTTATGCACAGTTATGCAAAAAGCATGCGAGGGATGCAAGCAGCCCTTAGAGTGGCCCCTCAATTGATTGGAAACTGGAAAGCACTGCAATTCCCCAAACAAATTTATATAGTTTGTGACTATATGCTCTTCCATGCTGAAGTTACGTGTAACCTTTAATGGTTGCTTGGTGGAGTATGTTTTAAATCTCATCTCATGTGTGATTTTCTGTGTGTGAAGCAGTATGCCATGCAAATCAGAATCTATTCAAATGTTCACAAATGTTCTCATTCTAGCAATTTGTGGAAGTGTGGCTAATATTGTTCAATCTGTGTATTGAAATGATAACCACCAAGGGTAACCATGGCAATTACAGATATCAAAATAAAATGTTAAATTAGGTTTTTGTAACTTCTATGCTAATCTGGATCCCACCCCCACTTTTTCTATAAACTGCAGGATTTAAACTAGTTTTGCAAACCTGCATTACTTTTTCAATCTGAAATACAAATTACCTTGTTGGGATTGGAACCTCTGTTAGTCCTGAAAGCATCATGGCAGGAGACAGCCTGACAAATGCAACTATAGCCCGTTCCAAGAATTCAAGTTCACCAACCAAAATGTTTGAAGCTTCAGCTCCGGGAGGAATCTTTTTCATGAAGTGCATGTCAACCTGATCATTTAATGAAGAATAAAATGACACAAAAGAAAAAAAGGAACGTAGACAACAAATAGCAAGATAATTTATACAACAAGAAGACTTTTAACATTCCATTTTACTGACACGCTTAGTATCTTTACATCATGGATCACCAACTGTGAAACAAATTAGAAATCACAGATGTTTATTATTAAGGGTATAAGGTCTAATAAATTAAGGAGGGATGGCTTTTGTGTATCATAGTCACACAGTTGTCTTCTGAAAGACTACTTGGTACTAATGGTATTGTGGGAAATCTATTTATGTTTCCTGATTCCTCCTGGGATCAACAAGGAGTGCTTAAAAACTGTGATCTGCAGTCCAAAAAAATGTATTTATGTTTATGCACCACTAAATTGGGAATTAAGTTTTGTATTGTCATTCTTCTTTTATATTAAGCATAGCTTATTTTTTAAAATCAGAACCATAGCTCAAGGAGAAATATGGGACTATTAACTTGACCTACTTTTGAAATTTAAGAGAGAAATCATTAATTGTTGCTTTATAATATATATTTTTCTCCTAAAGCAAAATACAAAGGTAGGCCTATCTTTGAACTATCAAGTTACCATGTCTAGGAAGATGTTAATTATCACTCAGGATTGTCTAAAACCCATGTGCAAGATTAACGGAGAAATTATTTGATCAGTTAGTTAATTAGCTAAAACCTTGAACAATGAATGCATGCATTAACTTTTGTCTAGAAAAAGGTGGTTAGTAGCCAATTTGTGCTGAGAACCAGTCACTAAAACAACTTGTTCTATAGCACAAAGTCTCCAAATCATATAAAGGACCACTTCAGTCTTAAATATACTGGCCACAATTAAGCACAGATGTAAGCATCTTCAGCACCACTGTATGGATTAAACCAGGGGTTCCCATGGGCTGGCCCTGGCCCACAGCACAGTTTCATGTGGCCCACTGCAGCCGCACCCAGAAATGGAAGTGGATGTGTTTATGTCAGCTGTAAAACGCACCCATGCATACATAAATGTGCCCGTGGCTGTCGTAAATGTGGAAGTGGGGACATTTATGGCTGTCGTAGATGTGTCTGCTTCCGGAGGTGTGGCCTGGCCTGCTCAGCTTTCCGGGGGCATGGTCACGCCCACAGCATAAAAAGGTTGGGAACCCCTGGATTAAACCAACAAGCTACATTGCTATGGGAGCAAACTGGGAGGAATGGCAGTTTACAATCTTTCCTGTCTGCTGCCAAAAAAATTCACTGAGGCCTCCTTTACCTGTGTTCATGCCGTGTAAGCAAGTGGCTCATGCTGTCACAGTCTATCTCTTCCTATCAGGACAGAACTCTTCTTCAGAAGGAGGCATTTGAGGACACATCTCCACTGAATATATGCTTTGATGCTGCTTTGCCACAACAGCACCAAATATTGCTTAAACTTCCAACTTTTGTAGTTTACACTTATATATTTAAACATTAAACTCTATAATTTAAAGCTCTGAGGAAAATCCACTTCCTTAAAGCACAGGAACGAGGGCTGAGATAGCCTCCCAAATCATCATTATTGTCATTTATTCTGTAGCAAAAGCAGATCAGAAGGACAAGGCGGCAGGAGAAGAAGAAGAAGGAAGCAGTCCATGTCAATTAGCACGGTGTCTTGCCCTTTGATGTTCTGGTAGAAATGCGAAGCAGCCAGCATAACAGGGCCAAACAACTTTATTAGGCAGTCAGAACATGGGGAGCAATGAGCACTGCTGAATATCCACTCAGGAATGGATACATTTGGGCAGGAAAGAACAGGATTGGACGGGAGAGAAGTGGGGTGACTGGAAGGTCAATGGACCGGAGTGAAGACTGTACAGACTACATAGTTTAGGCGGGAATGCAGTCCCGCGATATTTCAAGACCAAGAAGAAGGAGATAAAATGGAGGATCATACTGATCCCAACTATTTTACAAAATGTTACAGCAATAAATGTATTCAAACACAACATGCCCCTTGCTCTAACTTTGTCAGTGGGCCTAAATATGCCTATGTCTAACTGGGATTGTGGCCATTAGCTGTAAGTCACTTCTGAATTAATGGGAATAATTTAAAATTAAACGCTCGGGGATTAGACTTTAAATGAATGTAAAAACCAAAATGTCACAACCAATCTCAATATCAGCTGCCAGTTGCCCTATGAAAATAGCACAAAACAGAGCTTTACTTATACAACAGTATAATGTGTGGGTGTTTTGAGTGATCTTTACGTACATTGCAGTTGCTATTGTTATGTGCCATCAAGTCAAAGCAATCACACTTATATACCACCCCAGAGCACATAGTACACTCTCTCTGGACAGTTCACAAGTTAACTAGCATTTTGCTACCAACATGCTGGGTATTCATTTTACCAACCTCGGAAGGATGGAATGCTGAGTGAACCTTGATACCTCACCAGGATCAAACTCATAACCTTTTGGTTGCAGTTATAATACTTTAACCGCTGCACCACAAGTCACATCCAAGTTATGGTTACCCAATATGAGGGGCTGGACATGCACACATTCATAAGTGCCCCCAACAAGCTGTCTGGCCTGAACTAGCCCAAAAGTTTAGATGAGGAATTCTCAACCTTCTAAAGCTGGGGTCACGCTCCCTTAGACAGCTACGGAGCCAGACATGTATTTTGCCCTTCCTCCACCACATGGCACTTCCTGATGTGGTAGAGGTGGTGGTGGGCCACATGAAATGGCTTCACGGGCTGCATCCAGCCCATGGGCCACAGGTTGAGAATCCCTGGTTTAGATAGGCAAGGGGAAGGGCAGGGCTCCTAAGTCCCAAGCAGCAAGGCTGAGCCAACACAGATGGATGGAAGCAGGCTTCCTGATGGGAAGGAGCTGGAGGCTGGTCTGACAGGAATAGGAGGAGGAGGAAGAGGAGAAAAGCTCTGGGTGATTACCACCACCGGTTGAAGAATAGGAGTACATTTGGGAAGATGCAGAAGTCTTGGACACTGTCTTTTGCAAGGTGACAGAGACAAAGAGAGAAGAAATAACAAGTTTCCTCTTCTCATCCAGTTTGCCTGCTTGTGGCAGCTGACAGAAACCAAAGGCTCCAGCCTAATATTTGCCTATGATAGTGCCTGTCCCAAAAAGATGCAGAACTGGAGAGGCAAGTAATGAGAGGAATGCCAGAGGAGGGGATGCAAAGAGAGGATCCACAGGGCTTGGCTCCTTCCACTTATCTGTACAAGCCCTCCCTACAAGGGCCGCACCCTGGCATGAAGCTCACCCACCTCCTAAGACTTGGAATCTGGGGAACTCCAGTGAGCTTAAATAGGACTCCAATCTGGTAGAAAGGCACTCAGGAGGTTCGTGACAGTAACTCAGCCCTCTTAGACTGTGGGGAAAGGACCATGGGGGAGCAGCTGCGCATGTAATAAAAACTCTTCTAAGCAAAGAAAATTACTTGGAGCCCATAAAGTTATTTTCAGCGGATTCTGCCCCAAAACAGGAGCCCAGGAGCAGGACTGAAATGGTGCTCACCCTAATAGGCATTTCAAGGTAGATGAATGGATTTACCAGCACCAGCATCCAATGGGTTTCCATAGCCAAAATGGAATGTTAACTCAGGTCTCTCAGCAAATAGCCAGTGGCTTCCCCTGCCATACATTTTTAGCCATCATCCACAGATCACCCTTCCCCAAATTGGAATTCTCTAGATGGCTTAGATTACAATTCTAGGACGTATTGTTGGTCCAGTGTATAGGAATGATGGAGCTGCCACCGAACATATGTGAAGGAGTTGAGGTTGAAGAACCTTTCCCTGCTCAGCAAAAGAGCCTCAAAGCTCCCCAACAGGCAGAGTTGGGATGCTTTCACAGCTCCAAGGCATAATGTGTAACTCTGCTCTCAGTAGACTATAGTGACCACTAGTCCTTGCAAAGATGGGAATCTGCCAGTTTTGTTATCTTTTCTCACAATGCATTAATTGAATCAGACCTAAAAGAGAATTCTTCACCTATGCAGTCTCAGAGTATAAACTGTAAACAGTGTTCCCTAATTAGTACATTCTGAAGAATAATTAAATTAAGACATGAAATAGCTTAGGAGCACCTTTTGATCCCAGAACAGTAGCTTGGAAAACAATTTGGAAGCTATGTAGGTAGGACATGAGAGTGGCGGCGGCTGGAGAAAAGGAGAAAAACAGCTCACCCACCATTTTGTAGACACTGAGGTAAAGTTGATCAATATCTCATGAATGGTTCTATTTTCACCTTTGTTCAGTCACAGTTATGGTGAGATGGAGGGGGCAGTCTAAATACCAGCCCAATGCTATGGTTTCATAATAGTCTACATTTGCTGAAAACAATGCTGTGTAATCAATATAACTTTTAGGGAGGGAAAAAAGGCAGGTTTAAAGTTCTAATGGAATGTGTTCTTAGAAGCACATAGACCTGTCAACTGGGCATTCGATGTATGTATTTTTTGTACTTTTAAACTATATAAACTTGCAAAAGTAGGGTTGTATTTAATGTATATCCTAGGACAGCTAGTGCCATTTTTTTACTGCCTGGCTTTCATAAACATATTTTATTTGCATTCTTCCCATAATAACTTTCTAAATGTTATGAAGAGGAAAATACAGTGACTCACAAAACAACATGTTCAAATTGATATCACAGCTTCATATTCTGAGAATTTCAGATTGCACTACTCTTCTGCATTTGCTTTCTTATTACCCATCTAAACACAAAAACAGTGACCAAATCCAACATAAACTGTTAAAGTGACCATTTTAATGTCTCTCTCACAGCCATCTGTCAGCAGCCGTGTGCAGTGTCTTCAGTCATGTTTACGAAGTTGTTTTCTTGCAAACGGCTCTGGCACACAGACAGAATTTAAGCATAATGGAGTCGTCTGTGTCATGAAATCTCTCTCAAAAACTTTAACATCTCCAAAAATTCAGCCCAAACAAAGCCCCTTTTCGCTGTTCTGCCATCTCATTTCCATATTCCTTATGGGAAAATAATTTTTAGCTTACAGATTGATTCAATACCAAGAAATTATCACTGTTCGCTTGAAACATAGCAGTACTTCTGAGGATGGGGTACACCACAGATGGAGGGTAGCATATGTACGTGTTTAGAAAAGATTTAGAGTGATTTTTGATTGAAAGACTGTAATTGGGGCCTCATACACTGTGGT
This sequence comes from Bradypodion ventrale, assembly GCA_035047345.1. Taxonomy (NCBI): domain Eukaryota; kingdom Metazoa; phylum Chordata; class Lepidosauria; order Squamata; family Chamaeleonidae; genus Bradypodion; species Bradypodion ventrale. The sequence continues at coordinate 304,314,456 of JAWDJE010000001.1, forward strand.
GAAAAAGGAAGCCATGTCAGTGTGTTTTTTTAATGTGGAATTTTTTTAATTTCAGAAGAGTTCTCATGCACATGTATAAAAAAATTTCTCTTCCCCATTATTTCTCTAGTTCAAAAGAACTGATACATCTTGGCAAGCATGGAGAAAGATAATAAAGCATATGCACTGCAGAATTAGGTAGTGCCATTCTTTATTGTGCTTTTGTGCATAACTACTTCTGTTGAGGTGGTCAGTGACCTGAGATCACACAAAATGGGGAAAAGCCAGGAGTGGAGAGGCTGTACAGCATAAAATAACATGTGCATATGGCAAATGAAGGATGCTTGTTATTTCTGTAAAGGGTTTTGGATAAGCAAGAAGACACTGCCCTGACATGAACCTACAATATATTCTGTACCAAGACAGAAACAGCTGGCCAGTCAGTGAAGGCAGAAACATGTCCTTGACAGCCATTCCTTGAAGGCCAAAGCATGGTAGTGTTGGTGAGATTCAGCTAGTCCTAGTTAGATGTTAATGTGAGGGAATTTCCACCACACACTTATATGCTGAATACTCACCATGCACGCCATCCTCCTCTACCTCTGGTTCTATCATCCTGAGTGTATGAAGGGGGATGTGGCTATACTGGAGAGCTTTCAGTATGAATGAGGGCTGACTAAACAAATGAGAAACCTCAGGGTTCTAATTCTAATTCCATGAATAACCACATGGGTAATAAAAGTTGTCCTCTTCAGGCCCATCCCCTTCCATGCATTCAGGGTGACAGAAGTGGTTGCTGTAGGAGGTGGAGCTAAAATTCATTGGGAATGTTTGCTAATTAGCACACACTATTCTTTTTCTCTCTCCCCGCCCCCTCTTTCCAAATCACAAAACTTCCCAAGAGTTTCCCAGGCAAAGTTCTGGAAGCTTCAGCCTACAAGCACATGCCTGCAGATACCTGGAGAAAGGCTATGGCCTCCTTCTTGACCTTATTTCTCACAGTGAAGATGAAATTACCTCCCCCAGATAGTAATGCAGCAGCTTGCTCCCAGGAAGTACTGTAGCAAAAAATAAAGCTTAAAAAAAGGTCTAGATCAGTGGTGGTGATGGCAAACTTATGGCACACGTGCTAGAGGTGGCATGCAGAGGCCTCTCTGTTGGCATGCACACTGTGGAAGTGAAGCTCTGCCCAGCCCTGCCAGTATTGTTTCCCCACCACCCCTCTCCCTATGCTAATGGGGAGGTGAGGGGAGGCTTAAATCTCACCTGGGAGGTGCTGGCAGGGGTGAGGTGAGTGGACCAGACATTCCCCACCCCTCCTAGGATATGGGTGCACCCACAGGGGGATCAGGAGCACCCACAGGGGGTCGGGAGCTCCCATGAGAGATTACAAAGCACATGCCGGGGATGGGGGTGGGAACAACCACATAACTTCACCAGAGGAATGCCGATGACATCACATGGGTGTGTGAGCACGCATGGTGTCTGCCTGCTCGCCACCGCCTCTGCATCCTTGGGCACTCGGTCTGTAAAATGTTCACCATCACTGGCCTAGAATGAGACATTTGCTTTTTCCAGGCGAGTAAAATGGCCTAGGCATTTCCTAGAGAATTCTGAGATTTAGGGATGTTAAAAACACACGCTAAAAATTAATGGCACATCCCTATTTCTTAATATTATCTCCTGAACAGGGCTACTGAGGCAATCTTTCACATTGGAGATGGCAGACTCTACTGTATCACCAACAAAAAACAAACAAACAAACAAAAAAGCAGGGTTGGCAAGCAAGTTCCTCGAGGTAAGAAAAGCATCTGCCATGGTGCTCAAACATGATCAGACCTTACTGATTTTCCTCTAATAATCATGGAATGCTGACAGCGTTTGATTCTGCTTCCAAACAAACAAGTTAATCTTGGCCCCTACACATTGTGATATACAAGCCAGCATCTTCTAGTAGTCCTCCAAGAACACACTCACCGGAAGCAAAAGGAAGCTCAAGTGAGAACAAAGATTTTGTGGTAAGAAATAATTTACTCCAAGCAAAAATGCTCCTCCTTCACCAGCTAAGGTGGATTCTTTAAAGGCTGGAAGTCGCTATTTATTTATTTATTTTATTTATTTATTTATGAATTTTTATCCCGCCCTCCTGATGAGAAACCACTCAGGGCAGCTAACAACATATATAAAATACAATATAACTACAGATAAAACAATAACCGTTAAAAAATACCAACCCAACCCACTAAAAACAACATTAAAACACATAAAAACTAGACCCTCACCCTCCCCTACCCAGCATAAAATGGCAAAAAACAATCAACAGACAAGGAAATAACAGTGAAAAACAGGATCCCTCGGGGAGACTAAATAAGCCAGCAGACGTGCAGAAGAGTCACACATGCCCCAAACCCGCTGACATAGCCAGGTCTTCAACATTTTAATGAAGGGGAGGTGCAATTCTGGTGGTAAAAGATTCCACAGGGCAGGGGCAGATACGGAGAAGGCTCTCTTCCTGTCCCCACTAAGATGGACTTCTTTCACAGGTGGGACCACCACTGAGCCCCTCCTGTCTACCCTGGTAGGACGGGCTGACCATCTTGGGGTGATGCGGTTTCTTAAGTACCCCAGACCAATGCCATGTAGGGCTTTAAAGGTCAAAACCAGCACCTTGAATTGCACCCGGAGGCAAACCGGTAGCCAGTGCAACTCCCGAAGCAGTGGTGAGACATGTGCATAACGCCCACACCCCATCACCACCCGGGCAGCTGCATTCTGGACCAATTGAAGCTTCCGGATGGTCGCCAAGGGCAACCCCATGTAGAGCACATTACAGTAATCCAATCTGGAGGTGACCAGAGCGTGAGTGACCGTGATCAACGAGTCTCGGTCCAAGAGCGGGCGTAATTGGTAGATGACACGAAGCTGTGCAAAGGCCCCCCTAGCCACGGCTGCCACCTGCTCCTCTAACAGTAGCTGTGAGTCCAGGAGAACCTACAAATCACGCACCGGATCTGACTGGGGCAAAGATGCCCCAGCCAGAACCAAAGATGGCAGCTCTTGGGAAATCACGGGGGCCCTGATCCATAGCCACTCAGTCTTGCCAGGATTCAGTTGCAGTCCGTTGTCCCCCATATGGACCCGAACAGCCTCCAGACACCTGGTTAGGACTTTGACTGCATCACTCGGGTCTCCACGGGCTGAGATGTACAGCTGAGTATCATCTGCATACTGATGATACCTCACTCCATGGGAATGAATGATCTCACCCAGTGGATTCATGTAGATGTTAAACAATAGAGGTGAGAGTACCGAACCCTGAGGTACCCCACAAGGGAGCAACCTAGGGCTGGACTGCCCACTCTCTAAAGACACCGACTGAGTCCGGCCTGTCAGAAATGAGGAAAACCAGGACAACACAGTGCCCTGGGTCCCCAACCCTCGGAGCCGGCCCAGAAGGATACCGTGGTCGACAGTATCAAAAGCCGCTGAAAGGTCAAGAAGAGCAAGGACAGAGGAGTTACCTCTGTCCCGCTCCCGCCAAAGATCATCCATGAGAGCGATCAATGCAGTCTCGGTACCATAACCGGGCCTGAACCCTGACTGAAATGGGTCCAGATAATCCGTATGATCCAGAACCCCCTGGAGCTGTTGAGCCACTGCTTTCTCCAACACCTTCCCCACGATGTGCACTGCACATATCACTAATGGACGATAACTAGGACTTCTTTATGTTTGTTTTGTTTGGCTTTTGCAAGGATTTATTTATTATGTTATATTTGTCTTCCTTTTGAGGAAGCTATCCTCTCTTCTGTTTTATCCTCACAAGAGCCCTACGGGCTATCTTTTTTCCATACATAGGGTTGCGATTTGAATGTAGGTCTTGCCAGTCAAAGACACCCACCACTGAATTTCATTGGCTCATTTTTTCCATTGCCCCTCCATTTTTTATTGTTTGCGTGTATGATTGCAATGTAAATGGCTACTGAGGACTTCACAATGTGTTGGCATCTGTTTGGGAGAAAAAAACAAAGCAATAGCTACTTTCTATGTCTTTTTCACTCCCAACATGTGAGGATCATCCATACCCCAATAGCTTTGTTTTTCCAATGCCCTGTGGGATTTAATTAAAAATTTTTAGATGTCTGTTCACTTAGTATCTTTCAGAGTATTTGCTTTCCTTTGAACTCAAATGGACAGAGTGGCAAAATAAATATTAAGGGAGAATATATTTGGGAAATTCAAATCTGACGTTACTCTGGAATGTTTAAAAGTGTTGTTAGGTTCCCAAACCCTTCCTCATACCTTAATTTATATGTTTTAATGTCTGATACAAGCTCTCATAAAAAGATAAATGTTTGTCCTTCCATCCTTTCCTTTAGCACCATGTATGTGCATATTCACCTACAGCAGACCATTCCTGATGTGGCCTTCTCCACACACATTGGCTTGTGACTGCTATCATCCATTACAGTTGTGGGCACTAGATCTGGGTGGCCATGCTGGGGAAGGCTGCTGTAGAGGTTTGGCCTCCCGCACAAAACACAGCATGAGGTGGTGCTAACATTTAGAAATTAGAATCTGCTTGCAATCACTGTAGTAAGATAGCCAGAGTACATCCTCACCTCTCTCTCTCTCTCCTCCTGATGCAGGTGTCCTTTTTCATGTCTCTGTTTCATCCCAAATAGACTACTGTTATGCCCTTTTTGTTGGTCTCCTAGTCCCTGCACGCACAATTAACAGACTTCAGCTGGTACAAAACGCTGCTTCTTGTATTCTGTCTGGCACCAGATGGAGCAAGCACATCACTAGTGTGGGCTCAGTTACACTCACACTGACTGGATGTCACATTCAACAACAGATTCAAAGCACTGCTTACATCAATTCCCTTAGAAGAGAATTCTGATTAAAGATAGGTCTGCTTGGTCCTGATTTGGCCCAACCAGGTTCATCAGAGGTCAACTGCCATAGCTATCGCTGTCAAACTACATCCAAAGCAAGCATGCTTCAGTGATACAGCAACCTTCAGTTTTCACTCCAATGATGTTACAGATATTCTTAATAAATTAAAAGCCAAGCCTCTTATTTTGCCTAGCATTTTTATAAGCCATGCTCTTATATACATTTTGCAATGAACAGTTAATTATTATGGCACAGCATGAGTGACAGAATATAGTACATGTTGTTTTTCTTTTTAAAAAATCTATTTTTAAATATTATTCTGTAGTAGTCAATTTGTTTGCAGACAAGTATGAAGAAAATAGATTGACAGATTATGCATAATGCTGTCAGGAAAAAACTAGGTGCAACTCACAGTCCTTTTACTCCAAAGGCAACCCCAGAGTAAGTGTTACAGATTTGGACTGTAGTGCTTTTAATGGCAGAGTCATCAGAGAACTGCTTCACATTCTGCAATTTTAGAACATGAGGCTGCCTCCACAAGCTATTCCTGCTTCTCTAAATGTAACATGGGAACTCAGGCTTTCAGGTGTGATTAGTGAGGGTGAGGGGCATGGCTTCAACCAGCTCTGTTGCTGTGGTGGGTAATGCACAGAGCAAGGTGTAGGAATGGTGAATGCTATGGGGGGGGGGGGGGGGGAGTGAGGCCCATAAATATCAAGCACTTAGCACTTCAGATCTTGCAATTCACGGGCTGAGCTGGAGAACCAAAACAGAATATATGACTTACTAAGTTGGAAAATGGCTTCAAAGTCATTTGTGACACCATGCTGGCTGGGAACTGATTATCAAGAGACACAAAGCCTTTAGGGCTTGGGAGCTCACCCTAAAAGGTTAGGAGAGGGGAATGCTATTCCTGACCTAGGATGAATGCTAAAAGAGGCCAACTGCAGAGTGTCAGTAGATTAAAGGTTAAGTTAGTAGACTCCTCTTTATTCCAGCAGGAAGAGGGGAGAATGATCAGCACCATAGACAGTTCTGAGTAGGCCTAGATTTGGAAGCTAAACAGAAATGTATACACATTGTTCCATCAAAAAGATCAGATCCAGAGTGAAACTTAAGTAGGAGGTTTGACTTCTGGATGTTCTCTAAAGATGACAATTCAGGATCTTGAGTTCGCAGTGGCGGCGGCGGCTCGTATCCGAGTACAGTGGTACCTCATACAACAATTTTAATCCGTTCCACAGGGCTCATTGTTGTACGAAACAATTGCTATATGATACATGTATCATATAACAATTTTTCCTATGGGATGCATTGTACAACGATATTTTTTTTGCTAAGTGGTTTTTCTTATTGAAAAATTGCTGTATGATTTTTTCCATAGGGAAAATTGTTATGCGGGATGCCATGGTCCCCCAAAACCTAATTGTTATGCGATTTTGTTGTTATACGGGACAATTGTTGTATGAGGTTCCACTGTATACATTTTTTCCTGGAAATCATTTTCAGGGAAAGTGCCATTGGCGTGAATTTGTGATCACAGAGCCCTCTCTTGCAGCAAGTATGAAATGTGACATGCAGTATTTAACCCTGGGACTGCAATGCAGCCTTGAGGATATTAACAAGGTGTGCCTTCACAGCCAGTCCATCTGGTGTGGCCTTTTCCGCCTCTATGGCCATTGGGAATTAGAATAGTGAAGTGGTGCCTCCTCCACTCATTTTGCCGTTGGACCCAATCTGATGGTTTCTAGTGGCATTTTCTCCACTGAGGGGGTCATCACCCCACCTAAAGGGGCTCATCCGCCCGTAGTCATTGGCCCCTTTAGGGATCAGGTTATTTACTGCCACCCAACATTCAGCATTGAGTCGCTGGCTGTGCAGGATGTCCAGCCAGACTATAGACAGTAAGCAGAAAGGGGAACTCTGAAGTGCTAAGGCAAGCTATGGAATCCTTATCCAAAGACCATCCGGGATTCCATTACAGAAAGACACTCAGCAAATATTCAGCTCTTGGAAATGTAGAGAGCTGTGTTTTTTTTTTGTAACATTCATAGGTGCAGCTATACAGGGGGAGATTGCATTTTGGAAATATGGTCAAGCCTCTCTCTGACCCAGGTGTGTAAATGTGACATTCCCATGTTCCATTTCAAGAGAATTGCTTGAGATCACTCCCATGTTGCTGATTTTTCACAGAGGAACTGGCCCTCAAATATCTGCCAGCTCAAACAGTGAACATTTCTACAATCTCTTCTAAAGTTTTATGATGTCTTTACAGTGGTATGGAATGAAAGAAACCAGCTTCTTACAGAACAAAAAAAAATGACTTAGTCTATTAAAAAAAAAATTAACACACCCATCCCTTCTGTAAGTAAATGACATGTAGTATGAAACAGTGACCAGTAACAATTCATAACACCAAGATGAAACATGCAGGGTTGGTTTTTTTGCACAAACCTTAAGTATAATCTTATCAAATAAGATTTGTGACACAAGTAAGAAAGCCTTACCTTGCTAAAGTCAACAGTGCTGTTTTCTCTGCTGACATCACTTTTGGTTTCACTGTTGGGTTGTATAGACTGTGGGGAAACAATCTGACCTGCTGGAAAAAATTGTTATTACAGAATACTAGCCAATCTCTATATTTTTGCAATAATGGGATTCAGTGGAAGATATATTTAAATTACAATATCACATATGCTTCTTATTCTATGTATGCGAATATGTATCAGAATTCAAACTATGTTCCCAAAGCAAATTGATCATATTTCTGCATGGTTGTGTTTAGGGATTTATAATACAGTGCACTCACCAAACCTTAACTTCAATGAGTCGTTAATGTAGGTCACGATCATAAAAAAGAAAAAAAGAAAACTAACAATCAAAACTGTACTGGTGTTCACATAAAGTTTGCACAACTTGTCATGGCTAATTAGAGCTAATTGATGGCATGCCTCAGAGTGATGCTGAACATACAACTGAGATGCACCCTGACATGAAATCAGTTAGCCTTAATTAGCTGCATGTTATGCAAACCTTAGATGAATATTAATATGATTCTAGCAAACAACATGTAAAGTATTAGGCTAGATGGTTTTACGGTGTCAACCAATTCTATTTAAATTAAATGTCAAGGTAAAATTAGATCTTTTCTTCTCACAAACATATTTAATACAGAAATGCATTCAGTCTTTATTTTTAAATGTGTGTGCTTATGTGTGATAAACAGTCTAGATAACTAAAATTAATAAAATTCTGGCAGATTATGTTAGAGGCCTTGAAGATCAAATGATGGATTAGTTTAACAATGTTGGAAAATGTTGTGCTAAAATAAACTGATGTGAAGATATGAATGAACGTTTGAATTGGCCTAAATGTCATGCAAGATAGGTTTGGAGTACACTACCTCTGGACCTTCTAGGAGCTTAGAGAACCCAAAGGTTAGGAGATGAGGGAGGTACAGAGATGAGATGAGCCTGTTAGAGACAGATACAACAAAGATAGAGCAAAATAAAGAAATATGAAGATGGCTAGTATAACAGTAGTGTTTAGATAATATACCCAGTTGCTCATGAGCACAAGAACAGTTCACTATGAGGTGGAAATGATCAAAGGTTAGGTAAAGGTCTCACTTGCTTAAAAGCCGGTCGTATCTGACTCTAAGGTGCAGTGCTCATCTCCATTTACAGCCAAAGAGCCAGAGCTGTCTGCATTTGCAGACGTTTCTGTGGTCATGTGGTAGCCATGACTAGACACCAAAGTGTAAGGAATGCTGTTATCTTACCACCGAAGCAGATTTATCTACTTGCAATGTCTTGCTTTCGAACTGCTAGGTTGGCAGGAGCTGGGACAGACAACATGAGCTCACTCCCTCACACAGCACTCAGGTCTCAAACTGCTGACCTGCCAAACTTCTGGTTGTCAAGTTCAGCGCCTTAACCACTCTGATCAAAAGTTACATGACCTTTATTTCAAGACTGTGGACGAGACAGAATTTCTCATGAACAGGAGGAGTAAAATTGGAAAGGATGGATGTACAGCAAAGAACCCAAAAAATCAATACATAAAACTCACTGCACTGATCTATATCCCAACTGATCAGATGTTGCAAGCATTTTTGTAGCCACAAATTACCTTAAATGCAGGATAGGACTGTGACTAAGAATACATTAGATTCAGGTAGCTCCTGTCTATGAGTCTTGTAAATTCTAAGAAGGGCTTTACCCATTCATGGTGACTTAGTATGCTATCAAAAATCCTGTTTATTTCAGTACTGTAAACTCTGACTCACATTTTGTAGTGCAGGCTGTATGCCCATCAGTCACAGTGGTCACTAATTTAAAATCAGTAATGGAATTCCCTTATTCTTCTAGAAGGAAATACAAACAGCTAGATAGTTGAGGACACTATCTCAATATATATATACATATATATATATGTAAGAGGAGTCGACAGTACCCTCAGAACTACTGAAACAGTTTCAGATTTGAGACCAAGCAATAGCATCACCTAAACCAGGGGTTCTCAATCTTTTCGAGCCGAGGATGAGGTTATGCTCCCTCACACAGCTTCAGGGGCCAGATGGCCATTTTGCCCTGGCTGCCACACATGGCACTTCCACATGTGGTGGAGGTGATGGTGAGGCCACATGAAATGGTGTCACAGACCGCATCCGGCCCCTGGGCCGTAGGTTGAGAACCCCTGACCTAAACCAATGTTATATACTGCATATTAGTACTGAGCAGAAAGTATACTTTTGCAATGAGTGTTTAAAAGGAGTGTTAGTATTGTTTTTAAACTACTTTGTGAATGAAATGTTACAGCATAGTTTACTAAAGGTGATGGCTTCGTGAGAGCGGGAAAAGGTTACCAAGAACCTCATGGAGTTTCACTTCAGGCTGTGGGTAGTGCTCATAGCATTCCCTGGATAGAAAGAATATCAGAGAGAAGGCTATACAAGAATTCTTCTAGCCTTCTAATTTTCTACATACAGGGATTCCCATCAGCCAGAAAAAAGAATACAGTCATGCAAGCCATCCGCCCACACAGTCCCACATAGATTTAGCGGATCAGTGTACAAAAGACTTGTCAGTCAGTTGACTGGTAGCAAAGATCAGAAGTGAACATGTTAGAAAGGCATTAACTGAAGCCTAGAACTTTTTAGTTTTAACAAGACTAATCACAAGATTGTAAAAAAAATTTTTTTTTTATATTTGATCCCATATTTAATAGGCCAGGCTGCTTGCATTACATTCGGCAAATTCAAAGTAGGTTCAGTAAATGTAATCAATTGTCACATCTCCATCATCTGTTTGATTTCTCAGTGGCTTGCCAAATAATTCCCTGAGAAGCATGCAAAAATGTGTATGATACTGGGAATCTTTGCTCTTGTCCAGTAGCAACACAAGACATCAACAATATGTTGACTTGTGTTGCAGTTTGCAATTGCGGGAAAGCCAATCCACGCACTGTACTTTATTATGCTAACTGGGGCTTGTTCTTTGTTAAGGAGCATAGAATACGTATATAACTCTGGATTTTACCATACACAATTTTACCACTGACAGAGTTCTGTGTTCCACTACATGACTTTTAAGAAGCTCACGACCACACTTTAATATACATTGATCTTCAGACAGCTTACGTGGAGTATGCCCATTTAGCCTCGCAGAAGGCCCTTGTGACACAAAGACACACTAGCTTTCTTATAATATAAAACCTCTTGGTTAAGCCTCTTAGGGACAGGATAATTAGCCTTGATCTGTAATCAGCTCATCCTTTTCCATCTCCATTCCAGAGACTAGCCCAGTCAGCTCTTAGTTTCTTAGAAAGAACATGGCTTATGGTTCAAAATACTAAACATCAACAAATGTGAGGTTCATTTATAAACAATCAATAAACTCAGGTGTGCATAGTTACAGTACATATCTCACATCATCAGTTAAAAAAAACCAGAAACCAATGAGCATATCCCTGAATACCTGGCAAAATCAGGAGCATCGTTTCATTTTCTCCTAATTGCTTTTAGAACAGTTCAACAGACTGGGAAGTTTCAACGGCAGGAGCAGAAAACATTTTGCCTCCACATTTTGGATTCCACTTCCTACAACAATTTACTGTTGGTCTTGGTGGATGAGGTTTATAGGGATGAGATTTATAGGGTTTAAAGTCTAAAACATCTCCAAAGGTACAAGAACACCCATGAGAGTTCAAAATTTTCTACATACAGGCATTCTGGAGTCCATTGGCACTCTCAAATTTTAAAAAGGTATTGTGGTCTCAAGAATTCTCTTGTACCCTGTAGTGGCTCTGCCATATTTTGAGGGAATCCAGAAACTCTGAGCACACCACACCCCCAACTTTTAATGTTTTAATGTTTAAAAACTATGCCACTAGAGGGTTCAAGGAGGCTTTTGCAGTAGAAAACAAGAACTACGCTCACTCTTTGTATGACAACATTTTGGGGGGTGAAGTTCACGGGACCAAGTGCTGCCTTCCAAGGTATCAAACTGAGGATGTGTAACCTCCAGACCTCTGGAGGTTACCCATTCCAATCCAGGGATCTACCTGGAGCTCTATTTCATAAATCCAGGCTCATTGCCAAGAAAATCTTGTGCCCAGACTTAATAGCTTAAGCTTCCTAAAAGTAAAGTAACCATAGCCTACTCTTTCTATGATCTCCAAGAGACAAATTAAACCTTACAAGGCCAAATGCTCTTCAGTGTGATGTGTTGTACATTATGCAAACATTATGGTGACATTATGCCAATGGCACAGGAATACACAGGAAAAGCTGGGGAGTGCAAATCATGCCAAATGTTCAAAAGAGGGAATATAGCCCCTATTGACATGTTTCATAAAGACTGACAGAAATGATGAGTAAAGTAAACATGACACTCTACCGTTCTTATCCATGGAATGAGGTTCAGACTGCTTCTTGCCAATGTCAGCAAAGGACCTCACTATCGGGATTCTGTTGCTTAGTTTCTTCTGATTCTGATGGTGGTGCTGCTTGAGTAAAGCCTCATGTACCCTGTGCCGGACGTCTTCACTGAGCTGCCCAGAGCCTACTTGTTGATCAAGAATCATGTCTGAAAAGACAAAAAAAGCAACAATCAAACTGCATTAGGAATAGAAATGTCACACTAGCAACAAAAGCAATAATTACTTGGCATTAGATGAATCCCCATACCCTGTGTTGTGTAGTAGAAAGACTGACAAACTAGGACTCTGGAGACCAGGGTTTGAATCCATACTCAGTTATGGAATCTCTCAAGGGGGTGGAACTGGCAAAACCACTCCTTAAATATCTCACTTAACTTGAAAGCCCCATTATTAGGATCACAATAAGTCAGCCCCAACTTGGTGGCATATTTATTTTTATTTATTTAAATTCTAATTTTTATGCTGCCCAATCAGGTAAACTCGACTCTGGGTGGCTCACAACAAGTTAAAACACACATAAAAAACAGTTGAGCCATTAAAACCCAACATACCCACCCACCTATCCCATTTATCATTAAAAGACTACCCATGTTAAAAACTGTCTGTATTGGAATTAAAAGAAATGGGGACTTATTTAATAAGCCAACAGGCAGGGACCATCCTTCTATTTGGGCCCCACACCTTTCCCGCCAACCAGGTTTTTAGGTCTTTTCTGAAAGGTAGCAGCTCCGTCTGCTCCCGCAGCTCTATTGGTAGGAGGTTCCACAAGGCTGGTGCGGACACGGAAAAGGCCCTCCTTCATGTACCAGAGAGACGAGCCCCTCTCTGGAACAATTAGGGAGCCCCTCCGGTCTGCTCCGGTCCCATTAACTAGGTGAATTCCCAACTCTTGTTCTCAAAGAAAACATATGTCCACTGGATGATTTCAATAATGAACTGGCAAATGAAGTTCCTGTGATACTAATTTATGTAGCAACTTAGAAATACCATGCAGATATTGCGGAGACAAGGGGTTGCGGTGGCTCAGTGGTTAAGAAGCTCACCTTGTTAGTTGGAAGGTCAGCAAGTTGGCCGTTCGAGACCCTGGTATTGCATGACAGAATGAGTGCCTGTCTCTGTCCCAGCTCCTGCCAACCTATCAGTTCAAAAGCAAAACTTTGTAAGTAGACAAATAGGGACCACTTTTGTGGGGAAAGATCTTGGGGACATGAAAGGAGGCTCATTTGTGTGCCCCCTGAGCGTAGTTTCTATATCAAAAATCCTTTCAAACCAGAATAATTTCTGACATGAAATTATTATTATTATGGAGACAAATAGTTAAGTTGCAACTTGATGAAAAAAGTATAGCACGAGGCAGGCTTAACTATGTCCTAAGCTTCCTCTCTCAGGCCAGTGATTCTTAAACTCAAATCCCCAATTGCTACAAGATCATGCCCCACATTGGCCAGGACCTCTGGGAGATTTTATCCAATAACATCAGAGGAACCAAGATTGGAAACCACTGTCTTACACAAAGTTTGGTTCCACTTCTGATAAATAAAGCTGTTGCCTGCCAAACATCAATCATGTCAGACAGCTCATAACAGTTCACCATAGAAAAATAAATTAACTCACAAAAGCATTTAATTTTAGACCTCTCTTAAGATTACATCTTCAAGTTCAGCTGTTCTCTGTGCCACGTAAGGCACTGGCTGACTCACAAACTGTAGTTTGCATTTGGCAGAATTGTAACGTTTTGGAATCACTTGAATAATGGAGTCAGAATCTGTCATCTCACTTGCTAATTTAGTCTCATATGTACTTATTATAAGTATAACCATATACTCAAGTCAAAAAGAATCTTATAATAATGGTGATCTGTCAAGCTGGAATATTGTCCATCAGAAAAATAACCAGTTTGAATGCAAGTTTGATTTTTTTTCATTATTGTGATGCATAAAGAACATACATATGCATTAGTTTTTATTGCTCTACCTTTCTACACACATGTAGATTTATCTAGATCATCAAATTTCCATTAAAAAGTAACATACCGTATACAGTAGAGTATAAGATTAATTTCTTAGTCCCAAAAATAAGCCCCCAAAAGGGGACCCAGTTTATACTCGGGTCAATGACCATGAGGGTCCCAAGACCATGCCGATGGAGATGCACCAACAATTGAATTAATTTTACCATATATTTATTTATTTATTTTTCTGGGTTTGTATGGCTGCCTTTCTCGCCTTTCATGTGTTCTGATTATTGAAACCCACTAGCAGCTGCTGCATTTCCCACCCTCAGCTTATACTCAGGTCAATTTATTTTCCTGGGTTTTCAGGTCAAAATTAAGTACCTCGGCTTATATTTGGGTTGGCTTTTACTTGAGTATATATGGTACACATTTTTAAATGAAGTGAAAGCAACATTCAAGCTTCACCACGGTCCAAATAAAAAGGTAAGATCCATTTTGGCACAATAGACCAAATGCTCGGAAACTCATGGAGGGGGATGGTAAACTACTGACTTAACTTTTCATATACCTTGAAAACCTTATTAGTCACTATATAGAGAAAGTGACTTAACAACAGATAGCATAATAAACAAAAAGATACTACAATGCATCTGAATCCCAAACTGGTCAATATATTTATCAGATCACGAAATACAGATGAAATAAGCTTTGTAAGTTTCCCATGATAAAGTAATCATATTCCCCAAACTCAGACTTCATTTCTATAAATGGATCACAGGGCTATTTTTCTGGATTTGGAAAATGCTTACATGCTAATGAATAGTTGCAAGGGTGTTATTATTTTGAGAGTAGAGCTACACATTTGGGGAAACTAATCTTGAAGCTGCTGCAAAACAGCAGAAAAAAGCAAGATATGAACTACATAAGTGGTGGGTGGGAAAACAAAGATGTAAACTTTTCTCTGTTTACTAGATGATCAAGTTTTCCCCTAGCTCTAGAATTCGCCATACTTTTCCCATCTGGCACAGAGAAAAGTGGCTGGTGGGAAGGATTGCAAAGGAAAATCAACACCTAGGGAAGAATTAAACACACTTCAAATGCACTTGCCCTATTTTCATTTGTCTCATCATTCTAAGGTTTTCAGAGTTACTATAAGCCACTTTCAAAACTCCCTTGATGGCACGCAACATCAGCAGCAGTAACCACAAAACACATTTTCTCCTGCTACTTTGCAACAGTTTGGGTATGCATGTGGGTTCTCAGACCCCAAACCTCCCCAAACCTTCCCAACCTCCATCAAATGCACAAATTATAAACAATAGGAGAAGCTGTTGTCAGCCACTCTTGTTTAAAAGTGTCTTATTTGCAATGTTAAATATAAAAACTATACTGACTAGGATGACCGTTTACATTATAACATTTTTGGTATGTTGTTGTTCAGTCGCACAGTCGATTCCGACCCTTTGCGACCCTATAGACCATTTTTCTCCAGGCGCCTCTGTCCTCCACCATCCCCCTCAGCACTCCCAGTTCTGTACCCATTGTGTCTACAATCCCATCTAGCCATCTCATCTTTGGCCTCCCCCTTCTTCTTTTGCCCTCCACCTTTCCCAACATCAAGGCCTTCTCAAGCGAATCCTCCCTTCTCATTTGATGTCCAAAGTACTTCAGCTTCGTCTTTACTATTAGACCTTCCAATGAGCAGTCAGGGTTGATTTCTTCTAAGATTGACCTATTTGTTCTCCTCGCTGTCCAGGGTACCCTCAAAACTCTCCTCCAACACCACATTTCAAAGGCATCTATTCTTCTGCGCTCAGCCTTCCTAATGGTCCAGCTCTCACACCCATACATTACCACTGGGAATACCATTGCTTTGACTATTCTAATTTTTGTTTGCAATGTGATATCTCTGCTTTTCACTATGTTCCCCAGGTTTACATTTTTATAATCACCTGGCTGAACTCTGGAGAACAGGGGAAAAAATCAGTGAAATTGTCCAAACTCTGGCTTTGACACAAGATTCAGTACAGGTAAAGGTCAAACTGCAGTGACTCAAGTGGCTAAGACGCTGACTAGGAGGCGAAAGGTCAGCAGTTCAATTCCCGAGTACTACAGGATGGAATGAGCTCCCGTCTTTCTCCCAGCTTCTGCCAACCTAGCAGTTCGAAAGCAAGAAATTGCAAGTACAATAGATAAATAGGGACCACTTTGGTGGGAAGGTAACAGCGTTCCGTGCACTCCAGTGTCTAGTCATCCATGCCACATGACCACGGAAACGTCTGCAGAAACAGACAGCGCTTGCTCTTCAGCTTGGAAACAGAGATGAGCACTGAACCCTAGAGTCGGATACAACTGGCTTTTGAGCAAAGGAAACCTTTACCTTTACCTTTAAAGGTCAAACAGACTGATCTCATTTTCTACAACTTCTTCTTTCGCATAACATGCTTGGGATCTACAGGGCAGGCTCAAGAGATCTTCCAGCCCAAGAGAGAACAACTCTTCATTCACAAAGTCAAACTGCATGGCACCAGAGGCTAGTCAATTTATTTTGACACCTGATGCAGAAAAAAATTACAACAACCTCTCACTCATCCTGGTAGATTTTTTCTTTAAAAAACAAACACACACAGCAGTTGTAAAACATTAGCTACTTAAGAATGTGCTTCTTTCCCCCTGACTCTAAAAATGTGTTCCTTCAGTCACCTTCCTCAATCTGGGTAACAGTAGGAACGGTGCATGGGATTTGTGTCAAGGAGGATGGATCTATAATTTAGTGCAGCAGAACCTGTGGGTTGGAGTGGACAGAGAAGGCTAAAGCATGACATTACTCAAATAATGTGATAATGTTCATACAGTACTGTTAAACCTTTAGAAGTTTTTTGGGGGAAAGAAGGGAGATCTCCCCAATAAGATTGTAAAACAAAAGTAGATTAATCAATGTTAATTGTGCAGTAAGTGTCTTTGCATTTTCATTAGAAATAACATGCCACACAGAACTTCTGACACAGCCTCTTTGAGTCACGAACTCTTTTATTCAGTATATTCAGGCAGCTCATGAACCTTTTTCTCCGAGCAACCCCACATTTTCCAGTAAGCTTAGTCATGAAACAAGAACAGCACACAGATGTCAAAAGCAGACAGGATTAGTCAAAAAACGTATAACTGTCAAGATTAAGGGAACAATTTTTTCCCTATTTTTAAAAAAGACAGCATGAAAAGGCAGTTTTGAGTTCATGCTGCTAAAGAACAAGCCAGCCTATCACATAAGGATTTCAGTAGTTCCCTTCATGTATTAATTTCCCCCAAAGGAGTCCACATGATCAAAAGCCAAGGGAACTATGCTGTCCTTCACCAGTATCTAAGCAGAGAGCATAGATGTCTTCAAAGAGAGAGACCTTGTCCATAGCTTCCACAGAAGCCACAATCCATGCCTTAAAGCAGGGGTTCTCAACCTTTTCAAGCCAAAGGCTGGGTCACGTTCCCTCAGACAGATTCAGGGGCCAGATGGCCATTTTGCCCTGCCTGCCACACACGGCACTTCCGGGTGTGGTGGAGGCAGTGAGAGGCCATATGAAATAGTGTCATGGGCCCCATCCAGCCCCCGGGCTGTAAATTGAGAACCCCTGCCTTAAATAATTCTACCTATATAGATGCTCCAAGTGCAGATAACCACACTCACACAAAGATGTCCAAGTACAGAATGACAAAGCTACATGCATGCCAAGCAGTATGATCCAGAACTGATCCACTGGAATTGATGAACTCCTTATAAAGAGACTGCCTATTCATACCTAGCACAACAATCCATTCTCCACCAAACAAAAGGCTTTAAGTAAAGATATTTCCATTGTCATCTGGCACTAACATTTGATGTCCAAAGATGTGCTGCTCCCACCAAAGATGCTCCATTTAGCTCTCTAAACTAAATTTTTGACTTGGTGATATGTTTGGCCTAGTCCTGGATATATATTTTAACATGGTGAGAAAGTTTGAATTTGTCAACATTGCTGTGAGCAACACCGTAAGAAGGTTAAACTCATTATGAGTCTAGACTCCTAGAAGGGATTACTCAAGGCAGAGTGGTCAAATCTGAGACGGCCAGATTAAGGTGCATCTACTTTCTTTGGGATTAACACCCAGACTAATAGATCTGGTGGTGATGGGGTAGAGGCACTCCTGAAGGGCAGCTATTGGGCAGCAATACTAATGGAAAGTGGCACTAGTATATGATCTTTCATAGACAGCAACATTCAGACTACCTTTTGCTGAAAGTCTAATGCTGCACAACCATATCATTGAAGCAAGGAATTGAATGAGTATCAATTAAAGTAAACTAGAATAAAATAAGGAGTTGATGGAAATGACAGACTGAAGATCAGTACTGAAGGAGATGCCAAAGACCACAGCAACTGTGGGATCATTGCATGGATTTCCAATAAAAATAAAGTTATGTAAAGATTTTACAAAAAATACTTTTAGTAGGTTGAGCAAGAAATGCCCAAACTGTGCCAAAGATCATATAGCAAATACATGTTGGCTGCTGGAGCATACCAATGAATTTCAAAAGAAAATCAGTTTATGTCTTGTGTATTAGAATAAAGCCAAAGGCGGTGTGGATCATGAAAAGCTATGGACCATTCTAACAGAAACTATGTGCCACAATATTTCATTGTCCTGTTCTGTAATCTATACTCCAGACAATCGGCTGCTGTTAAGAGAGAATGGGGCACGCACAGATGGTTTTATTTTGGCTAAGATATAGGAGGAGGGTGTATTATATGTCCCTATCTCTTCAATTTATAACTACAAAATGGATTAGATCCAAATGATGGAGATGTGAATATTGAAGAAAGAAAGAAAATTAGTTTAAGCTATGCAGATGACACCATATTTCTGTCAGAAAATAGTAATAACTTGAAAAAAACTACTGATGAAAGTTAAAGATGATGATAGAAAAGCAGGATTACATTTGAATATTCAGAAGAGAAAACTCATGGGTTCAGAAGAATTACATTAATTAATGTAGAAAATGAAGAAATCAAAATTGTTCCAAAATTATTCCACACTTCAGTTTTATAATCATGCCAAATGGACACTGCAGCCAATAAATTAGGGCATGAGGTGATTATGATTTTGAAGGGACAAATGTGAAGGAACTAGAAAAGATCATTGACTGTAATGATGTATTACTGAAGACCAAGATTATCTATATTACAATATGCTCTATTTCCAGATGTGAAAGCAGAAGAACGAAGCAAGCTGACAGGAACAAAAGTCGATTATTTTCAGATGTAATGTTGGAAAAGAGCTTTATACACTCAATGAACTGCCAGAAATATTAACAGAAAGAGTTCTAGATCAAATGAAGCCTGAACACTTTCTAGAAGATCAAACAACTAAACTTTTATGTCAAGACTCAGAGGGGAAATGCCAAGAAAGGCAGAAGACAATACAGAGGAGAGGAGGACTGTATTTGAAATGAATTAACTCAAAAAAGAAAACCATGGCTGTGAGTCTGTAGGGCCCTGGGAGGACTGTTAAAGACAGCGCTTTTTCAGTCCTCTAATTTACACAATCTCTGTAAGTCAAAAGTGAATTGATGGCATGTAACAACATGTACTTTTAGACATAAGAATTCACTGCATGAATTCTAAGAGACCTGTATGAAGCTCAAGCCATACCGCATGTCCATAGAGTCCTGCAACTTATCCTAAAGAAGTAATGGACAGATGCCGTTAGAAAGCAGCAACTAATCGACAAAGACAGTGATAAAAGATGATGGCAATTGCAGTCTAATACTGCAAACGCCACCTTTTCCAAATGCACGAGAACAGGATATGGCCATAGGATTCATTCGGCACATTATCTCATATAGCCCAAGGCTGTGCAATGTAGTTAAAACCAGCTATCTTTTTGGCAATCAAATTCTCCATAAAATTTGCCATTTCTCTAGAAAAACAGAAAACAAGAAGGAAAAAAAAGCAACAAAAAGGATGGAAGACAGTGGAGTGCCTGGACTACACTGAACTGTGATGACTTTAAGATGTTACAACTTGTTCTTCTCTCTTCTGTTTGTGATATCAAAAACTTAATTTAAAGTGTAGCACAGTCTGCATGGCAGGGAATTCTCTCCATGTAACTGATGACATTTTTTTTTGCATTCTCTTCTCTATAGGAAGTCTCCAGGGTATTTTGTAAAAAAAAACAGGTAAGTCTGCCATTGTTGAGTCTCGAAGGCTTGTTACTGCTCCCATATGGTTTCTTATGGTACATAGGCTCCCGGGCATGTTCTGCTTCATAAAAGCACTGTACTCATTTATACTGGTCAAATCTTTATCGCAGCAATGCATGTAATTCAATAAAAGGACCACATTTTACATACAGAGACTAGCACTGAAGGTACAGTATGTGAGCAGAAGACAGATCATAATGGCACACAATGATTTGCAGCAGGTTACTTGGGCTGTTTCCTCTAGAAATATCTTTTGTTTTCTAAAATAGGCTTATAAAATCTAAATAAAGTTAAGTTGTACTTACCAGTAATAACTTTTGCTCTTCGAGTATGGAGTCTGTGAATTCACACTTTTGGGTTTGGTGCCTACGCGGAGCCATTACCGGAGCTTCAAAGCTGATTGGAGATGGAGAGAACCTTAGCGGGCGAGGAGGTGGAAGAGGAGGGGAAGTCGTCGATCCATCTGTCCGCTTTTTTGAGGGCAAACTGGAAGAAGATTGGCTTTCCTCAGAAGAGGATCTAGAGACCCTTGGTGCAGAGACTCGTCGGGGAAAAACCGCAGACACCGGCGAGTACGAAGACGAGGGTCTGGGAGAGCGATCTGGCCTTGGAGTTGAGGGCAAGGAGTGGTGACTTGCCTTCTTGGGTTTCTTCTTCTTCTCGCCCATCTTGTCCTTTTTCTTTTTCTTCACCTCAGGCATCTTGGAACTTTTGCCTCCCTCTGCAGACATCTTGGGTGCAGGGATGTTGGCAGGAACCTGAGCAGTCTGGGGAGCTCCCCCTGGAGACAAAGCCAGCTCCATCAATCGTGCTTGTAGACGGTTCTTTCTGTTCGGTACTGCAACACGGGTAAACTTCTTGCAGTGCATGCATGTCTGGACCTGGTGCGCCTCGCCAAGACAGAAGAGGCACTCACTGTGACCGTCAGATGAAGGAACCTTGTTATTACAGATGGTACAAAGCTTGAAAGCGGCCGTTGCCATTAAAGTCAACCGACACCGAGGATAAAATTATTTAGTCCAAATGCCCTCTGGGAGAAGGGAAATGGCTAGTAGGCTGGTCCTTTCAAAGAAAAGACCAGTGAGAGAGGTTGTTTTTGAGCGCGTTGGTATTTCGTATTTTACAGATTCTTGAAGAACTCGAAATATCCAAATAATACCGGATGGATATTGACTCTGACTGTCTGCACTGCACCAACCAAACCGCATAGAGCTGATTGCTTAACATTTTGGTCCGCACAGGTTTCCAGCGACTGCAGAATGATTATATAACTTACCTTGAGATTTTCCATATTGTATAACAGGATTATTTTTTGTGGCAAACATTTATTGTGATCGTTTACTAATATGCATTATCGTCATATGTGCTTTGCACACATGCTTGTTGTTCTCATGTATTTTTAAGAATTGTTATATCCATGCACTTACTTTGCGGTATTTATTAGAAACAGCTTTGTGTAATTACACTGTATTAATGTTGTTGTTACTCAACTGAGCTCTGCTCACCCCGTGCAGTTCTTGGTTGCTCTTTTCTATTTTCATACACCACGTTTCAGTAAAAATATTTTTCACGTTGATAATCGCCCCTGTGTGTTCTTGGGTGTGTTCTTCCTCCCTCTCTGTTTATACACCCCAGCCGTCCTTTCTCCCACCAGTTTGTCCAGCTCGGCTTCTATCTTCTCCTTTAAAGCAAAGGGTACCCGGTTTGGCTTCATCCGGGTGGGCCGGATGGTTGGGTCAAGCTCAAAGTCAACAGGGGGTCCTTTGTATAAACCTAAACCTTTTTTGAATACCTCAGGATGTGCAGCACAAACATCCCGGATTGGCTCAGAGTCTATTGCGTGGATGCCAGAAAGCCGGATTCCCAGGGGTGTAAACCACTGGGTCCCAATAAGACAGTTAGTGCCCTGCTTAAGTACAACCAATGGCAAGGAAGTGCAAATGTTTTTGAATTTAACCAAGAAATTACCCACCCCCAGGACTGGAATCTGGCAATCTTGTACATCCCGGAGGGAAGTTTTAAAAGATTTAAGCTTGGGCTGAGAGGCAGGGGGGATTCTCAAAAACTCCCGCTGTGGGATTATGGAAAAGGTAGTATCTGAATCCACCTCCATCTTGAACGGGACGTCCTGCAGGCTCAGGTCTGCAAAGAAACGCTCGCTGACGATGCCCACTTGGCACAGCTCAGGCTCGGGTGGCACTTTGGCGATGGACATTTTGCGGCGATGACTCTTCTTGGACTCAGGCACTGGAGTTGTTGGCTTTCGCTGTCAGCATACTTTAGCAATGTGCCCTCTTCGCCCGCAGTTGTGGCATTCTGCGTTGTGGAAGGGGCACTTCTTGCGATAATGACCGGCTCCGCAGCCATCGCACTTGCGAAGGAATTTCTTCTCCCAATCGTCACAGTGCTCTCGGTGCTTTCATCGGACTGCTTGGACTTCTCCCTCTGCGTTGCTGGACTCTGATGAAAAGGTGGAACCAGGCGGTGCTCAGGAGGATGAAGATGAACTTTGCTGAGCTTGCACAGTTGAGTCGGTGGCACTGGTGGTGGAGTGGCGATGCCGGAAGAACGAGGTGGATTGCCAGCTCAAGCGTCTCAGCACCGCACTGAGCAAGGAAGCAGGAGCGCTTCTGGTCTTCGCTGGTGATCTTCTGCGTGGCCAGTGGTTCGTTTCTACTGTTTGTTTTCACCGTAACCACTGTATATAGTTGCACCAGCCAGCACAAGTAAACCTTTTCTACTTTTGCATTCCTTTTTGAGAAGTTTATTCATTTCACTGTGCCCAAATTCATGGACCCTTGAATCTGCTGCGTGCTACTCTCCTACCCGTGTTTGCAGCTAGGGGTCCTATCAGGTGGCAGGTCTGTATTTACTGACAGATAGGCCCACAAAGGCCTACTGAGTCACAATAGGCCATGCAACATGGATGCAGAGACAGGAACAACATCCTACTACTACAAATCTAGATACTGACTGGGTTTCCCCATCCATTCCAGCAGTAGTCCTTCAAGTCCACGAAACATAAACATCTGGGGTTGACCTCTCCATTTTCTAACATAAGATACACTTTGCTTTGCCAGCGGTACCCATCTGCATTATATATGAGGCTCTTTCTAAGCAAGGAAAATGTGACACTAATCTGACTTTTGTAGAATAATAATATATTAATCCTTGACAATAAGCAGAAGAAAGGTTAGCCTCCTTGAACTGCCAATGATCACACATTTCCTTGTATTCTGCATAAAAATCTGTGGCCCAGATTTGTGCTTCATGGGTCCGAACAAAGTAGCTTATACCCATGCAAACTTACAATAAAATAAATATGTTGATCTTAAAAGTGTAGTCACACTTTTATTTTAGTTGTTTGCTTGAGTGCATTTCTATCGTACATCTCCCTCAGAGAACATCAAATGGCTTTACATAGTTGTCCTTGTACAGTACTTGTTTTACACTCATGACAACTCCTGTTTCTACTTTACACTCAGCACGTTAGGCTAAGAAAGAGTGCAAAGACCAAGGTCACCCAGCAATTTTATAGCTGCATCTCACTAAAAAATAAATATATAACCATTCTAGCTCTCAAACAGCATGATTAATTTGTACATGAAGTCAGACATGTTGCTTTACATATAAAGTTAACATAGGATATGACTGCATTCTAAAGCTGAATTGGAACAATTTGGTTCTGCTGAGGTTTGATTTCAGATTCAATACAATTAAAATTATAATAGTGATCATATTGGGCCTGTGGGTTAAGTTAGAAGTTCAGTGTGCACACTGGCAATGTAATTGGCATTCTAATTCAACCCACAGCCTTCCTTTTTCATTCCTTTCCATAATACTGCCTCCACCCATCTTTCCTTCATGCAATCACTACTCTTTTTTAATTAAATAGATGAGAATAGCACTGTAACACCATATCAGCTTATCACTAGTTCTTTCTTTTATTTCCTCTATTTATCTCCTCATCTGTTTCCCAGACAAAAATGGCAGATGAAAAAATTGAGATGAAATAAAATGTGTTTCCCCTTAGTTTTGAAAAGGTTACACAGTGTTCAGAAAAGATGGTAGCATTCCAGATACACTGTAGGAATGTTCATTTCACAAGAAGAAAGCCTTAGCAATAAGGTGTATGGTGTTATAGCACAAATCTCATATATTATTATTTTTTAAAGGAGGATGAGGGAACAGAGGAAAGACTGTGTGGGCATGTTACCATTGCTCACACACACAAATGAAGAATGGCAGCGTAGTTCAACAGAAAACAAACGGCATTTACTTTTCTGGTGATAATTATCTTTCAGTGTAAAACGTATATACAGTAATACCTCATACAACATCCAAACATGGTTCCACAAGTTAAGACGTTGTATGAATTCCGACTTTGTATGAGGCATGCAAAATCCTATCCGCGATGCCTCATACAACGTTTAAATTTTTGCCACCGATGCTTTGTATAACGTTGTTCCCATAGAGATACATTGTAACAGCACAAACTGCAGGACCGGCTGCCGGTTGAACTCCGTTGGAGGTGGGGAAAGAAAGAACTCGCCGCACTTGGGGCTCGTCTCCCGGGAGAGTTCTTTCTTCCCCACCTCCAATGGAGCTCACCCGGCAGCCGGCTGGAGGAGGCGGGGAGGAAAGAACTCATCTCCCGGGCGAGTTCTTTCTTCCCCGCCTCCAACGGAGTCCAACCGGCAGCTAGCTGGAAGCGGCGGGGAAGAAAGAACTTGTCTCCCGGGCAAGTTCTTTCTTTCCCTGCCTCCTCCGGCTGGCTGCTGGTCGAACTCCATGGGGCCTCCAAGCTGCAAGTCCAAACTCCCAAGGAAACCCTAAAGCCTCATACAATGTCCGGTGACGTTGTATGAGGCACCTTTCCCCCCAGAATTGGGCGACATTGTATGAATCCGACGTTGTATGAAGCGGACGTTGTATGAGGTATTACTGTATGTAGACAGCGTCTCTCACAAAACATATTTATACAAAGTTAAAGTTTCACTGCCTCTGCAGGAATCTCTCAAGGTCCTTCTGAGGCTGATTAAAGACTTGTAGATTTGCTTACAGTCTTTGGTAAATTCAGAACAGCAGTTCATTTCATTCACAGCAGTTCAACAGGAATGAAAGCCAAGACTCATTCCAACTGCAAGTTCAGTGACATAAGCAGTT
The DNA here is from genome assembly GCA_035047345.1 of Bradypodion ventrale. NCBI lineage: Eukaryota > Metazoa > Chordata > Lepidosauria > Squamata > Chamaeleonidae > Bradypodion > Bradypodion ventrale. The sequence goes on from JAWDJE010000001.1 coordinate 304,339,628, forward strand.
CAGTTCTTTCAAGCACAAACATACACACACTCTGGCAAAAGAGAATAGTTAGTGCTTACTGAATGCTTCCAGATTCCAATGCAGATTCAGTTGTAGAAGAGCTTCTGCCTGAGCTCCTCCTCAGCAACTTCAGCAAGTGTTGGAGAAACAGTCCTTCTGTACAGTTATTCTCTCTTCTTGCTCCAGTAACTCCAGCGTCAGTTCCAGCATGAACTCCTCTGTCACTCCTCAATAACTCCTCCAAATAAGTGCTTTGGAAGCACTTCATTTATAGAGCATTACACTGTAGCTACACATATCAGTGAAATCAGCTGTGCAATACAGATACAGGCTCTTAAAGCTATAGGCGCAATACCAAGTACCACTATTTCTATTCCTGACAACCATAGTTAACATCATCAAAACACTGCCTACAAACGCACCCTACCCTCCCTCTATAATGCAACCAATGCGTAAGTGGGGGGAGAGCCCTATTGAAATGTACTGACATGACAGAAGTAGACACCCTCCAGTGGCACAGAAAAAAGCTGGTTGGTATGGAAAAAAACCATCGATGAATTTTATTCAGCCTTTGCATCATACAGGCAACAAAATAACCCCTTCAAATTCACCCATGGTAAAAGATGAGCAAATCCCAAGTATTGTTATGGTCTAAAAGGTTTTGGTTTCCCTTGCTCTAAAGCCAGTTGTATCCAACTCTAGGATTCAGTGCTCATATCTGTTTCAAAGCCAAAGAGCCAGTGCTGTCTGCTTCTGCAGACGTTTCCATTTTCATGTGGCAGGCATGACTAGACACCAGAGCACATGGAATGCTGTTTACCTTCCCACCGAAGTGGTCCCTAGTTATCTACTTGCAATTTCTTGTCTTCGAACTGCTAGGTTGTCAGGAGTGTTATGGTCTAGTCACCCACATAATGAATTATTTTTATAATGAAAAGAAGAAACATACTGTGTACCCCTTGGTAGGAAAATTATTGCCAGTAAAATCAAAATAGGGCACCATGGCAGTAATATTCAGTGACACCAAGTCTAAATAAAGTTGAAGACAACTGTTATGATCAAACTTCTTAAAGGTATGCATGTCAATATTACCAGAAGGATGGTAAAGTACATAGCATTAACCCAAGAAGTGAACACAGTATTATAAAAATAAATATTGGGATAAAATGAAAGGAGAACAGCTAGATAAATGACTAAAGCAGGGATTCTCAACCTGCGGCCCATGGACCAGATGTGGCCCACAGCACCATTTCATGTGGTCCCCGCCCCCTCCACCACACCAGGAAGTGCCATGTGGTGGAGGAAGGGAGCATGAACGTGCCCCCGACTTAAAAAGGTTGAGAACTCCTGGACTAAAGTAAGGCAAAAACCAAACGCCCCAGGAAACCTGACATCTATTCTTCTGCGTTCAACTTTCCTAATGGTCCAGCTCTCACAACCATACATTACCACCGAGAATACCCTTTTTTTGACTATGCAAATTTTTGATGGAAAGTGATGTCTCTACTTTTAACTGGCGGGAGCGGGGTGGGGGTTATCCATCCGTCCTCTTCTTGACCTATCAGCAGCCTTCGATACCGTCGACCACGGTATCCTTCTGGAACGGCTCAAAGGACTGGGGATCCAGGGCACCGTGTTGTCCTGGTTTTCCTCTTTTCTGGAGGGCCGTACTCAGTCGGTGTGGTTAGAGAGTGAGAGGTCCAGCCCTAGGCTCCTCAATTATGGGGTGCCTCAGGGCTCGTTGCTCTCTCCTCTCCTATTTAACATCTACATGAAGCCACTGGGTGAAATCATTCGTTCCCACGGGGTGCGGTACCATCAGTACGCAGATGACACCCAGTTGTACATCTCGGCCCATGGGGACCCCAGTGATGCTGTTGAAATCCTATCCGGATGCCTGCAGGCCATTGGGGTCTGGATGGGGCCCAATGGGCTTCAGAAGCAGAAAAGACAGCAAGGGTGTAACCACAAGGGAGGGGAAGGAAAAACCACCCTAAGGAAGAGGAGCCAGTGAGATAAAATCAAAAGTGGTTTAATATCTAAAGTGGAGCAGCCCGGTCGAACTGTAAGGGGAAAGTGTGAGAGAAAGGGATAGAACTCAGAATGTCATGCTGAACGAGCTGAATGTAAAATCAAGCAATAATAACAATGATGTTAAATCGCATTCATCCAAAAATCAATAAGTATCCCATATGCATATAAAAGGATCAATAGAACATAACGGACAGTTCTCTGGACCAAACAACAAAATAGCTAACTCTGAGAACAACACAAAGTAACAGCAGAATGTAAAAATGCATCAAGTCCGTATGTGGGAGTCCGAAACAGGAATTCCAAATAGGAAGGTCCAAGCAGAAAGGTCCTAGAAAGTCATAAACAGTCGAAAGTCCGAGTGCTACAGCAAGGGTAGAACTTCAAGAGTAACAAGGAGGTAAGTCATTACAGAAAGGTAAGTAGTCAGTCGTCCATATCCTTCCGGTAAAATTGATATTTTGTAATCCTTTTTCAAGACTCTGAATCATCAACAGACGCGCTCAAAACGACCTTCTCTGTGTTTTCATATTAGGTCAGAGCGCTCATCTTTCATCTGATATTTTAAGAGCCTCATCAGAGAACCACTTTGCTTTCTTATGCTTCTTTTCTTTTCGTATGGTTTTCCTTGCTGCATGCTGTATGATATCCCGCACCTCTGTCCATAATTCTTCTGGTACACTGTCTATCAAGTCTAAACCATTAAATCTGTTCCACACCTCCACTGTGTATTCTTTAGGGATGTTGTCTATGTCATACCTGTCTGGCCTAATTGTTTTCCCTATTTTATTTATTCAGTAGATTATGATCTGAGCCACAGTCTGCTCCAGGTCTTGTTTTTGCTGATTGTATGGAGGTTGCAGAGTATGTAATTACAGCAATACCTCATACAAAGTCCGCTTCATACAACATCAGATTCATACAACATCGCCTAATTCCTTGAAAAAAGTTCCCTCATACAAAGTTGCTGCGACTTTGTATGAGGCATTGGGGTTTTTCCCAGGTTGCTTTGTGCCTGGGCAGTATAAAAGGCAGGACACATGCATACATTGCTCTTGTGGGTTTTGCACAAGACGAAGAGTGTTTAGGAGTGGTTTTGAGCGCGGCTTTGGATTTTTTAAAAAAAAATAGTCAGAATTTTTAGAAGCATTCCTGGGATTGTTGCAGCATTATTCAGGTTCTTGGACAATCAGTGTTGTTTGACATGTTTTCGTAATGTTTTTAGCCTTTAGACAATGATTTCTTAAAGTTCTGTCAGTTTCCTGTCTGTTTCTTTGACTTTGCCCTGAAGTCTGTGATGTTATAGTACAATGTATCTCTATGGAAACGACGTTGTACAAGGCATCATGGCAAGGATTTGGACGTTGTATGAGGCATCGTGGCTAGGATTTTGCATGCCTCATACAAAGTCCAAATCCATATAAAGTCCAAACTTGTATAAAGTCCAAACTTGTATATCCATATAAAGTCCAAGCTTCATTTTGTGTACCAAGACCAAACTTGCCTATTACTCCATCCACTTTTTGATTTTCTACTTTGGCATTCCAATCTCCTAAAATAATTTGGACATCATTTCTTGGTGTCTGTTCTATGAAGTGTTGTAAGTCCTCATAGAACTGGTCCATTGTGGCTTCATCCGCACCAGTGGTTGGTGCGTATATTTGGATCACAGTGACACTGAAAGGTTTGTCTTGAATTCTGACTGATATCATTCTGTCATTTTTGAGATTGTATCCCATTACTGCTTTTCTCACTCTTTTGTTGACAATTATGGCTACTCCATTTCGTCTAAGGTTTTCTTGTCCACAATAGTAGATATGATGGTTTCCAGAGCTGAATTCGCACATTCTTGTCCATTTTAACTCACTGATTCCCAAGATGTCAATGCTTATTCTTTCCATATCCTTTTTTTTTACCATTTCCAGCTTTCCTTGATTCATAAATCTCACGTTCCATGTCCCTATACAATATTGTTCCTTACAACACTGTATTTATATCTGAAAAGTATAAAGTTAAAAAAACACCTGGAATGAAAACGACTAAACAAATGCATTTTCAATAATTCTCTAAAATGTCAGTTTTTGTTTGTTTGTTTGTTTAGTCATATTTCTAACGCCACCCACTCGCCGAGGCATCTCAAGGCAGCTTACAAGCAATAAAAACACACCAATCATTTAAAAACATCAGAAATTCAACTTAATTAATTTAAAAAATATTAAAAATTATTTTAAAAATTCCTTTAAAAAAACACCAAACCACATCCCAGACTTCAAGAGAACTAACCACTCATACTAGCCAACCCACAGTGGCTATTTCCCCAGCCACCCCACACACCTGCTGCGCGAGCCAGGTCTTCACGCCCCTACGAAAGGGTAAAAGCTCTGCATGGAGCCAAAGTTCTGTAGGGAGGAGGTTTCACAGGGCCGGAGCGGACACAGAGAAGGCCCTCTTTCTAGTGCTAGTGAGGCGAGCCTCTCTAGCTGATGGAACTATGAGAGAGTCCCTCCAGTCCGCTCTAGTGGGACAGGCAGATATCCTTGGGGTGATGCGGTCTCTTAAGTATCCTGGCCTTAACAAGTGATGCTAGATGCCATTGTTGATGCAATGGGTATAGAGCTGAGTGGGCTGTGGAGGATGGTAGAGGATAGGGGGTACCTGGAATGCAGTGGTCCATGGGGTCACAAAGGGTCGGATTTGACTATGCAACTGAACAACAGCAACAACAACCAACAAGTGGTGCAAAGACCCTCAAGTGCGATAAACACATACCTTAGGAAGTCTTCAGAATTTTAAAACATGATATTAAGAACTATTTTCTTTGTTTTCTTGCATTTAAGTTACTGCAAAAATGCATTTATACCCTGTTATATAGCTACTGCGGTCATACAATTAAAGTTGGTAGTTAATATTCTCTTATCAGCTATTACTGGAATTATTATTTTTTTGTTTTTTCCTCTTTTCTCTGAATAACACAGCTAGACCCAGTTTTTTGAAAGAATGATTGGTGTGGCATAAGGTAAAAAACAATGAGAATAACTGCTTGAAAGAACTGTCATAGAGCTAGCAAAGAACAGTGGATTGGATATTGGTTTAATGATCTGTAATTTCCAGAAAGGGAAAAGGTGGTCAAACAGTATTAGAGTGTGAATACACAACCAAAAAAGTTGGAATTGATTGGTAAAACCATGTTAAATGCTAATTAATTAAAATAAAACAATAGATGAAGTGAGAGAAATGGGGAAAGATATTGAGTTGTTGTCTGGGGGTGGGGTACTAAGAGGTTATTTTAAGTCATAAATATGTCCTTGAATTGTGAAAACCAGTCTTGCTTATGTCTGAGAAATCATACAAGTGTTGTGAGTGGGTGAAGATCAGCAAGGAAGAAGCATTTTATCTTTTAGAAAAAGTCATGTGAGATAAAGTAGAGCAAAAAAAAAAGTTCTGTGTGAACAGACATTTTGATCATAAAAGTCTGTTCATCCTTGGCTACAATGAGGCTTTTCTAATGAACCTGATTACCCATTCAAGTCCATGACATACCTGAATATTTTACATTGCATCAGACATCACTCATAGCAATATACTTTTGCTGGAAGCATCCACTCCCCTCAACTCTAGCTCCTGTGAAAACTGGACTTCACCTGGCATGCTACAGGGAACCCTGGGATGGTGCAGGTGACAGGTGGTATCATCTCTGTTGATCAAAAGGTACTAACACTTTGTCCCTATATATGCCCTTCATCCATTACACCACTGGCAAATGTTAGAGATTTTCTGATAAACTAATCTCAAGAAACATAGAAGTTCCCATAGTCTGTACCAGCAGAAGAAATATTAAATCATCTTTAACACTTTGTGTAGAAAGTACTGCTACAGTCTAGATCAGTGGTTTCCAACCTTTTTTTTTTGCCATGCCTCACCTAATCTTTACCTATAATGAGGGGCGTTTACCGTTGGACTCCGGTATACACGCCCGCACCTGACTATTGTATCCTGTACTGAGCCGCCTGCACTCGCCCGAACTCGGACCGCAGAGTGCCGCATGGTTGCTGAAGCCAACAGTGGGGCAACAGCCCCACGAATGGGAACAAAGGGAAACAACTTCAATTCCCAATGTCCTCTGCGCCGCGCCATGCCCCAGCCAATCAGGCTGAGAGGAATGAGCAAAAAAGAACATTGGGAAATGCGGCGTGCCCAATTGAAATCGAATGCAAACAAAACAAACAAAACTCCAAGTCCCAGCGTCCTACACGCTGTGAGCACTTCAGCCAATCACGCCTCACAGCCTTGCAAACAAACACCCACAAAAAACCACGGCGAGACCACCGCCGGCCTTCTTTCCCGGAGCAACGGGGAGAAGAGGGACTCCCTCTCCTCCCTGCTACCCCGCCGAAGACACGGCAAGACCACCGCCGGCCTCAAGGTAAGTTGAGCCAGGGTGGAGAAAAAGACCAGCAGCAGGCAGCAGTTCATCAGGGGAAGCACACTCCCTGGTGAATGACTGGTTGCTGCGTTTGTACTACCAACACCCACTGTTTCGAGAACTAGCACGAAACAGCGGTGGAGGTAATACAAAAGCAGCAGCCAGCAATCCGCAAGGAAGAGCAACACCCCTTACGGATCGCTGCCTGCCGATCTCCGGTTAGGTAAGCCAGGAGAAAAAGGAGACAGAGGAGAGAACCATCATCAGGCAGATTTATTATTTATTTATTTATTTATTTAGTCGTATTTATATATGCCGCCCACTCAGGCAGAACCCGACTCAGAGCGGCATTACAACAAATTCTAAAAACATATAAAAACACTTTAAAAACCCCATATCCCACCCACTTTAAAAAAAAACCCCTTATCCCACCCATCCATCCCACCCACTCTAAAAAAGGAAGAGAGAGTTCTTAATTCTTTACGTAAGCCAGCAGGCGGGGACCGTGATCCCATTCGGGCCCCACACCTGCCCTGCCAGCCAGGTCTTCAATCCTTTCCTGAAGGGCAGCAATTCTCTTTGAAGTCTTAGATCTGTTGGCAGGAGGTTCCAGAGAGTTGGTGTGGACATGGAGAAGGCCCTCCTTCGGGTGCTAGACAGATGTGCACCCCTAACTGATGGCACCATTAGAGAGCCCCTCCGGTCCACTCTGGTTGGACGGGCAAACACTCTTGGGACGATGCGGTCTCTAAGGTATCCTGGCCCACTGCCATATAGGGCTTTAAAGGTCAAAACCAGCACCTTGAATTGCACCCGGAGACAAACTGGTAACCAGTGCAGCTCCCGAAGTAGCGGTGAGGCATGGGCATATCGCCCATATCCCATCACCACCCGGGCTGCTGCATTCTGGACCAGCTGCAGCTTCCGAATGGTCGTCAAGGGCAGCCCCATGTAGAGCGCATTACAATAATCTAGTCGGGAAGTAACCAGAGCATGGGTGACCATAAGCAAGGAGCCCCGGTCCAGGAGCGTGCGCAATTGGCGAATCACCCGAAGTTGGGCAAAAGCCCTCCTGGCCACAGCCGCCACTTGTTCTTCCAGCAGCAGCCGTGAATCCAGAAGGACCCCCAAATTGCGCACTGGGTCTGTCTGGGGCAAAACCGCCCCATCCAGTACCAAAGGTGGTAACTCCCTGGATAACACGGGGCCCCTTATCCACAGACACTCTGTCTTGCTGGGATTCAGCCGAAGCCCATTGGCCCCCATCCAGACCCCAATGGCCTCCAGGCATCCGGATAGGATTTCAACAGCATCACTGGGGTCCCCACGGGCCGAGATATACAACTGGATGTCATCCGCGTACTGATGGTACCGCACCCCGTGGGAACGAATGATCTCACCCAGTGGCTTCATGTAGATGTTAAATAAGAGGGGAGAAAGCACCGAGCCCTGAGTAACCCCATACTTGAGGGACCTAGGGCTGGACCTCTCACTCTCTAACCACACCGACTGGGTACGGCCCTCCAGAAAAGAGGAAAACCAGGACAACACAGTGCCCTGGATCCCCAATCCTTTGAGCCGTTCCAGAAGGATACCGTGGTCGACGGTAGCTCTTCTCTGTCTCCTTTTCACCCAACCTACCTAACTAACCTTACCGGATGAAGAGCGGGCTGACTGTTGGCTCCTCCTTTTCCCCATTGCTGCATTGAAACCAAATTTCAAAGCAGCAATGGGGAAAAGAGGAACCGACAGACAGGCCATTCTTCACATAAAACAACAACAAAACCAAACATTTACCTAAAACACCAACCACCAAAATTAATAAAACACAAATAAATAAATAATTTAAAAAACACATTAACCAACAAAACAATAAACAACAAAATCCACAAACAAAACACCCAAAATACCATGAAAGCACAGAAAAAAACACCTAACTACAACATGAAAATACCTTACTCAAACAACAAAAATACCACAAACTCAACAAATAAACACAAAAGAAATCAGAAACATAAAAAACAACCAGAAATAAACAAAACAATTAAACACATCTAAAACCCAAAAAAAACCACAAAAGAAGAAACAAAAACAGCTACCAACTCAATACCAAAAAACAAAACAAAAAGCAAAACCCAGATTTAAAAAAACCAGAGAACTCACCAGCACGTCCTCCCTCCACGACTCTGGAACAGAAATGAAGAAACAAAGACTACTTACCAGAAAAAGCCCCACCTAGAGACCAGGAGAGAAGAAACAAGTCAAACAAAAAAATAATCCAACACTATTACTAACAGCCCCACCTGCAGGCTGGAAAATTAAAAACAAGTCAAAAAAATGCAAAGCAGCCCTCTTGCTAACAGCCTCACCTAGAGGCCACAAGAGTAAAAAAAAGTCAAAAAAGTAGTAATAAATTAAAATCACAAATAAATCTAATAAAATAGATCAAAAAAAGTCACAAACCACAAATGCAAAACACCCCCCCAACCACCCTTAACCCCCCCAAAAAAAAAACCACCACACACACACAAATAAAAGCTGTTATTTCTAAAATCCTGAGCCCCACCTTCACCCCCATAACATATAATTCTTATTATTCAAAAAGTAAACTCCTATTCATGTGGAGGAAGCCTAAAAGGCTATTAACTTGGTTTAAACATTCTCGAATTCCACCCCCTCTAAAAATCAAATTGCCCCTTGTGGGGTGTCTGCTCCATGTTGGGAACCACAAGTCTTGATGTAACTAGATTCAGAACTAAGGTTTTCTAACTTACAAGCCTATACAGTATTGTATTCCATTTCATTGCTGTAAAAAATATTTTAAAAAGAAGACAAAGAATAAAAAAACAAATTAAAAATATGGGAGCCCACTACAATCTCCAGCTGTGAAATCTTGAAAGATAGGATTAAGAAAATGAAAGTGGTCAAAAGCAAAAATATGTAATAGTTTTTAACAGCCTTAACTTTATACTAGTATTATCACTATTTTAGTCTCCACTCACTTTTAGAAATTAAGGATTCCATAGACAATAGTTTCACAATCTCCCTACACTTATGAGGCTAACTTCTCAACAATCTGATCAGAGTGACCAATGATGCAAACCTATGCTTCTCTATCCAGATGCAAATTCCACTGAGTCCAAGGGGGTCTCCTACCAAGTAGGGATATATTTGATTGCAGCCTGCAAATAGGAGAGTGGGATCCACAGCATGAAGTAGCGTTCACAGAGAATGGTCAGAATCCCACTGGATATTTATGCATATGTGAGTGGAGTCACAGAGATTACTGTTGCTTATTGCTGAGGTGCTAGCCACATGTTCATTAAATGCCCAATTGCACATGTGGCACGTACTAGGCACCTTGTCAATTAGCTGCAATTAGCCACAGCAACTTCTGTGAGCACATAAATATTTGATAGGAATTTGACCAATAGGCTTACATCCAGACATTTAAGCAACCAATTCTGTCTCCCAGAAAACTTCCTTCCTCCTCAGACAGCTGTCTTCACAATACTACATTTGAACACCAAGGAGATACTGAGAGGCAATTTTTGAAATAGATTGGGTATAATGTAAAGGTAAAGGTTGTCCTTGCTCGAAAGCCAGTCATATCCGACTCTAGGGCTCAGTGCTCATCTCTGTTTGTAGCCCACTGTCTGCATCTGCAGACATTTCCATGGACATGTGGCAGTCATGACTAGACACCGGAGTGCATGGAATACTGTTTACCTTCCCACCTAAGTGGTACCTACTTGCAATTTCATGCTTTCGAACTGCTAGGTTGGCAGGAGCTGGGACAGAGATGGAAGCTCACTCCATCATGCAGTACTTGGGTCTTGAACTGCTGACATGCCAACCTTTTGGTCATCAAGTTCAGCATTTTAACCACCGAGCCACCAAAGTCCCTGATTGGCTGTATCTCCTGCCAACTCCTGTGTTGACCCCTCCCCAGCTATAGAGAACTCAGAAGTCATTTGCCACTGTCTCCTTCTGAGGGTGCTCTGAGATCATGTAGCCTTCCCAGGATTACACTTCTGAAAAGCATGACTGGGGAATCGAACACCCAACCTTTGACTCCAAAGCAAAATGCTTCCATTTATTTTTCTGGCTGTTTTTCATTGTACCTTTGTCTGTTGTTTTTCACTCAAATGCTTGAAGTCAATATTTTACTGTGCATCTGTTCCATTCAAGCTGCACTCGTATATTTATCATAGAATAAGTGAGTTGGAAGTTTTAGGCTATCGAATCCAACCCCCTGCTCAAAGTTTAATAAGTTGAATACGTTTCACCAAACACAATGAGGCACACTATTGAGTAGACATGTGTAGGATTGCACTAACATTCATTCATTTGGAGCATTTTTCTGTTTTTCAAACTCAAAATTTAAAGAGCCTAAATAAAACAAATGAAAAATAACCCAAAAGAATCACAAAACATAACTTGAATGTTTTCTTGGTTTAGAGAGGTGATACTTCCCAATGAATTAAATAAGAGTCAGAGATCAGTGGGGACACTGTTACTTTAGGCACTCAAAAGAATGTTTAGAAATTACAGCTCCATGAAAAAGCCACATTAATCTATTTCAGAAGCTGACAGGGTGTTTGAAATATGCAGGAAATTGCTTTCCAGTGTTATGCATGCCAAGTAGATGTGCTGTCCCAGAAAAGAGGATGATTTCTAAATAAAGACTATAAGTGTATACATAATGGGACTTATTCACAATAGGACTATCTCAGGTGAAAGTAAATAGCTAATCTAGGATATTCTGCTGATTGAGTTAGAGCAACAAAAATTCACCTCCATCAATCCAAATTAATGTACATAGTGCCCAAAGGCAGGAAAACATTTTTTGGCAGAGAAGGCATATGAGCCCATAAGCAGCTCAACTGATCTATAGCCCTGAAAATATAATGACCATGTTCTAGTTGAGTTCTTGACTTCAAGGAAACAAAAACAGAGTGTAGCTGCATATGTACACTGGATTTTGGTAAATTAGTTTTAATGAACTCAGATAAATGGTAAGTAAGATCTCATGGCAGAAAATCCTAATAGGAAAAGGAGTCCAAAGGCACAATTACAAACAAGTCCAACAAGAAAAAAGGTGGAAAACAGAAGAACAGGTTAATGTGCCTTCACAAAAAGCTCAGAGAGAATCTGAAAATAAGGAAGGACACATATAGGAAGTGGAAGGCAGGCTAGATGCTAGATTAGGGGTTCTCAACCTATGCCCCGAGGGCTGGATCCAGCCCACGACACCATTTCATGTGGCCCACCACCACCTCCACCATGCCAGAAAGTGCCATGTGTGGCAGGCAGGGGAAGATGGCTGTCCAGCCCCTGAAGCTGACGGAGCATGACCTAGCCCTCAGATTGAAAAGGTTGAGAACCACTGTGCTAGATGAAGCATAATTCTTAGGTAGGCCTTGGCTAGCTAATTCTGACTTTTTGTTGAGCTCTTCATGTTCTTAACTTCACAGCCACATCTGAAAGAAAGATAGGGAACATATAGCCTTCCAGCTGTTACTGGACTGCAGTTTTCACAACTGCTCTCCTTGGACTAGGCAGGCTGCAGCCTTATAGAACCTGGATCTATCTCCATTTTACCATTTTGGTAACTGTTATTTTCCTTTATGCTACATGGAAGCAGAGAAGTTTCCTTTTACCATTTTCTATCCACAATCAGTAACAATCTGTGCCTTGTTGATACATTCAACAGCAATGCCACATATGGACCATATTAAAGTTCAGATTAAAAAGTAGAGGTTAGGGAGCAGTATGAAGGAATAAAAAAAGCTATGTATTACTCTATAAAACACTCACCTGCAATTTCTTCTAAAGAATTTGCTCTCATGTCCAGCAAGACTGTGCCGTTGAGTATACAACTTCTTACTTCAAACAAGCTATGGAGTGACAAAGTGGCAACATACGGTTTACTCCACCTTTCTCCTCCATCTTCAACATCCTCCTCAAATTTCAGCCACCTAAGAAAAACAAATAGCTTCATCAGCACTTTCATTCAAGAAGAGAAACACAAAGTTTGGATGTTCCATAGGGTGAGAATTGTTGAAGACGTTAACAGGTATGCAGACATGCAGACATCTAAACATCAAGAGATCTTCATGTATGAGAGAGGGGTTTTTTTTAGGGGGGGATGCAATTTCACTGATTTGTTTTTTGGATTGTGTCCAGCTTGTGTTCTTCCACAAAGATCTTTGTTTCATTAAAAGTTTCTTTGAATGGGACATAGCAGTTATAACTGATTTTAGCTTTCCCTCTGCAGCACCAAATTCCTTCCACAGGATTTGAAGGTTCTCTGAAAAGGAACAGTAGCACAGAGTGACTGCAAATAAGACATTTGGGAAATTTGCCTCCCTATCCATCTCCTTGTTTGTGAAGTGTGCAAGCCTTCCAGAGGAATACAATAGGGAAGATTCTAAGCTTTCAGATAGCCCCTTGTGTTCGGTATTACATACTTTAACAGCACTTAATATCTTCAAGAGCTTTCTAAATAAAATAGGATGGCCAGCTTCGTCTCTAATGATAATTAACTGGAAGACATAATTTTAGAAAGCCTCCAAAGAGGTCATGATGGTTCTACAGCACTCTCTCCCTTGTGCTCCCTAGTAACTGGTGCTGAGAAGCACACTGTCACTTATATTGGAAGTGATGTTGCTAGGCAGAAGATGTGATTTTGCTTTCCTCTCTCAACTGGTCATTTTCCTCTTATGTCGGAAATTTGGCCAAATGAGAACTGGTGCCTATAAGCCTCCAAACCCTTTTGATGCTCTGACTGGCAGTCTGGGGCAGAGTGCTATCCTCTGTGCCATTGCCATCCATCTCTTTACATGTGTTAGCTTCTGTTAACTCATTTGGCATAATTCAACATATGCAGGAATTTCTGGACTGTGCATGTTCTTGGTTGCACTTTTTTTTGGTCTGCTTCATGCTGAAAAGGGGAAGAATGATGGTCATCGTCATTTAATGTACTATGATTTTGACTACTTGATTTCACTTGACTACTTACTTTATCTTCAATCTGGCAGCTTCATCTAGGTCATTCTGATTTGGCAGCCTGGTTTACATTCTGGCACTTGATCAACACAATGCAGGACAGAGATGTATTTGTCAAAAAGGTTTCAGGGTCACCTCATGTCAATGAGACTGGGGGAAGGAGCTGTCAGGGATCAGTTCCTTAGGCAGTGAAGTGTGAAACCATATCCATGGGCTGAACAGCCATGATGTATTTTATAGACTGCTCCCAAACCATTACAAATACATGTCAGGAATCAGCTGTACCAAGATCAGGTGGGATTCCCTACAACTTGCAGTATACTCAAGGTGTTCCCTTCTGGAACAAATCACCCCAAGAAACTGGTTTCTGGCATGCACCAGAACACAATTCTCTACTTTGTCTGTGGTTAGCTTTGCTAGCTCCACATTGCTGTCACAATCACCAATCAAAACCCCTTTCTCTTCCAGTACCTTCATTCCCGGATGGAAAAATATGGCCATCATAAATTAGTGTGTTCCCTGAAGTTGCTTAATCCTATTTTAAAACTGACAGAGTTAGTGGCCAACATAACATTTAAGAGCATAAGAAATTAAAGGCAATGGTCAGTATCCTGTTCAATATTTATGCACACGTAGAGCTCTAGCTGCAGATGCTGCCATAACAATCTGATCAGGTGCTGATCACGTGCAACCAGACCAGGCACACAACTACCATCTAATCATCTTACTGTAGTACCTCATACAGTTGAAATTCCATGAACATTGAATATAACATATTGAATAACATTGAATATTGAACAGGAGAGATGACAACAGGTAAAAGTACATAAAGAATTGTAATATTTAACCAATGAAATATAATAATAATATTTATATGATTTTCTCATTAAAATTACCAACTAATATTTATTGGATATGCAATGTGGTATAGATCAAATTCACCCTTGCCCACTGAAACTCCCTGGGGTGGGGGTGGCACTGATAAAACCAATCCTTAAATATCTTTCTCACTATGAAAGCCCAGTTAGGATTGCTGCAAGGTGAATCCAACTTAATGGCACATAACACAACTATTAAATTTATATTTACTGGCTCATTTTAACAATGGCATAGATTAACCCAGCCAGCCAGAAAGTTTCTGAATTTTTTTATTCCTAACATTTGCAGTTTACTTTTGCTAATCTGGTTCTTCCAAAGGTACTAAACTCCAGCCAATATATGTAGTTTGGTACCTCTAGGATTGATTTCGAACTGTCTCCACCTTTCTGATAAATGTAAAATAATCTTGAGTAAACTTTCACACCCCACTAAAAGTCTAGAATATCTTGTAGGGCCGCTCGCTAAAGTGAGCTGCACTAGTGACTTTGTGTCCCCCTTTTTAGCTTTCCAATTAAGGATTTATTTATTTCTGAGAGAAAGGGAAATGCAGAGGGGGGAGGGGTGGACAAAGAGAGACTGAGACTGACTAAGAGCCATTGAGAGAGCAAAAGAGTTTGCACAAATGGATAAGATGAATGAGCACCAATAACTTTAATTGCTATCTGGTAGAGATAATTGTATCTCCAGCAGCTTGTCATGTAGGGGTAAAAGAAGAGTGGCATCAGCTCTGCCCCCTCTAATCTCCCTAATGTTTCTTTTGCATAGCAATTAAAGTTTCAGAGCTCCCTATTTCTCTAAATCTAAGCACTCCAGTAGGGAGAAGAAAATGAGGAAACATAACTACTTGGCCGCTTGGTTGATCCGTATTTCACATGTCTACTTTGATGTGGTGGATCAAAGCATCATCTCCCATGAGGTTTCAGTGGGATCTCACCATCGGGAGGTCCTACCACTACTGTAGCAGGGTCCAATTTTCAATGCTCCTTTGGCCCTTTTAAATATGATGACACAGCTGGATGGGCACAAGTCAAGGTTGGCCATGTTAGAGCAATGCACTGGCCAGGTGCATTGCCTGAGTGCCCAACCCCACTTAACTGACCTGCAGTTCCAGAACAGAGAACTGTTCTGGACTGCTAGCTGACACTTTTGTGGCATGGTTGAACCTGCCAGGGGAATACACCCCCACCACCATAACTGTTGGACAGCCAGTGTCACCACTGTGCCATGTTGAGGTGTGAGGTGGGATTTGCAGTGGAAGCATAAAAAAATTAAAAAACGGTGAAGAGACTGAGATTCAAGTTAGCTCATGGGTAAAAAAAAAGGATGAAGTCTCCTAACATGTATATTTTTAATTATCATCATAGGTGACTTTGGCATCTTATTATTTCTCCACATTTCTGAGGGTAAGGGTAGGCTGGGAGACCCAGTCAAGGTCCTTGGCCTCCTGCATGCAAGCAAACAAAACTCTTCGAATTGTCTAGGCTTCAAAATAACAACTTTGCACGAGGCACTCAATTAGAGCAGCATGAGATAATATCTTTATTAGCTGTGGGTAAGGAATGCCTGCTTCTGGGTTCCCAGGAGTTAGCAGAGCAATGCCTCCTTTTCCAGAACTGTGTTAGATTTAGGGTTTACCCTAAAAGCCTATTACTTCAGGATTAGTGCTGCATAAAGTATTATGTAATGACTCCTCTACCTCGTTACCGCAAATAGTAATCTCTTAGTATATTATGTTATCTAATCAGAAAAAAAGTTCAACATAAAAACCTCACAGGCAGCATACCAACATTTCTATTTTTGCTATTCTTCTATCTGTTTAAATTCAGTTTACAATTACATTACTTTTTGCCTTTTTCAGGAGAGGCAATTGAAATATCTTCAGCATTTGTAGTGCAGAGAGAGAGAGAGGAATCCATTCATATGAATTAATTTCTTCCTTGCTAATTTCATTTATTTTTAGATATATAAATCTTTATTGACATTGTCCTGCACAGAACGAGATTGGGGAGGAAAAAAAATGTTCTTCCAAACATACCCTAACTATAAAATATTAAGTCCAGATGACAGCATCTGGCTTTGATATGAGATACTAAGTATGCATGATTTTAAATGATGTGTTTGGTTTGAATCTAAAAGGTTATTCCAGGTTCTCTCTGTGTCTTTAAAAAATTCGGCTTTACATTTTACTTTTTTTTTTTAAAGGCTTGTGGAGGAAACAATGCTCACCTGGCCATCTCCCTCCACTCGGCATCCTCTCCTTCACGACAGCAGATTTCATCAAGCTCTGTGAATAGGTCATGGGGGATGTGTTCCTCATCATCATCTTCTGTTCCCAGAATAAACTGTACCCTCTGTGAAGGTGTGTCTATAAGAAGGGGGGAGGAAGAATAAAAGATGTCCAGTTGAAATCTCAGGTCAATAGTACAAGAACAGCTAAGCAGCTGGTATAGCAAATCAATAGCCCTGTGCACGTAAAACCTTTGAGAGAGTTCAGGGTCAGCACTTATGCCTACAGCTACCTCGCTTGGTCTCAGAAAGGCAGAGCACAAATATAGTAAGATGATCTGGCTATTCATTACCTCTACAAGAAACTTTTACAAGAAAGTGGTATGGCATGTAAGGAAATCATCACCCCTTGTCAACTTAATAATGCATTAATGATTCTTTAAAACAGTCTGCATAATGTTGGCGTGTGTGTAACTTAGGACATTGCTTTTTAGAAAAGAAATAAATGAGTGTACAATTAATCTCCCATATATTCTTGGTGATTTACCCTCAAAACATAGCTATTGTATCCATTCATTCTAATCTCTAAGCCTAAATATGTGCAACTGAAATGAACTTAGATCTCTTTGCACCATCACTTTCCTCCCTTTCATTACCAACACCTGCCACTCCAAGTTGATTTTCAAATGTAAGCTGCTTGGGGCAAAGACTTGGCTTCTTCATGGTAGCACTATCTATTGGTGTTTTATTTCAGGCACTATATAAACAAGCAAGTGGCAATTTGGCTAAAGAATATATACAAGACTGAATAGTAGAATTATACATTTGTGTGGCAGTGGGGGCAAAAAATCAAATCTATTGACATTCCTGCTTTTAGTTTAAAAAAATGTAACAAACATAAATGGATGCAAAATGAAAGCATTCCCATTTGTTTCTGATTATAATGCAGCTGGAGCAACTCGTAAAATTTACAGAAAGGTCGCTGGGGGCTAGATACATCAAGGCTATGTCCATGCAACTTTTTATGTTGCCTACAAAATGATGACCTTTGTCTTATCTATCTGAAACCTGGTATGTCTCACCCTTTAGAGGAATCTGAAAACAATATTTCTACTGGAAACAGAACTCAGTAAGTTGTAAGCAGGAGAAGCGTGTCTGGTCCTCTTAATGAAATCAGTGTGTGACCTCTACGGCAGGCATTCTCAACCAATGGCTTATGTGCCAAACCTGGCCCCTAATGCCAATTCATCCAGCCCCCGACACTCTCGCCGATCCCGGAAGTGGAATTAAAATGTGTTCTGTGCATGCGCAGAATGTTCTGTGCATGTACGGCATGCATTTTACTTCCACTTACAGGTGGGAGGAAAATGTGACCAGCCCAATCAGCAGGCCAGGAGGCGTGCTCAGGACCACGACCCAATAACCTTGAGAAAGCCTGCTCTATGGGATACTTTCCAGAGAGGGAACCGTATTAGTCTTTTCAGCACATATAACAAACCCATACACAGATGACTAACAGATTCATTACAATGTTAATTTTTATGGATTACAACCCACTTCTTCAGACACAGGCTATAAATTTATATGTAAAATGAGATTCAAATGAATGGGGTTATCACATTGATAGTGAGCTAGCAAGACATGAACAAATTGCTAACAACAGTAATATAGATGAGACATCTTGTAATCAGCAATCAGATGGTTTCCAGGAGTTCTGATGTTAGATCAAGAAGAAGAACTATTTAGTTGCAGCTACAACGAAGACTGTGGATGAATCCAGAGTGAGCTAATATAATGTGCTAAGAATCTTTGGTCCTCGTTTGATCTTTCTGATACAGAAGAATATAAGCTGCTTCAGTTGTCTCCATCTTCCCCTTCTAATCTTCCTTTTGTAATTCCTTTTCTCCACAGCAATTTACTCTGAGATCTGTAACATAGGGCTTTGTCAACAATGGCCCTCCAGGGGCCAGAGTAGAGCAGCTTTTAGAAAGTCATTTGAGGTCAGTGGGAGGAACAAAATCCGCTAAGGTACATTTTGCTTCTCTGATGGGGCTGCAAAAAAATTTCACCCATCAAGTGCAAAGAGGGAGAATGGAGTGGATGGGAAGAAACTGGGGAAGGGAAGAGGCTTTGCGCTTGATGGGGGCACGGTGCAAAGAGCCTTTCCCTCGCCAGTCAATGTTTGGAATCCAATTTCATTGGGAAAACATTTTCCTGATGGGGGGGAAGTGCTGTTTAGGATTTACCCCTGAGCCTGTCCGTGATCAAACCCTGCTCTCTTTTATCCCTCCCCAGAAAGGATAAAATAAAGCAGAGTAATTTAACCTCTGACGGGGTCTCAAAAAGGATGGCTTGGAGGCAGGTTGGGGCAGATCAGCCTGATTGCAGTAGAGATGTCATCATACCAGCCTCCTCCAATCTGCCCCAAACAGAGAGCTGTAAGCAAGTGCAGTTAGCCTTTATATATCCTCAGAGACTGAAGTTTTCTAAAACTGGTTTCTCTGTGCTGCCCTTTCTGGCAAAAAGATTGTCCTGTTTGCCTTATGCAAAATGCAGAGTGGCACGGCTGACAGCACAGACCGCATTAGCAGATGAACAATTATACAAACCACACACATTGTGGGTAACACTGGAGACCCATAATAATGTTACCAGAGTAGGACCAGATGAGGACATAGCTAGCATCTCATGTAATAGGGTCTTGTTCTTGTTTTCCTATCTGTCATGTGTGGCTTGTTGTGTGTTAATGTTGCTTAAGACTGGGAAGGTGTCCCAGAGTAAGAGAGAGAGGGGTGTTATTTTTCAGACTGGGCTGTAGGCCACTGGTGCTTAATTTGTCTAGCCTTTTTTGGAAGCTGCAGGTGACTATGTGTGGTGTCTTGTTATTTTTTGTTTTGGTTCACTCTTGTTGTAGGTTGCTTCTGGGTACCCATATTGACCTGTTAATTTGATTTTTGACCTGACTCAGGGGGTATAGTAGTTTAAGAAATGTCTGTAGCAAGTTGGCTATAATTATGGATACTTAAGGACAACCTCGGGGTTGGAGAGATAGGCAGGATATCTCTCAATGCCATTTCCAGGGAATCCTAAGCAGGTGAAGGCATCTCCTTGGGAATAATACCCTGAAGGAAATGGTGAGCCACTGTATGAGACAGAATGCTGGAGTGGATGGGCTGTGGCCTGTTCCAGCAAGGCTCTTCTTATGTTCTAAGTACATTGGTTTTTGAGTCTCAATACTGTGGATGCAACATATGTGCTTATATCTGCCTGGATTTTGACTGGTCAGTTCCCTTGAGTGTGCACTAGAGAAAAATGCATTAATGGGTCTGAGGTCCAATTTTGCTCCCCTGATTTATTTCAGGTGACACATCTATCCAACTCTCTCAACAAACAGACAAACATGGCACCAAATTATGTCAGGACAAATTTTGTTTTACAGAAAATGTTCTCTCTTTAATTTTCATCAAATTGCAACACCACCTTTCTAGAGAGTGGCTGCAATGCAAGAAACTGTTTTGGGGCCACATGTGGTTCACAAGCCATATCATGTTCACTTGTGATAGAGTAGGATAGCTGAAAATGTAATTCTTCTACTTGGGATAAAAGGAAGTTTCAGGCAGCTGAAGACTGCCTGGGATTCTCAATGAAATGAATTATATAGTAAACTTGATTTAATGAATTAGTTCCAAACCAGTAACTGAGTAGATGAAATTGTAATAAGGGGTGGTGGTGAATTGAATCTTAATTTTTATAAAAACTAGCAAAGTAATGATATTATGTTTCCTTGCACATCATAACTGAATAAGTGCTAAGTGTGCATCTAATTAACTTCTCCCACTTATAGAATGACTTCCATTAGCAGAAGAGAGAGGAGAGAAGATTCCTTGCCCTTGTCCTTCTGGAGCCCACCAGAAAGGGGGAGGGAATGGAGGCACAGTACGCTTATGTTATATTGGACAGAATCTGGCATTTCCTTGATAAGACTTCTCAAACAGATAGATACAATAGGAACAAATTTCCCATAAACAACTAGATGAAGTACTGTATTCAAGTGCATCCTACTTCTATACTCCTACTACCTAGAAGACTATGAGAATTTTATGTTCTCCTAATGTGAGCAATTTTTAGTCTCTGCACCCCATACTTGGCCTGCCAGCCAGGTTTTAAGTTCTTTCCTGAAGGGCAGCAATTCCATCTGGAGACGTATGGTACAATGAGAGAGCCCCTCCGGTCTGCTCTGGTTGGATGGACAGACGTCCTTAGGGTGATGAGGTCTCTTTGGTAACCTGGCCCACTACCATGTAGGGCTTTAAAGGTCAAAACCAGCACCTTGAATTGCACCCGGAGGCAAACTGGTAACCAGTGCAGTGTGGAGCAGAGGCAAGGCACAAGCATAATGCCCGCACCCCATCACTACCTGAGCTGCCACGTTCTGGACCAGCTGCAGCCTCCGAATCGTCGACAAGGGCAGCCCCATGTAGAGCACATTACAATAATCAAGTCTGGAGGTGACCAGAGCATGTGTGACCATGAGCAAGGAATCCCTATCCAGGAGCGGGCGCAACTGGCGTATTACACGAAGCTGTGCAAAGGCCCTCCTGGTCACGGCCGCCACCTGCTCTTCCAAAGCAGGCCAGAGACTCAGTTAGTCCATCCAGTTTGAAATTTTTAAAACAGGCAATGCCAAATCTTCCACATAATATTTCAAGCAGAACTGAGAAGCAAACAGCTATTGGGGCAGAAAATGAACCCATACAATCTTGGAAACATTTCCTTTCCAGGCCATGTCTGCAACAGCAACTACAACCTGCTGAAATGTGTGCATAGTGAATGCTATTCATGAATAGACATGTCACTAATTTGTCCCATAAATAAAAAAATCTCATAACCCTTCTCAAAATGGAATCAATCAAAGGCTGTGCTGAAAATGAGCAAAGATTGGAGAGGCAACGGACGTATGAATGATCTCAACTTTTCCACTTTTGCATTGGCTATACGTAGAGATGAGAGATAGAAAGCTTCCTGCTTCCTATTTATTTTATGATAAAGTTAAAAAATAATCATGTATCTGGCTTCAGTTTAAGTCAACACCAAGAAGGGTACCATGTTAGACTGCAATACAAATTTGTTTATTTAAAAAGTTGTGTATCTTAAGATAAATTATGGAACAAATTGTCATGGACTAGAGTTCACTTCATCAGCTGCGTGAAGGAATATTACCAGTTGGCAGGTACATATAGCCATGTGTCAAGAAAAATGTTAATGGCTTGGTCAGAATGAAATGTAAAAATGCAGATTGTAAAATTTACATTAAAATGTAAGCTAGTTTCCAAAAACACGAACATTATAGCATTTTTATGTTATTAAATTTCTGCAATGGAGCAGAATCCCATTAACCTAATTCAGGTTACAATTGACAGAGGTGTCCTTCCTGAAATACCTACCAAGGCTTACAGAATTAAAAAGGTTGTGCCAGCTATTTAATTTGCACAGATGGCTTCCAAAGAGACATTTGGAAAGAAGCTAACCCTTATTAATATCATGGTATAAAATACTCCGTACTGTGATATGTTTTTAAAAAAAAAAATACGCTCAATTGGTATAGAATCCTTAGAAGCATATGCTAAATTAGACTAAGCAATTAAACTTTGCTTTCTATAAAATCCAACATTTACTGCCAAATTTATTTCTGTCTTATTAAGTGCTTTAACTTATGTCAGCTAGAACAGCAGGTGACATGTGTACACCCAGGAAGAATCTGTACATGTGTGCCTATTTTCACAAACCATAAAAGGTAGGGAAACCACAATATTCAGAAGGCAGAATTCCCCAGTGAGTTAATACAAAAATCCTTATCATGGTCAATTTTCATAAAATTAGATTTATTTTACCAGAGTTTAGGCACATAAACATTACATAGGAACATGCTTGATGTGCATGACAGACATATTTAGTCATAATGGTAAGCCAGGAATAGTAAGAACCTTGGATTATTAGTAAAAATGACCACTGTGCTCAGACATTTTCACTCACCATTACTCACACACATACTTCACCAGATAAAGAAATCACCCAGGAGGAGGGGTGATCCAGTAATTCATTAGTTTATTTCATAGCATGTAACAGCATGCTAGTCCCTCTCAATCAGCCAGGATTCTGTGGTTTATTGCGACATCCAAATTGACCACTGAGTTTCCTTCTTCTCAGAGATACTATGAAATAAACCAATAAGCAGGTGATGTGCCAGAACAATATAGTTTAATGTAGCTTATTTTACAGTGACCAGCTATATCTGTGACTTTGGAAATTTACAAAACATGTAATCTATATACCTATATACCTAAAAGCAGAGGTGTGGGTGCAGTATCTGGAATGGGCTGCTGCACCCCTTGACAAAAACCCCTTAAATTCGGCACACACATACTTTGCGCACATGAGCAGGTCACTGTTGTGGTCCTGAAGCCCATGGGGGGGGTTATGTCCCCCAAATTGTTCCTTTAGTTCTAAACCAATCACAAGGACTGACCAGGTCTGGGCCTTTGTGATGTTTTACCCTGACCTGGTCAGTCCTTGGGAGTGGTCAGCCCTTGGGAGTGGTCAGTCAATGTGACATCACAGGGCCCCACCCCTTGGCCTGGTAGGCCAGCTGGCAGAGCAGGGCAGGAGTCCAGTGGACAAAGGTCAGCTCAGGAGAAGGAGCACCCGAGCAATGCAACCCCAGGAGGTAGGACAGTGCCCTCCCCAAAACCCACCCAGATGAAGCCGGGCACCCCTGCTAGTAAAAATATAATTTCACCATTGCTTATTATGTAATAGCCAGAAATACAAGAATATTTCATCTGTTGCTTCCTTCCCTAATGCTGAAGCAAAATGTTATTTTACTTGTTATTTTACTCTATTAATCCCTTTGCCCATTCATATATTTGCCTTACATTTATAAAACTGATGAGAAACAGGAAGAGGAAGAAAAACCTAAAGCCCAACAGATTGTTAGAGATAAAGCAATCTTATCTGGTTGTTTAAGAGAGATTTTTTATTTATTTATATATTTATTTGCCACATTTGTATTGCTGCCCACTTGGCAAGTGACTCTGGGCGACATACAACAATTACATCATGAACTACATAAATCCCACTAGAGAATTATAAAAAACTTAAAACCAATACAAACCCCAATTAAAAATACAATTTTAAAAAATTGTTCTTGCCTGTAATTCATGACTGTTCCACTCTTTTATTTGAGCAAATGTTGTTATTGCTTTTTAAATATATTTTAATAACATTTTCATATGTAAATAATGTGAATATAGCTTTATATGCTTTATGCTGTGAGATATTTGTTGACCAATAAGATTTTGCTGTCTTGGGAAACATTTTACAATATTCTGGATTATGATAACTTTTGTGTCAACCAAACATTAAATACATACCCTTGTATCAACACCTTATAACCAGTGGTGGGCATTAGCAGGTCCGCCCCAGTCCGACTGGACCAGTAGCATACATGGCTGGCCACGCCCACCTCCCTCCCACACCATGCCCTCCTCCTCCTCCTCCTCTCCCGCACTCCGGGCATGACCAGGAGCCAGGAAGAAGAGGAGGAAGATGGAAGAGGTACCGCAGCCAGAGCCAGGGAGGAGGAGGGGGCACTTTCACCTCCGCACTTCCCACGCACCTTGGGGGGGAGTGGGGGGGCAGGGTGGAGGGTGCCTAGCAGTGCCGGCAACGCTTCCCATGTGCCTCGCCCAGGGCCGAAGACACCTCTTCCATCTTCCTCCTCCTCTTCTTCCTGGCTCCTGCTTGCGCCCGGAGTATGGGGAGAGGAAGAGGAGGTGGTGGGCGTGGTGTGGGAGGGAGGTGGGCATGGCCAGCCAAGTCTGCTACCGGTCCGGTTGGCCCCTCCTCCTCCTTGGCTTTGGCTGTGGCACCTATTCCGTCTTCCTCCTCTTCTTCTTCCTGGCTCCCCCAGTCATCCTGTTCTGGGCAAGCGATGGGGGTGGCTCCTCCTCCTGCCTCTTCCCCCCCCCCCGGTCCCCAGAGGAAGAGGGAACCACAACCGCCCGATGCAGCACAGGCCACACTTCTGCTGCCGCTGCAGCTTGGGTCCTCCTGCGTCCCCCCCCCCATGGTCCTGGACTCCCAGGGCAAGGAGGAAAAAGAGGGCCACGCTTCCACCACTGCCACTTGGGTGATCCTGCCTCTGAAAACCTGTGGTCCCGGGGCAAGAAGGAAGAGGGCTGGGCCAAGCAGGGACATGCCCGGGCGCTCCACCGCCTGCCTCCTCTAAGTAAGTCTGTCTGTCTTTTTGTTTTGTTTACTTTCCTGTGTGCTTGTGTGTGTGTGACTCGCCTGTGTGTGTGTGTTGGGTGGGGTGGGGTAGGGTAGGGTAGGGTAGGTGTGGGTGGGTGGGTGGGTGGAGGGTCTGGAGTAGGCTAAGGGGGTTTCTTTTTGTTTTGTTTACTCTGATATGCTTGAAACACATGCTACCATTTAAAAAGTTTTATTCTGTGCAAGCATATCAGAGAGTAAACAAAGCAAAAAGACAAAAACGTTGTGGCACCTTAAAGACTAACTGCTGTATTTTCATGTGAGCTTTTGTGGATCAAGTCCACTGGCTCTTAGGCTATAAACAGGGATGAGTACTGAACCCTAGAGTTGGATAGGACTGGCTTTTGAGCAAGGGCAACTTTTACCTCATAACAGAATATCCCTGTTTGGTATTCAAATTTGCTGTGGTTAGTAAAGGTAAAGGTTTCCCTTGCGCAAAAGCCAGTCGTATTTGACTCTAGGGTGCAGTGCTTATCTCCATTTACAGCCAAAGAGCCAGTGCTGTCTGTGTTTGCAGACGTTTCCATGGCCATGTGGCAGGCATGACTAGATCACTAGATCACATGGCCACACCCAGCAAGTCACATGCCCACAGACCTGGCCCCTTCTATATATTGGCCCCACCTACTGAGTTAACCACATCCACCTAGTTAGCCCCACCCACCTAGTTAGCCCCACCCACAGTGTGGTAGTAAATTTTTTGGGTGCCCACCACTGCTTATAACCAAATCAATTCATTAGAGAAAAAACAGATTTTAATTGTCCAGTTTCCAAAGGGCTTGGAAATTACTAATTACAAATAACTAGTTACTGGCAATTATGTTAGCTTACTTTCTGAGTAAAGATGATACAATTACAAAAAATATGCCTGTAACTTTACTAGTATTTTTTTTAAAAAAATGAAAGAACAGATCTTGGCTCAAGTAGTAATTTGCACTGCATCACCTCAGGCTTTTGATCCATCCTTTGCGCAAGGTACTGACATGACAACAAGTTGGGTGGAAGGAGAGTGTGTTTTGCATCCAGATTTGTGCCTTGATGCATTCCAATGCACTTTTTAAAAATGTAATAATTGTGGTTGCTTTTGAGAAGCAGAAAACTAAAGAATTATTTTTAACAATACTTGTAACTGTAAGAAGAAGCAACATAAAAAGCACACACAGAGAAAGAGCTGTACAGTTTGAGAACACAATCATCAGGTAGGATGTAAACAAATAGGAAAGATTGTCTGTACAGTATATTGTGTCAGGAAATGTAATAGGGATGCTTGAGAAATAGGCATGGGTCTCATCAGGTTCTACAATGTTGGCTTTCACCCAGCCTACAACATACACTCATTCAGAGTTGGAAAGTTTAAAAAGTTCAGCCTTTTTTAATTAGATAAGCCAACCATCTCCATTATTGTCCATTCTTCATCTTAGCCAATATAACTATGGAGAGGTAGTTTAGCACCATGATAGCAACTATTCATTTTTAAACATCATTTTCCAGGTTATGTGTTTCCCATTCTATGTAAGCATCAAATGACAGAAACAAAAGGAAGCAAAATCAATGCAGGAAGCAACTGGGTCCATCTTTGGGGGTGGGGGGGATCCAGTGATGCACTGCAAAAAAAATTACTACCTACTCTGTGGGTGGGGCCAAATCTGTGGGCATGGTCAAACACCCTGCATTATGGGCTATGGAGGTGGGCATGGCCTGGGGGAATTTCTGCTACAGGTTCTGCAGAACCTGACAGAACCTGCTGCAGTGCATCACTGGGGGAATCTAATGTATGGCAAGAATATGGACCTATCACCATCTCATAAGCCATTAGGAGGCACAGCTTGTCAAAAGCCAATTAAAAGCTGACCAAATCTGAAAAGAAGCTTTAGAGATAGCCCATAATTAGAATGAGCTCAAAGCCAGCCTCACCTTTTTGTTTCTTTCCTTATGTGAGCAGCGACATGTCTGAAAAGAAGGGGACCGCTCTCATCTGAACTAAACATTATTTTCTTCTTACTTGTTACTCCTTGTGTGATTTCTTCTCCTTTCATGTTCAGATCAAACTTTGGATTGCCCAAATGAAGCCAATTTCTTGGCTTTGTTTTTGGCCAAAATTAAATCCTCATTAGTACAAGTTCCTGGTAGGAATCAGCAGACCAGAAAATGAGCCGGATTCTGTATCTCTCCACATTCACACAGCATGCTGTTGTCCACCAGCAGCCCCCACTTGAGCATGTTGGTCTTACATTTAGGCACTCCAATCCACAGGGCCTCAGGGTTAAAGTGTCTCAGGCCACTTTTGTGGTGACAAGGGAGGAGAGACAATCTAGGCTTTCTCCTGCAGTAATGTTGAAAATTCCAAATTTCTAAACAATTGAATAGGATTTGTATATACAATACGTTAAGGTTTTTTTAAAACAAAATCTAATAACTAAATCGCAAGTAGATAAATAGGGACCACTTTGGTGGGAAGGTAACAGCATTCCATGCACTCCGGTGCCTGCCACATGACCATGAAAACGTCTGCAAAAACAGACAACGCTGGCTCTTCAGCTTTGAAACAGAGATGAGCACTGCACCCTAGAGTCAGATACGATTGGCTTTCAAGCAAGGGAAACCTTTACTTTTACCCTAATAACTTCTATAGTCAATTCTATAGCAGCCATTCTGGCTGCTCTGACTTTGTCTTTCACAAGCTTATATTGTTTCTCATTAATGCCACTTCCTTTTAAAGAGTATTTCGTCATGTTGAAAATAGCATTGATTTAAATATCTTTAAATAGTCTAGAATAAAGAATATGTTGTATAGCATGTGTAAACATTATAACATATTTGTAAATATCCTAATATGCTTCAGCCTTGCATTTCTATGGGCTTTATCACAATTATTGGCTTATGCAGTCTTTTTCAAAATACTTGGCACATTATTATCTTTACTTTTGTATTGACAGTAAATATTTTTCTGATGAAGAATGTAATCCAGAGGACTTTTTAAACTCATGAATAAACTCTTTGAAGACAACACAAGAATTATTATTTATTGAAGATATGACTGCATTCAATATAAAAATATTGTTGTTGATCCAATACAGCCTCAATCAGTTTTCTTTTCTTCTACTATCCACTACCATGTAGGGTTTTAAAGGTAATCACCAACACCTTGAATTGTGCACCCAGAGGCACACTGGTAACCAGTGCAGCTCCCACAGCAGTGGCGAGGCACGGGCATAATGCCCACTCCCCATCACCATCCAAGCAGCCGCATTCTGGACCAGTTGCAGCCTCCAAATGGTCATTGGGGGCAGCCCCATGTAGAGCACATTACAATAATCAAGTCTGGAGGTGACCAGAGCGTGCGTGACCATGGGGGATGGATGGTGTATCAGAGGGTTGTGTAGGCTTTCCTTCCTGTCACCTGTATTTTGCTTGCCTTTTTCTTTTGAGTTGCAATAACCATGACATTAAAATCAGGCAAAATTTGACCAGTATTGCAAAATATTAACTGTACAATTAAAGTATAGGATCTCCCCTTTACTCTGCCTCTCTGTCTGAGTGGTAGAGCCACAATGCATAGCATACTAACCAGAATACACATATCGTAAAATAAACAACCAAACAATCATGAACCAGCTGGAATGCAATAGTTAACTTGCAATTAGAAATGTAAATGATCTTGCATAGAAACTGCTGCCATGAAATACAACTTTGGGGGGGAATTTTAGAATTAATTTTTCTTTGTGATTAATATAACACTTCTCTGTATCCCATTGCTTTTGTGATGTGCTGCATTGTGACCTTTTCAGCTAGGAAGCAATCTTGCAGACTTGCCTAGGCTCTTGACCAAAGGCACAGGGTTTATGTTGTAAACTTCCCACTGTTTCTTGCCTACTTGCCTTAAAACAACAAACAACGTTATGTAATTGTCAAAGGGCAACTAGCTGATTGGTTAAAGATAAACACCTGCAATTTGCTGTTGGGTAGGTTTCGTTACTATTGTCTAAATGAAATTTAGAGAAGTCTCTACAGGGCAGGATGAAAACAAGTCTTATTTGCTTTGCTAAATGTAAATGTCAATAATGACAGCTGAAGAGAAAGATAGGATCAAAAATTCATGGAATTCAAAGAGAAAATGGTTTTGTGTAATGATACATTATCATATACTGGTTTCACTGATGCTTTGGAATATTTTGATGCAAGACTCACTGAATTTCATGGAGCTTATTTCTGGCAGGACTGCTCTGATAATCTCCAATTATTTTCAATCCATTTTATCGACAGTACAGCAGAAAGAATTTAATGGCCAGCACGGTAGTTGTTTATATTGGCAGTGGAATTCTGAAAGCTATAGACCAAAGAAGTAAGTTTTCCCATTTCTTCATCTATATATACCAACCAAAACACAGCTTAAATCTTTAGGCTTGTTTTGGATAAAGTTTATTTCTTGGTTTATTTAAAAAACATTCTTTTTTGACATTCCATTGAGAAATTAGTGTATCGAAATAGTCCATTTCAATGGGAGTGAAATGGCTTTGGAATTGTTGCCGTCACTTCTGGCCAGTCCAGAAAATAGTAGTCATGAGTTTTGAAATTACAAATAGTTCTAAAATGTGACCTTTCTGCTCCATAGTAAACTTTCTACTCCAGTCTGGCACAGGGTTTAGACTGGCAGAGTAGGAATTTAAAAAATACTTCAAAGCTCCACTCAGTCATGAAATTCATTGGATAACCCTTGGACCAGAGCCATGTACACATTTTTGGGAGGAAAGTCAGGGTTAAATGTTACAAATAAATAAAGACTGCATTTTGCCACTTTGCAACACGCTATTGAGATCCTGATCCAAGAAGAACTCTTTAATTTGCCTTAGTTGACTTGATTAAAAAGATAAACACGGATCACTTATAGATGCCAGTTTTCCTACAGAGAAATCACTTCCGTAAAGGAAAATTCCTAATTGCTAGATGGACATAGGTGCATATGATGAATTCACATACAGTGGGATATGCTGTTTCTGAATGATCAAAATGTGTTTTTCCTCAATTCTATTTTCACTCTTTGTCAGTGCCACAGATCAGCTTCACCGAGGCATTGTTAAACCAAGCAGGCAACAAGGCACAGGTTTCCAGGGTTCAAAACACACAAAAATATCCCTAGGTACAGATGTCTCCCTGCTGCAAATGTTCATCTTCAGCACCTCATGATAGGGCTAAGTAGGCATTCCTGTGGTGTCACTGTTGTCTGCTTGGGCAAGTGTAGGACTTTCATGCAAACAAAATGCAGAAATTTGTGTAACTTCAAGAAGGCTGGTTGCCTTGCAAATGGCATCTATGAGAGAAATATCAAGCAACTGTGTGCTGTTAACAATACTCTGTGATTCACTGCTCATATAAACAGGTTCACAAATAGATTTAAGAGAAAGCCAGTGATTCAGAAGGCCATCCACTATAACAATCTATGTATTAATCCTAGGATGTTTTATTTTGTGAACAAACTATGGATCAAGAGAGCAAATCTGCCAGATACAAAATTAATCCTAGCTTCTGAGTCATGGATAAGAAAGTATTCAGGGACAGCCTGTTCGTTTTATTCCTCCATTCTTTTAAATGCATTTCTGCTTAACGGTGAAAGATATATTTATAGGAAGGACACAAGTAATAAGGGTTTCCAAGAGTTACCACAGTCAAGAAGAATGCTTTTATGTAAAAATGGTATTCATAAACCATTTTTTCCAGAGTAAGGACAGGATTCTCAAATATGGGGGAAATATATTGAGAATAAAGCATAAGCTCCATGAAAAACAAAAGATAGAAAAAGCAAATTGAATTCTTCTCAAAGGCTTTTTAATGAATACCGTATATGACATGAATATTTGCATTGACATTAAACTATATTACTGTTTCCTTGGCAATAAAGAAGCATTGCAAAATTATGGATCTTCCATCAAGACCTTAGCTCATTTTCAATGATCCAGTCCTATTGCACTGACAAATATTTTCTATTAATTATACTTTTAATCAACACTATATCCAAAATTGCCTAGAAAGCCTCACATATTAGGCTAAATTCAATTGGTGGTGTCAACAAGAGTAGACCCACTAAGTCAATGAGACTGTGGCAAGTTGACCTATGTATAAGTCCCATTGATTCAACAAGGTCTACTCTGCTTACATCAAACAATTAGATTTAAACCACAGCTCCCATGTTCTATCGTGACCACTTCTGCAGAAACATACTGGGGCCTAGCTGTCTTTCTTTATTCACATCAGAGCATTGTACAAGTATTTGGTTTCAGCAGGTTGTTTTTATAATACAAGGAAAAATCTTCTAAGGGAATGATTAGCTGGTGCATGAGAGACTCAAAAGTTTCTCCCCAGACTGTGATGGAAAGACAATCAGCATAGTGTATATGAAACTCATGGCATGCAACAATATCTGTTGATCATTTGTGCAAACAAGTAAAATAGTAATGGTGCCAGGACACTACCCTATGGCAGACCACTCTTTTGATTTCTACAGCAACTATGCCTTCCTTGACATTCAAGAGGGAAGATTGGTTCTGAAGTAGAATGGTGACCATTTCTATTAGCCCATGTTCTTTAGAAAGGAGGTAACACTTTTTGAGCAGCAGTTGATGGTGGACCGTGTCATATGTCATTGCAAGGTCAACAAATGTTGCTCCAGGTATTTTGTGTGTTTAAAAACCATCTTCTATATGATGGCCATAATTTAAGATCTGAGCCGTACAGCTTTTGCCAGGTCCCAAACCTGTCTATTTTAGAATTAACATAGATTCAATTTTAGGAACTAGATGATTTAAAATAAATTATTCAAACACTTTGTTAAAGTGGAATAAGCCCTGAGTTGGCCTTTATATATATGTGGTGGGGGAAAATTTAAGGAATACATTAGGTCACCTCTACTTTGCTTTGGTCACATAGTTTCCATGGCCACATTTCACTGAGATATGTAATGTGACTCTTAGTCCCTTGCAGCTCCCCCAGTGGCTTTGTGGTTAAGACGCTGAGCTGGAGGTAGTGTTTTCATTAGTTCAGAATTAACTATTATGGATTGCTGGCCACATGATACTGAAAGCAATTGTTTTAAAACACTTCTTGGGAATGGTAGTGTTCATAGCAGTGCGGGAACTGGCATAGAATAGGGCCATGGGACAAGCCCCCTACTACAATGCCATAGCCCAGATCAAATCTCTGCCACTCTTCTACCGCTGACCATACAGAAATAAGAAATATTGAGAAACCTAGACATTGGCGTCCTTGATTTCTACAGTACTCATTGGAAAGATCCAGGTGCTCCACGTATCGCTTACGGTTCCATAAAAATATTTTTTTAAACCAAGAAATTGATTTGGAAATAGCATTATCATGAAAGTACAGTGGTACCTCACTTAAAGAGTATAATGTGGGATTGCTCTTTAAGCGAGTTTGCTCTTTAAGCGAAACACCATTGTAAGTGACCAATTGTGACTTCTGGCGGAGGGGGGTTGTGAACCCCAATTTAGTTGTTAAGTGAGTTTTTGGTTGGTTTTAGTTGTTAAGCAAGGTGACCATTCAGAGAAAATTCTGCTCTTTAAGCGAGTTAGTTTCTAAGCAAGGCGCTCCTTATGTGAGGTCTTACTGTATTACAAATACCTTTGTATCTAACAACCTACAGTAGAACCTCATACAATAATCACCCCATATTTAATTTAATATTAAATTTAATATTTCAATTTGTTCGCCGCCCACTCAGGGGGAACCCGACTCAGGGCGGCTCACATACTTAAAAAACCCACATAAAAACAAATTAAAACTCCTAACCCACATTAAAAAATCCCACCCATTCCGAGAAGCAGAAAGAAGATACATTTCATGATAAGAGCCAACGAGCAGGAGCCACATTGCCTTCAGGGCTCCACACCTGCCCCGCCAGCCAGGGCTTAAGTCCATATAGCAATGAAATCACATAACAATTAGGTTTTTGGGGAAATGGTGTCCCGCATAAAAATTTTCCCTATGGAAAATATTGTACAACAATTTTTCAATGGGAAAAAACACTTAGCAAAAAAAAATGTTGTACGATGCATCCCACAGGGAAAATCGCTATATGATGCATGCATCGTATAGCAATTGTTTCATGCAACAATGAGCCCCATGGAATGGATTAAAATCGTTGTATGAGGTATCACTGTATTTAATTATAAAACTGATGACAAAACATACATAACCATAATACTAACAACATGCCATATAGACTACTCTGAAGTTGTTTACCTTCTTCTGGAGGTGCTTTTATTTATATGCCATCTTTCTCTACAAGGCGGGAAGCAAAGTGCCTTAAAATTCTAATAAAGTACCAAACGCTCAAAATGACAGTGAGAAATATAGGCTTAAATCCTGTTGCTTAGTATTGTAAGTCATACTAGAGTAGTGTGTAAGTGTTAGTATTGTAAGTCACACTAGAGTAGTATCAATGGAACCAATGGAGGAATTGACTTACCAAATCTCCACTGAGTCCATGGACCTACTCCACTACAAATTTATACTAATCAATAGATTTCGGCCAGTATTTTTAAAGTATCTAACAATAACAGCATAAAAACACAATTTAAAACACTTTAAAAATCTACCTACTCAATTACTTGCCTAAACCAAGTAAAAGATTGTCTAAGAAGAAAGGTCATTGCCTCTTGATGGATGGATAAAAGAGAGAGAGCCTATGAGAACAGAAATTACCAAGAGGCAAATGGATTACTTCTTTCTAGTATTTTTAATTATATAAGGATATGTATTTCTGTTATTTCTTCAGAATTTTGGAATAGTGTTAATTTATCCAAAATAAATTTGCTAAGTCATTTGCTGTTTATCCATTCTGACCAATTCTTAATCCTCTTAATTCTTACTGGTCACATTTCTAATGCCATTTCTATTACGTAGTTTTATCCACCATCTTGTTCCTCTATAGGAGTTTAAGGACTTCAAGCCTTTTTAGTTAGTTTGAGCCTCGGTAACATCTTGCTTCCATCCTTTCAATACGCATAATTTAAAATCCAATTTAAAATACAGTAAAAGAATTTGTAATGACTACTCTATAGCCCAAAATTATAACAGCTCTTGTATTTTTCTAACAACCCAAAATATTATTTTGTACTACCGCATGATATGATAAAGGTCTCCTACCAGTGTTTTCACTATATTGTAGTCTCTCTTCTTATTATGACTTTGAAAGTACTGTATTTTCATTCTGTATATATATTTTGCCTCAGAACAGCAAACTATACTATTACCTGAACATTAAAAGACATATAAACAGAAAAATACAGCAACAACTTCTGCTTAGAAACAACATCTCTAAAGTACCATTCAATAACTCTAGAGTTTTTTCTGGTGCTCAGCTCATGGCTTTTAGCCAAAATGGGATGACCAAGGTATCCCTAAGGACCTGGTTTAAGACATAAGGCAGAGTGCAGAAGGAATAAAAGTCTCAGGTACTGCAACGTAAGTGTGCAGAAAATAGCAGAATTGTTTTATTGACTTTTCATACATATTTACAGAAGTATTTGTACTGTTGGTTTTCGAAACCCCTGAGGGAGGAAGACTAAACTGAAGCAGAGGAATAGAAGAGAGTGAACAACAGAACAGAGGAGGCAGGAAAAGAAAGAGAATATGACATGGGAATTACCTCAGGAAGTGTGGAGCAAGAACTGAGTAACATAATGGCAGACAGATTATGAGAAATAAGTATTGAAAAAGGTGTTTGTTTCCAAATTCACACATATACAATTATACTTCTATCCACCAGCTATATCTTTTACTCAACAGATTGAGTAATTTTTTACTTAACTCGAAACAAACCCATAGGAAAATGATATTTATGTAAATTGAAGCAACCCTACAGGAAAAATGATTTTTTTACATAATTCGAAGCAAAACCATAGGAAATTGTGTTATGTAAATCGGGACATGATTTTAGTGCAAAAACCATTATGTAAGTCGAATTTTATGTACAGACTCGAGGCATATGTAAGTCGAGGTTTTACTATATATATTGTAGCAAAAGTAGGTTACAGATTAATTAAGCAAATGAAACAATTTTAGTTCAGAAAGCACGTTAAAATAATGAAACTTGACTAATCTTTGAAGCCCTAAAGGGCCCCACCCTCTAGTTTAGATAACTACATGATTGCTGGGTTCAAAGCACTCCCAGTGACTTACACCACATTGAGGTCCAGACCAAGAGAGCATTCTGCCCCCTCCCTCTGAATTTTTCTCTCTTCCTACAAGTTCCACCCTCTGACCATGCTCCTAAAGGATTTCAGCCAATGACTATACAACATCACATGTCTATCCAATTTAAGTTTCATTTCTCCCAGAACATGAGGCTAGCATGTTTTGACTATCAATCTTGCTCTGGAATGCACCATAACTCCTCCACACACACAGAAATCTCCGTTACAGATTCAAATAGCACTGAAATTCCACACTGCAACTAGGAAGCAACAACTAGAGCGAGGAAAGGACATGTCCCTACCACTACAGTCTCTCCGGTTACATCGCATTTTCACCGAGCCTTCTAATAACCAAATGATGTCACTTACCACTGGCATAGCCTGTTAAAGATTTTTGTTATAGGTTCGAATGATTTCACCTATTCTACAAAACCCTAACAATAGCCACTGATTATCATTGTAATGGCAGAACCTGGTAAGTACAGCAAGACCCACTGCCTGGAATAGTGCCAACCATCATTGTTATAAACTAGACTTTGTGGGAGGGGGCAGCTTAGACTGTACTTGCCATAGATGTACTGTTATGATCACCCAGTCTGAATGCACATTCAATTTCTTATTAGGATCTCTCTGCTAACATGCTTATAAGACATCAGATAGCAATTACACTTATATATACCCACCATATCACTTAGTGATCTCCCTGGGTGGTTCACAAGGTAGTTAGCTTTTTTGCCTCCAACATGCTGGTTACTCATTTTACCAACCTCAAAAGGATGGAAGGCTGAGCCAACCTTGTTCCCTGTCAGGCTCAAACTCACAACATCAGCAGTTTTGGCTGCAGTACAGCAGTTTAACTATGCCACAAGGACATTAGTGTTTTGCTTGCAGTGAAAAACTGTGGGTTTCATTAATACTAAGGTGGGGGAGCACTTTGTGCTCTTATTGAGGCTGTGGTTCACAGAGAACAGAGATTTCACCTTTCCTTCCCCCACAATAATGCCAACAAAAATTCTACAACCACTGCTGTAAAAACTCCCAATGGGATTGGGAACTAAAAGCATAGTAAAAATAAAAGGAAACAATTTGCAATGACTTCTTTCTGTTGCAGGGAGTTCATACAGACGTGGAGTTAACACCGAACCAGAAAACTGTCCAGAAACTGGGGTAGCACATGACAAACAAAGTCTTCAATACACATTTATTGTTTACATTATGTAATCTTAAAGCAAAGCTTACCAAATGAAGGAGACTCTCTGCCATCTTCTAATCCCGAATCTCGTTCTCTATCTCTCTTTCGGTGCTTGTGACCGCGATGTCTATGGCGCCGGTGGCTTTTCCTTCCTCCCAGTGGCACATGCACCCCAATGAACAAAGTTCTGTGACCTAAGGAACAGAGTACAGGTTACACAAGTATACAGTATCTGTATCTGATGCTTTAATAATCATTTGCAATAAAGTAACATATATGTGGATGCAATATATTTTAATGCAATTGGGAGTTGGAATGTTAGAAAAGAAGCAAAATAGCTGGAGGTATGATCCGAAAATGTTTAGTGATTCTAAAAATAAGGAAAATATAGAAATGATTTGGAATCAATACTGGCAATGGAATGACACAGGTGAAGTGACATACAATACAGTGTGGGATGCCATGAAGTCGGTTTTTAGAGGAGAATGTATCAAACTAAACAGTATAAGAACTAAACAATTAAAAGATAAACATGAAAAAATTGAAAAAGAAATTAGGCAGCTTCAGGAGGAACATATGAAAACAGGAAAGAAAGAAATGTTTGCAAATATGCAGAGATTAAAAAGAGAGTTGATAGATATATAGAAAAAGTTAAAAGAGATTTGATATGTTTAAAAAGAGAATATTTTGAATATAGTAATAAGAATTCAAAGCTATTAGCTAGAGCCGCGAAAGAAAAGAGTATTAGGAGGGAAATTGGTGTTTTGATGAATCAACAAGGTGTGAGGTGTAACAAAACAAAGTAGAAGGTGGAAATAATAAAGGGCTTTTATCAAGAGTTATATTCAAAAAAAAAAGATAAAAGTAGAAAGGTTAAGGGAATATTTGGAAAACTGCAAGGGAATTAAAATTAAAGAGGAACATAAAGATAGAATGGAGGCGTTAATAACAGAGAAAGAGATAAAAGAGGCGATAAGAGGTTGAAAATGAATAAAGCGCCAGGTGAGGATGGATTCATTCATTCATTCATTCATTTCTTCGATTTATACCCCGCCCTACTCGACCAGGGCCGACTCAGGACGGCTTACAACAAGTAAATCAAATACAGTATACAAAAATTACAAATGGTACAGTGTTACAATACAGCAAATTAAACAATAAAATATGCAATAAACATTTAAGTTCTAACATAACAAAACGGTTACATGTTAAATGACCCTCTGGAGTCTACAGGCATCACTCAAGTTAAATGTTGTTCCCCTCTGATTGAACAAAATGGCCACCCTTTGTGTAAAAGAATTTTCATAGAATGGCTGTATCATAACATGTGATTAGCAGTGCAAAGGCTCTTTGTAAATTCCAGCATAGGGTATGTTGGAAATGCTGATTCAATAATTCAGTGGTTTTACTCTAGTTCAGACTTTTCCAACCTTTGGTTTTTGGACTTTAGTTCCCATAAGCCTAAATCAATTCCTCAAAACACTGATCAGACAATGTACTGACTTAGGCTTCTGGAAACTGAAGTTCACCTGTGGGGCCTGGGTCCCACATTGGGAAACACTGCTCTGGTTGGAACTAGCAACTGCATTTAGGCCAGATAGCTTCAGGATTTACTGCGGAATTTTATAAACAATTTAGAAAATTGGTAACTCCGAGACTTTTGAAGCTGTTTAATTACATATTAGATGGAGGTTCATTACCGACTTCATGGCATAGATCAGTAATTGTTTTGATCCCTAAATCGGGAAAAGATCCAGAGAAGATAGAATCATATAGGACAATTTCATTGATAAATCAAGATGCAATTTTTTTACCGAAATATTAGCAAATAGGTTAAATCAGTTTATGAAGGAATATATAAACAAAGATCAAGCTGGCTTTTGAAGGGTAGATATATGGCAGACCTTACAAGGAGAGTAGTGGACTTGGTGGACATAGCAGAGCAAAACAAGGTACTAGGCAAGGATGCCCATTATCGCCGAAACTATTTGTGATGGCCATGGAATTATTAGCGATACTTATAAGAGAAGATAAAAAAATTGAGGGAATAGAAGGAATCAAAATTAGTTTATATGCAGATGATACGATAGTTATAATGAAAAATCCTGCAAAAGCAATGGAGTGTATTCAGGTACATTTGAGGGAATTTGAGGATATGACAGGATTAAAAGTGAATTGGGATGAATCAGAAATGATTTTTTGTAATGTAAGTAATGAAGAGCAAAAAAAGATAAAGGTAAGATATAATATAGAAACTAAAAATAGTGTGAAATATTTAGGAATAAATATTACAAATAAAATTGAAGAATTTAAGAAATTGAATTACGATAAAAAAGGGATTGAAATTAAAGAAAAAAATAAAACAATATAGTAAACTGAACTTGTCTTGGTTTGGTAGGATTGCTTTATGTAAAATGAAGCTGTTGCCAGGGTTGAATTTTTTGTTTGATGTTCTCCCAATTCAATTAAAGGAAAAAGTTAGAAAGAGTTTTCAGACTATGTTAAACACTTTTTGCAATGGAGGGAAAAGATTGCAAAGATTATAGCAAAGTCTGAAATTATTTGGGATGAGATAGAGATAAAAGAATTAAAACGAAATGGTAACACATTTTTTTTAGATAAGGAGATAAAGTTAAAGACAAATAATCAGTTGACAAAAGCAATGTTAGATGTTTGGAAAAATACTAAGGGGGAACTTGTACCAGGAGTCTCTCCGATAATGGATATGGAAGATTTAAAGGCATTTCCTGTAAAAATAGATAAAAGAATAAAGGACATACTTCTGAGAAAAGATGTGTTTCTGTTAAAAGATTGGATAAAAATGTGTGACAAACCAGAACTAAGAGCTGAAGTGTTTAAACAGATGGAATTGAATTGGCTACAAATAATTTTGGTAAATAAATGGCGACAGAGATATAAGGATGATCTTAGTTTACAGAGGGATAAAACAGAATTTGAAGAGATGATTTGTAAAATAAGAAAAGGAGAAATGGGGATAAAAAGATTAGTAAGTAAAATATATAAAATGCTAAACAAGGATGAAAACTGACAAAATGTTTTGAGAATGTTATGGGAGGAGGATTTAAATATAAAAATTCCTGAATTTCACTGGAAAAATAAATGGGAAAAAAGAATTATGAAAAAACCTTTCGATTAGATTAAAAGAACACAATTATAAAATATTATGGAGGTGGTACTTGACTCCAGTTAAATTATATCGAATGGATAATAGCATAACAAGAAATTGTTGGAGATGTAAAAGCAATCTCGTAACATATGAACATATGTGGTGGAGTTGTAAAGTGGTTAATGCTTTTTGGAAATTAATCGAGAAGGAAATATCAGAGATTCTTAAAGTTGATTTTAAGTTGGAGTCAGGTATTGCCTTACTGACAGAATTGGATAATATAAATATGAATACAAACAAAAAAGAATTGTTATCCATAATGTTAACGGCTGCAAGATTATGTATAGCAAGAAATGGAAAAGAGACCTAGTCTTGAAAATGGATGAATGGTACAAGGAAATGTGGGAAATTGCTTTAAATGATAAACTGACATGTGAATTGAACGTGAAGAAAGGTATTTTGAAAGAGAACAAGTTTTGGGAAATATGGAAGCCATTTGTGGAATAAAGGAGATAAACCAGTACCTCAGCATATGAGTTTCTGGAAGGATTAAATTAGAAATCTGATCCTCATGGCTTTTATATATCACTGGGTGAAATTATTTTGTAATACAATAGAATAAACCTTATAAATTTTTGGAATCTCAAATATATAATTGAAAATATAATTAAAAATAATGAAACAATAAAAAATGGTTGATAAGTGATAGATAATTATGTAAAGATATAAGGTATGGGGTGCAGTTTGTAAGAATGTATGATATATATAAGGTTCTAGAATTGGCATTGTTTAACAATGCTATTATAACAGAATGTAAGTAATTCAATGCATTAATTTGTGTGTTTTTTATTTACGTATTTTTTTCATATATTTTGTTATATATATATATGCAGGTTCTTCAAAATTTAGATATGGGAAGAGAGAGAAAGGAAAGAAGGCGTAGAGTAGGTAGTAAAAAAATTTGAATCCCACCACTGGGTGTACGTTGGTAATGGCAACCTTGCGTTGCCAGCTAATCTTTCTCACACTAGGTCAGGTGAAAGGAACTGCAGAATAAACTCACCCAAAAGGTGCCTTCATTTTGGCAGTTTCACGTCTGGCCTAGACACAGAAGAAGAACAATAATCAAAAGGAACATGATACAGATATTTGCATATGTAATTGATATGAGTGATGATGATTCTACAGCATTTCCTAAATTGTGGGCCTGTTCAAATGTTTAAAATTGTCACAGTATCCTGAAATAAAGGATGTGAGGATCTTTGAGCAGCAAGGAAACACAGTTCCAAGACCTACGTGAAGGCTATAATCTGGATATTCAAAGTAGAAATAGTTTTAATTCAAATCTGTTCTAGAACTTTGAATTAGTTAAATCAAATTATGAATACCTTCAGAATTTCATAGTTCCCTAACAACCGTTACTGTTTATAAGACCGTGCATGCCAAGAATTAAAAATTTGGAGAAAAGATTTAAATGTATTTTGTCTTGCCTTTTTGCAAATGCTTATTTAACCTGATAATTCCACAATAATTCATTTGCATATAAATATTGTTTTTCTCTTAGTAGATGAAATTAGAAAGTAAAGGTAATAATAAGGAGAAGAGTTCTAATCATTAGGGTCTCCCGACATATTTGGCATACTACCCAAAAAATAGTGTTATGTTTTTAAAAATAGTGCTATGATTTTTCAGGCATATCAGATCAGCCTAGGATATATAACATGAGCCTGAAGAATACAGAAATGATCAGTGTCCATTCAAAATGAGAGGTCTAGAGTTAAGAGAATCTGAAACAAAATGAAGCCCAAAACATAGTTGCAGAAATCTGCTACTGTGCCATGAAGGTGCAGTTAAAGCAGGAGTTTTCAACCTATGACATGCGGGCCAGATCCGGCCCACAACACCAAATAATCCAGGCCCTGACCTCGCTCCAGCCGCCACCGCCAGAATCTGCTGTAAACAGCAGGGGGCCACCAGTCCGGCCCCCTCAACTGTCTGAGGGAGCGAGACCTGGCCCCCAACATGATAAGGTTGAGAACCCCTGAGTTAAAAGGTTTATTTACAGAACAGGATGAAAATGTTAAAGCCAATAATATTACACTAGCACACTTGAATCCTAAATTGATAACATCTGTTTTACATCCAAGGAAGAACTGACAGAGATCTGTTATGCACTGTGACACAACCAGATCACTAAAGATTCTACAAGAATAAATGTGTTAAGATACCACAAAGTTCTTTATTGTTTCTGCTCAGACTCAAATAGTAAAGCTGAATAATTTCAAATTTTGCCAGTTTCTGAATACAATATTGTTACATTCTATCCACCGCTCTGTTACATACCTGTCAACCGCAGCTACGGAAAATACGGGACCTTCTACGCGACCTGTGAAGAACGGGTCTGCGCAGATGCCTTTTACGCTTGCGTAGAACCCTTCTACGCATGCGTAGAAGGCTTCTACGATCCCTTTCTGTGCAGATCGCCTTCTACACATGCATAGAAGGGTTCTACGCAAATGTAGAAGGGTTCTATGCAAGTGTAAAAGCCTTCTACGCATGCGTAGAAGGCGATCTGTGCAGAAGGGATGCGCAGTACCTCTTTTTCCCCCACTGCCAATTCCGGGGGTTTGGCAGCTGTGGGCGGGAAATGGCACAAAACGGCGCCGAAAATCGGGAAATCCAGGGCAATCTGGGAAGGTTGACAGGTATGCTCTGTTATGTTTCCTCTTTAGGTCTGCAAATTCTGTACTGTATATATTACTCAAAACACTATTGCTTTAGCATAGTAAATTGTATCAGAGTAAACCCATTGAATCAATGAGAATTTCGTAAATCAACTCTTCTGTGAATTCCATTAATTCAAATGGAGTTATGATTGTTAATATATGTACATATTATGCAACCCAGAATGTATACATATTGTAATTAAATTCTTAAATGTGTTTTGCTAGAGTTTGTAGGAATGAATGAGCAGTATTATTTGCATCAGAGAACATGTGTTAACCAATCAGATTGTGTCTAGTGTCAGCCAATAGGTGCTTAGAAGGTTAACAATCAGATATGAGATAGTTATAAGATTGGAATCCTGGTGGCACAGTGGTTAAACTGCTGAATTGCAGCCAGAACATTGTGCGTTCAATCCTGATGGGACACAAAGTTGACTCATCCTTCGTTTCTTCCAAGGTCGGTAAAATGGTTCCCAGGAGGTTGGGGGCAAAATGCTAATTACCTGTAAACTACCCAGAGAGTGAACTAAGCGCTATGGGGCAGTATATAAGTGTAATTGCTATTGCTACAAAAGGGAAAGTGTCGGTTATGCTTGAGTTGGTCTACTATTGGTCTGTCAGTTAAGTTGGTCTGCAGTAATGTCCATAATAAGTCTGCAACAGTTTGTTAGATATAGACTTATTAGTTAGTTAGGCCACCTCACAGGGAAAAAAATGTTAAGACCTTTATTGGCAGAAATATAGGACACCCTCTGATTGGTTGCTTAAGATCAAGTATACTGGCCTCCTGATTTTCCCTTTAGTAATAAGGCTATGTTAGTAATACATTTTTAGATATAAAACATGCTGGGTTACAACATATATTTAACATATATTTCAACAGTTGCAGAGGATTGATCTATCCATATAGATCAGTGGTGGTGAACCTTTTAGAGACCAAGTGCCCAAACAGAGGGGAGGAGAGAACTCTTTGCTGGGGGAGGGAAGAAGCACTCCTATTGGGCTGCTCAGCAGAGGGGAGGGGCGAACACTGTGCTGTGCCAACAGAAAAGCCTGGGAGTGCCACATCTGGCATGCATGTCATAGGTTTACCACCACTGCACTAGGTGATCAACATGATGTGTGATGGCAAAGACCTTGGTACTGTGCTGTCAATTCTCCATATAGCATACATCCTTGTTACAAACCCACTATGTTTCTACTAATAATAATTTCGTGTCAGAGATTACTCAGGGTTGAAAGGATATTTCGGGGACACCTGAATGAGGCTCCTTTCATGACCCAAGTGCATCCCTTGGGTATTGAAACCTGACCTTCCAGTCTTCAAGCTCAGTGTCTTAACCACTAAGCCAACCACTAAGCCACGCTGGCACTTTGTGATAAATAAGTGGGTTTTGGCTTGCAGTTTGGGCACTCGGTCTCCAAAAGGTTTGCCATCGCTGTCATACATACATATATATACATGCATGTATCCTTACATTATGAAACTGTTTTACAGAAATGTTTATAGTAATGTAGTATTGTGTTTTTATATATATTGTGTTTATATATATTTAGATACTATATATATATATATATACACACACACACACACACACACACACACACACACAATACCACATTATTTAGGAGGAAACTGTTCAAGGCAATCTGCCTTCCAAAGCTTCCACAAGGAAATACAAGAAAGAGACAAAGAATATATACTATTCTGTTAGAACCTGGCAGATCATTAAGTCTCCTCTGGTTGAAAAACAAAAAAACACTCATGTATTAAACTGAGATTTATAATAAGCTTAGTCTAGATGAACTAACCTATTAATATACAATCCATCCTTTTCCAGTACAAATATAGTCATCTGTGTCGTGATTACGATGCATAAAAAAGATTCATAAACCCTGCCATATTTCACATACCAGATTTCTAAAGCAATGTTTCCACAATTGTTTTTAGTTTATATCATGGGATGTCTGAAGTATTCAGTGTTATTTCTGTCTTCTTGAACAACTTATGTCAGCATGTCTACAATTTTATTCTGTATTTTTGGAGGTTGGTCATTTGCATTTCCTGTAACATGTTTACTTCCAGCTAGTTTTTCATCTTTTCCCCAAGAAAATATTCAAATTATTGTGTTTTTATTTCTCTTCAATATAGTAAGTTCTCAGCATTACTAGCTCACTGCTGACCGAAAGCTAAGTAACATCAAGAAATAATTTTCAATGATAAATGTTGCTTTCAAGAACTATAGTAGTCACTAAGGCAGATACAGATGCAATTGACAGTCAGCTTTTTTTGTGCTGAACAGATACAGCTGAATTATAGATCTCAGATATAGCATGCTTCAAACTCTCTTGATCTTTCAAACCACTTAAAAGGAAGACATTATTTTGAGATATTTGGCTGGAAATTTTTGAAAAGTATAGCAGAAAGCTTACCAGCAGTGGAGAATAAAGTTAATTACAACGTACTCTGTTTTTCAATTACACAAGAAATTTAACCTGTTGAAAGAAATCACCCCTTTTTTTTCCTTTTCTTTCTTTCTTTTTAAAAAATCTGTATGTATATCAAACTCAAATGTTTGACTTTGGCTGTAGATACAGTACTGTACTGTTATTTTACCTGTGGTATG
Organism: Bradypodion ventrale; assembly: GCA_035047345.1. Classification (NCBI taxonomy): domain Eukaryota; kingdom Metazoa; phylum Chordata; class Lepidosauria; order Squamata; family Chamaeleonidae; genus Bradypodion; species Bradypodion ventrale. The sequence goes on from JAWDJE010000001.1 coordinate 304,384,406, forward strand.
TCCCTATGTTCTGATCATCTATAAACTTAATGTACTTTGATTTGGCTCTTTTAGTGGGTTAGATCAGTGGTTCTCAAACTATGGCGCATGGGCCGGATGTGGCCCACAACACCATTTCATGTGCCCCCTACTGCCTCCGCCACTCCCAGAAGTGTCATGTGTGGCAGGCAGGGAAAATTGGCTGTCCGACCCTTGAAATTGCCTGAGGGAGCATGACCTGGCCCTCGGTTTGAAAAGGTTTAGAACCCCTGGGTTATATATACTAGTTTTAGATTTCATCTGAAAATTAACTTATCAATATTTCAAGTTTAGAAAAGGGCATAGAGATACTAAATACTTCAAGGTTTGCCTGTTAATATCTTCCTCCTAGTCTTTTGATTTTTCTTTTAAAACAACAATCAAAGAAAAAAACTTTTTAACTGGTTGCTATATAAAGGGGCAATTAAACAATATGAAATTACTGTGGAGGGCAATTTGACTTTTTAAATTATATCTGGATTGATTTTTCTGACCAGAAATCTTGAAAAGACCTCATGCTGAGCTGTACATTTCAGAAAAATCAAAAATAAGGCCTCCGCTATAGCCTTGGTGGTCACCTAAGTAGAGTAGTGCACACAGCAATTGGTTATGTGCACACAGCAATTGGTTCTTTAAAAAAAAATTGCTATCTAGTAGTCAAAGAAGAGCAAATATCCCTTTGTGGTTGTAGAGTGAGATTAATATAGTATTTACTTCATAACCTAAAACATAAACAAACAGCACTCTGTTAAAGTGAGTGCTTTAAAAAGTACTGTATTTTTTGTACTATAACCTGACCATATGTTTTTAAAGCAGGAAAAAAAGAAAAAATATTCTGAACCAAACATTACTGTATTTGCACCACCAACCAGTGGTGGCGCTGCAGGGGAAATGGGTGGGCAAGCCAAATGCACTGAGGCAGGAAGAGATGCTCTAGCCTAGCCTCTTGCCCTCCCTGCAACGAGGAAGCATGGCTTCCACCTCCATTTTGACCACATGGAGCAGGGACAAGGCAAGAAAGGTAAATGAAACCCTTTCTTTTTATGCACAGGTTTGGTTTCCCACTAAAATGCATTGGGAACATACAAACAGAAATGCTTTAGAATACTGTACAAAAAATTGATTTCCAATGCATTTAAATGTGAAATTGTGATTTGCGTCCTCTTGTGGCCACCTGTGGTAATGGCCCGTCGAACATATGTTTTTCTTTCCCCAGCCCTTCTTTCCTCTGCCCCAGAACAGCTGTGGTGGTGGTGGTGATGGAGGTCTTCGGCAAGCTGCGGCTGTTGTAAAATATCCTTTTACAACAGCCTTGCTGGACAGCATTTGGACGATAAGACGCACCCTCATCCCCCCTCCCACTTTTTTGGGGGGGTGTCTTATGGTCCGAAAAATATGGTGAATGCTAACTTAGGTTCACTATTTTCCCCACTATAATTTATCTGTTTACATTATTATCTAGCAACACCCAGTACTGCTCTATTATAACTACAGAATAGACAAACTTTTACTTTTTATTGCAAACAGACAAACATTCTCCTTTATGCTGCAAAGAAGACATAACTGAAACTTAAAAGCAGAGCAACAAAAATCCCAAAGAATAAAGTATAATTCTAGCTCATACTTCAATGTTCTAATATTTCAATCCTCAAAGAACATTTTCCTATATAGCAGGAGTTCTCAACTTATTTAAGCCAGGAGCCAGGTCACGCTCCCTCAGACAGCTTCGGGGTCAGGATGGCCATTTTGTCCATCTTCCACCACATGGTACTTCCTGGTGTGGTGGAGGCAGTGGGGGGGGGGTCCACATGAAATGGTGTCATGGGCCGCATTTGGCCACGGGCCGCAGGTTGAGAATCCCTGCTATATAGGCTGGTTTCCCCCCTAGGATTACTGAGTTAATCAGGGTGCTTGTAATAAAAAAAAATCCACCATCAGTCAGGAAAATTCTTAAGGGAGCAGACTTTGGAACACATTTTCAGATGAGATTTTCATTGTGCACTCACCCTGTCTTACATACTGAACATTTCAAAGGGTTTTGTTCTAAAAAAAAACAAGGTATCACTCTTAAATTGGAGAATGTCACTGTCTTCATGCCACAAATAAAAAAGACAATCTAGGATGGCAAAGTACATCTCAGGGGGCAGAGGATCCATATTTTTCACTCTGGCTACAAGGCTGCATTGTGAACATTTTTTAAAAGATGAAATAATGTTTATGTTTTAAACCAAAACAAGCCTATGAACTGGAAGTTAAAAAGTCTTACCTTCTAAGTCTTCCTTTTCAAAATGTGTTTTCAGAATGGAGCGTGTTCCACCTCTGTCCACCACTGCCTCTTCATCGTTTCTCTATAAAAAAAAACACAAAGTACAGTAATTGTATACATCAGATTTTTACCATGCTGTCATCATCAGGACCCAAACATGGGCTCAAAGATCCAGGAAGTAGCGTACCACAAGGGGTATATATCCTCTTTGAATATATTTTAACCTTTTGTCTAAATTCAGTTGGCAATCCCAGATAGAGCAGCCACTACAAACAAGCTACTGGCAAAGACAAGTTAAATGGTTGTTTATTCCCTGAAAATGTACACACATATTTATGCTTTTTACAGGCACCTGAAAGACAAACATGTGGAGGACAACTAGGTTTCTAACAGAAGGGAGTGCCATAACCACAATGCCACTTAAGCATTATCTTTCAGGAATCTAAATCTACATGGAAATATTCCATCATTTCCCTAACTTGGGGATTCTCAACCTGCAGCCTGTGGGCCAAATGTTGCCCGGAAGTGCCATGTGGTGGAGGAAGGGCAAAATGGCTGTCCGGCCCCCAAAAATGTCTGAGGGGAAGTGACCCGGCCCCAGCTTTAAAAGGTTGAGAACTCCTGCCCTACTGCAACACAGGAGGCAAGACCATAAAGTTCATCTTCCTTCTGCCCCACCCTTTCACAATGGCAATCATTGGTTGGGAGAAGAATACCTGAATACCTGTAGCCTTACGAGCATCAATACCTTCTCAATACATAAAACCAAAGTCTCTGTTGAAGGGCAAAGAGTGGTACATCAAAGTATTTTTAACAGGAATAACAGGCCTTCCCCTCCCATGTGGCTCTGTGAACCCACTGGGGCACATGGTGGATTAGGGATACAGATGTGTGCAACTACCACAAGTCTCAGCTTTTCTCAGTGCTACCAACCTACCAAGCCAAGTTCCTCCTGGACTCCAGAACATTTCATCCAACAGCTGGCAGCTGCTATTTTAAACCCACCAACAGTAATGGGAGGCATTAGAAGAGAGGTTAAATAGCAGCTGTCTGCTGCCATGTCTGGTGCTTAGGAGCTTAATGTGAACTCAGATGCTATTTTAGGTTAATGTTGGGTTAAAAGAGGAAACAAAGAAGAAGATGCTACTGGTAGGACCATCTAAACCAGGTGTGCCCAAACTATGGCCTGTGGGCCAGATCTGGCCCCCAACACCAATTCATCCGGCCCACACCACCCTTGTTGCTCCTGGAAGCGGAAGTAAAATGTGCTCATATGGGTGCATTTTACTTCCACTTCTGGGAGTGACAAGGGCATCGTGGGCTGGATGAATTGGTGTTGGGGCTAGATCCAGCCCATGGGCCATAGTTTGGGCACTGCTGGTTTAAGCAGAGAAAATGTCAGCTTAAAATCTATCTCATTCTGATCTGTTGCAAAACAGATTGCAGGGCATGTTTTACTTCCGCTTCCGGTGGAAGGAACCATGTGATTGGCCCGCTGAACCACGTGACCAGCCCGTGGCTGAAAAAGTTTGGGCACTCCTGATCTAAACTATATATGTCAAATAAGGGAGAGCAGTCAACAGTTGAACAGGTAGGTGTCACAATAAGGTAGCCTTTGCTTCCCCGTCTCAAGCAGAATCATAATTTGGGGCAGTGCCCCACAGAAGACAATACAGATGTTTTCAATACAGAGACAGCTAAGTGCAATCTTTACCTATAAGAAGGGACTAGGTTGGTACATGTCTGGCAAAAGCGACCACACCCGGCCCAACCATCCCGAACCTAGCTGCTTGCACTTACCTTACCATCCTGTGAGGGTCGCCGCAAGGGTCCGGTCACCGAGAGTGGGGCAACCGCCCCACAAACGCGACCACAAAAACAAACTACAGTTCCCAGTGTCCTCCATGCTGCGCCACCCATCAGCCAATCAGGCTGATGAGTGGCAGTGTGGAGAACGCTGGGAAAGCTGGCGCGCCGGGTTTAAAATAAAACCACGCCGGGGAAAGGCCCAACCGGCAAAAGGTAAGTGGGGAGGGGGAGAGGGACTGAGGGGGGGCAGGGCCCAGGAACCATGACGCCTACCCGCCCCACCACCTTGCCCCCCCAGTACCTGTCCCCCACCCCAATTACCTTTTGCTGCCCAGGGAGGAGGCCGTGGCCAGGTCCTTCAGCCCTGCGTCCTCCCCGGGTGGCGGAAAATGCTAGGGCCCCAAAAGCGCCCGCTGTGTACTCCCCGTTCGCCCGGAGAAACAGGGCTGAATGACCAGGCCACTGCTTCCTCCCTGGGCAGCGGGGAATGCAAGGGCGCCAAAGGTGCTCGCTGCGCACTCCCTGTTTGCCAGGGGAGGAGGTCATGGCTGGGTCCTTCGGCTCTGCACCCTCCCCAGGCGGCGGGGGGGGGGGGAGAGAGAGAAGGAATCCCCCCCTGCGCAGCTTTGGCATGGAGACAAAATCATCTCCCCGGAGGCAAGCACCGGCCTCTCCATAGCTTTGGGGTGGGTGGGGGGAGAGGAGGAATCCCTTCTCTTCCCCCCCCCCGTGCCTTCGGCGAGGTAGCGGGGATGAAGGCACTCCCTCTGTGTGAGTGTGTCTGTGTGTGTTTGTGTTGTATGTGTGTGTGTATATTGTGTGCTGTTCTGTTGTGTGTTTCTTGTGTGTGTGTGTGTGTATGTGTGTGTGTGTGTGTGTGTGTGTGGTTTGTGTGAAAAATCGCTAATACTGTATAAGAAAGTTTATTAATATTGAGCTCAGAATTACTTGGCATTCAAAACCACAGCTTCTAAAACTAACATCATAGAGCCTGACAACTGTACTTCCATATGGCCCAACCCATGCTGGCCTAAGGGAAAGAATCAAAGATATCACCATGGACAGAATCCTGTTGCATTACATGATCATATAAGGACTGTTACACAAACAATGGCACACTATTTGCCACTTGTCCCTTGTGTTCCTAGTATTCTCAGTTTCACAAATGATCGTGTGGCCAGCTGTATGCCTGGCCACATGACAGACAGAAAACCACAAAAACTCCTTGAATGATCTGTTGTTATGGGTAGTTTTTCACGATGCTAAAAATTGGGAAGATTCAAACTAGATTTGGAGACCGAATTGTTGACTCTTAATGTTCTACAATTTAATAAGGACTATCAGTATTGTCAAAGTAGTGTACACACACACACACACACACACACACACACACACACACACACACACCTATATCTGGAAAAGAAATACTGTACAGTATATGGAAGTAAAGAGGCCTGATGGATAACAAGACTGACAACCTATCAAGCCCAGCATCCTATTTTCCCCCGTGGTCAGTCAGATTCATCTGAGAAGCTCATGAGGAGAACAGGAGGTCATGACTGCCTCTCACTGTGGTTTCCTAGCAACTGGCATTCAGAGACATGACACTACTGATCCTGGCGGTAGCATATAACCATTGCAACTGGCTGTTACCCTTGTTATTCATATCCTTCATATAAATCCCAGGAAGCGTATGCTAATAAAAATGTTTCCATTTTCCTTGTTAACGAGGACCGTTGAATAACTACCTTCTGTCTAGCAACAAGGTTGCCTAGCATGTACAATAAGAAATCATGAGGACAGACTGACAGACACTACATAAACACTTCCTGCTGGGGAAGGCTGATGCCGCAGCCTGTTTAGAATAATAAGAATGGTATAAACATTTCTCTTTTGTACAACTTTCATAATTAACTCCCAAATAATAATCTTTAGCCTTCCCCAAAGCATGCAGGAAGCAGACAAGGAAGTCTTGAGAGAAGGAGGTAAATGCTGCACATCTTTGTGTCATATTATCTGATTCTTTCCATAGATGTTCTGTGAGAGAGGTACAGTGCAAGATGCTGGCCAGCAACACTCAGGCATTCCTTTGTGTAACATCTAATTAGGCTGTCAGTCATGAACAATCATGAATATGCATAGCATCAAATCAAAAATGCTTTTTAAAAATAACACTCAAAGAATGCTTCTCTCCATGCACAGAATGAGAGATTGTACACAAACCTCCATTCCAGGTAGTAACTGGCTGCCTTTCAGATACACTCATCTTCCTCGGAAGAGGATGGAGTGCTCTGTCAAAATAACCTTACCATAAGAGCGACTGCACACAGAGAAAGGGATGGACTGTATCTTTACTTTTCCAGAGTGAAAATATGTTTTGTGATAGTCTAATTTTTCCTTTAAAAAAATCCAAGTCTGAAATAAAGCTATTGATTCATGAAGAGAACGAAATCATGCAAGCAATAACTTCAGTGTGACAAGCCACATGCTACAGATGGATATCCAAAATCATATAAAGTATTCAGCAGGGATATTCACTAAGATATTGCTTGGCATTAGAAATATCAGTTCTGTCTTTCTTGGATTGAAAATTCCAGGATTTCCATTCAGCCACCTATATCTTAAACATGAACACAATGTTAACACCATGTTAACCATAACACCAAGTTAAATTTAAAAATCCATTCCATGTCTAGACCCCTGTTTGTCTGACATTTTTAGACACAATATTACCACTAAAGAAATATATCTAGCTGCATGTCGGGTTTCAATGCATTTTTATGTTAAATACATACCTGTCAACCTTCCCGGATTGGCCGGGATTTCCCGTTTTTCGCCATTTCCCACCCGGAGCTGCCAAAACCCCGGAATTTGGCAGCGGGGGGAAAGAGGTACTGCACATCCCTTCTGCGCAAGTCACCTTCTACGCATGCGTAGAAGGCTTTTACGCTTGCATAGAACCCTTTTACGCTTGTGTAGAACCCTTCTACCCTTGCGTAGAAGGGTCCTACGCAAGTGTAAAAGCCTTCTACGCACGCGTAGAAGGCGACTTGCGCAGAACCGTTCTGCGCAGGTCCCGGATTGTCCGGAGCCATGGTTGACAGGTACGGTTAAATATTTCTCTTCACCTTGTTATTTATAAAAACTGGCTGAACTAAAGTTAAAAAAATGAGAATTCTGCTTGAACTTGAAACAACGTAAGAGCATACGTAGAAATGCATTTTTTTCCCCAACCATGCCTTGGTCTGATGGTGGCTGTGCTCAACTCCAGCCAGACTGAAGGGACTCTGAGAAGTCACAATTCATGCAAAACTGATTTACAAAACATGTGTATCTACATAGTTGATGCCACAGTTACTCTTACTTTCTGAATATTATTATCTGTCTGAAATTGTTATTACCTTAAACATACAGCAGCTGAAGAAAACACACTAAACTTTATCTGAATAGCAAAACCATCCTCCTTCAAAGGAAAATAAGGTATTTAACCCAGTTTCACCAAAGTAATATTTTAAAACCACTTTTTTATTATTAGAATCCAACAGAGACAGCTTTATGTATTAAGGTTAATGGGTGGTTGTGTTGCTTTTGGCCAGCCCTGGACAAGATGTGCAACAAAGTAGAAAGCAATTAGTTTTCATCCCAGATTTATCCCTTCCTCAGGGCTGCATGTCATATGCATGAGGACAGTTCTATACTCCCCACCCCAGACACAGCTTTTGACAGCAAAAAGGAAGAGAACATCCCAATACTTTCTCCTGCAATGGTGATAAAATAGTGTCGTGGTTGGGAGGGAGATGGAAAGAAACTGGAGAGGGAGAGAGTAGTGACCAAAACTGTCTCATCGCCGGGAACTGTGGAGGGGCATGGTTTTGAAGGTGTCCCCAAAAGTTCTGGAGGGAGAGTTCCATGCAGAGGGGGGTAGGATAGAGAGAGAATACTTTCGGGGGTGCAGAGCAATCCAGAGCCTTTTCCCAGCAGAGTCTTTGGCCTCCTCCACCTCCTGCGCACTAACCCTCCCAAACAAGAAAGAGTCCAGGAAAATTTTAAAATGTGAAATATCTTGCCCCTCCCTCCGCTCTGCACAAGTGGCTTTGGTTTACATGTGGGTGCTTCTGTCCTCCATAGGGAAAAGCAACAGGTGGTGGTGGGAGAGATTGCTTTCTCTCAATGGTGAACTGGGGGCAGAGAGACAGGCAGTGTTGGCTCTTTGGCTACAAACAGAGTTGAGCACCAAACCCTAGAGTTGGATATGAGCAAGGATAACCTTAACCTTTAGCAAGAGTGGGGGGGGGGGGGGTTGCCAGACAAGAAGGCTGCATAGAGAGGAGGATGGCAGACAAGAAGGATTCCTAGAGACGAGCATGCCAGACAAGACTAGGGTTACCATAATTCCCTCTCACAAAAACGGGACAGAAGTAAAGGTTGCCCTTGCTCAAAAGCCAGTCGTAGGGTTCAGTGCTCATCTCTGTTTCAAATCTGAAGAGCCAGTGCTGTCTGCTTTTGCAGACATTTTCATGGTTGTGTGTCAGGCATGACTAGACACTGGAGCGCACAAATGCAGTTTACCTTCCCACCAAAATGGCCCCTATTTATCTACTTGCCATTTCTTGCTTTCAAACTGCTAGGTTTGCAGGAGCTGGGACAAAGACGGGAGCTCATTCCGTCCTGCAGTACTCGAGTATCGAACTGCTGCTACAGATGCCACAAGTCAGAAGACGCCTCCCCCCCCCCCCCACACACACACACCCTCCTTGTTCACCAAGCTGCTGCTGCTGCCACCATCTACTGGTCATTCCAATAGAAGTGCAAGAAAAATGTGTGGTTTTTTCTTCCAAATCAAGTGGTTTGAAAACCGTGAATTTTCAATGTTTTTTATAGAACCATGCGGGCCAGTTGCAAAACGTGAAATTCACAGTTTTCCGTTACATATGGCAACTCTAGACAAGACAGGTTCCTATAGAGGGAGTATGTCCTACAAGAGGGATTTCTAGAGAGGGAGCATGCCCAATGAGAGATTCCTAAAGAGGATTTTTTAATAACAAAACAGCAGAACTGTGCACGCGCACTGCAACAAAACAGCAGTACCACGCACGCGCACCACAGTCTCCTTACTTCCTTTAAAGAAAAAAACAGAGCAAGGCCAGGTAATCAGCTAGTTAAATCTAAACTAACAAACAAATATATGTTTGGCAGCGCTAAATGTGCTTAGGAAAGAAAGAAAACACTAATTAGAACAAAACAGTCTAAGAATACATACTGCAAGTAAATATAAGTTTACTGTCTGAGCCGCCCTACTGTATTGTATTTTTATTCTTATGTTAGATATAGCAATTGTATTGACTGTATTGTATTATAATGCTGTATTTGTAATATTGTTGTTTCATGGGATATTAGCCACTCTGAGTCGCACTGTCGAGTAGGGCGGCATACAAATCCAATAAATGAAATGAAATGTAATAAGCTATTGTGTCAAATAAACAGTGGCTCCATTCCAGGGGTTATCTTGAATGCTACAGCCACTGAGGCATATTTAATGTAAAATCGATTAAATTGGCTTGCATCTGTGTCAGCCTAGAGTTGCATTATGCTGGTACCATTTTTCTTTTCCAAAGAATCAATGAATTACTAAAATTCTCCATGCATTCAGATATACAAAACAGAAACATTAAGTTAATGTTTAATAGTCCATTTAAAAATATTTCTGTTTTCTGAGAAAGTTGAATTTTGAAATAAAAAGTCTAAAGAAAACTGAAGAAATCCTGACAATTTGCTATCTAAAATAAAGCAAATATTTCTGTATCACTGTATGATTTCAGTGTTTATATTTATTGTGAAGTGAGCAGTTTTTATCATTTTGCTATTTTTTTAAAAAAAATAACATTTTGGGATAAAATATTGAAAAACAAACTTTGAAACAAAATTCAAAGATGGAAAGTTAGTCAACATTTGGAATCAACAGTTTATTTTTTACATTTTTCAGAGATGTTCATTTAATGCAATGAAGAATTATGGTAATATGTTCTTTATATTACATTAAGTACTAATTATATTATATTTCATTTTTCTGAAGATAAATATAACCCTGTTTCCTTTATTGTGAAGTCATTTTAGAAAAACTTAGACAGTAGGATACCTGGACTTAATCATAGTCAAGTACAACTTGGCTATACGACTTCAATAATGCCCAAGCGGACCGGAGGGGCTCTCTAATTGTTCCATCTGCCAGAGGAGCTCGCCTCTCTGGCACATGAAGGAGGGCCTTTTCCATGTCCGCAACGGCCCTGTGGAACCTCCTGCCAGTAGAGCTACGGGTGCAGACGGAGCTGCTGCCTTTCAGAAAAGGTCTAAAAACCTGACTAGTGGGGCAGGTGTGGGGTCTGGATGGAAAGGTGGCCTCTGCTTGTCTTCTATACCTATAAAATGGTGCATTAACCGTTGGAATGTGACAAAGGATGTTTAGCCAGGCCCCACTAGCCCCGTACGAGCCTCCATGCACTCGCCCGACTGGGGTAACTGTCAGGTTGAATTTTGCACCAGTGGGGCAGGAGACCCCCGGACGCAAACAAAAAAGGGAACTTCAATTCCCAATGTTCCTTGCGCCATGCCGCGCCGCACCAGAGCCAATCAGGCTGAGCAAAAGGAACGTTCGGAAACGCGCCGCAGCCAATCAAAATCAAACCCGCAGAAAAAAATGACACACAAGCCAAAAACGCAAATGCCAAACTACAAGCCCCAGCGTCCTGCATGCCATGAGCGCAGAACGCTGAGGCAGCCGGTGCATGAAAAAATAAAATAAAAAAGGCAGGCCGTGAAACCCCCACCCCTCCACCGCCGCATACAGCGGCGATGGGATTCCCGTGGTCCGGCCACCCAGGCCGGCCCACAGAAATACCCCCACCCCAACCCTGCATGTAAGCGGCGATACAATTTCCATGGGCCGGCCACCCAGGCCAGCCCACGGAAATACCTCCCCCCTACACGGCACCAAGGCCGGCCCACGAAAAAAACCCACCCCAACGCCGCATGAAGCGGCGAGGCAATTTCCGTGGTCCGGCCACCCAGGCTGGACCACAGAAATACCACCACCCCAACACCGCATCAAGCGGCGATGGTATTTCCACAGTCCAGCCCCCGAGACCAGCCCACGGAAATATCCCCAGCCCCAACACAAAACAACACAATCCAAAAACAGTCAAAAATAATCAAAACCAAAATAAAAACAGAAAAAGTTAACACAAAAACATCCAAAAACACAATCCAAAAACAGTCAAAAATAATCAAAACCAAAAATAAAAAACAGAAAAAGGAAACACAAAAACATCCAAAAACAAACAAGAAAAAACACACAGACCCCCCCCCCCACAAAAAACCCAAAACAAACCCCCCCCCCACAAAAAAAACCCAGAGACCTTACCAGGAGATGTCCTCACTCCATGACGACCGGAACTAAACTGAGAAAAGAAAGAGACTACTTACCGGAAGAAGAAGCGACACCCAGAGGAGAGTAGAGAAAAATAGTAAAATACAAGAAAAGCTCACCAGCCCCACCCAGAGGCCACAAGAGAAAAAACATTCAAAAATATTCAAAATAATTACAAATAATTCCCAAATTACTGAAATAAGTTATCAAAACATTCAAAAATATTCACACTAATCACAAATAATTCAAAAAAAGAAATAAGTTTTCACTCAGAAAAACAAAACAAAACATCTAAACAAAGTATAGAAACATTGATTTTAAAAAAACATATTCTTACACATTTTTAAAATTATTATCCAAGGTACAACTATTTAAAAAAATTCACATAGTAACACATTATTTGGTTAAATACAATAATTATAAAAAAATTATATCATCCTTTCCACTTTTTAAAAAACAAACAAATAAATAAATAAATCACAGTTTATAACAGCCCATGCGTAAAAATAAAAATTAAAAAAAAACACAATGAAAAACTAACCTCATTTGCATAAACATAAAACTAAAACCTTCCAAAACCATTTTAAAGAGCCTGGCACTGCCGGGCAAAATATGCTAGTTGGCATATAAAATAAAGCTTCTCTTTTAATGCGGGTAGTTTTTAATGTGGGTAGCTTTTAATCTGGTTTTATTCTGTTTTATACTTGTATATACCTTTGATTGTTTTTAATTGTTTTTTAATTATGATGCTAGCTGCCCTGAGTCAGGCTTGCCTGAGTGGGCGGCATAGAAATTTAAAGAATAAATAAATAAATAAAAATAAAACAGCTTGTTTCCAACTCTAGCTTGTTTCCACAGTTACTAGGCCTTGATATCTATCAGCCACTCAGACTTTCTTGTATACGAGCATTACATCATCAGCTGGTAAAATCAGAGGGCCACATAGAGACACCCAGGAGCCTAAATAGCAAAAAGATTTGATATGAAAGGAGCCACAGTAAAAACAAAATCAAACTTATCTTTTTAGAAAAGTATCTTGCATCTGGAATGACAATCTGCTTCTTCTCAACCTTCTCCTCAGAAATGCTGAGGACCAGTAGCTAGATATACACACACACAGCCCAGGATGTCATAGCAACAGAGATAACCCTACATGCGCCCATTTTTGGCCAGCAAAACCTAGGATAAGTTTTAATTACTATCATTTATTTTCCTTCATCCTAAGAAATACACAAAGAAAGAAACTGGGCTCATAGGACCCACAACCTGTGGCACAAACCCTTCAAACCTGTGGCACAGACCCTCCAAACTCAATATCCCTGCTTTGGACATATTAAGTGGGGAGAGTGATATTCTTTCCCACTACTGAGAAAAATGGGGAAATTCGACTTGCAGAAATGTGTGACCTTGTAGAAAACGATTCTGTGTGGTGCTCCCTAACAGGAAGTTGTACACCAATATGACAGATATGACAGAATCAACATCTTTGTGCATGCTGCACAGAATGAGTTTCTTGAGAGGAAAAGTAGAACACAGCCCTCAGCTCTATACCTGAAAGGCAAGGATGTACATTTGTATGTCCTTTATGCACTCCCCCCCTCACCACTCCCCCCTCGACAACTGTTCTGGACCTACATTCCCCGTCCTAGAGGTCACAGAAGGGGGTCCGGAGAACGTGGGTGGGTGTGGGACCCACAGAATACAAATTAAAATAAAACTACATGCCCCCAGCATCCCCTGCGCTATGCCCCAGCCAGTCAGAGAAGCAGGAGTGAATCCAGGAGAAGCAGGACAGCAAGACCGAGTTCCGCCGCCGGCAGGCTGCACTTGCCTCTCTGCCTTGCAGTTGTGAGGGCAGCCACACAACAGCAAGGTGGAGAGGAAAGCTGACAGGCTGCTCTCCATCAGGGAATGCACACCCCCGCACAAACACCACCCTTCCCCTATCGGACCCCCGCCTCACTGTTTCAAGAATTCCATTGAAACAGCGAGGCGAAAAGGTACACTGACAGGCTGCTCTCCATCCGGGAACACACATTCCCAAATGAAGAGCGGCCTGACCGTGTCGGACCCCCACCTCACTGTTTCAAGACTCGCCTCCCAACAGCAAGACAGAGAAACACGCTGACAGGCAGGCTCTTCTCCATCCAGGAATGCGCACACCATGATGGCGCTTGGCCTGACCGTGTTGGACCCCCGCCTTGCTGTTTCAAGGTTTCCCTTGCAACAGTGAGGCGGAGAGGCACACTGACGTTCCAACGAAGAGCAGCCTGCCTGCAGAGTACCTCTCCTCCTTGCTGTTACGATGGCAGCCACACAACAGTGAGGCGGAGAGGCAAGCTGACAGATTGCTTTCCATCCAAGAATGCACGCTCCCACATGAACAACAGCCTTCCAGCATCAACCCCCGCCTCGCTGTTTCAAGACTGCCCTCACAACAGCAAGATGGAGAGGCACACTAACAGGCAGGCTGCTCTCCGTCCGGGAACGCGTCCAGACAGAGAGCGGCCTGACTGTGTCGGACCCCTGCCTCGCTGTTTCGAGGCTTGTGCCCGGACGAAGGACAGGCACCTCTGCTAGTATAAAAGAAAGTGTACAGCAGCAGATCAGACCACTTGCTTGAGCAGGTGAATGTTCTGAGGCAGGGATTCTCAACCTACGGCCTGCAGGCTGGATATGGCTCATGGCATCATTTCGTGTGGCCTACCACCACCTCCACCACACCAGCAAGTGGTGGAGGAAGGGCAAAATGGCCATCCGGACCCCGAAGCTGTCCAAAGGAGCGTGACCCAGCCCCCAGCTTTAAAAGAACTCCAGCTCTGAGGAATCACAACCCCTGCAGTCCAGACTTCTGTATTCTTCTTTTAATCCTTTCATGAGACAGGCAAAAATAATAATAATAACCACACCGAAACTACAGATTATAGTATTCAAGACTATGCTGCTCCTCCACAATTATAAACTGTTTATTCTTCACTGAGAAGCAGGCTTCTGAAGGGACACTGTGTTCCATGTGGGGGAAAATAATGGCTCCTGTGAACTTTACAGCTCACTAGAGCTGTCTGTATGCTTGGAGCTGTCCACTGAGCACTAGATCTTGCTTCTAATTAAGGTTGCAGTTAGATCATTTAAAGAACTGATTTCAAAATCTATATATATATATATATATATATATATATATATATATATATATATATATATATATATATATATATATATATATATATATATATATATATATATATATATATATATATATATATATATATATATATATATATATATATTTCAAACCAGGTTATGGTCATGTTATGTATGAATTGATGAGGAATAGGAATAGATGTTTCCATTCTTGATTAAAGTCTTGTAAATCTCCCTCCTTTCCACCTTCTCTTCACCTCTGTCACAACTCCGAAACCCCATCTTTCCATGCACGATCCAAAGCTGTGCTTCCTCCCCTTCCTTTCCACATACAGTACCTCTATTCTGCTTTTCTGCCTGAGAAAGCTTTCAGGGAATACACTAATCCTGCACCACTCTGCTGAACATTGGGGTGCACCCAGATGGGTATTCCTACCAGCCGCATGTGGAGGTTGAGCAGCAGCATCAATCCCTGAATGTAGGATTCAGCTATTGATGCCAGTTCTCCTGTATGGACGCACACAAAATTGATACAATTCCACAACAGATCTCAGTTGAAAATAAACAACCCCATCAAGAGCATTTCAGATAACTCAGATGTAATGCATGATAACATGTGCACCATGTAAACGAGTAAATTTGAATCAATTTCACCAGTATTAACTCTGAGGCAAATATGTTACTTTTTAAGCATGTAACCGCACCCTAAATTAGGTCTCTGTCCTTACCAATGGACAGCTCCCAATGGGATATAAATCTGAAAAATAAATACATTTCAGTCAAAAGACAAAGCACAAATCTCTCTTTTTGTAGACTGAAAACAACAACAGAAGCAGTCATGGGCAAAAATGGAAGGCTTATAAAGAAAGATGAAACGGGGACCCCTGTAAAATGTCACACATCAGGTAGAAAGATTGCACTATAAAAGACCTTTGCTTAGAAAGATCTCTGCAATCTAATTACTAGCAATCCACCCCTTGTCCTTGCTATTCACAGGGGTGTGCTGGGCATCATTGGAGGGTGCTGGACAGGGGCGAGGGGTGGCAACCAAAGGATGGGGGAGAAGGCTGCCCCCGGGAACCCCTCTCGCTTGCTCCACCCGGCACACAGCACTTTAGAATAAACCATTGCTCCAAGCTGAAGGAGGGAGCATGGAGCAGTAGTTAAAGTGCAGCACGCCGGGCAGATAAAATAATAATAAAATTATAATTTGCACCCAAGGGTACCAGAAGCGAGGGCACACCAGGATGAATCCCCCTTTCTTGGTGGCCCAGCCCATGCCTGGCTATTCACACTCAGTTACCTGATGCTCTCCTCTACTACTTTCTCTGCTCTCGCCACAGGCTTCCAGTCAATCAATCCTCACAAAAAGTTCACTTGACAAATGCAGGACACAATTCATAATTAATTGACACTTTCCAGTGTGATATTGTGCCTCAACTTCATAAGAAAGCTCTAGAAAGAACTGTAATCCCCCTTCGTTGGTGTTCACAGTTAAAATTGGTGTAGAGCAGAGGCAGAAAACATAAAAGAGTTGAAGGATCACTTTATTTGTCCACCTTCCAGTCCCACTGCATCTCACACCACTCTCTCTTGCCGAAACCAGAAGTGGCTATGTGCTATTCACTCTTGCCTTAGATTCATTATTTATTTATTGGGACATTTGTATCCCGCCCTATTGGCGCTAGCGCCACCCAGGGCGGCTAACAGCAGAAAGGAGAGGGCTCCATTACAGTAAGAAGCCCTCTCCATATAATACATTAAAATGCATAAGAAAACAATCATAAAACATCTAAAAACACCCCCACAATACCCTCCCTAACCCCTTAAGAAGTAAAAGATAAAAGGAATCATGGAACACCAAATGGAAAAAAAGAATCATGAGAACTTTTTCTGTCAGGGTTAAGGAGCAAAACTTTAAGGTTCTGTGGAGATAGTACTTGAAACCAGTGCACTTACATCAAATGGATGCCTCAAAATCTAATGCTTGTTGGAAATGTAAGAAAATTCCTGGTACATATACTCATATGTGGAGGGATTGTAAATACTCAAAATCTTTTTGGCATAAAGTTGAAAATGAAATCAAACAGATACTAAATTGGAACCTTGCATGGCATTGTTAACAGATGTCGACAATATAAAGATCTATACCTATAAATCTGTGCGTTAACCGTTGGAATGTGACAAAGGATCCTTAGCCAGGCTCTACTAGCCCCGACCGAGCATTTATGCACTTGCCCAATCCGGGTTCGCAGGTAACTGTCGGGTTGAGAAATGCGCCAGTGGGGCAGGAGACCCACGAACGCGAACAAAGAAAAAGGACTTCAATTCCCAGCATCCTTTGCACTGTGCAACCTCTCAGCCAATCAGGCTGAGGGATATGAGCGCAGAGGATGCTGGGAACGTGCGCTGACTTTAAAAAAAAGGGGGTGGGAGCCGGAGAGAAAGACTTTGAAAGACCCAGCTGGAGGAAACCAGGAAAAGCTAAGTGCGATTGGTGGAGGTTAGGGGGTGGGTGAGGGAGGCAATGAAAGGTGCTGGGTCCAGAAGGGTTGGGGGGACAAAAGGGGTCTGTCCCCAGGAGACAGACCCAGGACCTTCTGGACCCAGGAAACCCAGGAGAGGAGATTGAATCCAACCCACCCCCCCACCCCCAAACACTCCATTTTTAAAGAGAAGAAATCGCTTGGTTTCTTCTCTTTAAAAACAGGGTGTTGTTTTTTTTGGGGGGGAACAATCCCCTCTCTGCTGGGTCCCCTGGCTCTGGAAGGGTTGGGGGGACAGACCCCTTTTGCCCTCCTAAACCTACCAAACCCAGGGGATCAGGGAGAGGGGATCGAATACACCCCCCTCCCAAACACTTAGTTTTAAAAGAGAAGAAACAGCTTGGTTTCTTCTCTTTAAAAACGGAGTATTTTGTTTTTTGGGGGAAATGATCCCCTCTCTGCAGGGTCCCCTGGCTCTGGAAGGGTTGGGGGGACAATACACACACACACACACGCACGCGCGACACTCCTGCCTTGCCAGGAATTTTTAATGTGTGTGTTGGTGGTTGGAGTGGTATTGTATGGGTGGTGGTGGTTGTGCACACCCAAAACCACCCCTAACCACCAACACACCTCTTTTTTACATAAATTACCAAAAAAATTATCCCATACAACAAAATTTAAAAGAGCCCAGCAACGCCGGGCAAACTATGCTAGTAGATCAATATAAGAGAGACTTATTAACAATTATGTTATCAAATGTGAGGCAATGCATAGCAAGAAACTGGAAGAATAGTGTTGAGATAGAAATTGTAGAATGGTACAAAGAAATGTGGACAATTGCTATAAATGATACGCTAACTTGGGAAATTCACCACAAAAAGGGAATGATAAAAGATAAAAAAATTTATGAAATATGGAAACATTTCCTCGAGCATACACTGATCAAAGGACACGGAAGAGCGCCAGCACCTGACCATCTTGCATTTTGGAAATGAAAGCTGCAATGATGACTTCAATGGGTTCATCAGGCTTTGTAGATAGCACCAGGTGGAAATTTAATTGTAATTCGTACTTTGTTTACATGTTTTTGTTTCAGTATATTAAGTATATTTTTGTTATATGATATGTATGAACATTAATAAAAAATTTATAAAAAAAATTAAAAAGATAAAAGGAAAACGTAAAGGCATAAAAACAGCATAGACTAAAAACACTATACTAACACTACTGACAGATCACAGATCATATAAGGCAGAAGTCCCCAAACCTTTTTGCACCACGGACAGGTTTCATGTTAAACAATTTTTCTATGGACCAGTAAGTGAAGAGTATATATTTCAGTTCTGCTAAAAATTTCTTTTTTTTAATCTCTCCTGTCTGCCAGCCACATCTTGAATATAGGCAGTGTGATACCTCACTGTGCAAAGGCCGGGTGTGTGTGTGTGGAGGCCCGCTGAAGCTCAAAAACAAGGATGGGCCCAGCCTCCTGCTAGCCACACTGTTCAACTTGGGCAGTGAAGTATCACACTGCATACAGGCAGTGGGCAGAGCCCCACTGTAGTTAAGCAATGTGAAGGAGAGATCCAACCACTACTGCTGTATCTTAAACCTGTGCCTTCCCTCTATTCGCCGGGCGTCCCTGGCAGATCACATTAAGAACAGAACACTGCCAATGGGGCTCCTACCACTACCCACCTTTGTGGCCCGGTTTGGGACAGCCTGTGGCCCAGTCCAATGTCCACCACCCAGTGGTTGGGGACCCCTGATGTAAGGCACTGGACCAGCCTTATCATTATACAACGAGAGCCAATGTCCTATGATATAGCTTCTAGGGAGTGGCAGCCCAAGATATTGCATAAGTGTCACCTGCCCATTCCCATTTGTTGGAAAACAGATCTATAAATCCCAATACTTGTTTAAATATGTCTCCACAAAGTAATTACCATTTTCACCCACTCCTCACAGTCCCCTTGATGCTAAAAACTACAACACCTAAGGAGGCCAAAAGAACCTTATGCTTTCTTAGTCATGGCCTCTTCCCTCTGAAAAAAGCTTCCAACAGAGGTTCATCAAATACCATCCCTCTCAATTTTCAAGAAGTTAATTAAAACCAAACTTTATATATCTACCTTTGACTAGTGTTTCTAACTAATTGACCTGGGATATTAAAATCTGTTTTAAATTTGTTTATTTAAATGCAGGCTTTACCAATTCAGTTAGAGACAGGGTTTTTACTTAATTTATTGAATTATGTTTGTATGATTGCATTTATGTTTCAAAGCACTGTGAATCACCCAGAGTTAAAACTTGAGTGGACACCACCAGCTAATACCAAAGACCTCCACCAAGGGCAGTGATGGCCAACCTTGGCACTCCAGGTGTTCTTGGACTTCTGTTTCCAGAAGCCCTGATCATCGGAGGTGCTGACTTGGGCTTCTGGTAATTGAAGTCAAGGAACAGCTGGAGTGCCAAGGTTAGCCATCACTAATCTAGGGCATCTTGCTTAAAAGCTGGGCAATAGTAGGCTTGATGGACAAGCAATCCGATTTTGTACAAGACAGCTTTTTTGTGATTCTACACACCTATGGTACACACTCACAATCCCTGTAAAAACTTGGTAATGCTACTGCTAGAAGCTACTTTTTAATCTACCCAAATTACTAACAAGCTACTTTTTAGAATGGTTTTAACTCCATCACATATTAACCAATTGATTATTTATTTATTTATTTATTGTTCAAATTTCTATCACTGCCCAACTTGACAACGACACTGGGCGGCTAACAACATTAAAACATTACATTTTTAAAAAACTAAAACCCTTTAAAAACCCATTAAAAATACCCACAAAGTTACCCACCACACCCCACCAGTTAAAAGAGACAGGGAGCAATCTTGTTATATGGGCCAGCAGGCAGGGGTCACCGCTCCCCCAGTGCCCCATACCTGCTTTGCCAGCCAAGGTTTTAGCTCTTTCCTGAAGGGCAATTCTGTGTGATATGTTTTGCAAAAAAAAAAAAAAAAAGCCTTGATCAAACAATATAGTATTATAGTTCCTGATCCAATTTACCAGTTATTTTACAACCATATTACACTAGGCTGACTGACATGTGTACTGGTTTTCTTCAAATCTGGTCTTTGCAAAGCCTCCACAATTATATTAGAGGGTTCCCCCTACCCTACCCCCATATAGATGTTTGATATCTAAAAGAGCAAGAAAGCACAGAAAATGTTCATTACTGGGAAGAAAATCAACATTCTGGTTGAACACTGTACTTATACTTTCCCAGTAGTGTTTCCCAAACTATGTTCCATGGAACACTGGTGGACTTCAATTCCCAGAAGCCTAAGTCTATACATTGGCTGATCAGTGCTTTGGGTAATTGACTTAGGGCTTCTGGGAATTGAAGTCCAAAAATCAAAGATTGGGAAACAATGAGTTAGAATCCTCACAGAATAACTATAAACAAATATTGATGGTCAATCTGATCAGAAAGCTAGCAATTTTTTTTCTTTTACAAAATAGAGAGAGATAAAATAAAAGTATGGAATATACCTGTAGATTCAATCAAGAAAAACTGCTGATATTCAAAAGAAACCTTAGTACCATCTACACACCAAATCAGTCTCTTCCAGTGGATCTCCATCTCCTCCCTCACCTCCGCTTGGTGACAGCTGATGTAAGGATTTTCTTTTCAATAAATATTGCTAATGTTATTCCCTTCCATTACTTTTCCGTATCTCCACAGTTCCATTTGATGTGTTGCTGCACTTCTTTTCCTTTTCTTAAGTTCTAAACTTTGTATCAAATGCTAATCACATTTGACATTTTAAAGGAAGAAATATGTAATGAAGGCATGTCAACACAGATGAAGCTGGTAGGGACAAGAAACACAACAGTTAGTTAGTTGATTGGTTAGTTTGTTAGTTCTGTTGTCTAGTAGCCTCCTATTGTGTATTTAAGGAAATATGTTTGCCATTTTGTCTTGTTGTGAAAGAGTTTAATACTGTATGTATTTGCTTTACTATGGTCCGAAGTCTCGCGAGATTTCGGGAGGGTTCTGAACGAGAACAGAGCTGTCAACGGTTTTAACGTTTGTTTGTTTTTGTCAGTTCTGATCAGAGATAGTTAAGGAATGTAAGGGTGTGTGATTAGCTCTGGTCACCTATTCTTATTCCAAATAAAGTTGTGTGTTTGGCTGCTGCCTACTACTTCCAGAACACTAAACCTCCCAAAAGATGTTCAGCCAGACTTCCCTTTCTCTGACTTTAAAGCTCTTAAAGATCCTTTCCTATATAGATTTTTAAAAAAACAACTTTGGTCAGATGTTCTAACAGCACATATTTAGTCTTCTGTTGCTAATACAGGCTCAGATCATGTTAAGTTTGATCACCAGAAAGCAAGACATATATGTTCCAAGCAATATATTAATTTTTTTGAAATAAACTTCATTCAAAACAATGTTGACGTCTAAGAGGTGACCTGATTGAAGTTTATAAAATCATGCACGGTGTGGACAAAGTAGATAAGGAAAAACTGTTTTCCCTATCGCATAACACTAGAACTAGGGGGCACTCCATGAAACTTTTGGGTGCTAGTTCTTAAACTATTAAGAGAAAGTACTTTTTCACCCAGAGGATTACTGGTCTATGGAACTCCCTGCCAGAAGAAGTGGTGACAGCTGTCAGTCTTGACAGCTTTAAGAAAGGATTAGACAAGTTCATGGAGGACAAGAGTATCAATGGCTATAATTATGGATACTTAAGGACAACCTCCGGGTTGGAGAGATAGGCAGGATATCTCTCAATATCATTTCCAGGGAATCCTAAGCAGGCATCTGCTTGGGAATACCCTGAAGGAAATGGTGAGCCACTGTGTGGGACAGAATGCTGGACTGGATGGGCTGTGGCCTGTTCCAACAAGGCTGTTCTTATGTTCTTATGAGTTGATAGAGCAGCGGATATGACTTCACCACAGAGGCTCTCCTATTGCAACTATAAGAACATGTTACATTATCTTCTTAGAATTCCACTCGATGCAAATCCCAAAGAAATTATCTAGCTGTCAATTTCCTACCTGTGTATGAGATAGAATGAGAGTTCCAGACTACAGTGTAAGGGAGGGAAGAACTTAAGTGATGCTTTTCATGATGATTAACTATGCGAATAACCTAAAGTATACTATGGGTAGAGGGGTATGAAAAGCCACTCTACTACCACATCATGATGGAAATTTGAATCTTGCCTTCCACATTTGTAATTTACTTTTTGAAAAGCTATTTTTCTAATTGCTGAATGCATTAATGGCCCCTGGTTTAGTCTTGTCCTGAACCTGAGGTGTCCAGACTGAGGCATTTGGGTAAGATACATTATGATTCTGTTCACACACAAAAATATCCAACTTTACATCTAGAAATATAAATTAATATATGCCATCTTGTATATACTATTATTCTATGTTGTTATCTTTACTGTGATTTATGTAATATCAAGTAGTGCGGTTAACTATAAGACCACTGTTGTCATTTTCTTTGCAAGCAAAGTGTTGCTCAGGATGTTGCAAAAAAAAGGGGGGGCTTTTATCTTATAGTAATCAATTATTAAATTCACAAACCAATCTTTAATTCAAGGTTCTTCTCATCTTGCATAAACTCAACCACATTTTAATATTCTCCAACAATACAGCAAAAGAGTTAATAATCTATATAACTAAAATCAAGGTGTTGCATTGTATGTTACCAATACACAGTGTGACGCCTGCCCTGGACACGGCGCCCCCACCTACCTCACACTTCTGGGGTGGCCAGCGTGGGGGACCAGCAGACCATTTTTGGGGTCTTTCACCCCCAAAACCATCTGCAAAGCCCCCCCCCCCCCCCCCGGCAGCATGAAATGGCCGGGAGGCGATAATACGCATGCGCCAGAATCTGTACAGGCTCAGAAGCCTGCCTGGAGTTTCCAGGCAGCGGCACCTGGAACTCCGGGCAGGCTTCTGCACCTGTGCAGATTCTGGCACATGAGTATTACTGCCTCCCTGGTTGGGAGGCTCCACTGGCTGGCCGTCACTTCGGTGGGTGGCCCTTCTCCGGAAGGCCCTTCTCCGGCAGGCATGGGCCGAATGGGGCACCCTTACACTGGCTGCCTTCCGGAGAAGGGCAGGCAGGCCTTCTGCCTTGGCTTCTCTGGAAGGCATGGGCCGACCAGAGTGCTCCATTCGGCCCATGCCTGATGCTGGGAACTGCACATGGACTGGGGTTTTGGGCGCCTAGCCCGAGAGAGCACCAGTGCCCAATCTGCGACACAGACACCCTCACAGGCATGAGGTGGAAGCGCTGGACTGGGCTCCATGGAGGAGGATGCCCCACAAGTAAGGCAGCCATCGGGTACGGGGGGTTCTCAGGGGCGCGGGGGGTGGTGGTGGCTAGCCAGGCTCCATTCAGCCCAGCCTGGGGCTTCCGCGCCTCTCCTGGCAGCATGGCCTGCATCTCCAGGCAACATCCGTGCCTCCGGAAGTGCCAGCCATTGCCTGGAGACACAGGCCACACTGCCGGCAGTCGCGCGGAAGCCATAGGCTGCACAAAGGAGGCCGCCCCACAGGTGAAGCAAGCGACGTAGGGGGACAGGGGCAGGGGGGGCTAGCCAGCACACGGGGGCCTCCATAAAGCCCAGCCCAGTGCTACCCCATGTCTCCTGCCAGCGTGGCCTGCGTCTCCAGGCAATGGTCAGTACTTCCGGAAGCAGTCAATTGTCTGGAGCCACAGGCCAGGGATGGTGTGTGTGTGTGAGAGAGGGGGAGACAAAGGGAGAGACAGAGAGAGTATCTGAGAGTGTGCAAGAGAGTGGGGGAGAGAGCATAGTCAGAGTATGCCACTGCTCTCTGTGTGTATCTCTGTGTGTGTGCGCACAGATGCACCAAGGAGGAATAAAGTGTGTGTGTGTGTGAGAGAGAGAGAGAGAGAGTAAGAGAAAGAGAGAGAGAGAGAGAGAATGGATGTGTGTGCGGGAGGGAGTGCGTGGATGGAGGCCATGCTCCAACTCAACCCAAGGAGGTAGGACAGACCCCCCCCCCCCCCAAACCTAGCCTGTGCAAAGCTGGGCACCCCTGCTAGTATAGAATAAGAAGAAAGCAATCACTTCCAAGCTCTGCCTATCAGCTGGTTGGCCACTGAGGGAAACAAGATGTTGGACTACATAGCATTTTTGTCTGATCCAGAACAGCTGCTCCAATGCTGTAGGAGACTTGAAAGGTTAGGAGTCTTGAAAGGTGGCTAAAATGGGTTAAAAGTAAATAAATGATCCAGCATTACACTTGCCAGAAGCAACACCTGAAATACACATCTGTTGTTCTAGGTATCCGGGAGGGAGGGGGAGTATACAGTAATACTATGTAGCTTTGTCAACATTAAATAAATAAGATAGTGCAGCTTTTTAAAAAGGTGCACTGCAAAGCTATCTGAATATGAAAGACTGGTTTATAGGACACAAATATATGGCTGAATAAAGGGCATAAATATTTGTCTAATTGCTAGAAATATACCTAAAATAGGGTACAGGGAAAAGCAAGAGGTGATTTATTAATTACCAATGAGAGTGTGCTAAAAAATTTATTTAGTTAGTTAGTTATTTAGTTATTTAAGCAGCATTTTCTAGTGAAATTTCTGAGGAGGAAGGACAGAACTACCAAGGAAGTCATTAAATAAATTAATAAATGATCAAACTTATAAGGAAACAAATTCTATTCAGCTCAGTGCGACAATCAGATGAGCTACAACATATTACATGTTGATGGCTGCTACTTTTATCCAAGTATACATATTTTTTTCCTGAAAATCATTTTCATGAAATAAGAATGACAAACAGAAAAAATGTCACTGGTGACAATTTGTTTAAGGTGGATCACAGCTTGCCATGAAGTGACTCACACACAGTGATCAAGGAGCCATCTCCTTCTGAATGTATGAAATGAGACATGCAGGATTTGACATCCTTGAGGATATTGACAAGGTGCACCTTCACAGCCAGTCCATCTGGCATGGCCTCTTCCATCTCCACGACTGTTGGGAATCAGAATAGTGAAGTGGTTCCTCCTCCGCTCATTTTGCCATTGAGCTGAATATGATGGTTTCCAGTGGCACTTCCGCCACTGAGAAGGACCACCACCCCACCTAAAGGGGCTCATCTGCCCAGTGCCCATAGCCGTTGGCCCATTTAGGGTGTCAGGTTATTTACTGCTGCCCAACACTTGGCGTATATTACATGTGCTGCATGAACAACAGCACAACTCTGCCTCTTCAGAACTTCAAATGCTTCATCTCTCCAGGCAAAGAAAATTGCAAGGACTTAAAGCATGGTTTATAGGACAGCTTTCCCCTTCTGTTGTTTATTTTTTAACTCCCTGTTTCATCATGAGTAATGTTCCATAACCAGCAGGAGGAAGGAACAGGGAACACTGCCCAGATACCAGAAAATCCATTTTCCCAGTATGATTCAGCATTCTTTGCCTACTCAAAAGAACCTACATAGCACTAAAACAACAAAAAACAAGTTTTGCTTTCCAAGGGTAACATGTAGCTTGGCTCTTCCTTCCATTTTATAGCCTACTTTTTTCTAAATAATGGCACAGGTGTACACACACACACAGAGAGACCATTTGGGAGACATTCCCACTCTAGGTGGTTTGCATCATTAAAACCACAACATAATACAAAAAAGAAGGTAAAGGGACAACAGAAGTTTGTTGTCTTCTTGTTCATTCAGCTAATACTGAGAAGAGGAATAGAAAGAGATAGGAAAATTATCCAGGTGAATGACTGGCTACAAAAGTGGTGCTTTTGAGAGATTTGGATTTTATGACTATGCTTCCTGGAAAATGGATGCTAGGGAGTGATGGGTAGCATCTCACAAGAACTGGGAACAATGCGTATGGCAATGGCATGAAGAACGTCATCAGGAGGGTTTGGAAATGATTTGGAAGGGAGCTCAGAGGTAAAGAAAGATGATGGCTTATGTCTGGAACGGATCAAACACCTCTAATGGGGAACAACAACAATAATAATAATAATCTTCACAAAAATGTAGGAAGGAAAACAGGCCACAAATCACAAAATACCCAGAATCTTTATATGAAGGTAAAGAGAATGAATAGACGCCTTTGAAATGTGGTGTTGGAGGAGAGTTTTGAGAGTACCCTGGACAGCGAGGAGAACAAATAGGTTGGTATAGAAGAAATCAACCCTGACTGCTCCGTAGAAGGTCAAATAGTAAAGATTAAGTTAAAGTACTTTGGACATCAAATAAGAAGAGAGGATTCACTTGGGAAAGCCTTGATGCTGGGAAAGGTGGAGGGCAAAAGAAGAAGGGGGCGGCAGAAAATGAGCTGGCTAGATAGTATTGTGGACACAATGGGCATAGAGCTGGGTGGGTTGAGGAGGAGGGTGGAGGATAGAGATGCCTGGCAGGCAATGGTCCATGGGGTCGCAAAGGGTCAGAATCAACTATGCAACTGAACAACAACAAAAAGAGTATGGTAAACAAACAAGAAGAATTGGAAATTAGAGGATAAATATGACTTGATAGGGAGAACTGAAACCATGACTTCCATGACTGGAACTAGCAATTGAAGGACATATATTGTTTAAAAAGAACAGAAAGAATAGAAAAGGTTGTGAATCACACTATATGTTCAAAAATACATATTTCTGGACAGAAAATACAAGAGGATGAGCTTGACTGTCAAAAAGTTATGGACAAAACCTTTGAAAAACAAATTTTAGGAATTTCAGAAATACAAAATGTAGTAGTAATGGGAGATTTTAATTTTCTTGAGATCTTTTGGGAGAACAATTCTGTCAAATATGTCCCATATAAGTAATTTCTGGCCTGTGTTACTAATATATTTTTTCTTATAAAAAGTGGAAGAAACTAAAGGATTATCTATCCTTGATTTGATTCTATCCAATAGTGATGATTTGGTGGAAGTAGTGGAAGTAAAGTGAATTCTGGGGGACATATTTTACCTGAGTTCTTAAATTTTAAAGAAAACAAAAGCAAGGTATGCACATGTGTACCCTGGATTTTAAGAAAGCCAATTTTAATAAACTCAGAGCAATGGTAGGTAAGCTAACCGTGGCACAAGATCTTAACAGGAAAAGAAGTCCAAGAGAGTGGGAGTTTCTTAAAAAGGAAATTCTAAAAGCACAACCACAGACAAGGCCAACAAGGAAAAGGGTGGAAGACAGAGGGGGGAAAACAATGTAGCTTCACAAGATGCCCAGAGAGAATATGAAAATAAGAAAAGACACATATAGGAAGTGGTAGGAAGGCCAGGCCAGGGCCGGCCCTTGACATGACTGTCTGGGGAATTTTGGAGCAAATTATAAAGTAATCACTCTAAAGGCATCTTGGAAACAACATGGTAATAACTAGAAGCCAACATGGATTTTTCAAGAACAAATTGTGGCAGAGTAATCTCATTTCTTGATCAGGTAACTTCCTTGGTAGATGGTGAGAATTCTGTAGATGTAATATACAGTGGTACCTCGCTTAAAGAGCATAATGCGTTCCACAGGATTACTCTTTAAGCAAGTTTGCTCTTTAAGTGAAACATCACTGTAAGTGACCAATTGTGACTTCTGGTGGGGGTGGGGATTGCAAACCCCGATTTGGTTGTTAAGTGAGTTTTTGGTTGGTTTTAGTTGTTAAGCGAGGCGACCATTCAGAGAAAATTTTGCTCTTTAAGTGATTTAGTCTCTAAGCGAGGTGCTCTTTATGCAAGGTTATACTGTACCGTGGAACTCCAGTTAACGACAGCACTGGACAACAACAAAATTGGATAACTACGCCAAATTTGGCAAAAAGCTGTTCACCGGATAGCGACAAATGTCGTTATCCTATGCTGTAGTTTTTCTCACCTGCCACCTGTGCCTGTAGGGAACAGGCCAAGAAAGAGGAGGAAAGCGTTGTTTGCAGCTTGTTAGTGTAGCTCTCTTGTAGTTCAGATTAAAAAGAGCTATTTAGAAAACTGAAAACAAGGAAAGATTGATAACTTCCTCTTCACTTTATTTCCTCATTTTTTACTGCTTTCACTTTCTTTTTTGTTCTTGACACCAGTACTGATACCAAAGCTGTTAAAAGAAAATAAAGAAATTGCATTATTTGCAAACCCAGTTCTCCTGGACAAAATCTTTGATTCCCTTCCCCACCTTGCTTTCTTTGAAATGCAGTTTTAACTAGACCTGCTGCTTAATTGATCACATAGTGGCAAACACAACCCATACAAGCCCCATCGGACAGCTGCAAACCATAGACTTCAAGATCAGCAGCTTTCTTGGAAGGAACCTGGGATCAGGAGGTGCTTACTTTGGTATCACAGTGAATGGTCCTTTGTGATATCATAGGAGACAGAACCTTTTTTAAAATTGCATGACAATTTGAAAAAAGGTATGTCTGTAGACTCAGAAAGTATGGTTTTCCTGTACCACTTCCAAACAAATATGTGCACAAAACAATTATAATGCAGATTCATACAATGACACAGATTCTAAAGAAAATTAATTTAGATTATGATGATAAAGACATTTAAGTAAGAGAATCTAGTAATACAGTACAATCAAAAACACTTGTTTTCAAATCATAGCATGGGAAACCATAGCAAATGACAATTAACATCTTTTGCTCTATTTCCTTTTCAGAGTGTAGCACAATCCCTCAAATACTTTGCTTACTATAAGACCTATATTTAGTGGGGTTTGTTTCCAGTAAAAGGGTTTTCATTCAGTTTCTATAGAGAGGAAACTGCTGGCTAATATTTCTTCTGATTTTTCTGTGCCGACATTGGCATACTGGAGGAAGGGGTGGGATTTTCAGTGCCCATGGAACAAGCTACAGTTTAAAAATAAAATATGAGTCATGCACTCTAGGCTATCTTAATTTCAAATTAAAATGCTCTGACGAAAGGAGCATGCAAGTTGAGGAAGCTTGTGCTAGCTGAAAAATAGTGATCTGCTTTTTACAGCACAGTTCTGACAACCACGGAATATTGTGACATGGCTGACCTCCAATAATTATCTCTACAACATTTTTCCTGCAAGAGGTGCTTCACTGTTTTTCTCGTTCAGATGGTTTGAACCACAGGTTTCTGAAACCACCAGGTAGCAGGTCCAGTGGCCAGGGAGAGTCTAGAAGATTTATTTAAAAATATTTTTTTCTAGGTTCTAAGCACAGTGAGAGAGAGCTACTGAGACCCCAGGATCCTTCACAAACAGTATTAAACATAAATCTCCTTCCTTTGCATTTTAAAATTTGGAACATGCTCCCCAGAGAACAGAGCAACACTTTTACTGCTTCAATATATAGTGCATGAAAAATCAGGACACAAACATTCCCAATTGATAGGTTGCTCATAAAATTAGAGTACAGTAATACCTCATACAAAGTCCACTTCGTACAACATCGAATTCATACAACATCGCCTAATTTCTTGAAACAAGTTGCCTCATACAAAGTCGCTGCAACTTTGTATGAGGCATTGGGGTTTTCCCCAGGTTGCATTGTGCCTGGGCAGTATAAAAGGCATGACACATGCGTGCATTGCTCTTGTGGGTTTTCCATGAGGTAAAGAGTGGTTAGGAGTGGTTTTGAGAGCGAATTTGGATATATTTTTTAATTTTTTCGTCAGAATTTTTAGAAGCATTATTGGGGTTTTTGCAGCATTGTTCAGGTTCTTGGACAATCAGGGTTGTTTGACATGTTTTTGTAATGTATTTAGCCTTTAGACAATGATTTCTTAAAGTTCTGTCAGTTTCCTGTCTGTTTCCTTGACTTTGCCCTGAAGTCTGTGCTCTTACAGTACAATGTATCTCTATGGAAACGACGTTGTACAAGGCATCACAGCAAGGATTTGGACATTGTATGAAGCATCGCAGCTAGGATTTTGCATGCCTCATACAAAGTACAAATCTGTATAAAGTCCAAACTTGTGGAACCAAGTTTGGACATTGTATGATGTATCACTTTACTACTGTAATAATGGCTTTCAACACTTTTTTAAAAAGCCAATGGTTCTACCATTGCTAAAAAGCAAATGATGCAAAAGTATGTTCCCCAAAACTAATTTACACGCTGAGTGGTAGAATGTCTATGTTTCTTTTTTGAATCTTCCTTATGTGTCATCATTTACTTCCACTGATAAGAATGACAGTAGTCCTTTATTAGTTTCACTGATGGTGTAGAATTGGAGCAACACTGGGTTATGTTACTGTGAGTGGAGATCACTGGTTTGAAAGTACTTGACCTACTGTGGTTTATTAACCAAAGATCTCAAGACTGGCTACATTAACAGGGGCTCAACAAAAAACCCTGCCCAAGGCTTAGAGAGGACTATAGAAATGCAAACTGCCACAAAAGACCAAAGACACCTCATCAAATAAGGGAAGCAACAAAAACTTCACATCATGTAACTGTGAGGATGAAGATTGTGTTAGGCTCCAAACAGCAGGCATGAAAACAGCTTAGAGATTGTATACATAAGGGAAGAAAGAGCTGTCTTTAAGATTCAGTTCACATATAGCCTTCAATTTTTTTTGAAACTCCCTTATGGTAGAGATTTATCTGACTCACAGGCTGTGGCCAATTCATATATCAGCTAAAACACATTTATTTTCTTAGGCCTTCACATGGTAAATTAACTGTTTGATTTGATTTGTTGCTTGCTTTTATTGTTATTTTGTCTTAATTTGCAGTTTTATACCTGTGTTTTTATTAGAGGTGAGCACTTCACTCTCTGTGCACTCCAAGCCTAAATAAGGGATACACAATGATCCTAACAAATGGTGCCCCCAAGTTCTTGGGAGCCCTGAGAAAGATAGAAGTGCTTCTCAACAGGCGCTATGTTTCTCTCGCTCTCTCCTTTTTCGTAGCCAGCAGGGGGGGGAAATCATCTCACCAGTAAGCAGAGTAGCTACAGGGAAGGGAAGTGACAAAAGGACTCTAAAAGATAATGTTGATGATCCTCTATATGCCTTATTAAAGGAGTAATGTTCTTTCATAGCACCTGGAATTTTACCTCTTACCCTTCATTTCATAGTTCTCTCCTCTGTCCATTGGCACAGCAAGGAGGTTTTTCAAGAGAAAAAGATGGCTTGTTGTTGTTGGTAAGCAGGTTGGGTGGCGGGACTTCCAATCTGATCTCTACACTTTCCTTCCCTTCTCTTTACCCCACTTTGTCTTCCCCTCTTCTTCTTCTAAGACCTGAACTTAGTGGTGTTTCAGCCACTGATGCACTGCAAAAAAAATTACTACCCCCACCATGGGTGTGGCTAACTCTGTGGGCATGGCTAACTCTATGGGCCATGCCCACTTGGCCTCCCTACACCATGGCCTGGGGTAGGGAGGTGGGCATGGCTGGCCAAGTGGGCATGGCTTGGTGGAATTTCCGCTACCATGCCTGAGCGCTTGTGGGCACCTGGACCTGGAGCAGCTCAACACTGGTTTCAGCCCAGTTCTGCTGTGATACTATGATTGCCAAGGTACAAAATCAAGTCTTTAAACAATTCACTCTTTGGTGATTTTTATCAGTGACTGCAGCAGGAAAGGCAAGGAAAGTTTTCTTCATATGGCAAGGAGCAAACTAAACTTCTCCTGCTATTAATAACAATGCAAGACATTAGTAACAAGCAACACAATGGTTTCCCTACATGATCAAAGGAATAATAATAGCAACTTAGCCTCAGAGAAGTAGCATCTAATGCAAGGATTTCTTTTTAGAAAGAAACATTCCAAACTCTCCTGTTTATGTGTATAAGCTGCAACAAGGAGGAGAAGGAACAGACTCCACTGTCCTTTCCTCTCATCCTGAGAATGACATAGGCCAATTCTAAGCAGAAGAGCCTACTTAACGTAACTTCCCCCAAATACTGGCCTATTGTTGTTATATTGTCATTTTCTGTCAAGAGATTTTTTGTTGTTCAATCGCAGTTGAGTTCGACCCTTTGCGAGAAATACTGTCCATGTGATTAATTAAAAATTATCTATATAACATTCTGTCTTCTGGAGCAATCAGTTTTTATTTGAACCTACAAAATATATTTCTGCAGGCTGCCCTTTTCCATAAACAACATCCAAAATCTTTTTATTACATAAATATTAGTTCCCATGCATCACTGCCCCCTTTCCCCCAATTACAAACTTATCCTGGAGTCCTTCATCACTCACAGTGAAGGCAAAGATGAGTCATCCCTTGCACAACACCAATTTCCACACCTATATTGTAACATAACAGCAAAATAGGTTATAAATTTAGCCTATAAAGAGGTCTGTAGGAATGAGCCATAAATTGCTGATGTATTGAAGGCAAGTGTTCTATTAATATGTAATGCAAGCTGTACATTTGCAATCCTTCAACTTTTCCTTCCATGTTCTATAATTCTCTCCCTTGTTTTTGAGTTAGCAACGAACTGTGGTTTGCCATAACATTCAAGCTGGGCAAACCAGGTTTTCTGCAAACCGTGATTTGGTTTCAAATCTGAACTTCAAATCGTGATCAAGTTGATTGAACAATAAGCCATAGTTTATCACTTTATCAGTGAAGGGGGAGAGGTAAAGGAATAAAGAAGTGCATGAATCTAAAGCACATTCTTGATCCTTTAAATCTTTCTTTGACAGGTTAAGAACACTATACCAGGGACATTTTCCTTTATTGGCTTTCAAGACAGAACATTGGAGAAAGAAGAATCTTGAGAAATGCTGTAGTTTTAAGAATATTTTCTTTAGCAATCATGTTCTCAACCATACATTGCCCTACCCAGTGTTCTTTTAATGATATGTTCTCCTAGGTTAGTCAGAAGGACATACTTAGCCAGTCAGAGATCATGCATGACATCATTCCACCACACAGACAATCAGATCATTTTTGATTATATCACTTAGGAAATATGAAGTCATTAGAGGAAGAGAGAACGAAGCAGTGAAAAGTATAAGAAGAGGCATATATTTTCACAAGTATGGCCAAGAATTATCAGTTCACTTTGCCCACTACTGATGTTGTTCTTAAAGGTTGTGGATAATTTCAGGTCAGCTATACCCAAGACCTTATAAGCAACAAACAAACAAAAAACCAGTGAGGTCCTCCTTCTGGAGGAAAATAACATGACTTGCCTGCAAAACCATTAGACTACCTGAACTCACAAGAATTCCAGTCTGCTGCCAAGAAACAGAATGTACCCCTTGCATTAAAATTCTCCAAAATTCAATTCTGAAAGATTAAACATAGTTTTGTAGCAACTGAAAAAGTAACATTAAAACCATTCTAAAACTAATTAAGATTAAGAATGTATCCATCTCCCCTACTGTTCATCAAAACATAAGCTGGATAAGTACACTAGGAAACATATCAATTAAGAGTCACTAGCAACAAACCAAATATTGTTTTAATATATGTTTTTTAATTAAAGGTGATTGACTTGAATGAAATAGACTACTAAGTGAGTCTTGGCTTTAGACCACTGCTGGAGTACCCAACAAAATTTGCTGGAGCAGAGAAAGAGAAAATAAGCAGACTGAGAAAAATATGTGTTCGAAACTTAGTTCAATTCCAAGAAAGTGAACTTTTGATATGTCACCTCTTTTGAATCATTAAACATAGATTATCTTTTCAAATCTTTAATCCTTTATTCTCAAGCTTCAAAACTCAGAAAATGCCCCTTTCCTGCACCAGTCCAGACATTAGCTAAACATCAGATGTAGATGAAATTTTACATGAATACAGTCAAAATTGCTTTCAAAAATAATTTACCATCAAAATGTTCAGCAAACAAGACAGAAGTAGGTAAGTTAATATACAAAACTGCTGTCAAAAACGTAGATTTTTTTTTGGGGGGGGGGGGGAGGGAAATCACCCTGTGCCCACTTTCAGATATAATCGCCTTACACATTACACATGATGCACAAACAGGAGACCCTTCCTTGGGCTATTCAGCGCCATTTGCGATGAACATAGCTAAGCTGATTACAGTGTTTCCAATTTCTTTTCCCACACTGCCAGCACATACTGTATTAGGTTTCTATTGACACAGTGGTGGTTTAAAAGTTACATAAAATAAAGACCTAGCTGCCTCCTATTTTGAAAACTCTGCTTCAGTACCAAAGTCTGTAACAACAATGGGACTGAGGACAGTTGCACTGGCATCCCCAGACATCAACATGTACATTAAAATGGTTGCTCACTCTTTTTCAATACTGTTAGTAGCAGGTAAATATACTTCTTACTTCTAAAACAATCATGCTTATCAGATAAAAATATCACACTCACACACTCTCTCACACACACACACACATACACACCTTTCCCTGAATTTTTAAAAAGCCTTTGACATTCCAAAGCCTGCATCAAAATCCCAATAGAAAAACAGCCACTGACTTTCTGCCATCTAAAATCAAACCAGAAAATAAATTCAAAAATGTAGCAATGGAAACAATAGTGGAAACGACTAGTATAACTATGGTGATAAATCACAAGGCCGTACCTGGTGACTTAGAGACTGGAATGGCTCACCGATTCCAAGCTGCATGACCTTTTTATTCCCAGAGAGCATCCCCTGCTTTGTAACAATGCATCACACTCAGCTAGCTATCTCTCAGGCATCTTCTTGGCTAGCAAAGAAAGCGTCAGATCTCTCCATTAGTAAATGATAAATGTGCTTCTTTCAAAAGATCAAATCGCCTATCTTCTCCTCTCAATCCCCTGTGCACTCACAATCATCTGGTTAGAGAAGGGGACTGGCAGAGCCGCTACATCAGTGATGCTGCTAATGCTATCTGAAAACACGAAGCTTACTGCTTAAAGCAATCCTGCCTCATCCAAACAGAGGAAGCCACATCCTTCAGCTCCTCGCTGGCGTTACTATAAATCCTTGGGTTGCCATTATGGATGAGGACGAGGACGTTGTTGTTTAATCTCAAAACAATTAAAGGTGAAACCAGCCATTATGTAACACACACACAGACACACACACAGACACACACACACAAAATGACATATCCAGGTTATCCAATTGTGTTTGCATGACCGCTTCACATACAGCGCTGCTGTTCTGAAAAGAAAGCTGCACCATAAGAAGCAAGGGAAAATCAGACAAAAAAAATATGCATACCCAAAAAGAAGTAAGCTTCTAAGATTCCTTGGCATAGCTACTGTAGACATTTTATAAGTCAGATCATTTAATATATATGTTTAAATAAGTGTGGGTTGTGTGTGTCCTTATGTGTATTCTAATGCATGTTATATTAAAAAAAACTGTATCCTCGATAAATGTTTTGCACTATTCCCTGGTTCCAAACCAAAAATCAAAAGAGCTTGAAAACATGCCAGTGTTATGACAGGAGAAACGCATTTGGGTACCAAACAAAACAATCACATGTTTTGTATTCTTGTTATTGCTGCCCATTTTACTCCATAAAAAAATGTACTGCTCTGTTTTGAAGAGCTGTGAATAATTTACTAACAAAGTGTAACCTGATTACTTCTCACATTATCGTAGCAAAAATGACTCTGTACTATTTTAAATTGTGATCACACTATCACAGTGCATCACTGCTCTCAGGATTATATTTGGAGAGGGGGGTGGGAATCTTTAAATGTAAAGGCGCTGGTCTTGATACCAGTGAATTATCCTACAGTTTCCGATTAGTTTAATCCAGAGTCAATAGTTTAAAGATGAATTGAGCGGTATACAAAAATAAAGTGAAATTAAATGAAATTACAGAATTACAGAATGCACATACAGATGACAGATGGCCAACTATTCTTAGCCATTCCTGGAAAACAACACTTTAAAGGAAAAGGGGGAGATCTATGAGTTCCTCACTCTAATTTTTAAAAAGCAAGATCAAAATATTACCTCTGCATATTACATCTGCTCTACAAAGTCTCTATTCTGAAGGTGGAAGCAAAAGCATCATTGTGGAAGAGTGGAATGGGCTCAGGGCAACACAGCAGGATAGTCTGATAGGCCACTGTGGTGACAACAGAATTTATATTTATATTTATATTTATATTTATATTTATATTTATATTTATATTTATATTTATATTTATATTTATATTTATATTCTGTCCATGTGGGTGATCACCCCACTCTGGGCAGTTTACAACATTAAAACTTGACTCATGCACTTTAACCAATCTTAGACAAAAACTAAGATCTGGAGAACAAATAAACAAAAAAAAAATCCTGACAGACGTATCAACATATATTAGCTAGGAGGAAGAACAATCTTAAAATCCACCTAATACAATATCTTTTTTTTTCTGATGGGTCCTGGAACATGTCAGCTGCCAAGGTGTTCCACAGTATGGGTGCCATTACCAAGAAGGCCCTATTTCTTGTTAAGGTTTTCCTGGCCATTCTTGAAATCATCATGTGGAGCTGTACCATTAATGAGGATTGGGTAGTACAGGCAGACTTCCTTGGGAGAGACATTCCAAGAGATTGTAAGGTCCGAAACCATATATGGTTTTGAATGTCATTGTTAGCACCTTGCGCCTGATACAGAAACGAATAGGTAATAAGTGCCAATTTGCCAGAACCAGGGTAATATGATCAAATTTTCTCACCCCTATAATCAATCTGGCAGCTATATTCTGGAAACTCTGTAATATCCCTCTCAGGGACAAGGGTAGCCTGATGTAGACAGCATTACAGAAGACATTTCTAGAGACTACCAGTGCATAGACCAGTGTTATTAAAGACTGTCTATCCAGGTAGAGATGCAGCTGAGGAATTGGATACAATTGGGGGAAAATGCAGTTATTGAGATTGATGTTATCTGGTGCTCTATGTTAAGGGTCTGATCTAATATGACCCCTGGGCTATGAGCCCAGTTCCTCAATGGAAGGACTACTCCATCCAAGGTAAGGGACGGCATCTCCAGTGGGATAGATGGTCAGTAACAGGACCCCCATTTTATCCGTATTCAGTTTGTCTGCTCCAACTTCATCTATTCCAATATTGATACCAGCCACAATTGTCTACGCAACGGACTACATCTACTGCAGAAGATGTAAAGGAGAGACAGAGGTGCGTTTCATCAGCATGTTGATCGCACTGGACTCCAAATCTCCTGATGACCCTTCCCAATGACTTTATATAGATGTTAAATAACATCAGAGAGATAATCGATCCCTGGGGAACCCCACGTTGTAATACCCAAGGAGCCCAAACAAACTCCCCAAGTTGGATCCTTTGAGTATGGCCATCAAAAAAAGGAGTAGAACCACTGCAATTTATTTATTTATTTATTTATTCTTAGATTTTTATGCTGCCCACTCGGGGAAACCCGACTCAGGGCGGCGCACAACGGTAAGAACAGATAAAATACAGTAAAATATAACAAAACAGATTAAAACCCTCACTCGACCACCTACCAACCCACCCTCCCACTCCCATCCCACATAAAAGACTAAAAAGGGAATACCACAATACACAACACAAAAAGGAGGGACAGTTGAGCAATACAGTGCCTCTGATCTGAAATGTCCCATAAAGTGAAAAAGAGGAAAGGAAATGGAAGGAGATGCTACAGAGATCCTTCAACACAGAGGCAAGGCATCAACACCATGTGACATTTATGGGCTAAATTCAATTTATATAACTTTTAATATGGCCCCATTTTACAGCTGAAGACCACTGAGGCCCAGAATAAACAATGAGTTGAAAATCAAATTATTAATCCACAGCTCTGGATTCTCCAAAAATAACAGTGAAGTGATAATAAAGTGTCCCTAAATATGCTTCCGCATAGCTTGATGGCTCAGTGGTTTAGGTAACTAGCTGCAGAACCAGAGGTTGGAAGTTTGATTCCTCACTGTGCCTCCTAGGAGAAGAGCCAGTTTGTGTAGGAAGTTGCATAGCCCCAGGGTGTTTCCTGAGGAAAGGAATGTTAAACTACTTTTTAGCATTCTCTACTTAGAAAACCATGGAATGGATCACCATAAGTCAGAACTGACTTAACAGTTTGCAAATATTATTATTAGTAAATATAATTTTCCTATGGTATAAGCTCAGAGGCCCTCTGTTATTGGTGAGCAAGAGCAGGCTCTCCCCTACCTACACATTCAGAATTTACTAGAATGGCATCACTTCCACTCAGATGAAAAGTCCCAGACTCATTCTCTTAAAACATCAAATACTGTTCTAGCTCTTCCTCAGGGCCGTAGTCAAGAGGTGGCCAGGGTGGGATTTGCCCACCCTGAGTTAGCAGTTTGCTAACCCTCAAACTCCCGGCTACTTATATATATGACATATATATGACATTGCTGCCCATCCTGGAAAAAATATTCGCCCACCTATATCTAGAATCCTGGCTATGGCCCTGCTTCTATTGCCCGGAAAATACAGCCACAGAACACAGACATTCTGTTCCTCTTCTTGCAACAATCGTCCCTCACTCCTTCCTCCTTCCTGCAGTTTCTGATAAGAATCACTCTTGTTATAGGTAAACATACCTGTCAACCCGCGGCTCTGGAAAAAACGGGACCTGCGCAGATCGCTTATGCGCAGGTCGCTTTCCACGCATGCGTGGAAGCACAGCCCCTACGCAAGCGGCGTAGCGCTCCCACGCATGCGTGGAAGGGTTTTACAATTGTGTAGAACCCTTCCACGCATGTGTGGAAAGTGTTTTCCCCCGCTGCCAAATTACGGGGGTTTGGCAGCACAGGGTGGGTTATGACGTCAATCGGCGTCAAATTCCGTGGTAATCCTGGCCAAATCGGGATGGTTGACAGGTATGTAGATAAACTATCCATGCATATTCACCCCCAACCTCACTACCTGCTTTCCCTGCTAGCAGAAGAGTCCAAGAGCCTACCTTCCCTTTCCAACGAAGAACTCCTGTTCCTTACAGACCTAGCACTGAGGAGCAAGCTGCCTCAAAGGTAGAGTTGCCATATGTCCCAATTTCCCGGGATTTTCCCAGGTTGAAGCAGTCCCGACCACTTCAAGAAAAAACATGTAAAAATCCCAGAAACAAAGGGTTAATTTCATAGAGACGCTATTCCTAGAGAGGGAAGACAGAAAGTGAAGAGTTGTCCGTTGCAGAATAAGTCCCTTCCTGTCTCCTGCTTTTCTCCTTCCAGAGGGAAACGGAGGCTCCATGGGCTACATTGCCGTTCCAGGCCCCTCCTTAGAACTTACTTCCAAGGGATCCCAATGTGGGATTCTATTTCAATGGGTGTGTGTGTGTGAAGGGGAGGGGGTGACCTCAGGTGGAGGAAGGGTGGTTTAAAGAGTGGCCCAAGAAGTTTTTAAAAGGTAAAAGTCACTCCTGCTCGAAAGCCTGTCGTATCCAACTCTAGGATTCAGTGCTCATCTCTGCGTCATAGCTGAAGAGCCAGTGCTGTCTGCATCTGCAGATGTTTCCATGGTCATGTGGCAGGCATGACTAGACACCGGAGTGGATGGAATGCTATTTACCTTCCCACCAAAGTGGTCCCTATTTATCTACAGTACTTGCAATTTCTTGCTTTCAAACTGCTAGGTTGGAAGCGATGGGAAAATAAATAAAAATAGAACTATCAAGAATCATCTTTTGCAAGAAGAATCATATGGGAAACAACCTCTTGACTACAGCTTTTTTAAAACTGATGGTGGCTGCCTGCCCTGGACGCGGATTCTGTGGGGTCTTAGAGCTGTGGTCTCCATGACACATGCACAGTTTGAAGAATGCAATGATGTCACATAGCTGTCCCGGTTTGGTGGGAGAGAATTATGGCAACCCTACTCAAAGGAGGTGCTTGGGCAGAATTCCAGAATAAGTGATGAGTGCCCAGTCCTTTAGGCACAAGCATAACACACACACAACCCACCCCAGCTTTCTTCCCTTTTCCTTCTTTCTCCTTATTCCAGCAGCCTGATTTTTTTTTCTTCTTCTTCGTCAAAGCAGTTTACTAACACAGTGGAAGTAAGCATTTCAATTTCCATTTTTGAAAATGTTGGTTCCCACCCCCCGACCCCCATTGATTAATGAAAGAGATTGAACCCAAAGCCAAACTCTTCCTAGCCTGCCACTATAAAAATTGTCTAACAATAGCCCTGTTAGACTAACAAGAGTTCTGGTGATGCAGTGGTTGAACTGCAGCCAGAACATTGTGAGTTCGATTCTGACCAGGGATCAAGGTTGACTCAGCCTTCCATCCTTCTGAAGTCAGTAAAATGAGAACCCAGCATGTTTGGGGCAAAATGCTAATTAACTTGTGAACTTCCCACTAAGTATATAAGTGTAATTGCTATTGCTAACTAGCATTTAACACAGAGGTCCTGAAGAGGAAATGTTTGGGGTGGGGACGAGCAAGACAGCAATTTTATTTAACAATATTTTAATGCTAGTTTCTTTGTTTATCTTTTAACACACTGTGTTTGTGTGTTTGTTTCTACATTTGAGTCATAAACAATGAAAAACGGGAGCATCGCCATCACCAACACCAATATTAGTAATCACCATTGTGATCAAAAGGTGCTGCAAAACTCACGAGAAACTAAAGATCAGCTATGAATTAACAAATTTGCTTTGAAGAATTCTAAGAAAAGGTAAACAAATTTGTTTATTTGTTAATAAATTTGTTAAAATTGACTATAAGAAGGTATAAGAAGCTGGACTGAGAAATGTCTTGACATTTTTGGAATTAGCAACAATGTTCAAAGATTTGTGAAGAAGACTTCATTGAAGCTATGGTAAGTAAAGTTAATGACCTGTGGAGAAGAAGAATTTGGTGAAGTCAAAATTAAGCATGGAATTTTTCAAGTTTGCTTACTATCACCTTTGCTATCTGTGTTATCAACAACACTGCTGACAACTATTTTGAATAAAACAAACTGGATATGAATTGGCTAACGACTGAAGCTTTCACATTTACTTTGCAGGCGCACCCCACAAAGAAAGACTCATTGGGCCACTTTTATTGAATAATGCCCTAGTCCGAATTATAACTTTCAATTGGTGTATTCATCCAATTGTAATTCTTAAGGCAAGCAGACCGCAGTAACACTGGTAAGGTTCCTCCCAAAATTGCCAATGGCAATTGGCTACAATGTATCCATTTGTATCGATTTGTTTGTTGACACAAACAAATTGTTGACCGGAGTCAATAAACTATCTACTGACCCCACCCTATGACGTGTATCCATCAAATCACGAGGTGATGCATGCTGAAAAGCTCCTGCCATCACCCCTTGCCTGGTTCGTCGTTGACCGGTCAAAGCTATTACACCTGTACCTGTCTAAGTGTTGGCCAGTCAATTGCGAACCTGCCGGATACCTATGGGTCATCAATCTTTACCTTACCAGTGCTACCCGCCACACGGGGAGGCGTCTATGAAGACTCACACACACACACACCCAGACCGTCAGCTCGGTCAACAGGCCTGCTTGCAAATCTTCAAGAAAGAGGTTCATACCTCTAGCCGACAGGTGGACCCCATCCCCTGCATAGAGATCATAATTTTGCAAACTAATCGTGGGGTGCCGGATGACCATCCCCAAACCCTTGTCTGCCAAGAACCGGGCAACAGCCCTGTTCACCGAGCGGCGAGTGCGGTCAAGGGCACGGAGGTCAATACCTCCCCTGTATGAATGACGCGGTACGATGTCCGACCATAGCAGCCTTGTGTACGGCCACACATAATGCAAATAAGCTAGGTCACTGCAAATCGTGAATTTTAAGGAGAGGCCAATGACCTGGGCAAGGTCATTGCCCCGAGGTGCAGTACAAGGACATCATCAGTACAAGGACATCAGCATCCCTGATGGAAAACAGGAATGGCAACATTTCCCGCCATCTCATTCCGCGCTTACCGTACCAACGTATACGTGCGGTTGCACGCAGTCCAAGCTGGGGTCCCCACTCTGTCGCCGCAGCATACTGCGCTGCCCAGTGCACATACCTGTGGCCCACCAGCCATACTGCCACCGGTGTGTGGGGACACACAGGGTCTGTAAAAGAAGAAAAGAGAATAATGACTTAACTGGTACTCATGCCTGAAGTGGGTGAACATACAATGCAAAACGCATGGATCCCCATCTCCCCATTAGGCGTATATCAGCATCAGAGTACCCAAATGCAGCCGCAGTGGATGCAGCACCTATCCTAAATGAATGGGTGCCGTAACGAACCCCGAGGAGGCCAACACTGGATAGTGCCATACCGGTCACCTTCCAAAATTGAAATTTAGTAAGGGGAGACCCATCCTGGTGGCAGAAAAACGGGCCAGGGTGCGCGCCACGCACTGCCAAGAA
This sequence comes from Bradypodion ventrale, assembly GCA_035047345.1. Lineage (NCBI taxonomy): Eukaryota > Metazoa > Chordata > Lepidosauria > Squamata > Chamaeleonidae > Bradypodion > Bradypodion ventrale. The sequence continues at coordinate 304,426,836 of JAWDJE010000001.1, forward strand.
CTCCTGTAGGGCACCAACCGGACAGATGTCTGCAATGGAACATCGTAGCAGTCTAACTCCACTGCCTACGCCGTGCTGATCAACCTTTGAGGACCGTATCCTCAACTGAGCCCACTCATTAGTGACATAGACATCGTCGAGTTCCAGTGCCCTACGAGTCGCATCCGCCTTAGACAGTAGTACCAACTCACTGATGCGGAGCGCTCCAAAGAAGGCCACCATGGTAGCCACGTGAAAAAGAGCCACCTCATACCTATCATAACACAAGTTATGCCAGCCTCGTGCAAGGTGGGTCAGTACCTCTGGTGAAATTGGGTGGCGAGTGTCCGGGCGGCGGCCACGTTCCCGTGTCCACCCCTCCAAAACATGATGTATGCGGAAATCCTGCACGCAGTCAGCAAAACCCCTCACTTTGGCCATAAATGCCAGTGCCGACAGCCTGGATGCTATAGTACGAGGAGCCAAACCCTGACTGTGTAGATAAACCATAAATTGTAAAACCTGTTCCACTGGAATGGGCCACACTTCGGGCAACTGAAGTTGCGCACAAAAGGTTCTAAATTGTACGAAAGCATGTTGATACGTCTTACGCGTGCGAGGTGCCAAAGACATGCCGATCGCCCGGTTCACCTCTCCTCGCCAAATGTCCAAATCTCGGCCGGGAGTGGCGAGGGGAATTCCTCTGCTTCCGGAGCCAAGGCACGGAACCGGGGGATCTGCAGGCGGGATAAAGCATCAGCAATATCATTATTAATGCCTGGGACATGTCTGACCTTAAACAGCACATTTAGGCATAGGCTTCGTAACACAAACTGGCGAACTAATGCCATCACCCTGGGTGATTTAGACGTCTGAGCATTGACAATGTGCACCACTGCAGCATTGTCGCACCAAAAATGGACCACTGAGTCGGCCCACTCCTCGCCCCATAGCATCAAAGCTCCCAGGATTGGAAGGAACTCAAGAAATGTAAGATCGCGGAGGCAACCCGTGCCCCGCCATGCTGGAGGCCATTGGCCATAAGCCCACCTCCCCTCAAAATAAATCCCATACCCCAGGGAGCCGGAGGCATCCGACTGTACTTGGAATCTAGGGGAAACCAAAAGGTCGGATCTCCAGAAAGAAACCCCATTAAATTCCCGTAGGAATGTGAGCCAAACCAAAAGGTCAGCCCACATGCCCCTGGTCAGTCGGACCCTGTGGTGGCGCTTTAATAGGCCAGACATGGCGTCACATAGGCGCCACGCAAATGCTCTGCCGGGTGTCACCACCCGGCAGGCAAAGTTAAGATGGCCATGAAGTACCTGAAGCTCACAGAGTGACACTTTACGTTTGGCAAGCAACGCCAAAATCATCGCGGAGATCCGGGTGACCTTCTCAATGGGTAACCGGGATCCCTGTGCGACCGTGTCAATTTCAATACCCAGAAATGTGAGCGTAGTAGATGGGCCCTCGGTCTTTTCGGGCGCTAAAGGGACACCCAGTTCCAGCATTAGCATCTGAAATGTAATGAGGAGACGTGTGCACGTGTCCGAGCCCCTTTCACCCCCGAACAAAAAGTCATCGAGGTAATGGGCTACAGACCGAGACCCGGACCTGCGAACAAAGGCCCACTGAAGGAAAGTGCTAAAACGTTCGAATGCCGAACATGAAAGAGAGCAGCCAAAAGGCATGGCCTTATCTACATAAAACTTCCCTTGGAATCTAAAGCCCAATAGCTCAAAGTCCCCCGGGTGCACTGGCAGTAATCGGAATGCCGATTTAATGTCACATTTTGCCAGGAGGGCACCGGGACCACAAGAGCGCACCATCCGTTGGGCTTGGTCAAACGATGTATACCTGACCGAACAAAGGTCATCAGGAATAGCATCATTGACAGAAGAACCCGCCGGGTACGATAGATGGTGGATTAAATGGAATTCACCTGGGGTCTTTTTAGGTACTAGCCCCAGAGGGGAGACCTTCAGGTTAGGGAAAGGTGGTTCGGAAAAGGGGCCCGCTACCCTCCTGGCCTCTACTTCTTTGGCAATACTCAGGGCAGCTACCTCCTCCTTACCCTTCAGGGAAATTAAATTGGGGGCATCTTGGGGTCCTCGCACCCCTTTGAATGGGATACGAAAGCCCCACTGGAAACCCTCCAGGAGGTACCTCGCGTCTTCCCTCCTTGGATAAGTTGAGAGCCATCGCTCCAACATATACACGTTAACTGGGGAGGGGGCCTTTTGACTGGCTAGCTCCATCAGCAGAAGCTCTGCCCGCTCCCTGTACACCTCTACCTCTGCCCCGTGACCCACCAGCCCGCGGGCACGCGGAGGCAGCGTGGGGGCCAGCGCAAGAGGGTCACTCATGTTTATATTGACACTGTCGCTTATTGCACACGCCATTAGCTGAGAAGCTCCAACACAGAAAGCGGGCTGGAACCCCCTGCCCCGCCGGCTGGTGTGGAGCCTGTGTTGGAGCAGCTCACTGCACAGCATGGCCACAATGGTACCTATCCCCAGGCGCCGGATGTGTGGGGGTCATGTACAAGAGCCACAATTTTTGGCAGGGCTCATCCCATCTCATCTCCGGGTGTACGGCCACCCTCATTCTAAATTCCTCATTGTAAGCCAACCACGATGGGCCAGGGAAATCAACCATCGCCCTGTAAATATTGTCCAAGTATTGGACCATAGGAATGGCCAGATCAGGCCAGGCCCTAAGGTATACCGCCATATAAATAAGATATGCCGGCAACCAGTTGGCCCAGGTGCGCGGTGGCTTACGACGACGAGACAGTTCCTTGTCTCTGTCATCCTGTCCCTCTCTCTCTTCCTTGGTGTGCTCACGGTTCAATAGGGAGAATATATCCACGTACTCCCCCCGCCAAATCTTCTCCCTCGTGACCTGGAACAAATGATCACGAAGGGGCAAGGAATAACCAGCCGTCGGCAAAGCCGTCACCGGCACATTATGTATAGAGGGCATACGCAGTGGGACCTGGACAGCCCCTGCGATGCTCGGCACTGCCCCAGGGGCGGAAACCCCCGCCCTCAACGAGGTGCCATTTTGAAACCATGGGACATTGGGGTAGGCTGGTAACTGATGCCCACTCACCTCAACTTGACGAGGCCAGGGCCACTGAACCCCACCACTGGAAGTGGGCTGTGATGTAGGTGCACTAATTTGAACCTGATACTCACTAGGTGCACCCCTGTGAGCTGCCGCCACTGGGGGTTCCGGCCCATGGCGGGCGTCAGAGCCCGTGACCGGAACCGAGCTCTGGGGCCACACCTGACTACTGCAGATCTGGACGAACGGGGAGCTGCGAGACACCAGCAGGCGCCGGCCGGAGCGTCTCAAGCAGCTCAACCCGGCTGGCCGCCCGTTGCAGCGTTGCGGCCGTTGAGGTAGCTGGTGCCAACGAAGGGGCCCCGGCAGAAAGAGAAGCGCCCCCTCTACAGGAGGCTGTGCAATGCCCAAGGATGCTTCCAGCACTGCTAAACGTGCTAGCAGAGCATCCACTGCCACAGAGCCCCCAGCATAAGGCGGGCCGGGTGGGCTGGACGGCCCACTAGGCAGTTGGAAAGGTAACCCGAAAGGCGAGCCAGGGCCATAATAGGGCCATGCACAAAACTCCGGCCCATGAGGAGCCGGAGGAGGAACGGGTTGTATGCCCACACCAGGCCCTCCCATGCTGCCCTGACCCATGGCCGGTAATGGCGGGCCAAGGGCCGAAGCCCCTGAGGGGCCGGCCTGTGGCTGGCTAGCCAAGCCCAGCTGCCAAGTGCCAGCCTGAGTAGCCCCACCGGTATCAGTGGGCAAGGCTGGCACAGTGCCCTGCCGTGGGGGCGCAGCCCTGGTCCTCCAACCCGATGGCTGTCCCCCATCCGGCGCAGGGCCAGTAAAAGTTCTCCCCCATGGCCGCGGCTTCATCGCCGGGGCCTTTCGCTTGGGAGGCATGTCTCCCGAGGAGAAGAAGAAGCAGGATCCCTATCCAGGGATCGAAAACCTAGCACCGAAGCACGCGGTAGCCAAGCAAACCAAGGCTCTGCGTGCGCTAATCCTCCTTTCCCAGCCGGGAAAGCACCACAAGGGCTAAACAGCCGAAGACTAAATGACAAACAGCGACAGAGAAAACTTCTCCTCTCCGTCGCTATTTCTAAAATGACAGCTCGTCTGCCTTGTGGCCACCCCTTTTATAGAGGGGTGGCCACGCCCCCTAACTCACCCGGATGTCTGAGTCCGGGTGGGGGGGGCGCAAAGAGCGCAGCGGCCATTTTGGCGCCGGGCTTTCATTATATGAACAATGTAAAATTGTTTTGAACTACATGAACTGATTTGAATACTTCACTGGAAAGTACCATTTAGTAAAAGCAGGAAAAAATTATCAAAGATAATGGATTTGAATTAGATAATGAAGAATATATAAAAGCAATGATATCAGAAGTATACAAGTATCTGGAAGCCTCTAATCTGCTGCACAACCAAGTCAAAAGAGCTACTGTATATACTCGAGGATAAATTGACCCGAATATAAGCCAAGGTACCTAATTTTAACCTGAAAACCCAGGAAAATAGATTGACCCCAGTATAAGCCGAGGGTGGGAAAGGCAGCAGCTGCTAGTGAGTTTCAATAATCCAAATACAGTATTACCTCGGATAACAAATGCATTGGATAATGCTAAAATAGAATAACAATGTGAAATTTTGAAAAAAAATTGCATCGGATAACGTTATTTTAGCATTATCCAATGCATCGTGTTTCGCCCTCCAGGAAGGGAACCGGCCAGGCGTGTGGCCGCTTCCCTTCCCAGAGGGCCAGCGGGTGAGTGCAGAGACACCTGCTGGCCCTCCAGGGAGGGAACCAGCCAGGCGCATGGCCGTTTCCCTTCCCAGAGGGCCGGACGGCGAAACATGATGCAAAAATTATTCCTTGGAAACTTTGTCAAAAGTTTGAATTAGAATGCAGTAAAAATTATTTGGAACATCAGGCTGAGAAAGTTTTGGAAAATGAGAGAGTCAAGATCCTGTGGGACTTTAAAAATCAAACAGATAGATATCTGACTCATAACACATCTGATATAACTGTTGTGGAAAAGAAGAAAGACAGCTTTATTGACATTGCTATACCAGGAGATGTACAAATTGAGAACAAACAGCTGGAGAAAAACACAAAATATAATGATTTGCAAATTGAAGTTGAGTGTTTATGAAAAAAGAAGCCAATCCGTATAAAGAGGTAATTATGTTTAGCCAGAGGTCAGCAGTTTGATACCCAAATTCTGCAGGATGGAATATGCTCCCGTCATCTGATCCCAGCTCCTGCCAACCTAGCAGTTCAAAAGCAAGAAATTGCAAGGTGGGAATGTAGACAGCATTCAGTGCGCTCTGGTGTCTAGTCATGCCTGCCACATGACCACAGAAACGTCTGCAGAAGCAGACAGTGCTGGCTCTTCAGCTCTGAAACAGAGATGAGCACTGAACCCTAGAGTCAGATACGACTGGCTTTCAAGCAAGGGAAACTTTTACCCATACCTTTATGTTTAGCCATGAGAAGGGATAATTCAAAAGGAAGCAAGATAGTGGTCTTGAAATACTTGAATCGTGCAGAATAGGAGAGTGGTAATGAACGAAAGAATGGGCAGATGGTTGCTGGTAAATTGTCATTTGACCAGAAGGCCAAATACATTTAATAAATAAATAAAGTATAAACAAAGTATTTTTTTAAAAAAAATGGAAGGCAAGCACATGTAGCAGGAGTCTTGGCATATATGGCATGCAGAGTTAGTAAACTTTTGCCAATTTTAGATCTTTCCAACTGCTTGTTTGTAGATGAAGATATAAGAGAGTTGGTTAATATATTTATACAACATGTACCTTTTTCAAAATGGGTAATGAGAGTTTTTAAAGTCATCAATCATATAAATATGTATAAGCTGGAATCTACATAACGTTACATGGACTGCTTTAATAATAGGGGACAAGGACAATGAAACTGCCAGGACTTTCGCCACACCCCTCTGGGAGATCAAAAACAAACCAGCCTGGCTTTAAATTTAGTTGATATTTCACCTAGTCTGCTTCAACACAAAATGTTCTTATAAAAATATGCCACATTCAACAAAAGGGAACAAGATGTTTATCACATGGATATCAAGAAAACTGAACATCTACTGGTTGGATCTGAAGAGCTCAAAATAGAAGAGAAAATGGCTCACACAAGAGCTTTCATAAGGTTTCAGGAAGGCCTCTAAAACAGCTGAGCTACTCTAGAAGGGCTCCTGTCGTTCTCTCCCTGCAACAAACTGTGTAGGTTGTACAATCTCGAGGAGCAGAAAAAGTGAAGGTAGTTTCACTGTTTTCTCATCTGACATTCTACCACAGAAGAGCTCTACCTTTAGGAAGCAAACAAACCAGAGAACCCGGGTTATTCCCACTATCTAATTTTACCCACTTCACAGCTAGTAGTAAGAGAAAATAATCATGACTCTAACACTGCTAGTACCGGTCAAAAGCCTTCACATTTCACATACACTGGGCAACTTTCAGCATATATGGAAACACTCTGCTTCTAGTAGTGACAGGAAGACTAACACTGCTTGTTTGGGGGAGAGTTTCGAGCAGGGGTTCCCAACCTAAAGCCCGGATCCTGCCTGCGGCACCATTTCATCTGCCCCCCCCCCTTCCAAGGGCATTTGAGAAACAAAATGGCCACCCCAGTGTGCAGGCAGGGCAAAATGGCCGTCTGGCTGACTGAGAGAGTATGACCCAGCCCCCAGCTTTAAAATGTTGGGAACCCCTGGTTTAGAGCTTTGCCAACAATATTTAGATCTTACTAGAATTTGGAAGAAGCTTTAATATTTCTCAAGACAACTCTATCCACTGATGTGTTTAGAGTGGGGAATACAGTATGTGGAAAGAATGTTCACAGATACACATGTGGTTTTGATATTCCAGCCAAATCCAAGCACAGCTTGCAGGGCCAAGAAGGTTGTGCACCTCTTCTCTAACACAGAGACTTTGACACCGAAGGACAAGTGGCCCCTGTTGACTCCAGTGCCACTGCAGAGGGCAAACCCTAAGAAAACTAGGTAAATACTCTAGAAGGAGAAATGCTACATGGTCCTTTGTCGACTTCATGGACATGCGGGAGGACTCATCCAGTCAAAACATGGTTGGCAAGGCCACTGGGTCCAGTAACAGTTTATAAGAGGTCCTTTTCCATACTACTGCTCCAAGAAAGTCACAGCTGCAATCTTCTGGCCCTAGGAGATGCTGACCTTTCTACTAATTTTCACACAAGCTGCACCACATCCTCCTCATGTGTACTATTCAAACAGCTTGTTACATCTTTTTGCCTAAAATCATAGTTCTTGCTCCTTAGTACCAAGAACAGGCCATCCATACTATTATAAAGCATGACATGATAGATATAGTTCTACATCAAATGAATCTTCTGAACAGTAGCCTTTTTCTTTTTAAAATGGAAAGCAAGCACATACTTTATGATTAGCTGCTATGACAACAACCCCCTGTGTCAAGGAAAAAACACAATGTCAAGGCATGCTAATAATAAGCATGAGTATCTATTCACTGAAGTACAATGGTCTACGTGGAACTAAATGGTAGCCCATAAGCCAGCCCTTCCACTGGTAGAATCTCCTTTGCCAGAGAAGTATACATTCAGCATTTGGAGAGTTCCTGATATTCAGCATGAGCAGAGTAAGAGCAAATGACAAAACACAGTTACTGAATCATTGTGAGTCACATAAGAACTCCAACTGGCCATGGGGAAATGTTGATTTGAAGCATCCTCCTGAAAGCACTCATCTGCACTAGGTCTTCGGGAAGATGAGACATCCATCCTTAGCATATATGTGAATATCCTTTCTTACACAATACAGTCATCTCTGTACTAATTAACAGTCTTCTCAGGTTCTCGCATTTTCTCAGGGTCCAGGGCAAAGGGAGCTGACAGGCAACACAAGTACCAGGACCACCAGGTAACAGGCCAAACAGTAACTGAATCTCAGTCCAGAGTCCAGGTCAAGCCAGAGAGATAGGATTAGTCCAGATGGTGAAAATTTAGTCTAAACATGCCAGAAGTCTCGTGAACAGGAGAAGAGACAGGAAACCCTCAGGGAATGGAGCAAGGCAAGGATGGAATTCCAAGAGCAATCTGAAACAAAGTAAGAGATCTTCTAGAAACCAGGATCAAGGAAGGAAATCTTCCAGGAATAAGGCAAGAGATCTAGAAGCCAAGAAACTGCAGGGCTACCAATCGTCTGGGAAGAAGGGCCAGTTCTTATATAGCTAAGTCACCCAGGGTCTCCAGATGGAGCCTGTGAAGTCCAGAACCTCCCCCAGGGCTCTCAGGTGGGGCTTAGCAGTTGCAGGGGATCCAGTCACACAGGACCTAGAGGAGCAGTTGCAAATCCTAAAACAGTAAAACCTTGGATATAGTCCAAACTCCATTCCACAAGTTTGGACTTTATCCGATTTTGGACTTTATCCGAATCAAATGGGTGATGTGTCAGATAACGTCCAAAAAATGGACTTTATCTGAGGTTCCTATACCAAATACCTCGGATAACGTCCATTTTTAGCGGTTTTGGACTTTATGCGATGCATCACGTGTGCATGAAAACCACGATTTTATCCAAATCAGACTTTATCCGAGGTACCACTGTACATTTCAGTTAAAGTCCAAGGGTAGTCCAAATAGTAAAGATGAAGCTAAAATACTTTGGACATCAAATGAGAAGGGAGGATTCACTTGAGAAGGCATTGATGTTGGGAAAGGTGGAGGGCAAAAGAAGAAGGGGGAGGCCAAGGATGAGATGGCTAGATGGCATTGTAGACACAATGGGCACAGAGCTGGGAGGGCTGAGGGGGATGGTGGAGGACAGAGGCGCCTGGAGAGCAATGGTCCATAGGGTCGCAAAGGGTCGGAACCGACTGTGCGACTGAACAACAACAACAACAACCAAGGGAAATCCTCCCATAGAGCCTATTTAGATCAGGACCTATGAGCAGCCAGAGAAGCAACAGAGAAGAGGTGCATGCAAGGAAGGCATTCTGAATCACCTAAGGAAGTTCTAGAGAAAACATTTTTTTCTGGGAAAATTCATTTGCTAGCCTCAGCTAGAACAGCCACCCTAGATAGAGGGTGGCTGTTCTGGAAGTGCCCCAAGCATACCAAAATCATGGCAAAAATGCACCAGAAACACCCCATACACGGCAAAAATGTGGAAAAAATGCACCAGAAGCACCCCAAAAGCATCATTGCAGGCGCACCCCCCCAATAACGGACACAGACAACATTGAAAGTGGATAACAGCATAGGGCCACATTTATTGATTCAATGCCCTAGTCCGAATTATAAATTTGTATTGGTAAAACGACCAATCATAATTCCTAAGGCAAGCAGGCCGAAGTAACACTGGTAAGGTACCACCCCAAAATTGCCAACGGCAATTGGTTACAATGTATCAATTTGTATCAATTTGTTTGTTGACAACAAACAAATTGTTGACCGTAGTCAATAACTAACTCATGACCCCACCCTCTGACGCGTATCCGTGAAATCACAGGGGTGATGCATGCTGGTTAGCAATCGTCATCACCCCATCGCCTGATTCGTCGTTGACCGGACAACGTTTAACTAATTTATTCCTGTCTAGTGTTGTCCAGTCAATTGCGAACCTGCCGGATACTTGTGGGTCATACTGTTTACCTTACCAGTGCTACCCGCCAATGTGACCAAAGTCAACATTAGGAACACAGAAAGACCCCTATATCAAACCATAGCAACAGTGTGGGATGGGCAAAAAAGCCAGGACCCGGAAGCCAATATGGGTCCCAGCCAAAAATTCCCACCCGGCCCCGAAGCGACCAAAATATCACACTGTTAACTAGGGAGGGGGTGGAGGGGAAAAGACTTCTCCGCTCCGTCGCTGAGGTAAAATGGCAGCTCGGCTGCCTCGTGGCCACCCCTTTTATAAGGGAGCTGGCCACGCCCCTAACTACCCGGATTCTCTGTCCTGTGGGGGGGGGCCCGCAAAGGGCGCGGCGGCCATTTTGGCGCCGCGCTTGCATTGCAGGCGCACCCCCCCAATAACGGACACAGACAACATTGAAAGTGGATAACAGCATAGGGCCACATTTATTGATTCAATGCCCTAGTCCGAATTATAAATTTGTATTGGTAAAACGACCAATCATAATTCCTAAGGCAAGCAGGCCGAAGTAACACTGGTAAGGTACCACCCCAAAATTGCCAACGGCAATTGGTTACAATGTATCAATTTGTATCAATTTGTTTGTTGACAACAAACAAATTGTTGACCGTAGTCAATAACTAACTCATGACCCCACCCTCTGACGCGTATCCGTGAAATCACAGGGGTGATGCATGCTGGTTAGCAATCGTCATCACCCCATCGCCTGATTCGTCGTTGACCGGACAACGTTTAACTAATTTATTCCTGTCTAGTGTTGTCCAGTCAATTGCGAACCTGCCGGATACTTGTGGGTCATACTGTTTACCTTACCAGTGCTACCCGCCACACGGAGGGGCTTCAAAGAAGACCTGACGCCCCCACCCAGACCGTCAGCTCGGTCAACAGGCCTGCTCGCCAATCACCTAACAGGAGGTCCATACCTCCTCGCGACAGATGGACCCCATCCCCTGCGTACAAGACATAATTTTGTAGACTGATATCGGGGTGATGACTGACCCGTCCCCAAACCCTGTCAGCAAGAAACCGCGCCCCCGCCCCGTTGACCGTGCGCCTAGCGCGGTCAAGGGCCAGGAGGTGAACGCCCCCTCTATAGAAAGGCGCGGGATAATGTCCACCAAACTAGGGTTGTGGCAGGCCAGACATAATGCAAGTAGGCGAGGTCCTCGCAAATCGCATGCTTGAGCGATAAGCCGGTGACCTGGCACAAATCATTGCCCCCAAGGTAGATGATGAGAATGTCAGGCGGGTCAGCACTCAGGCCAGAAAAGGGAAAGGCCGCAGCCCCCGCCATAACATCCCAGGCTTACCATGCCCTGCGAGACTGGCGTGTTCACCCAGTCCCAGTCGGGGTCCACTCTGTCGCCGCAGCGTAACGCGCTGCCCTGTGCACATAGCTGTGGCCCACCAGCCATACTGTCACCGGTGTAATACGACACCCAGGGTCTGCAAGAAAATTGAGAAAAAAGGCGGTAAGGTGACTGGATTGGTACTCATGGCAGGAGTGGGCGCACATAAAACTGAAAACATTGCGAGCCCCACCTCCTCATGCTGCGTATGTCAGCCCCAGAGTACCCAAAAGCAGCTGCTGTAGCGGCTGCACCAATACGGAATGAATGTGTGCCATAACGGGCACCTGGTAGGCCCACCCTGGTGAGGGCTCTGCCTGTCACCTTCCAAAACTGAAATTTAGTAAGGGGAGACCCATCTTGGTGACAGAAAAACGGGCCGTGGTGCCTGCCACGCAGTGCCAGGAATTCCTGTAGGGCACCAACCGGACAGATGTCTGCCAAAGAACACCGTAGCAGTCTTACACCACTGCCTACGCCATGCTGATCTGTTTTAGAGGAGCGTATCCTCAACTGGGCCCAGTCTTTGGCAATATAGACATCTTCGAGTTCCAGTGCCCTACACCTGCATCCGCCTTATACAGCATCTCAAGCTCGCTGTCGCGGAGCGCTCCAAAAAGGCCACCGTTGTAGCCGCATGAAGTGGGCTGCCTCATTTCCAAAACAGAGGCCAGGCCAGCCCCGGGCCAATTGGGTAAAAACCCTGGGAAAATCTTGCATCCGCCTTACTCAGCATCTCAAGCTCGCCGACGCGGAGGGCTCCAAAAAGGCCACCGTTGTAGCCGCATAAAGTGGGCTGCCTCATTTCTTAAAACTGAGGCCAGGCCAGCCCCGGGCCACTTGGGTAAAAACCCTGGGAAACTCTTGCATCCGCCTTACTCAGCATCTCAAGCTCGCCGACGCGGAGGACTCCAAAAAAGGCCACCGTTGTAGCCGCATGAAGTGGGCTGCCTCATCTATCAAAACAGAGGCCAGGCCAGCCCCGGGCCAACTGGGTCAAAAACCCTCTGGGTAAATGGGGTGGCGGTCGCCCGGGAAACGCCCGGGCACGCGCACCCACCCCTCCCAACATGTCTCACCCGGAAGTCATTGGTGCTGTCCACACGACCTCCCACCTCGGCCATAAAAGCCAACCCGACAGCTGAGATGCTATGGTGCGTGGTGCAAGGCCCTGGGGATACAGGTAAATCGTGAACCGCAGAACATGGGCTACTGGAAAAGGCCAGGTTCCTGGCAGTCAGAATCGGGTACATAATACCCTAAAGGAACTAAATGCGTGGTGATACGCCTTACTCATGCATGGCGCTAGTGACAGGCCAATCGCCCGGTTCACCTCTCCTTGCCAACGGTCCATCTCACATCCGGGAGTGGCAAGGGAAATTCCTCCGCATCCGGGGGCCGAGGCACGGAACCGGGAGATCTGCAGGCGGGACAAAGCAGCGGCAATGTCATTATCAACCCTTGGGACATGCCTGGCCCTGAAGGGAACGTTGAGGCACAGGTTGCATAACACAAACCAACTAACTAGCTCCATAACCCCGGGCGATTTGGAATCCTGTGCAGTGACGATGCGGAACAGCCGCGTTGCCATGCCCAAGTTGCACAACCGAGTTGGCCCACCCCTTGCCCCATAGCATCAAAGCACCCAGGATAGGGAAACATTCCAGATACGTGAGACCATGCAGGCAACCCTTTGCCTGCCCAGGATGGTGGCCACCCACCATAGGCCCACTTCCAATTGAAGTACATCCCAGAAACCCAGGAATCATGAGGCATCGGACCGCATCTGAAAGCAAGGGGGAGCCAGGAAATCGGACCCCAAAATGACACCCCGTTGAACTACCTCTGAATCTATGGCCAGACAAGCACGTATGCCCCGATACCCTGGGTAAATCTGAGCCTGTGATGGGGCCTGGATAATCCCGCCATGGCGTCGCACAAGCGCAGAGCAAATGCCCTGCCCGGTGCGACGACCCTGCCAGCGAAACTGGGGTGACCATGTAGCACCAGAAGTTACCTCAGTGATGCCATGCGCCCGGCCAGCAAGACCGAGACAAGGGCCACTAGCCTTGACACCTTATCCTGCTGCAACCTAGAATCCTGCGCTATCGTGTTACTCTCCACCCCAGGAATACTAGCTGTGGAGATGGGCCCTCGGTCTTTTCGGGCGCTAAAGGGACACCAAGTTCCTCCATTAGCGTCTGAAATGTGATGAGGAGACGTGGGTACGTGTCCCAGCCCCGTTCAGCCCCGAATAAAACCATCCAGGGAATGGGCTACAGACCGGGACCCTGACCTGCGGACAAAAGCGCAATCTAGGAAAATGGTGAAACGCTCGAATACCGAGCCCCAAAGGAATAGCCAAAAGGCATGGCATCATTGAACAATATGCTCCCCAGGACGGGGGTGCGGGACAATGCCAACGACCCTGCCCGCATAGACCCTTTCGTCAAAGCTGGCAGCCGCCACCTCCTCCCTCCCCTTAAGGGATAAAAGATTGGGGGCATCCTGAGGGGACCTATTACCCATGAAAGGGATCCGGAACCCCTGTCTAGAACCCTGAAGGATACCCGCATCCTCACCCTTCAGGCACCATGTGAGCCAACGCTCCAACATGTCCACCCTAAATGGGGAGGGAGCCCTTCGGTGAACTAGATCCATCTGCGGCAGTCTTGCTAGCCCCCTGTCTGCCCCACCCTCTGCCCCGCATCCTTCTAGGCCTGGGACAGGCAGAGGCCGCATGGGGCCCAACACAGGTGGGACACTCCTGTCTGTATTTGCAAGTCTTCCCCTTAGAGGAGCCATTGGACAAAAAGTCCAGCACAGCCGGCGGGCTGGAACCCCCCGCCCCGCCCCCTGGCAGGTGACCTGTGCTGGGGCCGCCCGCTGAACCGCATGCCCACAATGGTATATCTCCCCGGGTGCAGGGCGCGTGGGCGTCACGTACAAAAGCCACAGCCTCTGGCCTGGCTCATCCTGCCTAATCTCGGGGTGCGGGGAAATCCGCCTACGGCATCCCTCGTCACAAGCCAACCACGCTGGGCCCGGAAAGTAAATCATTGCCCGGTAGGCGTTGTCCAAATACTGGACCATCGGAATTGCCAAATCCGGCCATGCCCTAAGGTACACCGCCATGCATACGATGCAGGCCGGCAACCATTTGGCCCACATACTTGGTGGCTTGCGACAACGTGCCTGCCACTATCCTTCTCATTCTGCCCCTCCCTCTCTCCTTGGTGGGCACACTGTTTAGGAATGAGAAGATATCCACGTACTCCCCCCGCCAAATTTACTCTCTGGCGGCCTGTGCCAAGTGGTCACTCATCGGTATGGAATAGGGGCTTGGACCAACCCGGCCACCCAAAACATTCCCCTAAGGGTAGGGAACACCCCCCACCACGGGGCCCTGGGTGTTAGCTGTCATCGCCGGGTGAGGCGTCAGCGGGTGCACCGCCGCACCACCCGCGCGAGGCCAAAGCGATTGGAAAGCCCCCCCCCCATATTGGGAATGTGTGTGGATGTACTCGCTTACACCGTATACTCACATGCTGCACCCCCGCGGGCCGCCCCCACCGGGGGTTCCGGCCCACTGGGGGCGTCGGAGCTCACGACCGACGTAGAGCTCATCCCCGGAGAACCTGCACCTGGCCGCTGGCTGGGGAGCTGCGAGGCAGTGGCCGAAACCGCGCCACGCGCCTGCAGCAGCTCAACCCTCCCCGTCGGCTGTTGTCCTCCTGAAGACAGCGCCTCAAAAGGAACCCCAAAGGAGGGGGGGGCCCCCGCCTGACTTCCACGTTAACCTGGGGCGAAGGGCCGGCTGGCCCGCCTGGTCCATGCGTGGGTACAGGCCCCTGTACCCAGGACCCGAAAGCAGGTGGAGGAGCGGTGTCCACCGCTCGCGGGCCGCGGGCCGGAACCCCTTCCGCGCCCGCACTCTGGTTGCCCACTCCGGGCGAAGGGGCAATAGACCCCATTCCGCCGGTCCCGGCAGGGGCGAGCAAAGGCGGCAGCTGAGGAGGCAGCACCGCGGTCCTCCGACCTGGGTTGCGCCTCCTAACCGCGCGAGCTGCACTCGGAGCTGCCTTCTTCTTCGAAGGCATTTCCACCGAAGCAAAGGGAAGCCGGCAAGGCAGAATCGCTACCCAAAAGGCTTCCCGGTAGGCTCAAGAGCGACGGAGACACAGGGGAAAAGACTTCTCCGCTCCGTCGCTGAGGTAAAATGGCAGCTCGGCTGCCTCGTGGCCACCCCTTTTATAAGGGAGCTGGCCACGCCCCTAACTACCCGGATTCTCTGTCCTGTGGGGGGGGGCGCGCAAAGGGCGCGGCGGCCATTTTGGTGCCGCGCTTGCATTTTCAGTGGTTGCAGTGGCAGCGGCAGGGTTCTCACCACGGGCTGGATTAATTGGCACCAGGGGCCGGGGCCTGCCCATGGGGTTGGGAACCCTTGCCTTAGGTGAATGCAGATGACCTAAAGCCAACATGTTGATTTAGTTAAGGGACTAACAAATGGATCTACCTCTTAGAGATTTTTTCTTTTTCATGCTTCTCCAGAAATATTCAGAATTTCCTTCAAATTTTCTCAACCTTTTTTCTTTTTTTCGATTATTTTGCTTTCCGCCCCCTTTAAAAAAATAATCTGGTTTCTGTAGCTACCTCTCTGCTACCATCCTCTTCACCACCACAACACTCTGAAATGACATTATACAGACAGCTTTGTAGAGCCAGGTTCTCCTCACCTTTAGGATTGTTGCCACTTATAGAGGTAGCACAAAACAAAAAGAAAAACTCTAATGGGAGATGCCATCACTTCTAATGGTTACCTACATTTCTGAAAAACTGCTGGAAAATTTATCATTTCCTTAGATAAATTAATTCAGTTAAATTGTTCCCTAACAATTTAGCACTAAAAGCTTATAAAGCATGTTTTTATCTGTCATTGCTGTCATATCTCTTGCATCCCTAAAACTGATTTTAAAAACTGGGGGGAAATGTTTCAATGATTAAAAAACATTATAACCCAGAAGTTTCTGTCAGGTTCTTTCTATAAAGGGAGTACAGTATCTCCGATATTAAAAGTACCCAAACTACCTGGAGTAACTGGCTTTGTAAATCTGAATAAGCACTCTCACAATATACATTCATCTCACTGACAAAAATAAAGATTTTCAGGAGATGATACAGGACAGCACAGCTAGCAGCAGTCTAGTCAGAATCTCAATGAATCAAAAGCTGACTGATAGAACTGTCTGATGATGCAATTATAGGTATCAATCCATAAAGATGGTGCTCATGAAGCTATTTCCTTCTTTACCAGAAACAGAAGTTCTCTCTGCCTTTTCATTGAGGTTTTAAAGATCTTGCTAAATTGAAAATGGTCTGTTCTGCTTTTAATTTTATTGAAGTATTTTATTTACTTATTCAGTGGAAGCATTAATTATAAAACATTTTTTTCTGTCTACTAATGTCGCGTCCGGCCCTTATAAGCAATAGTTGAGGCAACGATGAACAGAATAGCAACAGGCGTTTATTAAACACTCTTTCAGATAAAGCTTGCAAGGCATTCCAGACACAAAGATGGCTATATGAATCCCATGAAATCAGTCCCTACAGACTCTGCCATAGAAGATTGGCAATGACTAAGCTATACTAGTAGTGTTAGCATGTGGAGGAGACCCAGGCTTAGCACGTACTGGCTACCTGTGGAGAATAGGTAGTATAGATCTGGTCCAGCCCAACCCTTGTTTACCCATGGGTCTTATATAGTGTCTGCCCCGGCGGTTGCTCCTTGATACAAAGTAGTGACCCGCCGGACAAGCACAACCAACCAATCATAACACGATATATATGTATTAACCGTGGGGAACAGGATCCAAAACTGTAACCAATCACAGGACTCTGATTAGCATAATGAGCACGCTCAGATAGGGAGATTTTGCGCCACTTTTAGCTCCTAATTTGGATGGCGGGAAACCGCCATTTTCTCCTTGCAAGGCGCTGCCCGCGCAACTTGCAAATGTGCCTTAATACACAACAACTAAGGATCTCAAATCAATATACCACTACAATTTTCCCCATAAAATCCCAACAGGATAAAAATAAAACACAAGTCAAAACATGTTTGAACAACAGGCAGAAATGATTTAAAAACGAAAGGCCTGAGAGGCCACACTAGCCTGTAGGAAAACAGCCTCTGAGCCAGCATTTCTCAAACTACGTTCTGCGGAACAATGGTGGATTTCAATTCCCAGAAGCCGAAGTCAGTACACTGGCTGATCAGTGCTTTGGGAAATTGACTTGGGCTTCTGGGAATTGAAGTCCAAAAACCTAAGATTGGGAAGTCTAATGGGAGAAAGTTTCAAGTTAGGATGTAGCTGCAGAAAACCTGCTGCCTTCCACAGGTTGTCTTGGTGGAGAAAGCAAAGAAGAGGAGCTCGAAGTAACCTTGCAAGTCAAAAGGAGGACTCATACAAAAAGTGGTCTTTGGGATTTCAGTACTCTCAAACCATTTAAAGTCTGTTATGTATGCATGTACAATGTTACTTTAAATATATGAATGTAACCAGTCCACAATCACAATGTATCTCAGCTGTTAAGGAACGCGAGCAAGCCGCCCATAGAGGGCAGCTGCGAGCGTTCAATCTCACATGGTCCACATTGCCCAAATCACAAACAGCCGCGGGAAATTCCCCACATGATCAGGAGCTACAGAAAACAACTGCAGAAGAGAAAACAACTGCAGAAGAGAAAACAACTACAGAAGAGAAAACAACTGCAGAAGAGAGGCGTGACCTGGGCGAGGCCACGCCGGTAGCAGCCAATGAGTTACCGTGCAACAAGATTCAAATGTATTGTGTTATGGTATATAATGAGATGTATCTGCCCCATTACCTCATGTTCCTGCCGAGCATCAATGAATAAACCTGTGTTAGTCCTTCCTGCGACTCCTTCTTTGTCTTCCGTGCAAGACACCAAAAAGTCTATACCTGTATGCCCAAACTAACACCTTGAAAAGGGCTAGGGCAGGGGTTCTCAACCTTTTTAAGCCCAGGGGCTGGATCATGCCCCCTCAGATTGTTTTTGCGCCATACTGGTGTATTCCCTGCCGATGCTGACACCTTCAGCAGTGGGACCTCCCCAAGCCCCCACCATTCCCCCCACGCCTCTACTGTCACCACCAACACTCCCTGACACGCCAACAGTCTGGCCTGCAAACACTCCCCTCCCCCATGCTGCCGCCACTGCCGCTTCCCTGCTTACCGGCCTGCCATGGGTGAAAGAGGGGTCCTGCCTGTCCTTGCCCATGCTCGGCCAGAGCGGCACCCAGGAAAGACATGGGTAACTTCCACTTCCATCACCACTGTCCTTTTCCCCTTCGCCTGGCTTGGCATGTCCCTAACGCTGATCCGTAGCAGGGTGGATGTTGTAAGCCTTCTTACAACATCCGCCCGGCTATGGAGTGACGTTAGAGACATGCCAAGCCAGACAGAAGGGAAAAGGATAGCAGTGGCAATGGCGATGGGAGTGAGGGCATGGGCAGGATGGAATGGTGCTGTGGGCCAGATCTGGCTCACAGGCCATAGGTTGAGAATCCCTGGGCTTGAGAATAAATTAGGAGCCAGCGCAGGCCTCCTTAATGAGGCCTACTTTCTAAAGCACACATCAAATAACAATCTACACAGCTGCGCTCTCCCCGCCCCCACCACCGGCGGGGAGTTAAAGGGAGCCTCCCGTGGCCCGGGAGGCTCCAGAGAGGGACGCCGACGCAGCCGCAGCCACAGCTGCGCTCTCCCCGCCCCCACCACCGGCGGGGAGTTAAAGGGAGCCTCCCGTGGCCCGGGAGGCTCCGAAGAGGGACGCCGCCGCAGCCGCGGCCACAGCTGCGCTCTCCCCGCCCCCACCACCGGCGGGGAGTTGAAGGGAGCCCCCCGTGGCCCGGGAGGCTCCGAAGAGGGACGCCGCCACAGCCGCGGCCACAGCTGCGCTCTCCCCGCCCCCACCACCGGCGGGGAGTTAAAGGGAGCCTCCCGTGGCCCGGGAGGCTCCAGAGAGGGACGCCGACGCAGCCGCAGCCGCAGCTGCGCTCTCCCCGCCCCCACCACCGGCGGGGAGTTAAAGGGAGCCTCCCGTGGCCCGGGAGGCTCCGAAGAGGGACGCCGCCGCGGCCGCGGCTGCGCTCTCCCCGCCCCCACCACCGGCGGGGAGTTAAAGGGAGCCCCCCGTGGCCCGGGAGGCTCCGAAGAGGGACGCCGCCGCAGCCGCGGCCACAGCTGCGCTCTCCCCGCCCCCACCACCGGCGGGGAGTTAAAGGGAGCCTCCCGTGGCCCGGGAGGCTCCGAAAAAAGGCGCCGCCGGAGCAGCGGCCGCGGCCACGCTCTCCCCGCCCCCACCACCGACGGGGAGATAAAGAGGTGTTGTCTCTTCCCGGGGCCCACGCCATTCGGCCCGGGAATGGGAAGCAGGTGTGTCGCACCGCCCTCTGGGCCCTGCCTGTTGGGGGGCTCAAGGAGGAGGCGCCGCCGGAGGCCCGGAAACCATTGCGTTGCCTCCTCCCGGGGCCTTCGTCATTTGGCCCGAGAATGGGAATGGGAGGTGGAGGCAGACAACGCTGGAGCCGCCGCCGCCGCCGCCGCCGCCACGCAGGATTGTCCCTCCCAGCCCCCTGCCATTGGGCAGGGAGGTTGGAGGGCCCCCCGGGCCAAGGGACCCGAAGACGCCGCCGCTGCCGTTGCCGCAGCCGCCGCCGCGCAAGGTCGTCCCCCCTCGCCCCCTGCCATCGGGCGGGGAGTTTAGGAGGGCTCCTCGTGGCATTGGGGAGCCGAAGACGCCGCTGTGGATGTTGTCTCCGCACACGGACGTCCCCTCCAGCCCCCTGCCTCCGTCCTCCCTATCTGGGGGGAAGAAAAAGGAGAGATGGACGACAGGACTCGCCAGCGCTTTCTGTGCATTCTGGGAGCCCATGTTCGATGCTGGAATTGGGGGGGGGATTGTGGATGGGGTGGGAAGAGAGAGAGTTGGTCCTGCCGGCCAGGAAGGAGGGGCAGCATTCCGTCTAGGGAGGTTCCGGAGATTCGTATAGGTGTTGTGACGGGCATGGGGCGGTATGGCGGGTACCGTGGGGCGGGTCGCACCCGGGGAATGCGGGTCCGATGTTTAAGTGCGGTCCCTCATTCCAGCCCTGCAGGTACATCTCTGGGTCCTGAGCAGCAGATCCGGAGTGACCCCGCCCTTAGGCTGCTGCTGGTGAATGCCAGATCGGTCTGTAATAAGGCCCCCCTGATTCAAGATGCCATCCAAGATGGGCTGGCCGATCTGGCATGCATCACCGAAACCTGGCTGACTCCTGAAGATGGAGTACCTCTTTCGGACATGTGTCCAGCCGGGTTCGGTATTTGGCACCAGCCTAGAGGTGAGGGAAGGGGCGGTGGTGTCGCCATTGTTGCCAGGGAGTCTTTGGGAGTTGCTAGGGCCACTGCTCCACAAGTGTCTGGTTGTGAGGCCCTGCTCCTACGGCTGGGCCCCAAGGGTCAGTTGGGGATCTTGCTCCTGTACCTGCCCCCTTGCAGGGTAAGGGATGCCCTGCCTGAGCTCCTCGAGGCCGCCTCGATGCTGGCGTTGGAGTTCCCGAGACTTATGGTTCTGGGGGACTTCAACTTGCCATCGCTGGGGGTGGCTTCTGAGGTGGCAAGGGAGTTCATGGCTTCCATGGCAGCCATGGGCCTGACTCAGGTAGTTCGGGGTCCGACCAGGGGCAGTGGTCACATGCCAGACTTAGTTTTCTTGTCGGAGCAGTGGCAGAGTGATCTGAGATTACAGGATTTAGTCATCTCACCTGTGCCATGGTCGGATCACTACCTGGTGACTCTTGACTTCCTGGGGGCGACACTTCATCGTAGGGAGGCAGGGCCTATTAAAATGGTCCGCCCTCGGCAACTAATGGATCCAGACGGATTCCAGAGGGAACTGGGGGATGTTCCTCTGGATCGGCTACACGATTCACCCGAGGCACTCGTCGACCTGTGGAATAGGACGACTATAGCTGCCTTGGATGAAATCGCGCCACTGCGGCCTCTCCGCGCCCGTGGAACTAGGTCATCCCCGTGGTTCACAGAGGAACTGCGGGAACTCAAACGGGCAAAGAGACGCCTAGAGCGCCGCTGGGTGAAGACCCAGGATGACTCCAATTGGACACTAGCTAGAGCCGCTATTAGGGCCTACCTAGTGGCGATGGGGGTGGTGAGGCGGCAATACTTCACCGCCCTTATTGCCTCTGCTGATAATCGCCCAGCCGCCCTGTTCCGGGTAACCAGGTCCCTCCTCGGTAGAGAGGGATCGGTGCCCGGTTGGCAGGGTTCGGCTGAGGACTTCGCTGACCATCTGGTGGAGAAAATCGATCGGATTCGTTCAGGATTGAATCCTGGCGTGGATGGGGAGGGTCGGGGGGGTGCCGGTGCACAGTCTTGCTGTACGATCTGGGATCAGTTTGATCCTGTTGTCCCTGATGAAGTGGACAGGCTCCTTGCAGCTGTTCGTGCCACTACATGTCCTCTGGACCCCTGTCCCACCTGGTTGGTGAAAGCCTCCAGGGAGGTTACAGGGGGTTGGGTTGGAGGGATAATAAATGCTTCATTACGGGAGGGGGTATTTCCTGCACAGTTAAAACATGCTTTGGTGCGCCCCCTCCTGAAGAAAATGTCCCTCGACCCAGCTGTCCTCAACAACTACAGGCCGGTTTCCAACCTGCCCTTTCTGGGTAAGGTCTTGGAGAAGGCGGTGGCGCGCCAGCTGCAGAGTGTCCTGGAGGAAGCGGATTATCTAGACCCCTTTCAATCAGGATTCAGGCCCGGGTATGGAACGGAGACGGCATTGGTCGCACTGATGGATGATCTCTGGCGGGAGCGGGACGGGGGTTGTCCATCCGTCCTTGCTCTTCTTGACCTCTCAGCGGCTTTCGATACCGTCAACCACGGTATCCTTCTGGAACGGCTCGAAGGACTGGGGATCCAGGGCACCGTGTTGTCCTGGTTTTCCTCTTTTCTGGAGGGCCGTACCCAGTCGGTGTGGTTAGAGAGTGAGAGGTCTAGCCCTAGGCCCCTCAAGTATGGGGTGCCTCAGGGCTCTGTGCTATCTCCTCTCTTATTTAACATCTACATGAAGCCACTGGGTGAGATCATTCGTTCCCACGGGGTGCGGTACCATCAGTACGCGGATGATACTCAGCTGTACATCTCGGCCCGTGGGGACCCCAGTGATGCTGTTGAAATCCTATCCGGATGCCTGGAGGCCATTGGGGTCTGGATGGGGGCCAATGGGCTTCGGCTGAATCCCAGCAAGACAGAGTGGCTGTGGATAAGGGGCCCCAGGTTATCCAAGGAGTTACCATCTTTGGTACTGGATGGGGCTGTTTTGCCCCAGACAGACCCAGTGCGCAACTTGGGGGTCCTTCTGGACTCACGGCTGCTGCTGGAAGAACAAGTGGCGGCTGTGGCCAGGAGGGCTTTTGCCCAACTTCGGGTGATTCGCCAACTGCGCACGCTCCTGGATCGGGGCTCCTTGCTTATCGTCACTCATGCTCTGGTTACCTCCCGACTAGATTATTGTAATGCGCTCTACATGGGGCTGCCCTTGACGACCATTCGGAGGCTGCAGCTGGTCCAGAATGCGGCGGCCCGGGTGGTGATGGGGTGTGGGCGATATGCCCATGCCTCACCGCTGCTTCGGGAGCTGCACTGGTTACCAGTTTGTCTCCGGGTGCAATTTAAGGTGCTGGTTTTGACCTTTAAAGCCCTATATGGCAGGGGGCCAGGATACCTTAGAGACCGCATCGCCCCAAGAGTGACTGCCCGTCCAACCAGAGCGGACCGGAGGGGCTCTCTAGTGGTGCCGTCAACGAGGGGTGCACATTTGTCTAGCACCCGAAGGAGGGCCTTCTCCGTGTCCGCACCAACCCTCTGGAACCTCCTGCCAATAGATCTAAGACTTCAAAGTGAACTGCTGCCGTTCAGGAAAGGAGTAAAGACCTGGCTGGCAGGGCAGGTGTGGGGCCCGAACGGGACTATGGTCCCCGCCGGTTGGCTTTTATAGGAACTCTCTCTTCTTCCCTTTTTGTATGGTGGGTGTGATGGGTGGGTGGGATATGGGTTTTTTAATTGGGGTGGATGTGGGTTTTTTTATAAGGTTTTATAAATGTTTTTATGTATGTATTTTTTAGATTTGTTGTAATGCCGCCCTGAGTCGGGTTCTGCCTGAGTGGGCGGCATAAACAAATGTGAATCATAAATAAATAAATAAAATAAAATCTACTGCAGTTCCAGAACATTTCTCACAGGCAGGGAAGCCCCCACATATAAAGCACGTGGCAGGTTTCCAGCCTTGCGGGGGCAGGAAGATGTAATAAAGCCAATATTAACGGGGAGAACACTTTCTTCCCAACTTTGTTGAGAAAAGCAACTCTATCAGCAAATGTACCTTTTCAAATAAAAAGCACATGCATATATATATTGTTCACAAAGATCATCATCAACTGCATAACAATGGTGTTAGATGAACAACCACCACCAGAGCAGGCAGGTTTTTGGAAAGGTTATAGTACAAGGGATCACATTTTTGCCTTAAACCAGTTACTCAAATGAAGCTGTGAATACAATATTCTACTCGCAGTAGCATTTGTAGACTTCAAAAAGGCATTCAACAGCATGGAAGTTAACACAGTTGTTGGAGCCCTAAAGGATCAAGGAGTTCACCCTAGCTACATCAAATTACTCCCAGCAGTGCAAAAGGACAATTTCACTTGTATTACACTCTTCGGCAATCCAGTACGAATCCCAATTTGCAAAGGAGTAAAACAAGGTGACACAATATCACCTAAGCTATTCTCTGCTTGCCTCGAAATGGTGATGCGAAAGTTAAACTGGACTAAGGGATCACAATAGATGGTAAAATATTAAACCACTTGAGGTTCGCCAATGACACTGTCCTGATAAGTGACACAACAGAAGAGCTGCAACAAATGCTTACAGAGCTGTACAGAGAAGGTACAAAATAGGTATCAAGGTCAACAAAACTAAAACCAAGTTTATAAAATCAAAAGAACTGCCCTGTGATGGGATAAAACTTGGCAAAGAACAAATAGAAGAAGTGGAAAGCTACGTTTATTTGGATCAAGCAGTCAGGATGTACAATGGCCTTCGCCCAACTTTGGGTGATTCGCCAGTTGCGCATGCTCCTGGACCGGGACTCTTTGCTCATGGTCACTCATGCTCTGGTGACCTCCAGACTAGATTATTGTAATGCGCTCTACATGGGGCTGCCCTTGATGACCATTCGGAGGCTGCAGCTGGTCCGGAATGCGGCGGCCCGGGTGGTGATGGAGTGTGGACATTATGCCCATGCCTCACCACTGCTGTGGGAGCTGCACTGGTTACCCGTTTGCCTCCGGGTGCAATTCAAGGTGCTGGTTTTGACCTTTAAAGCCCTATATGGTAGTGGGCCAGGTTACCTTAGAGACCGCATCGCCCTAAGGACATCTGTCCGTCCAACCAGAGCAGACCAGAGGGGCTCTCTAATAGTGCCATCGGCCAGGGGGGCTCGCCTCTCTGGCACAAGGAGGAGAGCCTTCTCTGTGTCCGCACTGGCCCTTTGGAACCTCCTGCCAGTAGAACTGCGTCTCCAGACGGAGTTGTTGCCCTTTAGAAAAGAACTAAAAACCTGGCTGACGAGCCAAGTTTGGGGTGCAGGTGGAGGGGTGGCTTCCGTTGGGTGGTTAATATAGGGGAGGATGCCTGCCCCACAGTTTCTTCGGTTCCTGGACCCCTCTCTTTTTAGGGGTGGGTTCTTATTGTTGGTTTTTATCTGTTTTATTTGTTTTTATCTGTTTTTACCCACTGTTGTGAACCGCCCAGAGTCGGCTTTCTATAAATAAAAATAAATAAATGATTTAAAACAGGGGTGCCCAAACTACAGTCCACGGGCCGTATTGCCACTGACATCAGAAGTGCTCTGATGTCACAGGAAGTGCTGAAATCAGTGTGTTTTTTGTGCCAAAACAAAGGGGGAAATGAACCAAAAAAATTAAAAGGGTGTGAAAATGCTCCCCCAATGCTCCCTCCAAGGGAAGCATTGGAGAGGGTGGGGGGATGCCAGGAAACATTCACGATTTCATGCGGCATCACTGCCCCTGCCGCTGCCACCAGGAGAAACCATGTGGCTGGCCCACACAGATGACTGAGGGGGTGTGGTCAGGCCCCTGGCAGGAAAAGTTTGGACACCACTGATTTAAAAGAAATATCTAGAAGACAGAGAGCTGCATGGGGTAAATTTAGAGACGCGTCAGCCATCTTGAAGTCAAAAGCTAAACCAGAAACAAAGGCAAATTTGTTCAATTCTACGGTCTTGAATGCAATGACATACGACAGCAGAAAGTGGGCTTTAACAGCTGCAGAAGAAAAACAGCTGCAAGTAATATAATGAACAATGGAGAGATCAACGCTCAGAATCTCACTTTGCAATAATGTAAAAAATGAGGATATCAGGCAAAGATCACTGCTAAAAGACATAGTAACAGAATACCTGATGGACAAATTAAGGTGGGTTGGCCATGTTGCATGCACAAGTGGCAATAGATGGAGCGCCAGAATAATGAATTGGTATCCATGAGATCACAAAAGACCTAGGGCAGTGATGGCAAATCTTTTAGAGACTGAGTGTCCAAACTTACCATCACCACAGACTCAACAGGCTGCCATCCACACCGCATCCTGACACTGCATGTGAGCTGCCTGCCTTACCACAGACATGGGAGGGAGGAAGCACTCCCACTGGGCTCCCGGGGCAGTGGAGTGGGGTGAACTCTGTGCTGGGGCAAGAGCATGTGTGCCCACAGAGAGGGCTCTGAGTGCCCCCTCTGGAATGCATGCCATAGGTTTGCCACCACTGACCTAGGGTAAGACCACCACACAAATGGAAAGATTTTCTCAAGAAAAATGTTGGACCAACATGGAGAAGAACTACCAGGGACAGATAGTTATGGACAGAGGTTGTGCAGAATGTTGTCATGGAGATGTCTACTCATACAAGGGACTCCTCGCTGAATAATGACTCCAAGGTAAGGTGGGCAACTTGGGGCCCTCCAACATGATTAACCTCATCTAACACAGATAACAGTTCCCATCCAGAAACTGAAAGGCTACCTATTTTCAAATTCCTACTTTAAAATACGATACTACTTTAACATTAATAATATCACTGGCCAATCAGCATATAAAGTACAAAGGTTTTCTTTTTTTTTCTTCAAGTGGCAATTACTCTCTATATAATCCTAGTCACCCTGGCTATGTGAAGATATATTACATCCATGAGTTTCACATCTAGCATAATTCTCTTTCCCTTTTTAAAAATCATTTCAGAATCATTTACATTTTCTCCTTCCTGCTGAGAATAAATCTCTCTGTGCCCAAAGTATTTACTATACCAATCCTGCAGCCCGGAAGACAGTGTTTTGGTTTCTGACATTTTTCCGTAACTTTCAATCATTAAATATCATTTTCCCCACTCATTTTCTTACCGTGAACTGACATGATGCTGTTGAATTTGGGCCGCTGACTCCAGATGAAGCACTATTTTCCTGATTCCAGTCTTCCTCTCTGTGTTCCTTGAAAAATTAAAAAGAAGGGTGTCACTTCAACATTTTGCCCCATATGCTAAAAATATCATAGGTGAGCATGATTAAGTTCAGCAAAGTATGAGGTGAGATGTTAGAGAAACAGTGAATTTGCACTCATAAGCATTCCATCTTTTCCAAAATCTTTCTCAAGATTACTCCGCATAATTATCTTATTGACCATGAACCAGACAACTATCAGCAGACATGCATGCAGTGATTGCCTAGGAGGAAAAAAATCACAGTGTGATAGTACAATTCTTATGCTATGGAGCATCTCTCCCAAAGGTCATCTGTCTGCATCACCCAATCCAGTCCAGACAGTGCAGCTCCAGGTGCCAGCATTGTGATTGGCAAAGAAAGTTTCTACAAGGAGATGAGCCTTCTTGGTGGTGGCCCCTACCCTATGGAACACCTTAGTGGTGAAGCTGTGCCAGGTCCCTTCCCTTGGTGTATTTTAAAAACAACTCAAGATCACTCTGTCCAGGGAGGCATTTAAAGACCTTCTCACCTCAGTAACTAGTTTCAATTAGTTTTACATTTACTTTTTGGACACAATACTCCATAGTGAGGAGGATGAGAATAATTTTATGGTTCCATGACATCACCCAGCTTAGTAGTGCATTTTTATTAAAATTGTTATTTTATATTTTTGTTTGATGATTTATGTGTTATTTATTCAGTTTGAGAAGTTTAAACTGCTCAGAGTGGGAATATCTCCCAGATATGTAGTACAGAAGTATATTAAATAAATAAACAACTTATTTGTATATTAAACCATGGTTTAATGTGGCCCGCCGCTGCCAGAAGTGGAAGCTGATGCATTTACAACAGCTGTAAAATGCACCTGCACATATGTAAATGCAGTTACATCAGCCGTAAATGTGCCCACGGCTGTCGTAAACACAGAAGCAGACACATTTACTTCCAATTTGGGGGCATGGTCAGGCCCATAGGGTAAAAAGGTTGGGAACCCCTGGGTTAGGATTATGAAGACATGGAGCTCTTGCATTCCTGTACCTTCTCCTTTTCCCTACAATATGGGTACATTTCAAATTAATCATGATTTATCATTATAGCCAAACCTTATATGCAATGATAACTATGCTTTATTGAATGAAAACACAATTTCATGAAACCATTTTCATAAAACACTGAAGTTTCACCAAGCTAGGGCTAAGATTACCCACAGTTTATCCAGATTCAGATTTCATGCTGTAGTTACTGTAAAACAGAAGCAACATCTTAACTTCTGTTCATAGCTTCTGCAAACAATGAATTATTTGTAATTAGTTCATTTTCTCAATAATCAAGTTACAAGTGCATTACTTCCTTAAAAGTATAGCTGCATTAATAATTGTGTTCTGTCAAGTCAATTCTGACTTATGCAACCTTTTTGGGGGGTTTTCTAGGCAGGGAATAGAGAGAAGTGTTTTACTATTCTTTTCTTCTGGGGGCATTTGGGGACTATGCCTCATGGCTACATAAGTTGGCTCTTCTCCAGAAAGACACAAACTCCCAACCTCTGGCTTTGCAATCAGATACAGTAACTAACTCATAACGGTTATTCTTTAATGGAGACTATATTACTCCTTAGTAATGGAAATTCAACTTCCAAATTACTTTCATAGTTTTGAGGCTGGCCTCACCAAATACTGAACAAGTAATATCACAAGATTCAAATTACTGGCTTGTGCAATTGCTTCACTTTCTGTTGTGGGTCTCAAGGCAAAGGTGGAGTAAGTGGTTCCCAAAGTGGGCCCCATGCCCCACAGGGGACTTCAATTCCCAGAAGCCTAAGTCAGTATATTGGCTGATCAGTGCTTTGAGGAATTGACTTAGGCTTCTGGGAAATGGAGTCCAAAAACCAAAGTTTGGGAAACACTGGAGTAAATGGTAGAGAGAGTGTTTTGTACCCCAGGCAAGTTGCTTGTAGCAATCAAATTTCTAGTGTAACTAAAAGGATGCGTCTGTGAAAAATAAGAAACTAAGGATTTTTTTTAATGTTAACTGTAATGGTAACTAACATATTTTGCAGGCCCTGGCACTTAATTGTTATGAATTACTTTTTAAAAGTAACTTTCAAAGCTCTGATTTTGCATCAGTTGAAAATATGTCCATGTTGACTCAGGCTATATGGACAAATCGTCGTCGAGTTAGGCAGCAATAGAAGTATGAAAAAAATAATACTAATAAAATCACAGAAAATCACAGTAAGCATTCACTGGTTTATAAACCAGTAAGAAAAGAGAAATGACAGCGTAGCCTGGTGTGCTGTGGTTCATGGACACAATGGGTCAGACTCGACTGTGTGACTGAACAACAAAGAAGAGAGAGAGAACGCTTCCATGAGTTTCATCTAGATGTATTGACAAATGTCTTAGTGAGCCAGAGAGATCTAAATTAGGTGCATGCTAGAGAAAAATCCCAGACATTAAAATATTTAAAAACTCGCAACTTTCTCCCGTGTTCCAATTAAAAACCTGGATTTGTCCATTCCTCTCAGTACTGGGATGAAAACATATTCATCTGATGATCACAAAACAGAGTCAAAGGTTGGACATGTATCCCACTATGAAAGAGAGAACTGCTCGATTGCACTTCTTTGTAAACGCGAGTCTCTCAAGAAGTTCTGCAACATCTTCACTGACCCGTTAGAAGCCCAAGCTATTAAGCTGAAATGTTATTTTACTCAAGGGTATTCTCATGCACACACTTGAGCAACACAGAAAATTTTCTACACTTCGTTTGTAAGTAGAAATGTACTTGAAGTTGTGGATTTATTTGGGAAACAAAGCAAAACAGAACAGCAAAAAAAGACAAAAAAATGTTGTGGCACCTTAAAGACTAACTCCTGAATTTAATTGTGAGCTTTCATGGACTACGTCCACTTCGCAAAAGCTCACAGTTAAATACAGAAGTTAGTCTTTAAAGTGTCACAACATTTAAAATCTTTTTTTGCTGTTCTGTTTTACTTACTCTCAGATATGCTTCCACAGACTAAACACGGCTACTACTTCAAAGCAAAGCAGGTTTATTTGTCTGTTTCTGAACTACTCCAAAGTGAAACAAGGAAGCTCAAATACCATTTAAATCAAATCAGGGCTCTCCAAAGAGCTAAATTTTGCTTTGGAGGTTAAAAATACAAAACTGCAGCCTTCATTTTAGAGGATTTACTGACTGAAAAAATGGACAAAATGTGTCATTTCTCCCATTTTCTTGTTTATTCACTGTTTAGACAAGTGCAAATATAATTCATACAAAATACTTTAAAATATTAAAATACAAATCAAATTGAGTGGGCCCAAATCATCTTGAAGAGTATCAGTTGTAATCTATAAGACAGTTTGAACCAAACCAAAGCAGATGGTATTCACTCATACCTATTTATACGGGTGATATATTGGTTTTTGTTTTTAAAAGAGTGTTCTTGCAGAGACCAATTTTGAAAACATACAGATGTGATGCAACTAGCTAAGGTAATAAACTTCAGCAGGCCTGAATTTAGTTGGCAGTCCCAGTTACTAGACCTAACTGATTGTACTTACAAAAGTGTTCAGTGGCTCAAGTGGCTAAGATGCTGACTGGAAGGAGGCAGGTCACCAGTTCAATACCCAAATACTGCAGGATGGAATGAGCTCCCATCTTTGTCCCAGCTCTTGATAACCTAACAGTTTGAAAGCGAGAAATTGCAAGCAGATAAATAGGGACCACTTCAGTGGGAAAGTAAACAACGTTCTTTGTGCTCCGGTGTCTAGTCATGCCTTCCACATGACCACGGAAACATCTGCAGAAGCAGACAGCTCTGGCTCTTCGGCTATGAAACAGAGATGAGCACTGAACCCTAGCATCAGATACGACTGGCTTTCAAGCAAGGGTGACCTTTACCTTTGCCTGACCTATTCAACAGATTTGTTCAATGGATCTTCTCTAACTGGGGCTAGCAACCTTTTTAAAAAACAAAGTCCTTATTTTTCAAGGGCAGCAGCATATTGCCATTAATTAGCATGTCTCCCCAACTTCCCTTGGACCCCTCATTGCATATCATTATTTAGCTGCTGATGGTTATGCCACATCCATTCACTTGGTTGCCAGCAAAACTACAGAACAGAAGTTTGGCCTCCCCCACTTTTTTCTTTTCTTCTTCTTTTCCACCCCCCATAGACAAAATTATCAAGTGAACACTATCTTTCAGAAGAAAAGGAACATTTTGCACAAGATCACAATCTGCTTTCTGCAACAGAGAAAACCATTTGGCTCAAGGTTCTCGGTAAATAGTGCATGCCAAGGATGCATGCAAAAGGAATTCTGTTTCCCCCAAATCACAGGGTCAAAGCTTTTCATGGAAACACCCATAAACTTGCCTTCCATTCCTGCATATAATTAATATATTAAAGCTGGCTGAAAAAAGTTACCTAGAACTTGAATAGTCTATTGAGGAAGACAGTTTAAATGTTGGCAATGAGTAATAGAAGATCAACCATGGTTTAACAGAGAGCACTTTCCATATGCTGCCATATGGTCATATTGCTTGTCTATATCAGGCAACTTTTGAACAACCAGTTCTTTGACTCCAGAAAATCATGCAGTAAACAGAACAGTATGAGAAACATCCATAGTTACAATGCTAACCTTTATGTAGTTTGACAATTAATTTCTATGTTTACACATACTGATCAAGGGTAAATACCCCAAGATGCTGTTATTTCAGTGGTGGGCATCAGCAGGTTCGCACCAGTTCACCAGAACCGGCAGCAGAAATTCTGGCTGGTCCCACTTATTCAAGATTTGAAATAAAGTAGCCCTAATTCAGGTGCAACGCAGTGCTTTTTCCCTGGCCACGCCCACCATACCACACCCACAGTGTAGGAGTAAATTTTTTTTTGAGCCCACCACTGTGTTATTTCTAGAGCTTTAAAGAAGCTCATCACAAATAAAGGTGCCACAAAATTAATATTTGTTTTATAGTAAAATTCCTTTGCATATTTATTCTTAGTCTACTGCATACAAGGATTGTTGTTCTAACCAAAGTATGCAGATGTTCTGATGTAAGTGTGACATAAACCATGCAAATAACTTCTATCCAACATAAGTGAAAGAATGTCAAAAATGGAACAAACTTGATCATTTGGTTAACACATAAAAGTGGACAAACCATATTTCATTGCAGGCGCACCCCCCCAATGATGGACTCAGACACAAATGAAAGTGGATAACGGCATGGGCCACATTTATTGATTCAAGCCCTAGTCCGAATTATAAATTTCTATTGGTAAAACGACCAATCATAATTCTTAAGGCAAGCAGGCCGAAGTAACACTGGTAAGGTACCACCCAAAATTGCCAACGGCAATTGTTACAATGTATTTATTTGTATCAATTTGTTTGTTGACAACAAACAAATTGTTGACCGTAGTCAATATCTAACTAATGACCCCACCCTCTGACGTGTATCCGTAAAATCAGGGGGTGATTCCAGCTGTCTAGTGGTAACCATCACCCCCTCGCCTGGTTCGTCGTTGACCGGACAACGTTTAAACAACTTATGCCTATCTAGTGTTGTCCAGTCAATTGCGAACCTGCCGGATACCTGTGGGTCATAAATGTTTACCTTACCAGTGCTACCCGCCAATGTGACCAAAGTCAACAGTAGCACAGAACAACCCCTATATCAAACCATAGCAACAGTGTGGGATGGGCGAAAAAGCCAGGACTCAAGGGCCAATTGCGAGTCCCAGCCAAAAATTCCCACCCGGCCCCGAAGCGACCAAGAAATCACACTGTTAACTAGGGAGGGGGTGGAGGGGAAAAACTTCTCCGCTCCGTCGGTTCGCCAAAATGGCAGCACGGCTGCCTCGTGGCCAGCCCTTTTATTAGGGTGCTGGCCACGCCCCTAACTACCCGGATGGTTTCGTCCGGTGGGGGGGGGGCCCGCGAAGAGCGCGGCGGCCATTTTGGCGCCGCGCTTCCATTGCAGGCGCACCCCCCCAATGATGGACTCAGACACAAATGAAAGTGGATAACGGCATGGGCCACATTTATTGATTCAAGCCCTAGTCCGAATTATAAATTTCTATTGGTAAAACGACCAATCATAATTCTTAAGGCAAGCAGGCCGAAGTAACACTGGTAAGGTACCACCCAAAATTGCCAACGGCAATTGTTACAATGTATCTATTTGTATCAATTTGTTTGTTGACAACAAACAAATTGTTGACCGTAGTCAATATCTAACTAATGACCCCACCCTCTGACGTGTATCCGTAAAATCAGGGGGTGATTCCAGCTGTCTAGTGGTAACCATCACCCCCTCGCCTGGTTCATCATTGACCGGACAACGTTTAAACAACTTATGCCTATCTAGTGTTGTCCAGTCAATTGCGAACCTGCCGGATACCTGTGGGTCATAAATGTTTACCTTACCAGTGCTACCCGCCACCCGGAGAGGCTTCAATAAAGGCTCGACGCCCCTCCCAAGACCGTCAGCTCGGTCGACAGGCCTGCTCGCCAATCACCCAGCAGGAGGTCCATACCTCCTCGCGACAGATGGACCCCATCCCCTGAATAAAGCCCATAATTTTGCAAACTAATGGCGGGATGATGACTGACCCGCCCCCAGCCCTTGGTCGAAAGGAATCGGGCCACCGCCCTGTTTACCATGCGCCGAGCACGGTCCAGGGCCTGAAGGTCGAAGCCTCCCCGATAAGCGTGCCGTGGGACCATATCTGACCAAACAAGGGTTGTGGCGGGCCATACGTAATGTAAGTAGGCGAGGTCCGCGCAAATCGCATGCTTCAGCGATAAGCCAGTGACCTGACCCAAGTCATTACCCCCAAGGTGTATGATCAGAATGTCGGGCGGGTCGGCACTCCTCGACGAAAAGAGGAATGGCAAAAGCTCCCGCCACAACATACCGGGCTTACCGTACCATGTGAGATGTGCGTATGCACCCAGTCCCAGTCGGGGTCCCCAATCTGTCGCCGCAGCGTAACGCGCTGCCCTGTGCACATAGCTATGGCCCACCAGCCATACTGTCACCGGTGTGATACGACACCCAGGGTCTGTCAAGGGAAAAAACAGGGAAGGAGAGATACATGGTGACTCAGAAGGTACTCACGGTGGGAGTGGGCGAACATAAAACTGGAAACACTGTGAGCCCCACCTCCCCATGCTGCGTATGTCAGCCCCGGAGTACCCATAAGCAGCCGCAGTAGAGGTCGCCCCAATTCTAAATGAATGGGTGCCTTCCCTGTCACCTTCCAAAACTGAAATTTAGTGAGGGGAGACCCATCTTGGTGACAGAAAAACGGGCCATGGTGCGTGCCACGCAGTGCAAGGAACTCCTGTAGGGCACCAACCGGACAGATGTCTGCCAATGAACATCGTAGCA
This sequence comes from Bradypodion ventrale, assembly GCA_035047345.1. Taxonomy (NCBI): domain Eukaryota; kingdom Metazoa; phylum Chordata; class Lepidosauria; order Squamata; family Chamaeleonidae; genus Bradypodion; species Bradypodion ventrale. Next base: position 304,460,952 of record JAWDJE010000001.1, read on the forward strand.
GTCTTACTCCACTGCCTACGCCATGCTGATCTGTTTTAGAGGAGCGTATCCTCAACTGAGCCCAATCATTGCAAACATAGACATCTTCGAGTTCCAGTGCCCTACGACTTGCATCCGCCTTAGACAGCATCACAAGCTCGCTGATGTGGAGCGCTCCAAAAAAGGCCACCGTTGTAGCCGCACGAAACAGGGCTGCCTCATACCTATCGAAACATAGGTCATGCCAGCCTCGTGCCAGTTGGGTAAGTACCCCAGGGGAAATTGGGTGACGGTCGTCCAGGCAACGCCCACGTTCCCGCACCCACCCCTCCAAAACATGTCTCACACGGAAATCAGTGGTACTGTCCGCGTGACCTCCCACCTTGGCCATAAAAGCCAGCGCTGATAGCCTAGATGCTATGGTGCGTGGTGCCAGGCCCTGGGCGTGCAGGTAAACCATAAAACGGAGGATGTGGGCCACTGGGATCGGCCAGGTATCTGGCAGGCGAGATTGGGAACAAAAGGTCCGAAATGAAACCAACGCGTGGTGATACGCCTTACGCGTGCGTGGCGCCAGTGACATGCCTATCGCCCGGTTCACCTCTCCTTGCCAATGGTCCATATCTCCTGTGGTAGTGGCGAGGGAAATTCCTCCGCATCCGGAGCCAAGGCACGGAACCGGGAGATCTGCAGGCGGGACAAAGCGTCAGCAATATCATTATTCACCCCCGGGACATGCCTGGCTCTGAACAGTACATTGAGGCGCAGGCTGCGCAATACAAACTGGCGCACAAGATCCATGACCCTGGGAGATTTAGAGGTCTGTGAGTTGACAATGTGGACAACAGCCGCATTGTCACACCAGAAATGCACCACAGAGTTGGCCCACTCCTCACCCCATAGCATCAAGGCCCCCAGTACGGGAAAAAATTCCAAATATGTGAGATCCCTCAGGCGACCCGTGCCTGACCAGGCTGGTGGCCATCCACCATATGCCCACTTCCCATTGAAGTACATCCCATAACCAAGGGATCCCGAGGCATCAGACTGAATTTGAAATTGGGGCGAAGCCAGGAGGTCAGACCTCCAAAATGAGACCCCATTGAACTCCCTCAGGAACTGGAGCCATACGTGCAGATCTGCCCTGATGCCCCGTGTCAGTCTCGCCCTATGATGGGGCCTGGATAAGCCTGCCATGGCGTCGCACAAGCGCCGAGCAAATGCCCTGCCAGGTGCGACCACCCTGCAAGCGAAATTGAGGTGTCCATGTAGCACCTGCAGTTCCCGAAGGGATGCCTTGCGCTTAGCCAGTAAGTCCGATATAAGGACCACTATCCTTGCCACCTTGTCTGCGGGCAACCTAGAAGCCTGCGCTACCGTGTCAATTTCCACCCCCAGGAATATTAACTTATTAGACGGGCCTTCGGTCTTTTCGGGCGCTAAAGGGACACCGAGTTCCTCCATTAGCGTCTGAAATGTGTTGAGGAGACGTGTGCACGTGTCCCAGCCCCGTTCACCCCCGAATAAAAAGTCATCCAGGTAATGGGCTACAGACCGAGACCCTGACCTACGGACAAATGCCCACTGCAGGAAGGTACTGAAACGCTCGAAAGCCGAGCAGGATATGGAACAGCCGAATGGCATGGCTTTGTCAAAATAATATTCACCCCGGAATTTGAAACCCAGCAACTCGAAGTCACCCGGGTGCACGGGCAAGAGGCGAAATGCCGACTTAATGTCACACTTAGCCAACAGTGCACCCGGGCCACATGAGCGCACCATGCGCAATGCCTGGTCAAAGGATGTATACCCGACAGAACAAAGGTCATCAGGGATAGCATCATTGACCGAGTGGCCAGCTGGGTAGGACAAATGGTGAATCAGGCGGAACTCGCCCGGGGACTTCTTGGGCACTAGTCCTAGCGGAGACACTTTAAGGTTGGGGAACGGGGGTGCGGGGAAAGGGCCGGCGACCCTGCCCGCAGCAATCTCCTTATTAATGCTGGCGGCAGCCACCTCCTCCCTTCCCCTAAGTGACAAAAGGTTAGGTGCATCCTGCGGTGACCTATCCCCCGTGAAAGGAATACGAAAACCCAGTTGAAAACCCCGAAGGAGGTACACAGCGTCTGCTCTCCTCGGGTACAATGCGAGCCAACGCTCCAGCATGTCGACATTAATTGGGGAGGGGGCCTTTTGGTGAACCCGCTCCCTCCATGGCAGTCTTACCTGCCCCTTGTCCGCCCCTACCCCTGCCCCCGTATCCTCCCGGCCTGGGACAGGCGGAGGCAGCATGGGGGCCAGAACAAGAGGGGCACTCATGCTTGTACTTGCAATTTTTCCTGTTGCAAGAACCATTGGACGAGAAGGTCCAGCACAGCAGGCGGGCTGGAACCCCCTGCCCCGCCACTTGGCGGGGTACCTGTACCGGGGCCGCTCGTTGGACCGCATGTCCACAATGGTATCTCTCCCCAGGCGCCGGGTGCGTGGGGGTCATATACAGAAGCCACAGCTTCTGGCAGGGCTCATCCCACCTCATCTCTGGGTGCAGTGGAATCCTCATGCGGAATTCTTCGTCGTAAGCCAGCCATGACGGACCTGGGAAGTCAACCATAGCCCGGTAAATATTGTCCAGATACTGGACCATAGGGATAGCCAAATCCGGCCAAGCCCTGAGGTAAACGGCCATGTAAATCAGGTACGCTGGCAACCAATTTGCCCACGTGCGTGGCGGCTTACGACGACGTGCCTGCTCCTTATCCTTCTTGTCCAGCCCTTCCCTCTCTTCCTTGGTCGGCTCCCTATTTAGAAGGGAGAAGATATCTACATACTCGCCCCTCCAAATCTTTTCCTTGGTAGACTGGGCCAAATGGTCCCCCCAAGGGCAAGGAATACCCTGCTGTTGGCAAAGCCGACACCGGCACTGAGGGAACTACAGGCAAAGGAAAATGAGCCTGAGCCAGCCCGGGGATCCCCAACACATTTCCCAGCACATTGGGGGCACCACCCCGACCCAGGCCCTGTGTCACGGGCAAAGTCGCTGGGTGGGCCGGGGGCCATTGGGCCGCCGTGCCACCCGAGCGAGGCCAAGGCCATTGAACAGCCCCCCCAATGAAGTCAGTTGTGTGGGTGCATTAGCTTGTACTGCATACTCACCCGCTGCACCCCCGCGGGCCGCCCCCACCGGGGGTTCCGGCCCGCTGGGGGCGTCGGAGCTCACGACCGAAGCTGAGCTCGTCGACGGAGCCAGACCAGCACCAGACTGCTGCACCTGTGGGGTGGGGAGCTGCGAGGCAGTGGCCACCACCGGCCCGCGCGCCTCAGGCGGCTCAACCCGACCCATCGCCGGCCGCTGTTCGGCGGCCAAAGGGGGCACCTGAAAACCTAGAGACACCCCTGATTGGTTGGCCCTTGCCAAGGACGCTTCAAGGGCCTCCACCCGGGCCAGGAGGGCCTCCACGTCGACATAGGCCCCGGCCCCAACAGGGGGCAATTGGGCAACCGGCCCATAATTCACGGGTACCTGTCCAGGTCCCTGAGCCCCAGGGGCCAGATAAGGCCAAGAGCCCATGCTCAGCCCCTGGGGAGCCGTAGGAATGCCCTGCAAAGGCAGGGAACCCAACCACCCTCCGTGGCTCGCACCCCCCATAGGGAACTGCGCACCCGGGCAAGATGGCCCCACCGCACGGACCATGGCAGGGGCCATGGTCGTTGTTTGCGGGCCAAGGGCCGAGGCCCCGTCCGGGGCAGCGGGTATGCTCCGCGCATCAGGCCAAGGAGCTACCGATCCCATCCCACCGTTCCGGTGGGGTCCGCTAAAGGTGGCTGCGGAACGGGCGCAGTCGCGGTCCTCCGACCCGGCTGACGCCTCCGCGCCGATCGAGCCACGTTCGCGGCTGCCTTCTTCTTCGAGGGCATGGCTAAGGTAGCTAGGAAGCCTAAAACAAGAGAAAGCTGCCCGAAAAGGCTTCCCCCAAGAGGACACGAGCGACGGAGGTAAGGAGGAAAAACTTCTCCGCTCCGTCGGTTCGCCAAAATGGCAGCACGGCTGCCTCGTGGCCAGCCCTTTTATTAGGGTGCTGGCCACGCCCCTAACTACCCGGATGGTTTCGTCCGGTGGGGGGGGGCCGCAAAGAGCGCGGCGGCCATTTTGGCGCCGCGCTTCCAATTGATTAATTTATTTTTTGATGGATTAATTATATCTCTCTGCTCCTCTGTCTTGGAACAGCATGCAGAAACTGCTGCAAGGAGAGCAAGGTTTTTAATAAATCTTGTTGGTTTTACCCTCTTTTTCCTCTTCTGCTGTATCTGAATCTTGGCGATCCTCGTGGCAATCAGCCATGAAGACTGTCCTGAGAATATAATGTGGTCACCTTTCATCCGCCTTCTGCATTGCAGCATGACACCCGTGTACCCTTCATCAAGATGGGTTCAAGTGGGGCTTAATCCACTTGAGGACCATCATCCTTCCCTGTGGACTTTGGCACCCAAACTGTTAGTCCTCAGGATTGTCCGGTTAGTTAACTGCTGCCTGACACTCAGCGTTGAGTCGCTGGCAGTATGGTCTACTCTATTACCAGAGTAGGATAAGTTAGGGCAGACCTAGGTTTTACCTTCAATGGTTTCAGTTAAAATTGCACCTTGCATATAATTAGTTTTCTGTTTTTTATGGCTTTGGTATAATTCTTTTGAACATTGTCTCAATGTATGCAACATAGTACCCTCCGCATGTTTTAGGCTATAACTCATACAAGGCCCAGCCAACACTCTTTGCCCGGGTTAGGAAAATTGGAAATTGTAGCTAAATGTACCTTTATTGACAACATATTCATCCCAAATGTTTAAAAAATATTTACAAAGTATTCTCTGTGTGTTTGGCCACCTACCTCTTTCTACACACACATGAAGTCTTCTCTCACACACATGGCAAATACATTCCAAGATAGCTGTTATCAAATTTTGCCTAGCACAATCTTTTTTTCACTTGGATTGTCTCATAATAGGATTTTCACAAGTTTTGCACTGAGCAGGTGTTCCATAATTGATCTCCAAGGTCCCCTTCACCTGCAAAGTGCTTTAAGTCTCATTTTAATTACAATTCAATTTTTTTCTATATCACAAAATCTGCAGTCATGGGAAAGAACAAAAAGCACTGCTTAGCTACAAAATGCCAGTGAGACACTGGATGCTGATCTGGGAGCCAAGGAAACAGAAAAGCTTACTAAAAGCAGAATTATGTTACTTGTTAGCACAATAATTAATAGTAGGAGCCGGTGATGTTCTGTCAGTGAGTGCATGTGAGAGAATTTGTTCTAGGGGGAAATAATATGGAATTGAAACAGCCCTTTTGCCAGGGCTACTACGGGCAGCTGGGTCGGTGCGATGGTGAATGCCTCTTTGCGGGAGGGGGTGTTCCCAGCTGCTTTCAAACATGCACTGGTGCGCCCCCTTCTAAAGAAGCCATTGCTCGACCCCACAGTTATTTCAAATTTTAGACCAATCTCCAACCTTCCCTTTCTGGGGAAGGTGTTGGAAAGAGCAGTGGCACAGCAGCTCCAGGGGGTTCTGGATGATACAGATTATCTGGACCCATTTCAGTCAGGATTCAGGCCCGGTTATGGTACTGAGACTGCATTGGTCGCACTCTTGGATGATCTCTGGCAGGAGCGGGACAGGAGTGACCTCTCTGTCCTTGCTCTCCTTGACCTCTACGCGGCTTTCGATACCGTTGACACAGTATCCTTCTGGGCCGGCTCTGAGGTTTGGGGGCCCAGGGCACGGTGCTGTCCTGGTTTTCCTCATTTCTGAGGGGTTGGACTCAGTCGGTGTCTTTAGAGAGCGAGCTGTCCAGCCCTAGGTTGCTCCCATGTGGGGTGCCTCAGGGCTCGGTACTCTCGCCTCTACTGTTTAACATCTACATGAAATCGCTGGGTGAGATCATTTGTTCCCATGGGGTTAGGTATCATCAGTATGCTAATGATACCCAACTGTACATCTCAGCCCGTGGGGACCTGGGTGATGCAGTCAAAGTCCTGACCAGGTGTCTGGAGGCTGTGAGGGTCTGGGTGGGGGACAACGGGCTTCAGCTGAATCCCGGCAAGACTGAGTGGCTGTGGGTACAGGGTCCCATGCTATCCCGGGAATTACCACCTTTGGTTCTGGATGGGGCAGTGTTGCCTCAGACAGATCCCATGCGCAATTTGGGGGTCCTCTTGGACTCACGGCTACTGCTCAAAGAGCAGGTGGCAGCCGTGGCCAGGAGGGCCTTTGCACAGCTTCGAGTCATTCACCAATTGCACACACATTGGGATGCCTTGCTCATGGTCACTCACACTCTGGTCACCTCCAGATTGGATTATTGCAATGCGCTCTACATGGGGCTGCCCTTGGAGACCGTTCAGAGGCTTCAGCTGGTCCAGAATGTGGCTGCCCAGGTGGTGATGGGTTGTGGATGGTATGCCCGTGCCTCACCTCTGCTACGGGAGCTGCACTGGTTACCGGTATGCCTCCGGGTGCAATTCAAGGTTCTGGTCTTGACCTTTAAAGCCCTTCATGGCATTGGACCTGGGTACTTAAGAGACCGCATCACCCCAAGGTTATCAGCCCGTCCAACAAAGGGTAGACAGGAGGGCCGCTTTGGTGGTCCCATCAGTAAAAGAAGCCTCTCTTATGGGAACCAGAAGGAGAGCCTTCTCCGTGTCTGTCCCAGCACTCTGGAACCTCCTTCCATCAGAATTGTGTCTCTAGTCAGAGCTACTCCCCTTCAGGAAGATGTTGAAAACCTGGCTCTGCCAACAGGTGTGGGGCGCATTAGGCTCTACATCTCAAGCCCGTTGGCTTATTTAGCCTGCCTGTTGTGGGATTGAGCCACCCCCCCCCTCTCGTTCTCTGATAATCCGGTTTTACTGTGGGTGGAGGGAGGGTTAGGGTAGCTTTTAATGATGATGATGTTAGTTTTTATGTGTTTTAATTTTGCTTTTAGCTAAGGTCTTTATGTAATGTTTTTATTGGTAATGGTTTTATCTTTCTTGTATTGTACATATTTTTTCCCCGTTGTTGCCGCCCTGAGTGGTGCGTTGCACTAGGAGGGCGGGGTAGAAATCTAGAAAATAAATAAAATAATAAATAAAATTCCAGTAAAAATTGTAGAATGCCAAGTAACATACAGTATTGTGCATTCTGTATTTTATTCTTATCTTGGTGTCCCCCCCACCCCACCCCATGAAGGTTCATTACAGCCTTGTTCAGCCATTTGGGAAAGGATTCCTTCGAGAGAGTCAGCCAGGTGAGAGTTCTAGTCCTAATATTTGCCTGTCTCTGTCTCCATTTAAAGGAGGGCATTTTGAAGAGAAAACAATCTGCTGCACATGAACACATTCCATGTGATGAGGAGACCTTATTTCCCAGGATCTCAGGTTGTACCCCTGTCACACGGAGAGAATCTATATGTAGCCACTTTTCTATTCAGAGAGTCCCATTCCCTGTGAAGACAAGGATAGGCAAGGGGCAAGACTACAACAACCTCCCTATGCATCTTTTCAGAATACAGCAACTCTTTATTGAACAATCAAACAAGAATAAAGGGACCCTTCAAAATGCACCCTGCTAGGCAAAAAATAATAATGTCCTAGGCATTTTCATACTCTTTTTAAAGGTTTCCCTTGCTTGAAAGCCAGTCATATCCGACTCTAGGGTTCAGTGCTCATCTCTGTTTCAAAGCCGAAGAGCCAGCGTTGTCTACTTCTGCAGACGTTTCCATGGTCATGTGGCAGGCATGACTAGACACCGGAGTTCACGGAATGCTGTTTACCTCCCCACTGAAGTGGTCCCTATTTATCTACTTGAAATTTCTTGCTTTCGAAGAGCTAGGTTGGCAGGAGCTGAAAAATGGTAGGGTAGCTAGTAGGTTAGACTAGGATTAAAAAGACCTGGGTTCAAACTGCTGTTCAGCTATAGAAACTCACATTGGGCTGGTAATCCTTGAACATTTCATGTAATCTGGAAATCTTATTAAGGTCACCAAGAATTGGAAGTGTCTTGCTAGAACAGGGGTTTCCAACCTACAGTCTGCGGGCTGGACCCGTCCCCCGATGCCATCCCATCTGGCTTGTTGCTGCCTCTGCTGCACCCAGAAGTGGAAGTGGGCACATTTACATCATCCATAAACGTGCCCGCACATGTACAAACGTGCCCATGACTGGCGTAAACATGGAAGTGGGCACATTTACGTCAGCCGTAAATGTGCCTGCTTCTGCTTCCAGGGTGTGTGGTTCAGCCCGTGATGCTGTCCGGAGCCGTGGTCAGGCCCGCGACAGAAAAAGGTTGGCCACCCCTGTGCTAGAACATTACAATATTATTCTCCAAAGTCATTAACAAATTAATTATCTATAATATTTAAAACAGAATTTGCATATTACAAAGATAAATATCAATACAAATGAATTTTGATTGTTTGAAATAATTTATTTATTTGACTAATGTCCTGCCCAATTAATGTGAAGAAATGTAAAATAACATATACAGTACTTTATTATACAAGTCTCACTATTGTAAGAGGTTTTTAATGGTTTACCTTTTCATTCCCTGTTAAAGTTAAGACTAGGTACTCAAAACAATCTCAGAAATATACAAACATACCAGCAATGTGAAACCAGTCATTAAAGTTTGCTCTTTGCTTAATGTCAAATGCCGTGATCTTAAATGAACAAAGTCCAGGGAGAGAAGGTTCTGAGTCCTTGAAATAATAAGCTTTGGATCTAAGGACACTTTTCTGTTGATTGAGGAACTTGACTTGCATAAAGGGGTGCAATCCAGCACAGGTTTTGCCAAACCGGGGGGCGGGGAGGGAGATTATTAATTTCCTCTTTCATACCCAATAACACAATGGGCGTAGATCTGTGTGGGCTGCAAAGGATGGCAGAGGACAGAGGAGCCTGGTGTGCAATGGTTCATGGGGTCACAAAGGGTCGGACCCGACTGTGCGACTAAACAACAAAACCCATTCTCTCATCTACCAGGAACATGATATCACAGAGATGGAACAAAGAAAGGGCAAGCAGTTATAAGGACAGGGGCACATGGATGCTTTGCACTTGGGTACCCAAAAAATCTTTTCCTATCTTGCTTTTTAACCAATTCACTTGCTTTTAACCTATGTAAAACATAAATTCTTTCACAAACCATTACTAAAAATGGGGAGTGAAAGTATACTGAAAAGCAGCACAATTCTAAGCTCCAAAAACATTCCTAACGTTTACTGTTATGTACTACCATATGGTACTTTTGAAATGTACTCGATGCAGAACTAACAAATTCATCGTTTTATTGGCATAGGCTCCAAACTTTTTAATAAAAGGCTACAGTAGAATCTGTTTGCAGAACAATTCCCAAATGATCACTTGAGCTTGACAGACGGTTGTGGGAGGTTTGTCGATGAATTGTCAAAGTGCCAGTAGTATGTCTGAGTCCTGAGAATAAGCAGCACAGAAAAAGAAACCAAGGAACAGCATCTTCCAGGTTGCAACCAGTGGTGGGCATCAGCAGGTTCGCACCAGTTCGCCAGAACCAGTAGCAGAAATTCTGGCTGGCCCTGCCTATCCAAGTTTTGAGATAAAGTAGTGCTAATTTGGGTGCAACACAGGGCTTTCCCCCCTGGCCACGCCCACCATACCACGGCCACAGTGTGGTAGTAAAAAAATTTGAGCCCACCACTGGTTGCAACAGATAGTTAATAACCAGAAGTTCCTATACAAAGGTGGCAAGTCCATATCTGTTTTGTATTAGGCAGGGCTCTTTAGCAAAAGATTTGCAAACCCAATTGTTGTTTCAAGTTTTCAAATGTGAGAACATGAGATGAAAAATGATTACATAATGCCTCGGTGTGTTCTAACTTCCCTCCCACTGTTTTAAACTTGGTAGCTTATACTTAACATTTGTTCAACTGTGTTTTCATATTGTAATTGAGTGTTAATGTACTGTTAATGTGATGTGTTTCAAATCATTTTATTTATTTATGAATTTGTATGTAGTCTTAGGCACCTTATTGAGAGAAAAGAAGAAAATAAAATGTATGCTGCACACATACAGGTGAAACTTGTAAAATTAGAATATCATGCAAATGTTCATTCAGTTCAGTAATGCAACTTAAAAGGTAAAACCAATATATGAGATAGACTCACTACATGCAAAGTGAGATAGTTCAAGCCTTACTTTGTTATAATATTGATGCTTATGGCTTACAGCTTATGAAAACCCCAAAACCCCAATCTCATGTACCCCATAATCATCACATAATCTCATGTACACTGTATGCCATGATCATCACAATTATAACGAATTAAGGCATGACATCTCTCGCTTTGCATGTAGTGAGTCTATCTCATATATTTGTTTCACCTTTTAAGTGAAAAATTAAGAATAAGTCCCTTAGTAATACTGTATTTCCATTGTGAAATAACATATTTTGTATGAGAGTATTAATTATAAATATAAATTAGCATCTCTTCAAATAATTTTCCTTGTCTCTCCCCTTTAAAACCCTTCTGTTTTGTATCACACTAAACATATTTTCCTTATACAGAAGAGAATATTTTTTTCAGAAAAGTTGTCCTAGTTATACATGGAAACAACCACAAGTCATTTAAAAAAATCCCTGAGGAACATGCATTAACTCCTCTTATACCTTTAATGTTTCATAAACTGCTTTGAATGTCAAGGAAATAAAAAGCTTGCGCAATGTTTTCCTCTGTCGTATTTAAACTAGAAGCTAGTGGTTTCCCATTATAAGATTGACTAGTAACCACAGGAATAATCACAATAGAAACCTACAAGAAATGTCTACAGAATAAATTATTTTTGAAACAGATTCAAGCTCTTAGTAACTTCACTGAAACTCTGGATGTATCTTTGTAACAGATCTGGTCTGCAATTTTGCATTAAATGACCTGCAAATCAGTCCCTCTGACCCAGCTTACTTCTGAGTAGGGAACACAAGATGGCATGGTTAAAGGATCATTCTTTCATCTAGAGACTTTCTGGAAACTGATGTTCTTGAGATCAGGATAAGAGGGTTAGTGGGATTGCAGAAGAATAGGGATTTCCTACAGAACATGCTTTGTGATTGTTTTTATCTTTCATTAAGTTGCTTCTGACTCATGGTAATTAATGAATAAGCGACCTCCAACATATCCTGCTCAGCTCTTGTAACTGGGGTACACAGAAAGAGCTTCCTCGAAGATTGTGGTAACAGCAACCTTGTGTTGCCAGCTAATCTTTCTCATACTAGGTCAGGTGAAAGAAACTGCAGAATGAACTCACCAAAAGGTGGCTTCATTTTGGCAGTTTCATGCCTGGCCTAGACATGGAAGGAGCAGCTCTTGTAACTCAGGGCTGTGGTTTCTTTTACAGAGCCAGTCTATCTTATGTTTGGTCTTCCTCTTTTCCTGCTTCCTTCTACCTTTCCCAGCGTTACTGTCTTTTCCAGTGAATCTTGCCTTCTCATGATGTGTCAAAGTAGTGCAGTTTTTCTTTTATAATTTCTGCCTCCCAAGGTTGTTTATGTTTTGCACCTTCACAAAACCACTCTTTCCAGAATTTTTAATAAATAATTTTAATAAAATTTAAGATAGCTATCTAACATTGATTGATTGATTGATTGATTGATTGATTGATTGATTGATTGATTGATTGATTGATTGATTGGCCACCTTTCTCCTGATGGGAGACTAAAAGTGGCTCACAATACTTAAAAGATATAATTAAAACAAATTTGTACAATTAAAAAGCAATTAAATTAGAATAATAACTAAATACTTTAAATGTGCCTTCACAATTTGAGTTTGGCACCAGGATTTGGGAGTGCATGACCAATAGGCATCCACATAACAGAGGTGTTGTGTACCTACCAAAAATACCTGAACTAGCATTATAAAAGAGGCAGAGAATGAAACAGCAGCTGTGAGATTTGATTGGAACTACAATGTACACACCTCTTTCAAGTCTAACAGGAAGTACTTTGGGAATAACACCTTCATCATGGCAGAGCTGCTGCCTACTCTGCATTTCTTAATTTAGCTATCATGCATTTTCCAAAATCATGCAGCAGTCAGTGAATGTCTTGAAACTGAAATTATAGCCCATCTACTCTGCATACTAATTATAATGCCATACCAATTAGCATCTGGGAAGCCAAGGATAAAGGAAGTTTCTTTTTTTGCTTCAGAAAATCCAGATGTTGAATATATGATGCCCCACCAAACACAATGAAAGCAGATTTCTAAATATTGATCATCCAATTGCCTTAATACCTGAATATTTCTTCCAGACATACAATCATATTAGTATTTTTTAAAAACTTGAAAATGCTTCAGTAATGAAACTGAATGGTACATATCTTCTTAGACACCACATTAAGTTCACTGACATTAAGAGGTTTGTTGTTCAGTCGCACAGTCGATTCCGACCCTTTGCGACCCTATAGACCATTTTTCTCCAGGCGCCTCTGTCCTCCACCATCCCCCTCAGCACTCCCAGTTCTGTACCCATTGTGTCTACAATCCCATCTAGCCATCTCATCTTTGGCCTCCCCCTTCTTCTTTTGCCCTCCACCTTTCCCAACATCAAGGCCTTCTCAAGCGAATCCTCCCTTCTCATTTGATGTCCAAAGTACTTCAGCTTCGTCTTTACTATTAGACCTTCCAATGAGCAGTCAGGGTTGATTTCTTCTAAGATTGACCTATTTGTTCTCCTCGCTGTCCAGGGTACCCTCAAAACTCTCCTCCAACACCACATTTCAAAGGCATCTATTCTTCTGCGCTCAGCCTTCCTAATGGTCCAGCTCTCACACCCATACATTACCACTGGGAATACCATTGCTTTGACTATTCTAATTTTTGTTTGCAATGTGATATCTCTGCTTTTCACTATGTTCCCCAGGTTTCTCATGGCTTGTCTCCCAAGAATCAGTCGCCTTTTTATTTCATGGCTGCAATCCCCATCTGCAGTGATCTTTGATCCAAGGAATGTAAAATCTGTCACTGCTTCTACTTCTTCCCCATCTATTTTCCAGGAACTGATGGGGCCTGTTGCCATTATCTTGGTTTTCTTGATATTGAGTCTCAGGCCAACTTTTTCACTCTCCTCCTTCAATCCAATCAAGAGGCTCCTTAGATCTTCCTCACTTTCTGCCATTAGGGTGGTATCGTCTGCATATCTCAGATTGTTGATGTTTCTCCCAGCAATTTTAATCCCATATTGTGATTCCTCCATCCCTGCATTGCGCATTATGTGCTCTGTGTATAGATTGAATAAACAGGGTGATAAAATGCAGCCTTGTCTTACTCCTTTTCCTATTCCAAACCACTCTGTCATTCCGTGTTCTGTCCTAACTGTTGCTTCTTGGTTCATGTACAGATTTCTCAGGAGACATGTGAGGTGCTCTGGTATTCCCATCTCTTTAATTACTTGCCACATCTTGTTGTGGTCCACACAGTCAAATGCCTTAGTGTAGTCGATAAAACAAAAGTAAACTTGTTTCTGGTATTCCTTTGTTTTCTCCATGATCCAGCGTATGTTGGCAATATGGTCTCTAGTCCCCCTACCTCTTCTGAAACCGGCCTGCACTTCTGGTAGTTCTCTCTCCACATGTTGCTGAAGTCTATCCTGTATTATCTTGAGCATCACCTTGCTGGCGTGTGGGATGAGTGCAATTGTTCGATAATTTGAGCATTCTTTGGCATTGCCCTTTTTTGGGATTGGGACGTATACTGATCTTTTCCAATCCTGTGGCCACTGTTTTGTTTTCCAAATTTGCTGGCATATTGAATGTAGTAATTTGACACCATCATCTTTTAGAGCTTTGAAAAATTCCACTGGGATACCATCATCTCCACTAGCTTTGTTGTTTGCAGTGCTCTTTAGGGCCTTTATAACTTCGCTCTCCAGAATGTCTGGCTCAAGTTCAATTTTTTCATCATTGTGGTTATCAGGGGTGTTGAGGTCCTTTTTGTAGAGTTCCTCTGTGTACTCTTTCCATCTTTTCTTAATCTCTTCTGCATCAGCTAGCTCTTTTCCGTCTTTGTCCCTTATCATGGTCATTTTTGCTTTAAATGTTCCCTTTATTTCCCCAATTTTTCTGAAGAGTTCTCTAGTCCTGCCTCTTTTGTTGTTTTCCTCCATTTCTTTGCACTGTTCTTTTAGATAGTTTTCCTTATCTCTCCTTGCTTTTCTTTGAAATTCTGTGTTCAAATAATTGTACTTTTTCTTTTCTCTTTTGACTTTTGCATTCCTTCTTTCCTCTGCTATTTTAAGAGCCTCATCAGACAACCATTTTGCTTTCTTATGCTTCTTTTCTTTTGGTATGGTTTTCTTTGCTGCTTCCTGCATGATGTCCCTTATCTCTGTCCATAATTCTTCCGGCACTCTGTCTATTGAGTCTAGGCCATTATATCTGTTCATCACCTCCACCGTGTATTCTTTAGGGATACTTTCTAGGTGATATCTGTCTGGTCTCCTTGTTTTCCCTATTTTCTTTAGTCTTAACCTGAATTTTGCGATCAGTAGGTTGTGATCTGAGCCACAGTCTGCTCCGGGTCTTGTTTTTGCTGACTGTATGGAGGTTCTCCATCTTTGGCTGCAGAGTATGTAGTCAATCTGGTTTCGGTGTTGGCCATCTGGTGATGTCCATGTGTAAAGTCGCCTCTTGTGTTGCTGGAAGAGAGTGTTTGCTATGACCAGTGCGTTCTCTTGGCAGAACTCTATCAATCTTTGCCCTGCTTCATTCTGTGTTCCAAGACCAAATTTGCCTGTTATTCCCTCCACTTTTTGATTTCCTACTTTGGCATTCCAGTCTCCTAATATAATTTGGACATCATTTCTTGGTGTCTGTTCTATGAGGTGTTCTAGGTCCTCATAGAACTGGTCCATTGTGGCTTCATCTGCACCAGTGGTTGGTGCGTATATTTGAATCACAGTGACATTGAAGGGTTTGCCTTGAATTCTGACTGACATCATTCTGTCATTTTTGAGATTGTATCCCATTACTGCTTTTCTCACTCTTTTATTGACAATTATGGCTACTCCATTTCTTCTAAGGTTTTCTTGTCCACAATAGTAGATATGATGGTTTCCAGAGCTGAATTCACCCATCCCTGTCCATTTTAGCTCACTGATGCCCAAGATGTCAATGCTTATTCTTTCCATCTCATTTTTTACCACTTCCAGTTTACCTTGGTTCATTGATCTCACATTCCATGTCCCTATGCAGTATTGTTCCTTACAACATTGCATTTCTCCCCCCCCTTTCCTGTCCCTCCCCTTCCTCCACTCTGTGGTGCTAAGCATCCTGTATCACCTAGCCTGCCCCTTTGTTTTGCCTTTTGTTTTGGTCAATAGGGTTCTCTTGGCAAGGTTTATGGCGTGGTTGCCGGTGTCTGCGCCATTTTTCTCTCCTCATACATTTTATCACAGTTTTTTAAAAGTTTAAAAACATTTAAGACAACATATTATCATGCATATTATCACACTTTAAAACACAGTCTCTATGTCAGTTGCTATATTAAGTCGGCATAAAGTCTTTAGGTGAGTTATTATATTAAGTCATCAAAATTTTTCATATCAGCTACTTATCCTTTGCATGGGTCTCTGAGTCTCGCCCCCTGGTTTTCCTCCTCTGCCTTCTTCTGTCAATTGGCGCTCGGTTGTTGCTCCTGGGCTCGGAAGGGCTCTCGGTGGGACGAATGGCTGGCCTCCTCCTCCCCCCGCCCGGCTGATCTTCCTCCTCTTCCCTGGCCCGGCTGGAGATGGTGGCTCCCGGGCTTGGAAGGGCTCTCGGTGGGGCGAATGGCTGGCCTCCTCCTCCCCCCGCCCGGCTGATCTTCCTCCTCTTCCCTGGCCCGGCTGGAGATGGTGGCTCCCGGGCTTGGAAGGGCTCTCGGTGGGGCGAATGGCTGGCCTCCTCCTCCCCCCGCCCGGCTGATCTTCCTCCTCTTCCCTGGCCCGGCTGGAGATGGTGGCTCCCGGGCTTGGAAGGGCTCTCGGTGGGGCGAATGGCTGGCCTCCTTCTCCCCCCGCCCGGCTGATCTTCCTCCTCTTCCCTGGCCCGGCTGGAGATGGTGGCTCCCGGGCTTGGAAGGGCTCTCGGTGGGGCGAATGGCTGGCCTCCTCCTCCCCCCGCCCGGCTGATCTTCCTCCTCTTCCCTGGCCCGACTGGAGATGGTGGCTCCCGGGCTTGGAAGGGCTCTCGGTGGGGCGAATGGCTGGCCTCCTCCTCCCCCCGCCCGGCTGATCTTCCTCCTCTTCCCTGGCCCGGCTGGAGATGGTGGCTCCCGGGCTTGGAAGGGCTCTCGGTGGGGCGAATGGCTGGCCTCCTTCTCCCCCCGCCCGGCTGATCTTCCTCCTCTTCCCTGGCCCGGCTGGAGATGGTGGCTCCCGGGCTTGGAAGGGCTCTCGGTGGGGCGAATGGCTGGCCTCCTTCTCCCCCCGCCCGGCTGATCTTCCTCCTCTTCCCTGGCCCGGCTGGAGATGGTGGCTCCCGGGCTTGGAAGGGCTCTCGGTGGGGCGAATGGCTGGCCTCCTCCTCCCCCCGCCCGGCTGATCTTCCTCCTCTTCCCTGGCCCGGCTGGAGATGGTGGCTCCCGGGCTTGGAAGGGCTCTCGGTGGGGCGAATGGCTGGCCTCCTTCTCCCCCCGCCCGGCTGTAGTAGGATTAGGTAGACGAGGAAGGGAGAAAGCCAGGCTCGCAACACTGTCTCTCCCTGGCCTTTTAACCTCTGACTGAGGACTGGTCGAGAAATGTTGTCTTAAAAGAAGCACTGAGTTTATCCCAAGGGTGGGTCTGCTGGTGGGTTCTGCTCCCCACTTCTCTATTTTTTTGTCTTTTGCAAAGCAGCTCCAGGATTCAAGAAAGTGCTGCGGATCCCATCTTCTTCATTTCCTCTGAGCCACCTAAAATAGGAAGACCAAGAGACCTGTGGTGGTGGGAGGAGGGGGCTCAACGCATTCCTTCCTTACAGCCCTGCGAGGCAGGCCGGTGCCATTAGTCTCCCTCCCAAAACACACTCTTTTAATTCAGCTCTTTATCTCCGCCATCCTAAAGAGATGCCTGGGAGGGAGACACACACATACACACACCCTTTACTCTCCCTTCACCCCAGCAGGGATCCCTGGGAGGCTCTCTGCACATGGCCAGAGGACCTCTCGTTGCCCTGACCCTATCCCGTTAGGTGAACCCACCCCTTCTCTACTTTCACCCACTGACCTTTCAAAAAAAGGGGTGACCCCCCAACCCCGCTCTTTCCCTTTGGACATTAAGAGGTATAAGGATAAAATAATTCATCTCTCTTATTTTCCCTCTCTCATCTTCACTATGTCAAAATATTAGCAATAGCTAACATTATTTATATAGCTGTTTTGAAGAGAGCCTCACAAATATGCAAGATTTATGAATGCACATGGTTCAGAGCATTGGGGAAGCTGCTTCAAACTGTAAATATAATGGATTTCATATAAGCTTCTCTTGTATTAAAATTCGTGAGGGACTCCAGGGTAAATTTGGGAAGAGTAGTTTGATTCCACTGGAATAATTTCAGCATCAACAAGTGCTAGAACCCACAGAATTAATGTCTGATCAGGCCTAACTTTGTGCTTATGATTTTGTGCATAGACATACACAGTGAAAGCGGGACAGAAAGACTAATTACAATATTACAACTACTGTACTGGCAAAAATATGGAGGGGACCTTCTAAACATTTTGTTGTTGTTCAGTCGCACATACTGGTTACCAGTATGCCTCCAGATGGAATGTATTTGCCATGAATGAGGGAGAAGACTTCATGTGTGCGTAGAAAGAGGTGGACAAGACATATATAATATTTTGCAAATACTGTATTTTGTAAACATTTGGGATGAATATTTTATCAATAAAGGTACATTGAGTGACTATTTCACATTTTCCCTCCATATGGCAGCTTTTGGGGCAACCCTGTAGACAAATCATACTAATTCATATACTTCCTCCCTCCCTCATTGCCAAAGGACTGCCTCCCCCCCCCCCCCCCGTGCTTGGTTTACATGTACTGTGTGCAAAATGCAAAGATGAGGCAAAGCCCAATTGCCCGATATACCAGCATGCGCCTGGTCCAAAATGAAAAAGAGATTGCACTAAGGCAAACATTTTATAACAGATATCTTGGAATGTGTTTGCCATGAATGAGGGAGAAGACTTCATGTGTGAGTAGAAAGAGGTGGACAAGACATAGATAATATTTGTTCTCTTTACTGTCCAGGGGACAATCAACACTCTCCTCCAACACCACATCTCGAAGGAATCTATTTTTCTATGCTCAGCTTTCCTAATGGCCCACCTCACACACCCATACATTACCACTGGGAATACCATTGCTTTGCCTATACGAATTTTTGTTTTTAAGGTGATGTCTCTACTTTTTACTATGTTCCCCAGATTTCTCATAACTTGTCTCCCCAGAGTTAATTGTCCTTTTATTTCATGGCTGCAGTCACCATCTGCAGTGATCTTAGCTCCTAAGAAGGTAAAATCTGTCACATGGCCACACCCACAGTGTGGTAGGTTTTTTTTAAGCCCACCACTGGACAAAGCCCAATTGCCCGATATACCAGCACGCACCTGCTATCACCACTCGAACTATCTATTCTCTTCATATGTGGCATTACTCCTTAAGAGGATGGATGCACCATAATTTGGTTCCACAGCTGGGAAAGTTCTGCCTTGGGTGACCTTGCTAGGAGTTCAGGCTTGTAATGGAGTCTAGCCTCTTTATGGCATTGCTCTCAGCTTCTCTGACACATTCAACTCTGCCCCCCCCCCACCCCCCCCCCGGGCCACCTTAAAGTGTGCATCCAAGTAAAGGTTTCTTGCATTCTCCTTTAGTTGCAAGATGTGTCTGACCACTTTGATTTGGTTGTCTGGTTTTTCTCGGCTGGGCTGTTGGTTTTGTTTGATTTATTCAAAATTGAAGAAGCACTTAGCAAAAAATATTGTGGCAAGGATACAAAAGATGTGAAACACTTGGAAGCAATCAGAATAATTTTGTTAGAAAGACTCAGTTCTGCATATAGGCACACAAAAAAAACCCCACCAAAACACAAATATATACCATAAAACATAATGAAAAAGGTAAAAGACTGAATTGTCTCTAACATATTTAAAAGTCAAATTAAATCAAAGTTCAAACAAACTTTAAACAAGGTGTAATTTAACTCCCTACAATTTTCTAGGAAAAACAGAAAATTTTAAACTGTGATCCACAAGAATTTAAAATAAAAGGTCAAAGGTAGCTTGGGGATAAGGCTTTGGTAGCATTTGTACTGCAACTTTGCTCTGACCTCTCTGCTACCCCCCCCCCCCCATCCTTTCCTGTCTTGGTTATAACTTGATTCCTGAATTCACAAGTTTTTTCTTTCTAATGTGCCAGAGTCAATAGGACTACTCTATTCCAGAGTAAACAGCATGAGCTGGGAATATGCACTCATATTAGAACCAAGTTGAATGTTTATAGCAATCTTCAGGTTTCACAGCACAATGTCCTGTTACAAGAACTTGGATCTGAAGACCTGTTGAAATATCCACCCTTCATAAGGGTACAGAAATTTTCTTCTCGCATTCATGGATTTTGTTGATTATTATTATCATTGGCTATTAAATGTGAATTTGCATTCAGTCTTTGCCAACTGATACATATACAACAGAAATATTTGGAACAGCAAACATTTTAATCCAACAGAAATATTACAAGATGGCAAGATATGTCATTTCACCCAAAGCTAGCTAGGTTCTCTTGGTTCGTTGTAAAGGTGGGGGAGCAAAGGGAGTGAAACACCTATCAGACCTCTTTCCCGATAGCCTGCTACACAAACACTCATTCCTTCACCTTGCTCAGAAACAGCAAGCTTCCCCAACCTGGTACCATTAAGATGTTGCACCATCTCCTGGACCGGGACTCCTTGCTCATGGTCACGCATGCTCTGATCACCTCTAGACTACATTACTGTAATGCACTCTATATGGGGCAGCCCTTAATGACTATTCGGAGGCTGCAACTGGTCCAGAATGCAGCTACCCAGGTGGTGATGGGGTGCGGGCATTGTGCTTGCACCTCGCCACTGCTCCGGGAGCTGCACTGGTTAGCAGTATGCCGCCAGGTGCAATTCAAGGTGCTGGTAATGACATTTAAAACCCTATATAGTAGTGGGCCAGGATATCTAAGAGACCGCATCTCCCCAAGAACATCTGTCCATCCAACCAGAGCGGATGGGAGGGGCTCTCTAACTGTACCATCTGCTAAAGGGGTTCGTCTCTCTAGCGCAAGAAGGAGGGCCTTCTCTGTGTCCGCACCGGCCCTATGGAACCTCCTGCCAACAAAGTTATGGCTGCAGACAGAATTGCTGCCCTTTGGAAAGAACTGAAAACCTGGCTGGCAGGGCTGGTGTATGGCACCGATGGAGGGGTGACCCTCACCTGCTGGCTCATATAATCAAGATTCTCTATCTCTTTTAATGGATGGGGTGGGTGGGTAAATTATTTTAAATTATTTTGAATTTTTAATTGTATTTTTATGGGTTTTTAAAGGGTTTTAAAAGGGTTTTTAATTGTCTGATGATGTTGTTGATGATTGTTGTTAGCCGCCCAAGTCATTGCCGAGTTGGGCGGCAATATTTATTTATTTGTTTGTTCGATTTCTACACCACCCACTCGGCCAAGGCCAACTCAGAAATTTAAATAGTAATTTGAGGAAATAAATAAATAATAATGTCTGGCACTACAAATGCCAGCCTGAGAGAGGCTGGTCAGAAATGGTGGGAGTTGTGGTACAAGATGTCCAGAAGGCACACAGATGGGGAAGGCTAGTACATAGAATAGAGACCGTGCTTTTAAAATAATGATTCTTTCAGGGAAGGCCAAAAAGATAGATTTTATTCTACTGGTAGATCACTGGATGGATTTCAGTATAAGTACTGTATAACAAGGTTTTCTGGCTTCTGGGGGACTAGCAGTAGCAAGTGCAACTGAAATATATATTCACTAGCATATTTGCCCGGCAGTGCCGGGCTTTTTAAAATTGTGTTGGATAGTAAAGGGTTTCGGTTTTTTTTTCTTGAACCAATGGTGCTGGGCTGTTTAAAATGGTGTTGTAAGGTTTTGTGATTTTGTGGCTTCGAGGCGCTGCGTCCGCCTGCAGCGGACTTGCGCTCCCAGTGGTTTGTTTGTTTTTTGGTTCTTTTTGGGTTTTTTTTGTTGTTTTTTTTGCGTGCCGGCTTCCTCAGTGCCGGGCTCTTTAAATTGGTTTTTGAAGGTTTTTGGTTTATGTTTATGCAAATTTTATTTTATTTTATTTAATATTATTTAGTTTAAAATTTAATTTTGGTTTTTAAAATGTTTATTTTTACACATTTTTATTTTTTGTTTTGGTTTTTTGGAGTGAAAAGTAATTTCTGGGTTTTTTGGTATTTTTTGAGATTAGTGTGATTATTTTTGAATGTTTTTATAACTTATTTGATTAATTTTGGAATTAATCTTATTAGTTTTAATATTTTTGAATGCTTTTCCTCTTTTGGCCTCTGGGTGGGGGTGGTGAGCTTTTCTGCCTCTCTACAATTGTTCTCTTCTGTCCTCTGGGTGTCGCTTCCAGTAAGTTTTCTCTTTCTTTTCTCATTTGAGTTCCGGTCCTCATGGACATCTTTTGGTAAGTTCTCTGGGGGAGTTTTTTGGGATGGGGTGGGGGGGTGGGATTTTTTTTTGGGGGGGGGGTCTGTGTGTTTTTTCTGGTTTCTTTTTGGCTGTTTTTGTGTTTCATTTTTGGATTTTTGTGTGTTTTTGATTGTTTTTGGTTTGTGTTTATTTTTTCGGGGGGGGGTGGCTTTCTTTCCTGCGGGCCATGCTGGCTGGCCCGTGGGAAGGAAGGGCAATGGCGGGGGAGGTGCTTTCTTTTCCACGGGCCATGCTGGCTGGCCCATGGGAAGGAAGGGCAGCGGCAGTGGGGGGTTTCCTTTTTTCCCGTGGGCCATACTGGCTGGCCTGTGGGGAAGAAGGGCAGTGGCGGGGGGGGTTTAACTTGTATTTTTTGTGCACCGGCTGGCCCTTCGAAGGGAAGGGCAGCGGCGGCGGGGGGGTTTCTTTTTTTTCCCCACAGGCCATGCTGGCTGGCCCGTGGGGAAGAAGGGCAGTGGCAGGGGGGTTTACTTGTATTTTTGCGCACCGGCTGGCCCTTTGAACTGAAGGGCAGCGGTGGTGGTGGGGGGGTTTTCCCCCACGGGCCATGCTGGCTGGCCCGTGGGGAAGAATGGCAGCGGCGGTGGGCATTTTTTAAAAACTTTTATTTTTCGCGTGCCAGCTGCCTCAGCGTTCTGCATGCTAATGGCGCACAGGACGCTGGGGCTTGTGGTTTTGGCTGCGCGTGTTTGCTTACTGCAGCAGTTTTTCCCCTGCGGCTTTTTTTTTTTGATTGGCTGCGGCGTGTTTCCGAACATTCCTGATTGGCTCTGGCATGGCGCCAGGAATGTTGGGAATTGAAGTTCCCTTTTTTTGTTTGCGACTGGGGGGCTCCTGCCCCTGGGTCGAAAATTTCAACCCGACTGTTACCTGCGAACCGGGTTCGGGCAAGTGAACGGAGGCCCATTACGGGCTAGTGGGGCCTGGTGCAACATCCTTTGTCACATTCCAACGGTTAACGCACCATTTTATAGGTATAGATATCTATTTCTTCTCTCCATAGAAGCTTATGACTGGACAGATGATTCTTGCTGAAATTTTGGAGAAGATGCTCACAATTGCCTCATTAACCACTCCTGCCCTGCCTAAATTAGGTGAATAACAAACAATGCTTGAGGGGGGCGGACAAAGAGTGGATCTGTACGTGAAAGGAGTTGCAGGCTTGGTTCTGATATTTATTATCAATTCATTTGCCAAGCATGACTTAGAGGTACTTCTAGGTTCGTTTTCAGGTCCCCTTGATGTTTGGAATGAGGAACAGGGTGGATAAAAATCAATGGATTAAAAAAATAATAAAAAATTGGATTTTTTAAAATTTAAATCAGAATTTTTTTATTTAAATCAGTTTTTTTATTTAAATCGGATTTTTTTTAATTAAATGCTTTTTGAGGAAAAATCTCTCTAAAGATCGTGTTCTAGTTAAGATACATTATAGTCCAAAGGTTATTCATAATGAAATTAGTTTTTAATTTTGTGGCATAAGGATGTAGGTTTCTGATTATTTGGGGCATTTTTTCTATCTAGAAGATATTATCAAATCAAATGCTTGATTTTGCTGTTTTCAAAACACTGTGCATTTGGATCCGCAATGATAACATGCCTCCTTCATTCATAGCAAAAAAATGTTATAAAATAAACATCAGAATTGAGAAAAAGACCTTAATCCCATTGTTCTTCTGCAAATCTATGTACACAGAATCAACCCCCTTACCTCTTAAGTGCTGCTATGTTTCAAGAAGTTCAATGAATAGAACGTTGTTTGGAATGGAATAGCACAAGGAGCAAAGTTTGAGGAGGGAGGGGAAAGCAGTAAAATAAAAGTGAAACCTTTTGGGGATGGAACTCTGCATCTTGAGATCTTTATTTGTATAGCAGGCTGAATTTTATCATATGGACCTGGCTGATGTAGTTAATGACTGTCAGTCTAAGTTTTTAAAAATATATTTACCCATCAGTTAACAAACATAGATGTTTAAGCAAATATAAACATACATAATGCTATATAATGTTATTGTTTTGGTTAAATAAAACTATTTAAATGTTAAGGTAATATGAATGATTAACCTATTAAATTGGATGGTTCACCTTGCAGTAATTTCATAATTATCTATCTATGTATTTCTAATGGTATATCACTACCAAATCAGTAATTTTCTGATATAACTGTAAAACTACTGTAATCTGAAAAGTTATTATTCTAAAAATGAAACCATTATCTGGTTGTAAATATTAAGATTAAAACAACTCCAGCAAAAATGAGTCTTTATGTAGAAAATCATGATTTAAATCTAGCCTTACTGACTAGTGATTTAAATCAAAGTGATTTAAATCAAATCCATCCTGAGGAGGAATAAAAACATTTTAATACAAGAGATGTCATATAAAAATAATTCTATTCATAGAGTTATGACAGTCATGAACTCTTGGCTGAGGTAAAGTCCCCCATGATATGAGGCCCAGGCCAAAAGGACCTCTTGTAGGATGTGAGTACTGTACCCATGTTCCTTGAACCATGATATATGTGTGTGCACATCTCCCTGGAACACTTTTTTTTGCAGCAGGGTCCCATTAGTGGATTTCAGTGTTCTTATTTCTAAGTAAAACATAATAGAGACCACATGTCTCTCTATCTCCGCTCTACAGATAAGCCAGACAGCCACCCTTCTTCAATAAAGCAGGAATGTAATCCTCCCTTAAGAAAAGTGTTGTCAGTCACTCCAGCCAGGTAGATTTCATGAGAATCAATACACTGACTTCCTTTGGAGATACTGTAACTCTCCTCCAGCCAACAACGAGTGAGATTAAATCTTTCAAACTGTATTACTTCCCACAGCATCTTTCACATCAGTGCCATTAGCATCACATTATATTGGCCAGGAGATATATAATGGTCTTTTTTAAAAGACTGAGAAAGTTTCAAGTGAGATGGTTTGATGGGCAAAGCTGTCAGCCTTTGGCAGAATGAGGAACAATTATCTAATTTCAGTAGTCTCAGGGTGTTATTTTAAAAACTGTATAAAGACCTGGAGAATTAAAGAGGTGCAAGCTAACATTTGACATAGTTTTCACTATTTTGCACTGACTGACACATTGGAATTATGAGAAGTTGTCAATGCCACCACAATATGGTTGCCATGAGAAGGTGCTTGCCAATTTACAAAATGACCAGTGGTGGGATTCAGCAGGTTCGCCCCAGTTCGCCAGAACCGGTAGCAGAAATTCTGGCTGGCCCTGCCCATCCAAGTTTTGAAATAAAGTACTGTAGTCCTAATTCGGAAGCAACGTAGGGCTTTTGATTTACATTTTGTCACATTAAAAAAAAATCTAATGAAAAAATCTGAGGCAGGCAAATGACCTTATTGGGTGCCATAGGAGGTGTCACTTGACCTACCGTGCCCAAATGTCATCTGAGGCCCATTTTAAAATGCATGTCTCCATGTTCTTTCTAAGATGGAAACAAGTTATTTGGTTGAGGCTCAGACAAATGCTGTTGTCTGGATTAACCCTTCTCAATGATACTTACAGGTTTCCAATTCTTATGTCAGTGGTGGTGAACCTATGGCACACGTGCCAGAGGGTGCACACAGAGCCCTCTCTGTGTGCACCCAAACCATCACCCTAGCACAGTGTTTGCCCCTACCTTCTGTCCAGCAGCCCAATAGGAACACTTCCTCCCTCCCTTCAGCAGAGTTTGCCCTGCCCTTCTGCCCAGTAGCCCAATGGTAGTGTTTCCTCCCTTACTCCAGCACAGAGTTTATCCTACCCCTCTGCCCATAGGCAGCAAATAAATAAATAAATAAATGTTTATTGTGTTGGGAGAGGGATTCCCATGGAAATGAATAGTAAACTTCCAAGTGCCTTTTCCCAGTGGGGTCATTTGAATGGTTCAAAGCATGAGGGTCAAAATAAGACTCTTGAAGCATCTGCTCCCAAAGCCAAAGGTCAGGAGGGATCAGAATTATTTTGTCATCATCTATAAAGGTGCCATTAGAATTTTGATTTTCCTAATGCTTCTATCCCATACATGCATATATGTGTGGGCAAACACATATGCACACATATACAGAGCTGCATTTTATTTTTGTCTTTCAGGTTCTGGTTCATTTAGAAATTATGATGAAAGGAAGCACACCAAATGCTGACTAGTCTTTAGGCTACAATCTGACACCCACCCACCCACCTAGGAGTATGTTCCATTAAACTCAGTGGGGTTTATTTCTGTGTCGACAGATATAGGACTCTGCTGTCAATTACCATGCACATATTAGAAAGAGATTTCCCCCTGAATCAGTTTGATCTGACAAACATAGAATGTAGGCTGTACAATACTTATTTAAGTCACTCTACAATATTTCCCACATTATGAGAAGTATTGTCTATCAGCCTAATCTAAATTGGAAATAATAAAAATATTGCATTTATATATCCTCTTTTCCCTATAAACCTGCAGGTATGCATGGCATTCTCAGCACTAGAATTCTATCTAGAAGAAAAGGCTTTATAGCTCAGTATAAGCTGAAATAATTAAGAAAACCTAAGTACCTGCGGAGTAAAATAAGAGGGAAAGCATATTGTATTTCTGTGGAAGCTTTAGGCTGATTGATTTAAAGGGTTATTTTTCTATTGTTGATCTGAAAGTGAAGGATTACATAGATTCTATCATTTTACTGAGGTTTAGAACTTCTCAGGCTTTGCCAACCAGAACCTCAAGAAATCCACTCACTTGGGAGAAGGGCAATTTGCATCAAAGACTTGATTTTTTAAAATAAGATAAAGAAATAGACTTTCTGCATATGTGCAAATTTTTATTCTATTATCTTAAGTTGTTGAAGTACCTCTGAGGGAAATAACAATTGATGCAATATTTGTGAAGTCCAGCTGCATCACTAAGTATTCCCCATGTTTAGAGAACCTTCACTAGGATATTTTCTGCATAGTTCCCTCTCCTAAAAAGTGCCATTTTGCTTGGAAGAGACATGTAAATAACAGTGAACCCTACAGTTCTGTTGAGTATCATCCTCTCTTAGTGATGAGTCTTTTATTGCTTAATTTACATCTTTCTCTCTTTTGGTATACTATCAGTTCTCTATAATAGTTTCTAGAATTACTTAACATGAGTAAGCTTTGTGTGTGTGTGTGTGTGTGTGTGTGTGTGTGTGTGTGTGTGTGTGTGTGTGTGTGTGTGTGTGTGTGTGTGTGTGTGTGTGTGTGTCTTTCTCTCTGTCTTTTAAACAAAATAATATTATTCATTGTTTTTTCTTCTAACCTTTGTGCTCCAATAATTTTCCCCTTGTGTGAGTTAGCTATGTAGGGGACAACCCACAACTTAGATTCTCCAACACATTCTTACAGAACTGCAGTTCTTGATAGGACTTCTTCAAATCCTTCATAAAACAGCTCTTGCCCAGTAATAACTTCACAGAGAAACTTGATACAATCAGATACAGAGTTGGTCAATAAATATAAAGCTACTTTATGTCTAGCTAGATTTAGTCAACTCAGTTCAGTATTGTCAGTTGACACTAGCAAACATAACCTAGAGGACCTCAGATAGAAATGTTCATCTCGCCTACCTTGAGATGCCAGAGAATAAACCCTGAAACCTCCAGTAAGCAGAGTACAGGTGAAACTCGGAAAATTAGAATATCGTGCAAATGTTCATTCAGTTCAGAAATGCAACTTAAAAGATGAAACAAATATATGAGATAGACTCATTACATGCAAAGCGAGATAGTTCAAGCCTTACTTTGTTATAATATTGATGCTTATGGATTACAGCTTATGAAAACCCCAAAACCCCAATCTCATGTACCCCATAATCATCACATGATCTCATGTACGCTGTATGCCATGATCCTCACAATTATAACGAACTAAGGCATGGCCTCTCTCGCTTTGCATGTAGTGAGTCTATCTCATGTGTTTGTTTTACCTTTTAAGTGAAATGAATGAACATTTGCACGATATTCTAATTTTCCGAGTTTCACCTGTATTTGCTCTATTACTGAGGTATACTTCTTCCCCTACCATGGTTTAATATGCCAGATTATAAATTATAGGAGTCAAAAGGCTGCTAAACAGTATGTGGATTGGAGTTAGTCTGGAAAAAACCTTTGCTAGCTTTGCTTTTGTGTCAAAATTCACAATTGACCAGCCAGGCCTTAGAAATGTCACTTTCTTGAACCACAAACAACAGAATAACCAACCAGTATGGCCATTGACCTTTCTCCCAGTCAAGTCAACACAACCCTGTTTTCTAAGCTCTGCAGTGGAACAAGATGTGGTCAGTGCTGCTCATCAAAAAGACTAGAGCAAACATTAAAATTCACAGGTGAGCAGCAATCACTCTATTAAGATTAATTATAAATGTGCAAAATAAGAGAGCTTTCGAGAACATTTAATGAACACTTCATCAGTCAGATGGTTAATAAATGGTGTGGGGAAAGGCAGGAAACCTAAAAACCATAGAGAAATGCAAACTGTATCAGGTTGGAAAATGTGGCTTGATAGGTCAAGGTAATCATGCAAGTTTCACATCATCTCTGGCAAAGACCATGGTGGAGAGAACAAGATGGAGACAGATTTCTCTTTTCCATAAAGAGAAAGACATCTCCACTAGTCGTGGACAAAGCACACAGCTTCTTTTTCAAACAAGAATGCAAAGAAATCATATTCTTTATAAGCAAAATTGAGGATTAAATTAAATCTGTAGATCCAGGAAAAACCATCAGTTAATGCTGGAGAGAGATACAGGTATTATTACCTACCTATTAGATTATCTGTGCAGTCAAATGAAAAAACTTCCTTCACCATTGGAAAATCCCAACCAAACAGAGAAATGTAGTATTTTCCAAAGAAAGTTCAAATGAAACATGACATTCTACTGGCCCACAAGAGTAAAACAAAACCTGAGCTATACAAAACACTCATAAGGTTATTGCCCACCTATGAATTTTCGATTTTCTTGGATCAAAAAGGCTTCATCCTTTTCTTTAATAGTGAACTTATGAACCCAAATGCTGAACGAATGGAAAACAGGAAGACAAGCAACAGCACCCCATGAATTGCTTGCTCCACATCTGGAAATTTAAGCTAGGGAGGACATTTAATCATAGAGAACACAAACCAAGGTGTAAGTGATTTCCACATTAAGCCATTCTTCAAACAACAAACACTATGAAATAAAAGGAGAGAGAGAGAGGATAGCATTAACTTTAAAGGAGAAAGAAATCC
The DNA here is from genome assembly GCA_035047345.1 of Bradypodion ventrale. Lineage (NCBI taxonomy): Eukaryota > Metazoa > Chordata > Lepidosauria > Squamata > Chamaeleonidae > Bradypodion > Bradypodion ventrale. Next base: position 304,489,904 of record JAWDJE010000001.1, read on the forward strand.
TTCCTTGGAGAAGCAAATACACTGCAGTCTTGCACATGCTCACTGCCCGATATGCTACATAATGTGGGAGGATCTAACTTTAATCCTTGCACATGCTCAGAAACTCAGTAGGACATATTCTGAATAATTCCCATTGATAAATATGGTTGCTTACAACAAAACATAAACTAAAGTTAACCACCATGGAAATGAGAAGGCTGAGGAAGGCTGCTCGAATGACTAAAGGAGCTAAAATCAGGAATGAGAGTACAGTATAAGGGGAAAAATTGGAATAGAACCAATCTTAAACTACATACAGAGACAACAAATAAAGTAGTTTGCCCATTTGGAATGAATGTCTTGGAAGTCCATACCACTTTCTTGCCTCAGTTGGGTCGGGGCCGGTTCTTCCCTGGCTCCATCATGGATGTTTGAGCCATGGGGCTCTGTCATGGACATTGGTAGCCGGGGGTATTATGCAATCAGTTTTGTTATTTCACTGTTTAAATGGTATTTAATTTATAATTTGTATTTGTGCTGTAAATTTTGTAAGGTCATAAATTGTATATTTTTGCTATTTTCTGTTAACTCCCTTGTAAATGTACTGCATTGTGAATTGTATTGATTTATGTATTGTATTATTTACTTATGTTGTACACAGCCTCGAGTCGCATATGGTGTCAAGTGAGGCGGGATATAAATTTAATAAATAAATAAATGAAATAATAATATAAGGCATATGTGAAAAGAAGAGGACAGAGAACACGAGGCAGATCCAGTGGAAGGTGGAGAGATAACATCAAAGAAATATTACAAGAACACCAAATAATGCTGACGGAGGCCGCTAAAAGAGTCAGGGCAACAACCTAGTATTTCCCTTGACACCTGAAGTGGTAAATCAAGTGGTAAATCAAGAAGAAGAAGACAGCAAATATCTTTTCCACATTAAATGTTGGTGAACCTCTGCTCCCATCATCCTTCAGCATCAGCCAGTGATGATCATTGTGTCCGACAATATATGGAGGGCCATCTTGGTGCACAGGAGTACACTTTAAAATGCCTGGTTCTGTATTCTGCTGTGCAGTTTAGAAAATCAGGGTCATATTTCCCAGCATCAGTGCAAGCCTCCTCTTTCTTCTCCTGCTGGGAGCTGACCCCATTCTGGTTTCTCTCCCCCCCCCCCCCCTCATATGATAACCTTTTAGTTTCTGCTTTTGCTATGTGAGTGGTAGGCGTATTCTGCAAATACTCTAGAGACAGAAAATAAATCTTATGTTCCTTTTATTTATTTATATTTCTGCATATTTTACTATATTGTTCTGAAAGGGCACATGGAAGCCAAATACAGAGCCATTGCTTTTGCTAAGGACCTAACTATTTACCTTGAACCAGAGCTTAGAAAAAATATTAATACTATAATTCCCAGTATACCTCAGTCAAAGAGGCCACTGACAAGGATGGATAAGAGAAGAAAATTTTCAAAATTCATACTTGGCAAGGCAGGCCTTAGTTATTTAAATATGTTTATAAATCAGCTTTACATTACAAACTAGAATAGAGCTCAAGGTACCTGACAACAATATACTAACAAAATGAAGGATAAAATACAAATATATAATTAAAATATAAAAGCATGTCAATTAAAAACACAGCCATAAAACAAAATATTTCATTCTTATCAGTTAAAACCTCAACTTAAAACCCAACAGTTGGTCCTTGGCCAACAGAAGAACAAAGCTTGAGTTCCTTCCCTTGCAGGAAATTTGAGAGCCTGGGAGCAGTTATGGAAAAGATCCTGGCCTATATTCCTGCTAAATGTACCACTGACAGTAATAGAACAGAGAACATAAGGCCCTGGTGGCTAACCTCAGCCTCCAGCTGTTCTTGGGCTTCAGTTACCAGAAGCCCAAGTCAGTAAACCTGCTGATCAGGGCTTCTGGGAATTGAAGTCCAATAACAACTGGAGTGCCAAGGTTCGCCATCACTGACAAGGAGAACTGCACTGCTTCAGGTCAAAGGTCTGCCTAGTCCAGCATTATAGTCTCAAAGTGGCCAGTTAGGTGCCTCTGGGAAACCTTTGAACAGTATGTGAGTGGAACAACTTCTCATTTTCTACAGCTGTTATTATACCATGACATACAGATTCTAGACATAAAGGAAATCTGGAGCCATCAAAAATAGTAGATATTGGCCAAAGGACTCTCCTTTGGATCTCCCCCTCCTCATCTCCTATATAACTATCTTAGCTTGAGATAACAAACAGTGCACAAACCTATGCACTCAGCCTATACTATCTATCACTGAACAAAAACCCTTGCATAAGAAGCCTTTATTAATTTGGACTCACAACCATTTTTCCAGAGAAGACCAGAAAACACATCCTAGCAATCTGCAGTAGCTGCCTGTAGAAGATTTACTTTATTTTCACCTTTAAAATTAGGGAAAGGGATATGTATTGTTCACCAGAGTCACAACTTGCCTTAAAATTGCTTTATACCTCAAGGTGGTGTTAAGGGGCATTAGTATAAAGCACAAGTTAAAAAAAAGCAACTGGATCTGTCACCCAATTTCAAAAAAAGTTTTTTCGTTATTGTCAGTTGTAAAAAGCTACAATGTTACTTTTCTGTTAGGCTGGCCAACCATTGTGTGCCTCTGTACCCATACCTGTCAAGTTTTGGGAAATTTCTGTCAAATAATGGAAATTTCTGGGCCAAAACAGGAAACTGGACAGCTCTTGCTTATCCTGTGCTGGCCTCCAGTCTAACTCCAGTCTAATTGTAGTCTAACTAATACAGGATGATGACGGGAAAGAGTGTAAAATGTGGGGGGTTTACAGAAATTTCCCGAAACTTGACAGGTATGTCTGTACCTGATGTGCATAAATTGATGCCATGAGGTCTCATTCCAATGTCTGACAAAAAGCTCACATTTAAAACAGGAGTTAGTCTTTAAGGTGCCACAACTTTTTTGTCTTTTTGTTGTCTTGATTTGTTTAATCTCTGATACAAAAAGATTGTAATTGATAATCAACATTCATTTTATTAATCTACTGCTTTATAGATTAAGTTTGCAGGGGGAAAAAATTTAAGAGCAAACCTCATAGATTCCCTCTTCAATCTCCACAAATCAAATAACACAGGGGAACATTGCTACGCCCTCTGAAATCAACAGGTCCTCAATCAAAGTAAGGCCAACTACCTCAGACTGCAGATGCTGTGGGTCAGGAATAGCAGTCCCTTGACTGCTCTACCTTGGGCTCCTAGTCCCACGCCCAACTGATGTCAGACAGAGCTGCTGTGTACCACAGGGCCAATCCTTTTCCACTAAACTAGATTGCTTCCCTAGGGTGTGATGGAAGCTGATGCTGACCTAACACCAGTACTTAATTAGTAGATGAGTTAGCTTCAACAAGTGGCATTCAGGAGAGGTATCATCTTCTCTTATGCCTTGGACAGCAAAGAGTATTGAGCTAGTACTAAACATGCCACACTATGTTATACATATATTTTTACACCAGATGCCTATGCTCATATGAAACATCTGTTTAATAATCCGAACATCTCTTTCCCCTCTGCTTCTTGCTAATTCCAGATCCAATCCAACCCAATTTTAATTTATACCCTGCCTTTCTTGGCCAAGGCTGACTCAAGGCAGCAACGACATATCAAAATCAATACAATACAGTGTAAACAACATAATAATACAATAATACAATAATACAGAGATAAATTCAATAATAACATAGCATAACATAATATAATCAGCAATATAATCAATTAAGATTATGACCGCCAGGTATGCCACCACCTCCCATGGCCAACCGAACCACATGGCGGTGTATTTCCTGGCCTCAGTTGCCTTGGGGCCAGATCGTCCTCTTCTTTTGCTCCGTCAGGGACGTGCGAGCCATGGGGCTATGTTTTGGGGACGTTAGTAGCCGAGGGATCATGTAACTATTTTGTTATGTTAGAACTTAAATGTTTATTGCATATTTCATTGTTTAATTTGCTGTATTGTATCTGTATTTCTAACATTGTATCATTTGTAATTTTGTAACTTGTAATTTGCAATTGTATGCTATTGCATTTTGTGTGTTGTTTATATTGTTATATTGTATTTCATTTGTTATACTGTATTTGATTTACCTGTGGTAAGCCGCCCTGAGTCGGCCCTGGCCGAGTAGGGCAGGGTATAAATCAAATAAATGAAATGAATGAAATGGCGAGCTGGGATGGTGACAGCTGACAAAGCAACAATGACGAATCCTGAGGCCAAAACTCCCTCCCATTAAACCTAACTTCCTCCCAACGATCCCACAGGGGGAGAAGGGGAGCACTCAAAGTATTTTATGGCAGATGTCCCTGGTCCCCAGCTGCAGTGAGGCTCCTCATCCGCCCACCAAGCCGATGGAACTCGCTCTGGTGGTGCAGAAAGTGGGGCGGCTTTTGTAGGTGTCCCTGGCCCCCAGCTGCAGCAAGGCTCCTCATCTTCCCACCAAGCCGATGGAGCTTGCTCTGGTGGTGGAGAAAACGGGATGGCTTTTGTAGGTGTCCCTGGTCCCCAGCTGCAGTGAGGCTCCTCATCCACCCACCAAGCTGATGGAACTTGCTCTGGTGGTGGAGAAAGTGGGGTGGCTTTTGTAGGTGTCCCTGGGCCCCAGCTGCAACGAGGCTCCTCATCTGCCCACCAAGCTGATGGAGCACGCTCTGGTGGCAGAGAAAGTGGGGTGGCTTTTGTAGGTGTCCCTGGCCCCCAGCTGCAGCAAGGCTCCTCATCTTCCCACCAAGCCGATGGAGCTTGCTCTGGTGGTGGAGAAAACGGGATGGCTTTTGTAGGTGTCCCTGGTCCCCAGCTGCAGTGAGGCTCCTCATCCACCCACCAAGCTGATGGAACTTGCTCTGGTGGTGGAGAAAGTGGGGTGGCTTTTGTAGGTGTCCCTGGGCCCCAGCTGCAACGAGGCTCCTCATCTGCCCACCAAGCTGATGGAGCGCGCTCTGGTGGCAGAGAAAGTGGGGTGGCTTTTGTAGGTGTCCCTGGGCCCTAGATGCAGCAAAGCTCCTCATCCGTCCGCCAAGCTGATGGAGCTCACTCTGGCAGAGGAGAAAACGGGGTGGCTTTTGTAGGTGACCCTGGGCCCCAGCTGCAGCGAGATTCCTCACCTGCGCACCAAGCCAATGAAGTTCGCTCAGTACATGGAGTACAACTGGTATTTCACGGGGGGGTGGGGGGTGGAGTTCTCCTCTGAATGATACAGCTGGTTTATACCCCACATTTCTGTTCCACAAGTGATAAATTGACATATAGTTTTCTGAGGGTTTGATCTAAGATTATTCTGATGGAGATAAATGTCTGATAAAAGTACTGACTCAGTTCCAGTGAATCTTTGATGTTGAGTGACCAATACTATGTCATCTGCATAGATAAATTTCCTAGATATAGTATTTGGGAGGTCATGTGTGTACAGTTAAACAGTAAAGGAGCCAACACAGAACACTGGGGAAGACCACCATTTATCCTGAATACTCTGCTCTTAGAGTCATCTGAAAATATCTGGAAGTGTCTGTTACTCAGCATGTTGCTGAGTAATGTAGTAAGTTTTAAACAAGGGATGATACTGATAAACTTTAGGAGGGGTTTGTCTCGCCACATGGTGTCATAGGAAGCTGTTAGATCTAGGAAGACACCAGTGCTCACCATCTTTTTCTCGAACCCACCTTCTATGTGAGTGGCTAATGCAAGGACCTGCACATCACAGCCTCTTCCAGGTCTAAATCCTGCTTCTTCAATTGGGATATGCTGGTTAATTGTCTGAGATACTCTGTTATATATGACTCTTTCAAGAAGCTTCATAGTAACATAGTAACCATAGATAGGTCTTTGACCTATAAATGCCACCTCTCCAATGTGGCAGCAAAAATTAAAACCAGAAACAACATCCTACAGATGCTAGCAGGCACTTCTTGGGGTGCCAGGGCTCAAGTTCTTAGATCCACCACCCTAGATGCTCATCTTGGCTTAATAGTGCACACACAAGACTAATAGACATACAGTTGAATCAGGCAATGTGTATCATCACAGGCTGTATTCGACCAACAAACATCCACTGGCTTGAGTCACATTCCGCCACCTCCACTAAGAAGATTACTGGCATTATTAAACCTATGGATAAAAATAATAAACAATCCTCTCCTTCTAATCCATGCTGATATAACTGCCCTTTCAGCCCAATGATTAAAATCTATACACCCTACTTGGTGCACTGCAATCAACTTTCAGAATAACCATTTTAATATCTCAGATTCCTGGATGGAACTCTGGCAACATCTACCTCCGATTCCTCATCAACACATAATCAAGAATCTCTGCAAATGGCCAGCCAGATTTTCCCTTCCAAGACGGCAATGGAGGATGTTGAACAGAGAGAGGACTGGCTGTGGCAGATACGAAGCCACTCTGTTCGCCTGGGGACAGAAATCCTCTCCCCAATGTGACTGTGGAGAAGACGACCAAACCATGGACCACATTATATCTAGATGTCCTTTACGCACATTTGGAGGCACACTGGGGGACTTGCATAGTGTCACAGATGAAGCCTTTCAATGGCTTTCAAACTTGGAAGTGGAACTCTAGCCAAGAACTTGAGATGGTCAATTTGTGCTTGTTGTTATATCAGCATCAATGTAGATATTCATCATACGATAAATAAATAAACAGGGGGATTATGCATTATGCCCATGCTCAGAATTTTAGCTTTAAAAATTAAATTCTGGGGCAAAGCCTTGGTTATGCATTTCAAAATCAACCATATATTACATGCTTAAAGAAATTTTAAAGGACACATACTTTTTCATTATTTTATGTTTTTTATGTGGAAATGCAATACACACACATGAAAAAGACTAATTAAAAATAACGTTCCTGGGGCACAGAAGGGTTATTTCTTTGTCTCTAAAGCAAGACAAAGCCCTTTTGAAAGGCATATTCTGCCTCCCCATCCCACCTGCTGTGTCCAATTTCTTATTTTGCCAGGCTAACTGAATACAATAGGCATTCACAAAAACTAAGTAGAAAGGTGGGGAAGGAGAATCGGGTTACTACAAAAAGAAACTGTAATTTATATCTAGACATACTAGAGGAATAAAGACAGAAAGTACTCAAAGAAAAATGAGAAAAATGCTAAAATTTTACTTGCATTGTGATATTTCATGCAGCACATTCATTCTGTTATTTCTTTTGGTGAGGCCTTGAGTCATTACAAATGGTTTTTATAGGTGTGCATTCTGAATGTTACAGGCTCCATCCAGTCCTTCTTCAGGCTTGTGACCAGCATGTGATGAGGATAATGAGATGCAAAAAGAAAATGAGTCTAGAACATGAGTTTATTTAATAAAACTATTTATTTTTTTTTTGACATAGTGGCCATGTTACTCTGTGGTTCAGGAATATCAGAAAACAAAAAACAAAATAAATAAATACAATTAAACCCCTACTTACGAAAAAGTATGTTCCATAGGCTTTTGCATAAATCTTTTTTATGTAACTCAAAGCTAACCCATAAGAAAAATATTTTTTATGTAACTCAAAGCAAACCTATAGGGAAATGATTTTTTAGGTAACTCGAAGCAAACTCATAGGAAAAAGAATCATTATGTAACTCAAAGCAAACACATAGGAAGTCGTGTAAATCGGGACATGGTTTTAGCACAAAATCATTATGTAAGCCGAATTTTATATAACTTGAGACATTTGTAAGTCAGGGTTTTACTGTAAGTAAATAAATAAAAACACTGCTATGTTTTTACTGTGAGCTTTCGTGGATCAAGTCCACTTCTTCAGACAAGGAGATTGCTATATTATATACTATATTCTAGTGTATTATACCACCTTCATTAACTTTCCTGCAACATTCTCTTTTACAACATGAGCACAGCAGGATGTACACAAGTAAGAGGTTAAACAGTAAAAGGTGAACTAGTAAGAGGTTGAACTCATTAGCATATGCTTGGCAGCTTCACACTTTTAAGATTGAAAAGGGGACATTTAGAATTAATCTGAATAACAAACCATGGATCATTTGGTGCTCCCAGCTGTGGGAGCCTGTATTGATATGCGTGTGTGCTTGTCTTGTCATTCTGCTGGATTGCTCTTTGCTTTGTTGCTTTGTAACCCACTTCCCTTGTAACGTCTTGACCTCTGCATCTGATGTATATAAACCATGCCTGAAATTTTACTCCTTGTCTGAAGAAGTGGACTTGATCCATGACAGCTCATAGTAAAAATATAGCAGATAGTCTTTAAAGTGGTGCAGTGTTTTTGTTTATTATTTGTTTATTTATTATTTATTTATTTATTTATTTATTGTTTTCTGATATGCCATTAATAAAACTGAATTTCTAGAGGCCAGGGACAGATAAAAGAAAGCCCTTCTTCATATAATGCATGATTAATTGCTGGAGTCTCCAGCTTATGATGAGAGCTTAGACAACTTTAAAACAGGATTAGACAATTTCATGGTAGATAGGTTTACTGAGGACTACTAGTCATAATGGCCAGCTGGACAACTCAGTGAGGTGAAACACCTGTCCATGGAATCAGGAGTCAGGAGTTAGATTTCCCTTTGTGCCTTGTAGAAGAAGAGCCAGCCTGTGCTGTATTGAGTAAGCTAGAAGGACTAGTAACCTATTTCAGTGTGTTCTATATGAAGAAAACACTGGAAACAGTTGCCATATGTTGGAAACAACATGGTTGCACATGGTTATTACTACCACTAGTTAAAATGGCTAGAAAAAGCCTATGAAAACTAACCACTGGAATACAGAATAAGGAAAAAGCAATCACGTCCAAGCTCTGCCTGTCAGCGGGTTAGCCACTGAGGGAAACAAGATGTTGGACTATATAGCTTTTTGTCTGATCCAGAACAGCTGCTCTAATGCTGTAGGAGACTTGAAAGGTGGCTAAAATGGGTTAAAAGTAAATAAATGATCCAGCATCACACTTGCCAGAAGCAACACCTGAAATACACATCTGTTGTTCCAGGTATCCGGGAGGGAGGGGGAGTATAGGTAAGGTGCAGTTTTCATGTCCACAATTTGCCAAAATGTCTACAGTTCAAACTCATCACTTGTACTTCCAATGGGATGTTTTGGTCCACTTCTGAAGACCTAATGATCTGGCCGAAGTTTTCATGCTCTTCAGGAGAATGGAGAAATCTGGCATCAAAGCTTTCTAAAGCAGTATACCCCACACTAGTTCCCTTTAGATAGATGGGAATGTATCTTTCATAATCCACAGACAGCACAACCACTTCCCTATGTGATGGAGGTGTATGTTTTTTCAAGAACAAGCTAAAGAAGGCTGTACGAAAATTGCCAGTATTCCTACTAAGACTGTGGCATGTAACCAGACACATATATTTTATTATTTTCTGACTCATGTGTATTATTATTTTTCTTAGGCACAAGGCAGAACATTTCCATGGGGGAATAGCATAATGCCCTGTAACCTAGTACTAGTCAAGCTAAAGCAGACACAATGACTCAGTAGGATTTATACAGGCATTGAATTGCCATTCAATAATTAGTGTCTAGTCAGTCCTGCCACATGACCACGGAAACGTCTGCAGAAGCAAACAGCGCTGGCTCTTTCATTTCATTTCATGTTTAATTTCTATACCACTTTACTTGACCCAGCTTTAAAACAGAGATGAGCACTGAACCTTAGAGTTGGATATGACTGGCTTTCAAGCAAGGGAAACCTTTACCTTTACTTGGTCCAAATATCTCTAGCTGAAGTTAATAATAAGATTCTGGCCAATTTGTTTAAGGTGGATCCCAGTTTGCCAAGAAGTGACCCACACGCTATGATCATGGAGCCATCTCCTGTGACACTTATGAAGTGAGACATGCAGGATTTAACACCAGGACTGCAATGGACTGCCACAGCCTTGAGGATATTAACAAGGTGCACCTTCACAGCCAGTCCATCTGGCATGGCCTCTTCCGCCTCCATGACCTTTGGGAATCAGGATAGTGATGTGGTTCCTCCTCTACTCATTTGGCCATTGGGCCCAATATGATGGTTTCCAGTGGCCTTTCCTCCACTGAGGGGGCCATCACCCCACCTAAGTGTGTCATAAGTAAATCTCATTGTATCAGTGTGTCTACTCTTGTTGAGATTAACAAATGAATTTAGCTGTAGATTTTTGTCAAGAGAATGCACTGGTCATAGCAAACACCCTCTTCCAACAACCTAAGGGGCAACTACATGAATATCACCAGATGGCCAACACTGAAATTAGATTGACTATATACTCTGCAGTCAAAGATGGAGAAGCTCTATACAATCAGCAAAAATGAGACCTGGAGGTGACTGTGGCTCAGATCATGAGCTATTTATAGCAAAATTCTGACTTAGAATGAAGAAAAAGTAGGGGAAACCATTAGGCCATTCAGGTATGACCTAGATCACATCTCTTATGAATATACAGTGGAGGTGAAGAATACATTTAAGGAATTAGAATTGACAGACAGAGTGCCTGAAGAACTATGGATCAGAGTTTGTAACATCATACAGGAGGAAGCAATTACAACCATCCCAAAGAAAAAGAAATGCAAGAAATTGAAGTGGTTGCTTGATGAGGCTCTACAAATAGCTGAAGAAAGAGGGAATGAAAAAGCAAAGGAGACAGATAAAGATTCACCCAACTGAATGCAGATTCCCAGAGAACAACAAGAATTGATATGGAGGCCTTTTTAAATGAACAGTGCAAAGTGATAGAGGAAAACAACAGAACAGGAAAGACTAGAGATCTCTTCAAGAAGACTGAAGAGAGTACTCAATGGAGAAGGCCTTGGTGCTAGGAAAGATCGAAAACAAAAGGAGAAGTTGATGGCAGAAGATTAGATTTAATTTAATTTAATTTTTAATTTAATTTTTCAACTTGTTCGCATTGTTGATGTGGTGGGCGTGAATATGGACAGACTCTGGAGGATGGCAGATGACAGAGGAGCCTAGCATGATGTGGTCCATGGGGTCACAAAGGGTGGGAGTCATCTGTGCAACTGAAGAACAACAAATTTCTGACACAGTACAAAACACTGAGTTACTTTTCAAAACTAAGAGGCCTTCAGTTAAGTAGAGGAAGGTACAGTCTGACTCATGTGTGTTCCTTGCTTTCTTTCTGCATGACTATGGACAATTTTGGATAACAATATCCACACAAATGGCCTTGTAGATTTGTATAGCTGAATCAGTTTTGTGAAAGCTTCAGTGTGGAACCAGGCTGCTGATTACCACATTGCAAGTAAAATGCTACAACATGATCTGGTAAGTCAAAATCACATGGCAAAGGGAGTGGGAGAAAGTAAATTTGCCTTATCCCCTAACAAGTAGCCATGTGAGTTGTAATTCCTTAATCTAAATTCAATCCATTCTGGCAGTAGAACTGTTGGCCTCTTTCTCTTAAAGAAATAATTTAGCTTAGCCTGAAGGATGGAGCAGACAGGCTTGTACCATACCCAGTCTCTTCGCATGTACTTCAGCATAATTTTTCTTTTATATCCTTATGTTTCCTGGCTCTGAGGAGAAGGAGATGTGTGGAAAGATGTAAGAAGCAACTTCAGCAGTTGTTGTGATTATTATTAAAGAAAAATACACAGGATCAGGACATATATTTATTTATCAGGACATATATTTATTTATTCTGCAGCAAACAATCATGCAACAATGGTAAGGTAAGAAAATAAGATGCACAAAATGAAGGGTCAGTATTTTAATTTTATTATATTGTCGGTATGGTAATGAAATCCAGGGCTGAATTTAATATGCACCTCTGCAATAAAACTCTATAATCAAACTGTAAGAGAGAACATAATTTATGCTTCCTGACATATACTTTAAACCACAGCAAACACTGTCAGATACAACACAAGATGCAGGAAGAAGTCACAAGAACAGTAGAAGAGATAGTATTTATACAAAGAAGAAAGAAGTACTGAAAGCCAGTCTCACAAAACATTAAGCCAGAATACCTGTTTATATCATAGTACAGTAGTGGTGACCCTAGGGCACACGTACCAGAGGTGACACTCGGAGCCCTCTCTGCAGGCACCCATGCAGTGACCCAGCACAGAGTTCACTCTGCCCAGCAGCCCAATGGGAGCATTTCCTTCCTAACCTGTTGCTATGTTGGCACTTTGCGATAAATAAGTGGGTTTTGGGTTGCAGTTTGGGCACTTGGTCTCTAAAAGGTTCGCCATCACTGACCTAGTATGTAAGGCACAGTGTTCCTTGGTTCCTACTAGGCTCCTCCCATAATGAAAATGGGTTATTCTCACCAAGAGGAACAGTCTGCCTTGTTACGATAAACATATACTTAGAACTGTTGCTCCCAGTTCAGGCAAAACTACAAACTGAAATTAGCTGAAAATGGAAGCCAAGATTGCAGGACTTCATATGGTGGCACCAGAGGAAAAGTAAGAAGGGAATAGAGCTATTCAGGTAACCCTACCCGGTGTTTAAAAATAACATCTGAAAATAACCGATGTAGCCAAGATGGGTTTTCGTTTATCCTATCAACACAGGAAATACATAAACAGGATATTGTCTTTATTTATTTTTATTTTTTTCTGATTTATATAGCTGCCCAACTCCGAAGACTCTAGGCGGCTCACAGAAAATAAAACCAATCACATTGTAAAAACCAATAAAAAAACCATTAAAACTGCCACCAAAAATTTATCCAACCCCTACAGATTAAAAGAGGGAGAGAGTGCTCTTACTAAATCAGCCAGTCGCTTAAGCCCCTCTACTTTAAATATGTATGATTCAGAGTTCTTCATCTGAAAGGATGTATTCCCCTTGCTTTGATATGACTATTTTAAGGAATGTTTCTTCCAATATAAATCTAAGGGTTCACTCTGGCGAAGCCCCCCATCCTATCCCTGTATTCCCTTGACAGTTGAGGTGTGGTAAATTGAATACACAGGACAGGGAATTTGGGAAAGGGGGCTTGTAACTAGGCTCTGAAATTCTCATTCCTTTAAACTCCCTTCCATGTCTTTGTCTTTCACCATTTCATGAGGAACACATTCTTTGGAGCAAACATATTCTGCTATTGTTTTTTTAAAAGGAAAAGGAAAGAAAAATAATATGCTAGATTTACCCTTGTCATTCCTGAAGTCACAAGTTTATATGTTATAAAATTATGTTGTACTTTATTGCCTTTGGATTTCACTTATTTTCTTAGCTATCCTAGGATGTTTGTGTAACAGGGGGAAAAGGTTATGTATGTTTTACTAAATACATTTTCTTCACATATTTGGTGGGAGAAAAATAATAGGTCTGGAAAATGTGTCCACATGTTGTTGAAATGATCAGCCCACACACTGAGAAACCTGTCATTTCATTACTTACATTTATTATATAATATCCTGTAATATAATATCCCATTGTATTCATTTTATTTCATAATTTGTGCAATTATGTCCTTATTGGATCACCAATTGTATATTGTCAAAAATGGAGGATTAGCCATTGCGGGATTTTTGTCCAAGCAATTCTAGTTTTAATTTGAAATCAGCATGTTACCTAGTAAAGCCTATCCCAACTAACTCCACAGGATCTTCCTGAGCTTCATTTTCATGGTGAGATGAAATTAAGATTTTATAGCTATGGTATAACATATTTCTCTACTACTTCCTACTTTACTGAATATCTATCCTGAAAAAAGAGTTCTAGGGAAATGAAAGATTGTGACATGGTCCTAATAAAAGGTATTGCCCAGCAATGGATTTTTGAATGAATTTGAACTTTTTCTTATCTGTAGACATGCTTTCCTTTGATTCCCTTCTCAAAAAGGATTCCCAGTCTTCCTCCTTTTGCTATTTTTTCCCCAATTTGGACACCACTGCAGTTAAGATAATGCTCTTTACAATGCAGTTTGAATTACCTCTTCCAAGACAAACTGAGTGGTTTGGGTAGCACAGTATCCAATGTGGAACTTCCTTTCAAGTAGACATTGTAAGTAAGTAAAATCACATCCATTTCAAAGAGTTGCCATGGAGTTACTTTTTTTTTTAGACAGAAAAATTTCCACACATGTCACAAGTAGCACAGGGAAGGAATTAACACAATTTACCTCTGGTTATTTAAAGGCATCTTCCCCTGATTTATATAGTCCTGAAATTGTCAAGTGAAACATTTTAAACTAAGAAAATGCAGAAGAGCAAGTATTATATTAGGATCTTAGGGGTTCCCTGATTTCAGAAGATCACAGGCAAAGGGCCTTTTAACTCTTTCTCTACTGTCAAGAGCAATGGAAATTTTCAGACCCTCTTTTACAGCTCAGTCACACACACTCACACACACACACACACACCAAACGTTGCTGTCAGTGACTTCTCCCCTTGTGCACTCCATCCTTAACAGATTAGTTTGCCTGAAATGTCTATAGTCTGAGCACTCTAAATGATGCTTTCCATGAAGCGGGGGGGGGGGGGTTTGACTTTTAAAAACCTTTGGCTTGAATCCTCTGGGCTCACACTGATGAAAGCAGCTGTTGACAAAGAGATATTTTTGGGGTAGTGGGGAGGGACTGGAAATATTCTGTGAGCCAGATGGAAATCCTGTTTGGACAAACTACAATCTCAGTTACTTTATCCTAGTCTACAAATGTCATCTAAATGTACATGGATGGGATTCCCAAGGATAAATCTTGAGATCCCTTCCTGCATGGCTGTTGCTCTGTGCACAACTCATAGCCTCTCAACCGCAGTACTCTTCCCCTGCAGGCTTAAAAATCCTTGTGAAGACTAATTCATTTTAATTCATTTCCTTAAAAAGATATGTTGCAACAACCCATACACACTCACTCAAATGCACCACTTGCCCCCTGTATCCTCTTGCTAACTGCATGCCCCCAGACTACAGGTGATTAGCAGTTAAGTAGCACATCAAGTGAAATCAGTATGTGAAACTGTAGAACATGTTTATTTAGAGAATGTAAACATTAAAATGAGTACCAGTGTGGTGTAGTGGATAGAGTCTTCTTCATTCATGAGCAGATCAAACTTTAAACTACCCAACTGAAACCATCTTCTTGCCTTTGTTGTTGGCCAAAATTAAATCCTCATTGGTACATGTTTCCAATGTGACTGTCTGACCAGCTTATCTTGCTATGGTAATAGAGTAGACCATACTGCCGGCGACTCAACACCGATCTTCAGGCAGGAGTTAACTAACCTGACCACCCTGAGGACTAATGGGCTTGGGTGACAAAGTCCCACTTGAATCCATCTTGATGGAAGGCAGCAACTTCATCAATACTGGCCTGGGGCCGATAAGGACTTTGTGTGCCAAAAGCACTCAGGATCCGACAGTGACTCACGGAACTGGATCAGTGGTATGGGTGTCATACTGTAATGTGGAAGGCAAATGGAAGACTACTACATTATTTCATTTAATTTATTAAATTATGTTGTTCCCAGAACAATCTTCATGGCTGATCACCATGATGATAGCCAAAATTCAGAATTGAATATGGCACTTGATGAAGAAGATGTTTCCAATGTGGACAGAGTAATCAACTAGGACTCAGGAGACCTGCATTCAAATCCATGTTCAGCCATGGAAACCCACAGGGGGTTGGGATAGCAATGGAAAAACCATTCCTTAAATCTCTCATATATCTTGTACACAATGTATCTCTACAGGTCAGATGCAACTTCATGACATTTAGCATACAGTAGAACCTCAGATAAAGTCCAAACTCTGTTCCACAAGTTTGGACTTTATCAGATTTTTTACTTTATCTGAATCAAATGGGCGTTGCATCGGGTAACGTCCCAAAAATGGACTTTATCCGAGGTTCCTATACCAAATAACATCCATTTTTAGCGTTTTTGGACTTTATGCGATGCATCACGTGTGCATGAAAACCGCTACTTTATCCGAATCGGACTTTATCTGAGGTACCACTGTACTTGCAAGCATCAGATGCAACTGCCTGAATTTCACCATGCATTTTGCTGCACAAGAAAATTTATAAATTCCCAATTCTTCAACTAAATTGAAGGCTTTCAGATTAAATATTGCCAAAGATAATTTTAAAGAGAAAATTTTACTGAATGACATCTCATCTCTTGGAATAATGAAATTAATATTTTTCCCCTTCACTACAGCTCTATAATAGTTAGAATTAATATTTTGTTTAATAATTTGAAATTATCTGTATATTAGTCTTCTAAGGTTGACCATTCTAGTATTACTCCCACATTATCTTTTTTTATTCTTTTTTATTTGTTCAATAGTTCAAGAAATAGATGATGCATACAATGTAATCTACATTTTTATTTCCATTTTACCTAAGGAGGGAGTGGGGAGATTAACTGGATATATAACAACTGTTGAATGTAATCATCTCTGATAATCAAAGCTTAACAATTGAATGTAGTAGAGAAAGTGAGGAAGTGGTCAAAAATAGATTACAATTTGAGTCTAGATTTGTTCTTTATAGTCAAAGAATTAAGCATGCAAGGTGTATGCACCTAAAAATTTGGGAAGAGAAACAGAAATAACTTGGTCAATGTAAATTCTAATTTCCTCTGTAATACTTCTCCCCATGCATTTGAAAAAGTTGGCTATAGCCCATAAAATATTGTGCAGAATAAAATTAGTTAACTCTTAAGGTGCCCCAAGCCTTGTAGCTAGCTGCATAGCAGTGCTTTATAAGCACACCAAATAAATAAACAGAAGTAGCCTCTCTGTGTGTGTCTTTCTTACACAGAGTCTCATGTGAACACACCGTTATCCCCTTCTATTTTTCCTCCCACCAACTGGTATTTTGAAACAGAGATGAGCACTGAACCCTAGAGTCAGATATGACTGGTTTCAAGCAAGGGAAACCTTTACCTTTACAGTTTATCAGCAACCATCTCTCTTTTGGGAAATGCCAGCCTTGCAATGAACTTGAGGTCAGTAATTTGCATGGTTACTTCTTTCCATGGGAAACTGTGTATCTGTGTGAATATACAACTTCAGGTTTTTCTGCAAAGCCTGAGATAGTAAAGATCTTTGTCATATTCTTATATGTTAAGGGTAAAGGTTGCCCTTGCACGAAAGCCAGTTGTATCTGACTCTGGGATTAGTGCTCATCTCTGTTCACAGCCAAAGAGACAGCCATGTCTGTGTCCACATATGTTTCTGTGGACATGTGGTGGACATGCCTCAACACCTGAGTGCACGGAATGCTGTTTACCTTCCCACCAAAGTGGTTCCTATTTATCTACTTGCAATTTCTTGCTTTCGAACTGCTGGGTTGGCAGGAGCTGGGACAGAAACAGGAGCTCACTCCATCATGCAGTACTCAGGAATTGAACTCTGACCTTCCAGTCATCAAGTTCAGCATCTTAACCACTTGAGCCACCACAGTCCATTATCCTTATATGTTAGAGAGGCTCTAAAACAGCCTTCCCTAAACACTAGCACCCTCCCGAGAATTCAGACCTTTCCCGTCAACCTCCGCCAGCATGTCCAATGGTCAAGGATTGTGCAAGTTGTAATCTGAAACATCTGGAGAGTATTAGGTTGAGTTTGGATGATTTAAATTGATGAAATTTAAATATAAATCAAAGTAAAATTATTCCAGACAGCTCATTGAGTTAGGTATCTGGCTAGAGAGCCAAAGTTTGGAAGTTCAATTCCCTACTATCCCTCTTGAGGGAAATAGCCACTCTATGCAGTTATGTGCAAGCCACACAGTCCCTGAATGCCCCCAGAAGAAAAGAATTATTAAAAACTTCTGAATTTTCTCTATCTAGAAAACTCAACATAAGTTAGAATCAACTTAATGGCACATAATAATTCCTATTCCTTACCAGATTAATTTGGACAATTTATAAATATCAATTTATAAATATCAAAGATGACCAAGTCATCTTTGCCTAAGTCCATTTGGTTATCCCCAACTAGTGCAGAACTATGGATGGACATGAATGTATGTAAGAATTCATTTATGAATATAAGTTGTTTTGCCCATTTCCCACTGACTCAATGGGTCAAATCTAATTGGAGCAAAAAGTTGGATTTAGGTCTTTAAATTTGCAATATATAGTATTTAAGGTATTTTGAAGAGGTAATACTGATGATGCTCTTTTCACTGAGCAAAATGATGCTTTGATGTTCATATAATAAAAGTCATGCCTCAGTTCAGAATTCTATAGAAGTTCAAAGAATGAAACCTTATCTGCAACAGAACTTTTGGGGAGGGAGGGGAATGTATCACTGCCATCTTGATTTGGAGTGTAATCAAGAGAGCCAGAAGTACTCCAGAGCATGGATGGAAAGAGGTATTCAGACATGCATGAATTCCAACATGCAAGTC
The DNA here is from genome assembly GCA_035047345.1 of Bradypodion ventrale. NCBI lineage: Eukaryota > Metazoa > Chordata > Lepidosauria > Squamata > Chamaeleonidae > Bradypodion > Bradypodion ventrale. The sequence goes on from JAWDJE010000001.1 coordinate 304,508,262, forward strand.
ATGCTAAATGCAGCCTCTCTGAGAGGAAGACTGATAGAAAGACAGACATTAACTGCATGTAAGATCACCTCTCATATCAAATGTAAAGTAAAGGTAAAGGTCACCTTTGCTTGAAAGCCAGTCATATCTGACTGAATGGTTCAGTGCTCTTCTCTTTTTATAGCCAAAGAGCCAGTGCTGTCTGCGTTTTGCAGACATTTCCATGGACATGTAGCAGGCATGACTAAACACTGGAGTGCATGGAATGCTGTTATATATGCATAAAAAGAGAAGGAAGAAAATCAGAGCCACTCGACACTGTGTGTGTGTGTGCATGTGTGTAATGGCAGGGGCGGTGGTGGTGTCCCTCACCAGATGGCCTGTGGGGGGGGGGAGGGGGAGAAGGTCCCAACAACAAACAAAAACCCCGAACTTCAACCTGCGTGCTACTGCAGGTGGATGTGTGTGAGAAAGAGCCAGCCCACACAGATGTGTGTGTGAGAGAGAGCAAATCAGCCCTAAAGAGGAAGACTGTGTGTGTGTGTGTGTGTGTGTGTGTGTGTGTGTGTGTGTGTGTGTGTGTGTGTGTGTGTGTGTGTGTGTGTGTGTGTGTGTGTGTGTGTGTGTGTGTGTGTGTTCTCTCAGTGTGTACACTGTAGCTAAGGGACAGAAAGCGAACCTTTGCAAGCCCAGCCACGAGTCTCTGCAGGAGTCATCCCTGCAGCCTGTTTGCCAGTAAGCAGAGAGGGAGATGTCCCAAGTAGACAACCACACACACACACACACACATCCACCAGGTGCATGTATGTGTGAGAGAGCAAAGGGAGAGGAGCAAGAATGATTCCCTTCACACAAGCAGAGACACAGGAGAACGAAAGAAAGTCTCTTCTCCTCATGACACCGGTGAGTGTACACACACACAGCCTGAGAGAGAGAGACACATGCACACAGTCTGAGAGAAAGACACACACACACAGCGACACACACAGAGAAAGACATACACATAGCCTGAGAGAAAGAGAAAGACACACACAGCCTCACACTCACACACACAGAGAGAGAAAGAGAGAGCTTCACACACACACACACACAGCCTGAGAGAGAGAGAGAGAGAGAGAATGACTGACTGACTGACTGACTGCAGAGGGCCCGGGACCTGCGCCCCTGGCCCACAGGTGAGAGGCGCGGACCTGCAGCATCCTTTCCACCACCCGCCCTCCCTGCCAGCTCTTCCTTCTTCTGCCGTCCAGAGAGGTGGGCAGTTGCCCCCTCAGAGTCAGAGACCGACCCCTTAGGCCTCGCGCCTTCTGAACCCCGCCGGGCGCGCCTGGCTTCCTGCAGAGAGAGAGAGCACCCGCCCCGCAGGAGGCCCCCACATCACGGCCACCCCCTTGGCTCTCCATGCCCGCCCTATACGGCCCTTGAGGGGACGGAGCGCACCCCACCCCACCCCACCCCACCCTGCGCCCGATCCGCCTCCCTTCTCCCCCCCGCCCGGGCTTGGCTTTGCGGCACGGCTGAGGTGGTCGAGACCGGGGGTCCCTCTTCGCTCTCCCTCACTCTCCCCACACACACCCCCGCCCCCCTTCCGCCGCCGCGCCTCACCGTGGGCAGCAGCGGCTCCATTTGCGCCCCTTGGTCTTTCATCTCCATCGTTGGGCGTCCTCTCGGGGCCAAAAGCCGCCGCCGCCGCCGCCTCCTCCCTCCGGCCGGGGCTCCCTGGCTATAGCGCAGCAGCAGCAGCAGCAGTAGCAGCAGCCCTGGCGCCGCTCGGCCGCCTGGTTTAGTATTCGGATCAGGTAGCTCTGAAGCAGGAGGAGGAGGAAGAGGAGGAGGAGGAGGAGGCAACAGCCGCACACACCACGCCGCCCGCCCCCCCCCGACACACCGGCGAGTCACGTGACTCCTGCCACTCAACAACAGACAGGGGGTGGAGGAGGAGGAGGGGGGGCTGAGAGGTCTCTAGTCTACTCTCGGCAGCAGGACCCGTGGGTGGGGGGAGCCAGGATGCGAGGCAGGGAAAGGGAGAGAGTGGGTCGACCTGCCGCCTGAGGATCCTGGGGGGTGGAAGAAGAGGAGGAGGAGGAGGGAGGAGACGTCTTCGGATTGCCGCATCCGCAGCACCACCGCCGACCTAGCTCTCGGGCAACCCGAGGCATTCAGAAGGAGCCGGGCAGGGGTGGGTGGGATTATCCAGCAGGTTACGCCCCAGTTCGCAGGAATCCAAGTTTTGAAATAAAGCCCCCACTTGAGCTTACTGGTCTTACATTTAGGCACTCTCTGACCCTTACCCTATTTTGGGCCCTCCAAGTGAGCTCCCGTCTCTGTCCCAGATCCCACCAACCTAGCAGTTCAAAAGCAAGACATTTGAAATAAAGTAGTCCTCAAGTGGCTAAGACGCTGACTGGGCGATTCGTCTCTGTCCCAGCTCCTGCCAACCTAGCAGTTTGAAAGCAAGAAATTGCAAGGAGATAAATAGGGACCCACTTCGGTGGGAAGGTAACAGCATTCCATGCACTCCGGTGCCTGCCACATGACCACGACACGTCTGCAGCAGCAGACAACACTGGCTCTTCGGCTTTGAAACAAAGATGAGCACTGCACCCTAGAGTCAGATACGACTGACTTTCAAGCAAGGGAAACCTTACCTTTACTAATTCGGATGCAACACAGAGCTTTCCCCTGGCCATGCCCACCATAGCACACCCACAGAGTAGGTAGTAAAAAAAATGAATCCCAAGGCTATAGTCAGGGGGTGGCCAGGGGGAGCTTGCCCCCCAGTTAGCACTTTGCCCAACCTGGCAATGCGTGGCTTCCCCTAGGAATGCATTGAAAAGAGGCTTTGTAGCCCACTCTGAAAAAATATTCGCCCACCCACATCAAGAATCCTGGCTATAGCCCCAAGGATTGGACTTCGGTTCCAGTCCGAATGAGAGAAAGAGGCCCTATGTACTGTATTATTGGGTTAGCAATACCCAAGTGGTGCACAACACTCATGGGGACATGCAAGCAGGGCTGTAGCCAGGATTCTATATGTGGATGGGCGACTATTTTTTCAGGACAGGCAACAATGCCATATATATGTCATATATATATAAGCAGCCCGGAGTTTGAGGGTGGGCAAACTGCTAACTCAAGGTGGGCAATGGCCACCCCCTGGCTATGGCCCTGCATGAAAGGGGCCTCATTCGGGCATCCCTTGAGCTGAGTTTCTCCGGCAAAAATCCTTTCAACCCAGAGTAATTTCTGACGCAAAATTTATTTATTTAGCAACACCATTCTTGAAAGAAGAATGGTCCAAGAAGATCCCTCACCTTCTTCACGGTCTCCTGGGCTAGAGCAGAAGTCACCAACTCCTTTCATTTTCTTCCATCAGAAAGTGCCTCCTCCAGAAGGACCATACCTACCCTTAGCAAAGACCTTAAACATTAGGCCATTTAGAGCAGCAATACCAAACACATTCCTATAAGTACTATTCTGCAATCTGCCCTCCAACTACCAAACTACCATGTTTTTTTCCAGATGGAGTGGATGATCAATCTAAACTCTAAACCAGGAGTTCCCAACCTTTTTAACCAGGGACCATGTCACGCTCTCTCAGTCAACTTTGACTACCCTGCCTGCACAATGAGGGTGGCCATTTTGTCCCAACAGCTTCAAAGGGCTGGCCATTTTGTTTCTTGAATGCCCTTGGAGGGGTGGAGACCACATGAAATGGTGTCACAGGTCAGATCTGGCCCACGGGCCTTAGGTTGGGAACCCCTGCTCTAAACTATCATTCCAGTTGGCTTCTGAGTGTGGAGGGACAGAAAGAGAAGACTTTACCTTCACCTGAGGCAGCAAAGTTTCTTCCACCACCATCCATCAGCTATTTTTTCTTGCACCTCACAAAAACCCTAGCCAGAATAATGAACTCTAAGATATTAAGGGTGTCAACTTGCATTTTAGCCACCAAATGCAAAATTCAAACTAGGAAAACAGTTATTAAAAAGCATATACAAACCTGATATCACATCTTGAAATGTCAAAATGATAACTCAGTGTATGTTGAAGTCCTACAACATCTGCAGGGCCAGATTTTGTCTGATATGCAAGAATGTGAAATGGGGGGGAATGTACATCCAAGTGTTGGAGAAAAATGAGTTATAATCCATATAATATATAAACTCTTCAAGTTAAAATCCATCTCAGTTGAGAAAAATGTCTGCAATCCCTGGAAATGGGCAACAGAAATACCAAACTGTAAATCTGAAATATTTAAAGAGAAACAAGCTTTGGTTCCAACCAATTCAATTGGACTTGGCCAATCATTGTTAGGCCAGACCAGGTAACAATTCAGAAGATGTGTGCTACCACTGGAACCTCTTAGCTCTGTTGACCCTCCTGTTTACTGCCACTGCTGTTCTCACCTGGCCTCTCCGAACCTGTTCATAGCACTAAGTGTTGTTGGATCAGGGCCACGAAGCAGTTGTCGGGTCCCGGAGGAGACTGGTCAAGCAATGAGACATGAGGCAAGATGGAGCGAAGACCAGTGATTTAATGAAGGCAAAGCATCAGTATTTATCATGTACAGGCTGCATGCAAAAGAACTGCGATCTGACAGGATCCACATGCCATGTTTACACGAGTTAATTGGGGAAGTCTTCAGGGGAAGTTAATTAACTAACTTAATCAACGACAGGGGAAATACATTGTTCCATGTTATTCGGGGTAAACATGTGGCTGGTATTGGTTTTAGAACTTAGAGTAATCCGCAGGTGCAAGATTACCTATTACATGACTAGCGAGTTAGTCATTAGCTTCCTATTGTCCGAGCTGCTTGTCAGGTCAGCTATAGATGAATTAAACCCTATCTAATATTCCGCTCCCCCAATTTCTGTCCCTTCGGGAACCCCTGGTAACGATGTGATCACCCCTTACCGGGGTTCTGTCAGGGCCAGTATACCAATTGTGTGCGCGGATCCCACGAAGTGTGAATAGCTGGAATAGTACCTCCCATGCATTCTCTCCAGGTTTCTTATTACATCTCCAGATCAAACTTTGAACTACCAAAAAGAAACCACCTTCTTGGCTTTGCCATTGGCCAAAATTAAATCCTCATCAGTACATGTTTCCAGTAGTAATCAACAGACCAGCAAATGAGCCGGATATTGTATCTCTCCATATTCGCACAGCGTGTTGTTGTCCACTGACAGCCCCCACTTGAGCTTATTGGTCTTACATTTGGGCACTCTGACTCTTACCCTATTTTGGGTCCTCCAAGTGAGCCCCCATCTCTGTCCCAGCTCCTGCCAACCTAGCAGTTCGAAAGCAAGAAATTGCAAGTAGATAAATAGGGACCACTTTGATGGGAAGGTAAACAGCATTCCATGTTGAGGTATGTCTGTCACATGTCCACAGAAACATCTGCAGAGGCAGACAGCCCTGGCTCTTTGGTTATAAACAGACCTTTACCTACACGTGTTACCCTGCTTGTTTTCAAATAAAACACTGGTTGCTTTATGTGAGTATAATAACCTAAAACTTGAATATGGTATCTTAAAACAGTAGCTAATCTTGTTTTTAAAAATATTTTTTTAAAATTTGGATTCCTTGTTTAAAAAACACATATGCACATAGGTTATGTCTGTGTGTCTGTTTGTGTGCATGCCACTTACAGCATATATAAACATTGAGTCAGAATTTAGTTTCATTCATTATATTAATTTATTTTTATGCATGCATACATATGCATCTTCTTCTTTACTTCCTCTTTTGCCCCTTCAGATGTCATGGGAGATATGCATATAGACATTTATATACACATAAACATGATTTCATTTTTAAAAATATCAATTACTTTGTGAGATTTATCTGTAAATATGAATAAATGGTAACAAACACATCAAATGTATCATTTAAGCCCAGAAAAATTCTGCTGATGATCCAGTTCTAAACAAGACTGTTTTTTAAAAAATCCTATATAACAAAATGGGATTTACTTCTGACTGCATAGAATATGCCTCCTCCACTGAAGAGTTTCATTCTTTGTATCTGCAAATTACATGACTTGATTGCTCAGCCCTTGATGAAATGCAACTGAATACATTATTTGCCTTCATTGGTGACATAAAACCTGTATCTGTTACATTGCTGTCATCTGGTGATGAACATATTGTTGACAGTGGAGAAGTGTACAACCATGATTATTGAAGCAACTACGTGCACACATAGTTTGCAACAGAGATAGATATTAAGAAATTGGGTTTCTCTGGTGATTCTTTCTTCACCTTGTCTGCTCTGAGTGATAAACTAGGCATTCAGGTTCCATATCATTAGAAGCAGAGCTATCTTAGATGATAAAAGACTGTGGTTATTCTAACAAGAGCTTGCTTCAGTCTTCAAACTAACTTGCTTTTGTTCTGTAACGCTCATTAGGATACTTCTCAAACACTATGTTTTAAGATTTACATACCTAGAGGGACATAAATGTTGTACAAGGAAGAAATAAGTGTCCCCTTTTACATCTTTTCTGATCTTCATACTCTCAAAGGTAAAGGTAAAGTTTTCCCTTGCTCGAAAGCCAGTCGTATCCGACTCTAGGGTGTAGTGCTCATCTCTGTTTCAAAGCCGAAGAGCCAGCGCTTTCTGCTTCTGCAGACGTTTCTGTGGTCATGTGGCAGGCATGAGTAGACACCGGAGCACACGGAACGCTGTTACCTTCCCACAGAAGTGGTCCCTATTTATCTACTTGGAATTTCTTGCTTTTGAACTGCTAGGTTGGCAGGAACTGGGACAAAAAAAACGGGAGCTCATTTTGTCCTGCAGTACTCAGGAATCGAACTGCTGACCTTCTGCCTTCCAGTCAGCATCTTAGCCACTTGAGCCACTGCAGTCTTTCAGGCCTGACTTAATTTCCACCCATATCTTCATTACTTCTCTTCTTCTTTTAGACTGCTATCCTAATTTGAAGATGTACAGCTGAATGGAATTTGGAATAGGCAAAGCTTCTTCTGCTGGCAGGAATCCTTTTTCTGTTGGCTGGCAAAGGGATTTACTAGCTGAATTGCTTTGCCAGCTAAGATCTGTCACCAGAAGATCTGAGAAAAAAAGGGTGGGAGACCCTTTTGGACCAAAGTAGGAGCTGAGTTGTACAAAATGCAAACTTTTTGTGACCCAGAAACACAAAAAATACAACAACACAATGTCAGCCATGGTGATAGTGGTCCTAAGTCATTTGCTAAGTTGACAGGTGTTTGGATGCAGGACAGCTTCAGCTGCATTTATGGTGACTCAGATAACCCTCAAGTATCTTGGCTTGTGCTCTTACTTACAGCTACTGGTAGCAAATCCCAACCTTTATAATACGCAATTATTGGACAGACATCTTCATCTTTACTGATGGTTGCATTTTGTTCATGATCCCAGATAGCTGCGTCCCTTCAGGCTAAAACATATATATGTGGACAAGAAATGTAGAAACAAAATGATTCGGTGGGGCGGCTCAGATCTTATCCTTTGTGGCATTTTTCTTACTGTTTAACTCTTACTGATTTCTGATGGAAGCATACTTTAATCTAGTCTGCAGAATTAATTTACTTGCTGCAGAAGTTAAGGTAGGTGTCTTTATATTCCCATGTGTTTAGTGCTTTCACAAGCATTGTAACATTAAGGTCTTCAAATTATAAGAAACAGAACAACAAAATGACTAAACTGATGATCAACTAATAACTAAACTGATAACAATAAGATCTAGTGGTGGAGTGGTTAAACAGCTCTATTGCAGTCAAAACTGCTGATGTTTGAGTTCAATCCTGACAGGGATGAAGGTTGACTCAGCCTTCCATCCTTCTGAGGTTGGTAAAATGGGTACCCAGCATGTTAAGGCAAAAAGCTAATTAACTTGTGAACCACCCAGAGAGTGCACTAAGCACTATGGGGAAATATATAAGTATAATTGCTATTGCTATGAATATAACCAAATATCATTTTACAGAACTGTTTCCACCATCAGTTTTTTAATTCATAAGAAATCACAAATCACTTTCACATGATTAAGTGTTAGAATATAAAAGACTTTTTATCACTACTTCTTAACATTGGCACAGCAAAAATGAGTATTTATCCTCTTCATTTTCTTTTATGTCTTTGTGGCTTTTGTAGAATTTAAATGCTGACATTAAATTCTGTAGTAAATTCAAATGCCATTCCAAATATATGCTATGAATATAAGCATCCATGAAGCTGGAAAGTTATTCAGATTCATAATGAATGACTAAATTTTACTACTTTGGTATAGGACAGAAATATTCTCAGTTACTGTTAACAGAGGAAGCCATTAGCATTTTTGCTACACAAGAAGCTTTACACACCAATCCTAATGTTTAGACCTAATATGTGACTGGATATTGATTAGAATCAACTTGCTTTTGGAAATAACTTAGTACTGTTGTACACTCTGCATTGCAGGCGCACCCCCCAAAGAAAGACTCAGACACCGGTATATGGATAAAGGCATTGGGCCACTTTTATTGAATAATGCCCTAGTCCGAATTATAACTTTCAATTGGTACTCATCCAATTATAATTCTTAAGGCAAGCAGGCCACAGTAACACTGGTAAGGTTCCTCCCAAAATTGCCAATGGCAATTGGCTACAATGTATCCATTTGTATCAGTTTGTTTGTTGACACAAACAAATTGTTGACCGTAGTCAATAAACTATCTACTGACCCCACCCTCTGACGTGTATCCGTCAAATCACGGGGTGATGCATGCTGAAAAGCTCCTGCCATCACCCCTTGCCTGGTTCGTCGTTGACCAGTCAACGTTATTACACCTGTACTTGTCTAAGTGTTGGCCAGTCAATTGCGAACCTGCCGGATACCTATGGGTCATAAATATTTACCTTACCAGTGCTACCCGCCTAAGTGACCAAAGTCAAGAGCAAGAAAAACCCCTATATCAAACCTCAGCAACAGTGTGGGATGGGCAAAAAAGCCAGAACCCAAGGGCCAATTGTGGGTTCCAACCAAAAATTCCCACCCGGCCCCGAAGCGACCAAAATATCACACTGTTCACTAGGGAGGGGGTGGAGGGAAAACTTCTCCTCTCCGTCGCTATTTTAAAATGGCAGCTCGGCTGCCTCGTGACCACCCCTTTTATAGAGGGGTGGCCACGCCCCCTAACTCACTCGGATGTCTGAGTCTGGGTTGGGGGGGGCCGCAAAGAGCGCGGCGGCCATTTTGGCACCGCGCTTTCATTTATTTATTTATTATTTATTATTTAAATTTATATCCCGCTCCACTCAGCCCACGGCCGACTCAGAGCGGCTAACAACATATTAAGATACATACTGTTACAATAAAATTATGCAAAAACACAATAATTAATCATTACAATTACAGGGGAAAAAACAATAATACAATAATACCATATCAACCCTCCGACCCTCCAACAACAAGCATCAAAACACATCTTATCAAAAACCCCACATGTCCAGGTACAATAAAGCCACCACAAGAATAATCAAAGTCAAAAAAAACTACCCGCCCTAGTCAACCTCCAAGAGGAACAAAGGGCAGGGAGGGCACGCGGCTGCGGCTGCGGCGTCTTCTTCGGAGCCTCCCGGGCCACGGGAGGCTCCCTTTATCTCCCCGCCGGTGGTGAGGGCGGGGAGAGCGCGGCTGCGGCTCCGGCGGCGTTTTCGGAGCCTCCCGGGCCACGGGAGGCTCCCTTTATCTCCCCGCCGGTGGTGGGGGCGGGGAGAGCGCGGCTGCGGCTCCGGCGGCGTTTTCGGAGCCTCCCGGGCCACGGGAGGCTCCCTTTATCTCCCCGCTGGTGGAGATAAAGGGAGGCGCACCCCCCAAAGAAAGACTCAGACACCGGTATATGGATAAAGGCATTGGGCCACTTTTATTGAATAATGCCCTAGTCCGAATTATAACTTTCAATTGGTACTCATCCAATTATAATTCTTAAGGCAAGCAGGCCACAGTAACACTGGTAAGGTTCCTCCCAAAATTGCCAATGGCAATTGGCTACAATGTATCCATTTGTATCAGTTTGTTTGTTGACACAAACAAATTGTTGGCCGTAGTCAATAAACTATCTACTAACCCCACCCTCTGACGTGTATCCGTCAAATCACGGGGTGATGCATGCTGAAAAGCTCCTGCCATCACCCTTTGCCTGGTTCGTCATTGACCGGTCAACGTTATTACACCTGTACCTGTCTAAGTGTTGGCCAGTCAATTGCGAACCTGCCGGATACCTATGGGTCATAAATATTTACCTTACCAGTGCTACCCGCCACACGGGGAGGCATCCATGATGACTCACCGCCCCCCCCCCAAGACCGTCAGCTCGGTCGCCAGGCCTGCTTGCACCACACCCAGAATGAGGTACATACCTCCAGCCGACAGGTGGACCCCTTCCCCTGCCTACCGGCAAAACTTTTGTAAGCCTATCCTCAGGTGTCCAATGGCTGTCTCCCAGCCATGCTCAGCAAGGGACTGAGCAGCAGCCCTGTCCACTGACTGCCGGAACAGTCCGAACCACGGAGATCCACGTCTCCCCTAAATCGGTGTCTCGGCACGATATTAGACCATAGCGACCGTGTGTAAGCCATACGTGATAAAAATGCCAGGTCACAGCCCCTCGACAGTTTAGTAACAGCAGTGATCCATATAAGATCGTTGCCACCGAGGTGCCTATTAAGAACATCGGGTGGTCCAGCATCCCCGACGGACATCAGGAATGGCAACAGTTCCCGCCCCCTTGTGCCGCGCAAACCATACCATCGCATACGTGCGGATGCACAGAGCCCAAGTCGGGGTCCACTCTCTGTCGCCGCAGCATATACTGCTGCCCAGTGTACATAGCTGCGGACCACCAGCCCCACTGCCACCGGTGTGTAGAGACACACAGGATCTGTAAAAGAGGAGAAGAGGTTAAGGTCATAACTAGGTACTCATACAGTGAGGGCACGTACATATAAGAAATTGCGCATACACGCATGTCAGCCTCTGAGTACTCCAAACGTAGCCGCGATCAACGTGACGCCTATCCTAAATAAATGGGTGCCAAAACGGGCCCCCACACCACGAAGCGCGGCACCGGTCACCCTCCGTAACATTACTTCGGCAAGGGTAGACCTATCCTGGTGGCAGAAAAACATGATGGGGCGCGCAGCAGGCACTGTCGAAAATTCATGTAGGGCACCAACCGGACAGATGTCTCCAATAAAACTTCGTAGCAGTCTAACTCCGCTGCCTACGCCGTGCTGAACAACCTGTGAGGACCGTATCCCCACTTGAGCCCACTCATGTGTGACAGAGACATCGTCGAGTTCCAGTGCCCTACGAGACACATCCGCCTTACACAGGTGGTACCAACTCTGGCACCCACACACTGATGCGGAGCGCTCCAAAAAGGCTACCGTGGTAGCTGCGTGGCCAAGAGCCACCTCACACCTATCTGAACATGAGTAATGCCAGCCTCGTGCAAGGTGGGTCAAAAAACCTGGGAACTAGGGTGACGCGTGTACGGGCGGCGGACACGTTCCCGTGCCCGCCCCTCCCAAACACGACGCATGAACGCATGGTGATACGCCTTACACATGCGAGGTGCCAATGACATGCCCGGTTCGCCTCTCCTCACCAAACGTCCGAAATCGGCCGGGAGTGGCGAGTGGAACTCCTCTGCTTCCGGAGTAAGGCCCGGAACCGGGGGATCTGCAGGCGGGAGAAAGCAGCAGCAATGTCGTTATTAATACCTGGAACATGTCTGGCTCAGAACAGCACATTTAGGCGTAGGCTTCTCAAAAGGAATAGACAAACTAATGTCCTAACCCTGGGGCATTTGCATGTCTGGGTGTTGACAATATGCACCACCGCCGCATTGTCACACCTAAATTGGACCACTGAGTAGGCCCACTCATCGCCCCATAGGAGCAGTGCTCCCCAAAATGGGGAGAAACGCAAGGAAGATAAGATCACGGAGGCGATCCGTGCACCCACCCCCAGAGGAAACCCCCATAAGTCAGGGAGCCGGAGGTATCCAACTGTACTTGAAATCTAGGGCAGACCATCAGGTCTGATCTCCAGGAAGAGACCCTGTTAAAACCCAGGAGCAATTTGAGCCAGACCAGAGGGCCCACCCGCCGGACCCTGTGTCGACGTTGTAACAGGCCAGCCATGGCGTCACACAGGCGCCTGGCCAGTGCTCTGCTGGACGGAACCACCCTGCAGGCAGAAGCAAGGTGGCCATGAAGTAACTGTAGCTCACAAGGGGACACTTTATGTTTGGCAATCAATGCCAAAATCGCCGCGGAGATCCAAGCCACCTCGTTCATGGTTAACCCGGATGCCCACGCGACAGAGTCGATTTAGAAATGTGAGCTTAGTAGCTGGGCCCTCGGTCTATTCAGGCGCCAAGGGGACACCCAGTTCCCACCTGAGTGTCTGAAATGTAATGAGGAGACGCGTGCACGTGTCCAAGCCCTGTTCACCCCCGAACCAAAAGTCGTCGAGGTAATGGGCTAGAGACCGAGACCCCTACCCATGAGGAAAGGCCCACTGAACGAAAATCCCGAATCGTTCAAGTGCTGAACATGTATTAACTCAGTCAGAAGGGGTTGGCCTTATCTAAGTAAAATTCCCCTCGGGACCTAAAAACCCAATAGCTGCACATCCATTGGGTGCACTGGCAATAATCTGAAATGCGAGTGCATATCGCACTGTGCCCGAACAGCACCAGGACTGGGTGAGCGTGCCACACATAGGGGCCGAACCAACTACGAGTACCTGACTGAGCGAGGTCATCAGGAATGGCATCCCTGAATGGATAACCCACAGGGTAAGATAAATGGAGGATTAATGACATTCACCCCGGTCCTAGCTCGGTACGAGCCTCATAGGGGAGACAGTCGGCTAAGGAAAGGTGGTTCCAAGAAGGGCCCCGCTACTCTCATAGCCCCAACTCCCTCAGCTGTGCACAGTGGAGCCCCCTCTTTGTTACCCTTCAAGGGAACCAGATTAGTAGCATCCTGGGACCCCTAACACCCCTGACTGAATACAAAAAGCCCCATGGAAAACCCTCCAGCAGGTACCCCGCCCCATCCCCTCTTGGATGAGCTGATTGCCATCTCTCCCGCCTGAGTACACAAATTGGGGAGGGGGGGAAGCTTTGTCGAGGCTAGTTCTTTAGACAGAGCTCTGATCGCCCCTGTGCACCCCTACCTCTGCCCCATAACCAACCAACCCGCATGCACGCGGAGGCGGCGTAAGGGCCGGCGCAAAAGGTGACACCAAGTCAGTAACGACACTGGCGCTTAGCACACACATCGCCAGCTGAGCAGGTCGAACACAGCAGGCGGGCTGGAACTCCCTGCCCGACCAGTTACGTGGAGCCTGTGTCTGAGCAGCCCGCTGCTCAGCATGGCCACCATGGTACCTATCACCAGGCACCAGGCACCAGTCACGTGGGAGTGATGTACACGAGCACAACTGCTGACAGTGCTCATCCCACCTCCTCTCAGGGTATAGAGCCACCCTCATCCGCATTCCTCACCGTAAGCCAACTGTATGGGCCCATCCAGTCAACCATCGCCCTGTAAATCTTAGCAATGGATGGAACCATCAGGGTGTCCCAATCAAGCCGGGCCCTGCTGCATACCAGCATATATACAAGGTATGCCGCTAACCAGTTGGCCCAAGGTGCGCGGTGGCTCACGACGATGGGACAGCTCTTTGTCTCAGTCGTCCTGTCCCTCTCTCTCCTCTGCAGTGGGCTCACAGTTCAATAGGGAGAATATCCACCTGTCCCCCTCCAGCCCTTACCCCTCATGACCTGCGGCCAATAATCATCCAGGGGCAAGTAATTACCAGCCGTCGGCAAAGCCATCGATGGCACATTCTGTATAAAGGGCATACACAGGAGGACCCAGACCGCCCCTGCGATGCTCGGCACTGTCCCGGGGGCGGACACCCCCCTGCGTGGTGGCTTACTCTGGCGGGACAGCTCTATGTCTCTGTCACCCTGTCCGTCTCTCCCCTCCTTAGTGGGCCCTCGGTTCATAGGGAGAATATATCCACGTACTCCCCCCGCCAAATCTTTTCCCTCGTGACCCAGGACAACTAATCACCAAGGGGCAATGAATAATCAGCCATCGGCAAGGCCGTGACCGGCACATGAGGTACACGGGGCATACGCAGCGGGACCTGGACAGCCCCTGCGATGCCCGGCACTGCCCCGGGGGTGGAAACCCCCACCCCCAATGTCGTGCCAGTATGCAACCAAGGGGCACTGGGATATGCTGGCAACTGATGCCCACTCGCCTCAAATTGGCGAGGCCATGGCCACTGAACCCCGCCGCTGGAAGTGGACTGTGATGTGGGTGCATTAACTTGAACCATACTCACTAGGTGCACCCCCGTGAGCCGCCCCCACTGGGGGTTCCGGCCCATGGCGGGCGCGGAGCTCGCGACCAGGAATTGAGCTCTGGAGCCACATCTGACCACTCCCCGGCTGTAGCTCAGGACGAACAGGGAGCTGCGAGACAGCGGCAGGCACGGCCGAAGTGTCTCAAGCAGCTCGAGCCGGCCGGCCGCCTGTTGAAGTGTGGCGGCCGTCGAGGTAACCGGCGGGCACGAAGGGCCCCCAGTATATAAGGAAGGGCCCCCTCCCACGGGTTTGTGTGTAATCCCCAGGATGCCTCCAGCACCACACAGAACCCCCAGTATAAAGTGGGCCAGGTGGGCTGGACGGCCCGCTAAGCATTAGACCAGGATCCCCAATTTGATAGCCCAGGCCAGAATAGGGGCATGCCCAAACTCCGGCCCATGAGGGGCCGGAGGTAAACCGTGCTGTGGGCCAGCACCAGACCCTCCCCCATTGTCCCGGCCCATGGCCGGCAACTGCGGACCGAGGGCTGGAGCCCCCGAAGGGCCGGCCTGAGGCTGGGGAGCCGAGGGCCATACTCCAGCCCGCCCCTCTCCACCGGTATCGGTGGGTAAAACTAGTATCGTGCCCTGCTGCAGGGGCGCAGCCGTGGTCCTCCGACCCGAGGGCTGCCCCCCGCCCTGCGCAGGGCCCGCCAAAGTCCTCCCTCTTGGCCGCGGCTTCAGCACCAGGGCCTTTCGCTTGGGAGGCATTCCGTCGAGAAGAGAGGATCCCTTTCCAGGGATCAAAATCAGCACCAAAAGCACAGAGCCACCAGAGTGAAAAGGCTCTGTGCGATCCTCCCTTCCGATCAGGGTGGCCCAAGGGCTAAATAGCTAAAGACTGGACAGCAAACAGCGACGGAGAAAACTTCTCCTCTCCGTCGCTATTTTAAAATGGCAGCTCGGCTGCCTCGTGGCCACCCCTTTTATAGAGGGGTGGCCACGCCCCCTAACTCACCCGGATGTCTGAGTCCGGGTGGGGGGGGCCGCAAAGAGCGCGGCGGCCATTTTGGCGCCGCGCTTTCATTATCCAAGGTCAACCTTTTTATTTTTTCTCTATTTTTTCCTTATGCCATACCTCAGGTTTATAGTGTTTACTTGGCTGATGGTTTTATTTTGCTTCAGCCAGGAACTAGTGCAAAAGATTTTTGAGCCCAAGAATTCATGCTGAATACTAGGAGTTCACAGTCCTACCTTATATGCTGAAATCCAATAGTAACATGCAACTAGAATAGGCCTATTGAATCAGTGAGGTGAGTCAACTCTTCCATAAATTCCATTGATTCAATGGATCTACTCCAGTTTTGATTTACTGATGGATTTCAGTGACAATATAATGACCCTAATCATGCTTAATTTTGGCAATATATTTTGGAGAAGGAAGTACCTTTATTCTTAATTACATGGTTTGCTATTTTTAAACAAGTGTCAGATATCTTTGTTGTTTGGCTGCATATGATCTGTAGACATTTGTTGTCCAATCACACAGTCGATTCCGACCCTTTGTGACTAGATTTACATTACCTTCTAACTATTTCTACTTTATGGGATATTATTCTCTTTGAATTGCTATCTCTGTTATATGGACTAAGTGGGCCTGTATCCTTGCATGTGTAAGAGGAGTTCACTCTTAATAGTTATCAGTAGCCAGTGAAGAACTGTACTACATTTGTTACTTCTAATTTATGGTAACTTTAAGAACCTGTGACTAACAAAAAGTTCTATCAGCAACAGCTCTGCTCTGTTCTTACAAACATGAATTGGCATTACCTTTAGTGAGTTAATCCAGATTACGATATATCTGATTTTCCTTTTTTTTCTTCTTGTTTCAACTTTCTCCAGCAACTTTTCCCATGTCTTTTGGCTTCTCATAATGTGCCCAAAGTTCATTTTACTTCCTGGGAAAGTTCAAGCTTTATATGATCTAGAACCCACTTATTTGCCTTATTGAAGTCCATGGTACCTGCCAAGAATTGACTAGGGAATGGTGGCTCCTGACCATGGGGAGGATGGTCCAGTTAGTGTGGTCCACCCACACAGACTCCTGGATTCAGTTGGATTCCAGGAAGCTGTTGGGAGTTTTCTGGTTGATTTGGTTGACACTTCTGTTGAAGCCCAGATCACCAAGCTTTGGTGACCTGGTTGGCTGACATGACTGCTCCTAAGCACCCTTTCCACTGCAGAACATGTCTCTTGGTATGGTATTCTGATGTGTTGTGTGTGATGGAGCAAAAAACGAGAAAGTTGGAGAATGAATGGAGGAAAAACCCATCTGATATCAACCTGGCTGCAGTTAGAATGTTCTCCAGCAGATATAGTGCCACTGTAAAATCTCCAAAGAGAGCCTATACCCATGTTGGAGAACTTTGGTGCTCCAGGTGTTCTTGGACTTCAATTACCAGAAGCCCAAGTCACCACTTGTGCTGATTAAGGCTTCTGGGAATTGAAGTTGAAGAACAGCTGGAATGCCAGGTTCGCATTACTATACTATACTATACTATACTATACTATACTATACTATACTATACTATACTATACTATACTGGTCTATATTAATTGTATTAATGATGCCCTCTAACTATCAGGTAGAGTTATTCTTTGTATTTTGTGGCCTCATTTCAGCTGGGCAAGAGAATAGGTTTCATGTAGATGTCGACATCTGTAACTGCTTCACAGCCCATTTCCAAGCCATGATTGAAACCTTATAAGAGGATCTTTACTCCAATATTAGTATAGTTAACCAAGAAGGGGTGTCCATCTTGTCAGGTTGTAATGGATTACTTTCAGTGTATGATGCCAGATAACATAGACACTTGCATGCTATAAAGTCACCACTTCACATCTATAGTGGTTCCCAACCTTTATTTGACCATGCCCCACCTAAGCATCTCTAAAATCCTGATGCCACCCCAACCCCTGACATATAATTCTCATTACAGTAAAACCCCAACTTGCATATACCTAGAGTTACATAAAATTCAACTTACATAATGATTTTTGCAGTAAAACCATGTCTCGATTTACATAAATGTCCTGATTTACATAACATTTTCCTATGGGTTTGCTTCAAGTTAGGTAAAAAAAACATTTTTCCTATGGGGTTGCTTCGATTTACATAAATATCATTTTCCTATGGTTTTGCTTCCAGTTAAGTAAAAACTTAATTTTTCTTATGGGTTTGCTTTGAGTTAAGTAAAACAAAAATTACATAAAAGCCTACGGAACAGATTTTTTACATAAGTAGGGGTTTTAATGTAGTCAAAACCTCAACTCCTACTCATGCGGAGGAAGCCTAATAGGCCATTCATTGTTAATAATTCATTCTCAAATTGCCCTCCCCCCTAAAAATCATTTTGTCTCCCTGTGGGGCATGTGCCCCACATTGGGAACCATGGGTCTAGATCCATTTCAGTTCTGGTTCAGGCTGTGGCATGGGACTGAGACAAACCTGATATCCAGTGGTGGGCATCAGCAGGTTCGCACCAGTTTGCCAGAACTGGTAGCAAAAATTCTGGCTGGCCCCGCCTATCCAAGTTTTGAAATAAAGTAGTCCTAATTTGGATGCAATGCAGGGCTTTCCCCCTGGCCACTCCCACTATACCACACCCACAATGTGGTAGTAAATTTTTTTGGAGCCCACCACTGCTGATATTTCTGCTCAATTAACTTTGAGGGTGGCTGACAGAGTAACTGTGATTCTGTTGGTCCTCCTCAGTATCTCAGCAGCTTTCAACACTGTTGACCACAGTATCCTTCTGGACAAACTAGTGAAGTTGGGAATTAGGTGTTCAGCTTAATGCTAGGTCTGTTCTTTCTTGAGGGCTGTGTCCAGATGGTTCAACTTGGAGAGAAGTCAGCAGTTCTTTGTATGCAACACTATGGGGTCCCCAGTGCTTTTTTTACATCTACATGAAATTGCTGGGGGAGGCAGACTAGAGATCTGAGGTATGTTGTCTTAAATGTGCTGATGACACTAACTCTGTTTTTTATATCTTTAGCTGATGAGGTTGTCATGAC
Organism: Bradypodion ventrale; assembly: GCA_035047345.1. NCBI lineage: Eukaryota > Metazoa > Chordata > Lepidosauria > Squamata > Chamaeleonidae > Bradypodion > Bradypodion ventrale. Next base: position 304,526,680 of record JAWDJE010000001.1, read on the forward strand.
TCTAGACCACTGCCTAGCTGCAGTAATAGACTAGATGAGGACTAACAGACTGAAAGTGAATCCAGACAAGACAGAAATCCCACCTAGTCTTGATGGGACCACACTCCCCCGAAGGAGAGTTCAGTAAATCCATTCACACAAACTTGGGCTTCTGGGAATTGAAGTCCAAGAACACATGGAGTTCCAAGGTTCACCATCATGGTTTTATAGATGTGAACAACTATATAGACTGAAATACAGAAATAAAATAAAGAACTGAGATTTGGCTTTAAAAAACCTTTTTTGTAGTTGACAAAAATGCCGTATAACAAACAACTGGTTTCCCTAACAACAATTTAAGGGATCATATTAATCTGAAAGGATATTCAAATTATTTGATAGGAATAGAAAACTGGCAGAGTTTTGTCTGTGTACTCTTAATTCTCTTCAGCTGCAACAAATGTTTTAAATTTCACCATGACAATATCTTTTCCCTGTTCTTCACTTTATTTTCCTTCTGAAAGAGAATTTGGGAGATCCATAAGTGTTTTTCAGATTTAACAAATTTCCAGCTGTTTTCTAGTTTGAATACTGAGGGGATAGCTGAGGAACTCAGACTCAGTTTGTCATTGTATGATGTATGACAGCATGGACTCCCGCAACAACTGCTGTCATCCAACTCAACATTTTGGGTTTAGTTAAAGCAGAATGTTGGATCACACAATAGGTTTTTCATTTATTCTGAGTGTAGCTTATTTGGGTGCTAAATCCTCAATTCTTTTACCCACGAAGGGAGATTGAAAATGCAAGTCAGTAATCCTTTCACAATTTAATTAGAGCAAGCCAGCCTTCATTCCAGCCAAATGTAGAGGACTGTTTTTTAAAAAAATTAAAATAAATGAAAACAAGAATGTTCAAGAGCCTTTTCATGCCAGCTCTCGCTGTATGACGTTTTAACTGGAGTGTTACAGGAGATTTTGATCCAAATATACTTGTCAAGGTTCTTTCTAATCAGGATCCTGGCTCTATCCCTCTGATTGTTATCTGTTCTCATTCCAGAAGACATTTTGTTTCATATATCTCCCTTTATTCTTCTTTACCCTTTCCTCCTTCTTTCCCACTCCATATTCCAATTCTCCTTCTCTTGCTCTCCCTTGCCCTTCCCTTGCACTGTGTTGGGTTTGATGTTATTATGTGCTATCAAGTTGGTACCAATTTATAGCATCCCCAATAGGGCCTTCAACATAAATGAGATATTTCAGGAGTGGTTTTCATGGCAGAACAAGGATACAATCCAAGGCATTCTGAATCCCTGCCTGTCACTCTACCCATTCAGTATGCTGTCTCAAGTAGTGTTGTGAGGTCAGCAGCCTCACAGTCCTTGAGACTTTAGAGCTATAACTGGAAGTGAAGTGGATGGGTCCTTGTGATGCCATGGAGGAAGGCAGGTGAGGAAGTTTAGTGTCTTGCACGGAAGACAAAGAAGGAGCCGCAGTGGGGGCTAAAACACAGGTTTATTTCATGATAGTCAGGATGAACATGTGGTAATGGCGGAGGTACAGCTCATTTTATACTGCAGTAATAAATTTGAAAAGGGTTGCACGGTAGCTCATTAGCTGCTACCTGCGTGACGTCATTCTGAGTCACACCCATCTTCTTCCAGGTGATCCGTGCACGGGAAGGTTCCCACGGCTGCCAGTGATTGGGGAATTTGAACCATGTGAGCTGAACGCTCGCAGCTGCCCTCTATGGGTAGCTAGCTCGCGTTCCTTTAACAGCTGGGTTACATTGTAATCATTGTAAGGTTACATTCATACATTCTTAAAGTAATACTGTTACATACACAACACTCCTCCCCCCTAGGATGGGACGAAGTCCCTTAACCATTGTGGCTTCCCGCATGTGCGCTTGGGGCGTACGACTGCTTGGCTGAGCTCAAGGGAACTAGGGACTCCGCATTCTGCAGACTCTCGTCCTGCAATGGAAAGGGGGGACTCATTAGTCGTCTGAGGGGGACTTTGCGACAACCTTGCATTGGGAGAAAGGAACGGAACATGCAGCTGAGATGTGAACCCCTGCCTGTTGCTCGTGGCGCCTGGGACCCCCCCAGCACGAACCTCGGAACCGACGAGGAGACCCTTGTTGTCTCGCCCCGGTCCCTTGCGCCTGCAACCGGCATACTTGCGCCATCCCCTGCTGCCTGACCAGGAGTTCTAGGGGATGGGGAGAGTGAACTTCCCCCTGCTGCCTGTCTCAGGGGGCTTGGTGATATGGTATACTCTAAAACAAAAGGGCTGGGGGGACTGGAGGTACCAGGGGCTGAACTGAAACCCCTCTTCTCACTCGGACGGGTGGGGGACCACTCCGTGACACCCCCCTGGTACGGTAACATAAAATCAAACTCATTCCACTCTTTGAAAGTATCCTCCTCCTCGGCTGAGGAGCCAGGGTATGCATTTGTACCCAAGGACGCCCCTGTGTCTCCCCCTTGGGTTACGCGGGTGGGGGAGGACCCTAACGCTGATTCCCTTTCACCAGTGACTCGCCTTCTGAGTTGGTCAGCATGCCTTCTCCAGAATAGACCTGTGCTAGTCTCGACCCTATAGGATCCTGGCCCCGTTTGTTCAATGGTCGTCCCTGGGACCCACGTTGGTCCCGAGGCCGCATAGTTCCTGCAGTGAACCGGGTCCCCTACCGAAAAGCTTTTGGAACCCTCTATTACTATATTTCTCCCTTCATCCTCCACCCTGGTCGGATCCAACCGATCAAAAAGGGTTACCGGCCTCCTCCTCATGAGGAGTTCAGCCGGCGAAAGTCCTGAAGCTAGGGGAGTTGCCCTATAACAGATGAGGAACTGACACAGTTGGAGGTTCAACTCACCGGGACCCATGCACCGCAGTGCGTCTTTCGTAGTGCACACTTGGCGCTCTACCTAACCGTTTGTGGTGGGGTGAAACGGGGCAGAGGTGATGTGCCGGATAGCATTCTTCTCGATGAACGCCTTGAATTCCGCGGAGGTGAAGGTACTGCCATTATCGCTCACAAGGATGTCCGGCAGGGCGAAACAACTGAACACCCTGCGCAAGTGTTTAATGGTTGCGGCAGATGAGGTGCTATTCATGGGGATGACCTCCAACCATTTGGAGTATGAGTCGACTATCAGCAGGAACATGGACCCACGGAAAGGGCCGGCGAAGTCGACGTGTACTTGGGACCATGGCCCACGGGCCGTGTCCCATTCCCTATGGGGCAGCCGGGACTCCTCGGGCCAAGAGCTCTGGCAGCTCTCGCATGTGCCCACCAAATGTTCTATATCTGCGTCTATCTGAGGCCACCAGAAGTAGCTTCTGGCCAGTGCTTTGGAATGCACTATCCCCGGGTGGCTGGTATGCAGGAGCCTCAGCACCTTAGCTCATAATTTCTCTGGGATGATTACCCGCTGGCCCAGAGCAGGCAGCCCCTTTCAAGGGAGAGCTCGACTCTGCGCCTGAAAAACGATTTGAACTCCTCCTCGGGGGGAGTTGTGGGCCACCCTTTCCTTACCCAGGAACTGACTTGGGACAGAATTTTGTCGGCCGCCGTGGCTTTGGCGAGGTCTGCCGGAACTATGGGGGGCGAGTCGAGAGACTCGATCAGCAGGACTTGATGGTCCTGCTCTACCTCGCATGTGGGATCTCCTAAACTAGGGAGAGGAGACCGGGACAGCGCGTCTGCATGGGAGATCTCCTTCCCTGGGCGATAGACCAGCTCATACTGGTAGGCGTTAAGGAAAATCGCCCAACATAGCATTCTGGGGGACAGAATTTGTGGGGTGGGCTTGCCTGTGGTAAAGATTCCCAGAAGGGGTTTGTGATCAGTCACAACCGTAAACTCGCGGCCGTATAGGAAATCATGGAACTTCTTTGTTCCCGCGATGATGGCCAGGGCCTCCCTATCTGTTTGCGCGTAGTTGCGCTCTGCCTTTGAAAGGGACCTGGAGTAGTACGTAACCGGGGCTTCCCACCAGCTCTCTAACACGTGGCACAGCACCGCCCCCAACCCCACTGGGGATGGATCACAGACTAAAACTACTGGTCTCCTTGGGTCGAAATGAGTCAGGACAGCATCCGAGGATAAGAGCGCCTTGAGCTCCTTGAAAGCTTTCTCCTGCCTATCTCCCCACCGCCAAACCGCCTCTTTCTTTAGTAGCACGTGCAGTGGCTCCGCAACAGATACCTTCCTTGGTAAGAAGGAATGGTAAAAATTCAGGAGCCCTAGGAATGACTGCAGCTCCGGTTTCGCGGTGGGGCGAGGGGCGTTTTACACAGCCGCAACCTTGGACTCGGAAGGCTTGATGCCCTCCGGGGTTATCTTGAACCCAAGAAACTCAACCTCCCTCGCAAAGAACACACATTTGTCCCTTCTCAACCTCAGTCCCACCTTCTCGAATACAGAGAGGACCCTGTCTAACCTCTTCGCTAGTTCTGATTCGCTCCCCGCTGTTATCAATACGTCGTCAAAATATGGGAGCACGCCTGGAAACCCCTTTAGAAGGCGTTCCACAAGGGACTGGAAGATCCCGGGGGCCGAGTTCACGCCAAACTGTAGGCGCGTCACCTTGAATGCCCCCTTATGCGTAACGATAGTTTGCGCAGCGGCGGCAGCTGGGGTTACTGTGAGCTGCTGGTACGCCTGCGCCAGGTCTAGCTTGGCAAAACACCTCCCCCCATGCAGCGTGGCCAGTAAGTGGCTGACCACTGGCACCGGATATGCATTTGGCCGAATGGCCTTGTTAATTGTACATTTGTAGTCAGCGCAAATCCTGACCTCCCCATTGGATTTTAAGGCTGTAACAATTGGAGTTTCCCACTCCGCTGAATCAACTGGAACCAAAATCCCCTGCCCCACCAATTTGTCCAGTTCTGCCTCAATCTTGTCCTTGAGGGCGAAAGGAACTCTTCTTGGCTTGAGACGTATGGGCCGGATTTCTGGGTCCAACTCAAAGGAAACTGGGGGGCCCTTGTAAGTCCCGAGCCCCTTCTTGAAAACGTCTGGGTGCGCATCGCACACGTCCCGAATTGGGTCAGTCTCTATGGCGTTAATGCCGGACAGTTCAATTCCCAGGGGAGCAAACCACTGGGTTCCCAAAAGGCAACATCTTCCCCCCTTGAGAACCACTAAGGGCAGTTTTTCTGTGTAATGTTTAAACTTCACCGTGAAGTTCCCCACCCCCAACACTGGGATCCCGTAGCCCTGCACGTCCCGCAAGTGTGACTTCATAGCCCACAACTTGGGCCGCGCATTTGGGGGAATGCGCATGAACTCCTTCTGGGACAGGATGGAGTAGGATGACCCCGAGTCTATTTCCATCCTCACTGGAACCCCTTGTAACAGTACCTCTACGTAGAAGCGCCGGTGCTCCAGGCCCACACGGTTCACGCCTTCCGCGCCATCGTTGGCTGAGACCTTTCCGATGCCGGCTGCCTTGCGTTGGTGTGCTTGAGGGTGTCTCGATGCGCCCTTGTCCTCGGTTCACCCGCGCCTGCAGACTCTGGCAATGTGGCCCTTTCGGCCGCAGTTGTGGCACTCAGCCTTCCAGAATGGGCATCTCGTCCGGTCGTGAGATGCCCCACAGCCATCACAGCGGTGGCTTCCTAGATCACTGGTCTGGCGCCTCTCTCCATGCTTCTTTACCCTCTGTACGTCGTTGTCCTTGCTGGAACAGGAGTCCGCCGTCGTGGAAGACTCCTCGGAGGTTGCTGGGGTGCCTGCGGGCGACCGGTGTGCCCGCCAGGCCGTTTTCGCCGAAGTCTGCCAGGCTGCTTGCACGGGTGACTTGGCCCTCTCAGGCGCGGCCCCTCGGGACTTGAACACTCTGACCCCACTCCTTGCCACCTAGGCCGCTTGGGCCTCCCACAGTACCTCGTTGAATGTGAGGCGATGGTCACGGGTCATCAACTTCCTCTGGACCTCCTCGTCCCTCAGGCCACACAGCATGCGGTCGCGGAGGGCCATGTCCAGGTCCTCCCATTGGCAATTGACGGCCGCCAGCCTGAGGGCCGCCGCGTAGGCGGATACGGATTCTCCCGGGCGCTGGTCCCGCCTGTGGAACGCGACCCGGGCCGGAAAGATGGAAATGGGCGGCTGGAAATGCTCCCTCAGTAGTGTCAGGATGCGGTCGATGGGCACCACGTCGACCTTCCGGGGAGCCACCGGGTTCATCAGGATGCGCAGCATGGCCGGCCCCACCTGGGCTAGGAAGTGCGAGCGCATCTTCCCCTCATTGTCGATGCCTGCAGCATCCATTGCATGCCGAAACTGGCACTCGTACAGCTCCCATTGTTCTGGATCGCTGATATCAAACTGGTGAGGTTTGATCTTGGGACACGCCATGGATCCCACCTTTGTCGCCAATTTAGTGTCTTGCACGGAAGACAAAGAAGGAGCCGCAGTGGGGGCTAAAACACAGGTTTATTTCATGATGGTCAGGATGAACATGTGGTAATGGCGGAGGTACAGCTCATTTTATACTGCAGTAATACATTTGAAAAGGGTTGCACGGTAGCTCATTGGCTGCTACCTGCGTGACGTCATTCTGAGTCACGCCCATCTTCTTCCAGGTGATCCTTGCATGGGAAGGTTCCCGCGGCTGTCAGTGATTGGGGAATTTGAACCATGTGAGCTGAACGCTCGCAGCTGCCCTCTATGGGTAGCTAGCTCGCGTTCCTTTAACAGCTGGGTTACATTGTAATCATTGTAAGGTTACATTCATACATTCTTAAAGTAATACTGTTACATACACAACAGGAAGGGAAGGCAATTTCTTCTGGGACAATTAACTATGGATGTGAGCATAAGGTGAAGTTGGATAAATGGGCCCAAAGTACAGATAAAGCTTGGCTAAGCAACTTATACCTGGCTAAGCAGAACTTGGGTACATCTCCCCTTCCATTTTTTGGCAGCCAGGCAGGCAGCAACATGTACCAAGTAGCTGCCATAATTTCTACTAGCACGTCTATCGAGGGTCATTCTTTTGCTTAGTTATCTCAGCATCTGCTGCTACTTCTTGGGTGAAGCAATACCAACAAGGGGGTATTTCTCAACTGGTGTAGGTTTCAGGCATCCTGTTACTATTCACACAGCTTCATTAACAATGATGTCAACTTCTTTTTTGTGTGTGGATGCATTCCATACTAGAGCAGCATACTCTACCGCAGAGACACTCAGGGCCAAAGCTGATGTGCGTAGCATGGATGGTTGAGTTCCCCATTTATGGTTTGTGAGTTTCCTGATGATGTTGTTTCTTATACTAACTTTGGCTTTGGTATTTAGGCAATGCTGCTTAAAAGAGAGTGTCTGGTTAAGCGTCACACCAAGGTATTTTGGTGTGACAAATAAATATTTGTGCACAACACAGATCCCTCAGTTCAGCTCAAAGGCCATGTTGGCACTTTGGGATAGAACCCAGTTTGGTCTGTGGTAAACTGGAGCCTACCTGATTCAAATCATGGGCCCAACCTACACTGATTTGTAAATTCAGATTGCCAGCCTTTTTGTACTGGTACAGATGAAATTTGGAGGTATGATAGAACCTAAATAAGGCACCAAGCCAGTGAATGCTTTCTTTAGGTTCTGAGTGTGATTGCTTTTTGGCTCCCACTCTGCTGCTCTTAGTGACACCTTCCCAGAGTCTCCATGTCAGGCAGCTGCCTTTCTGTGCCTTTTGGCAGGTTTATATAACTGCATGCTATCGTAATGTGAGAGACAATTTAATAAGAACAACAAGTTTATCCCTAATTCTGCCATCAATCATTATGTTCAATAACCTAGATACTGTTTCCTCATGAATATACAGAAAGTTGCTTGTTGTGTATAATCTAGAAGGTGTTCCCGTTGCTAGATGGTTCATTTTCTCCAAATTGCATTATTGTAGTCCTCAACACATAAATTTTCTGGAAAAGTGCTGTTTCCAGTGTGCACTGCAAGTGCAGTTAACAGAAATGTGAGTTCTGAAAGAAAGAAACATGGCCTTCTATACTGAATATGACTCACATTACTATGGCAGGGGGAACAGCACCTTGAAAGCTACGAGTGTAATAAACACCATTAAAAATTTGAATTAAGATCCCACACACACAATTCATGAGCCACCATGTCTTTAACACCATTTTTTTTTAACCTTGAATGTCACTTTCCAAAGTTTTGCCAATGTCTTTAGATGCCTGCCTTGTTTCCAAACTAGCAAATAATCTCATAGAGTGGATGGACAGCTAGCAGTACATTCTAATTAGACAGGCAAGTCTAATTTCCAATCATGGCCCCAATCATTGCTACGACATTATCTGTTCCTTTGGCTTTGACAAGCATTGCTGCTGCCTTTACCAGGTAATCCTTATATCTGTCCATTCATCAATCAGTCAATTCTAGCTTCTGGATCATGGTAAGACTAGGAATACAGGTATTATTGAAATGTTTGAAGTGGTAGCCATGTTAATCTGTGCAAGCATATCAGAGAGTAAACAAAACAAAACAGCAAAAAAAAAAGACAAAAATGTTGTGGCACCTTAAAGACTAACTCCTATACAGTATTTAAATGTGAGCTTTCATGGACCAAATCCACTACCTCTCTCATGTCTGATGAAGTGGATTTGGTCCACAAAAACTCACATTTTAATACAGGAGTTAGTCTTTAAGGTGCTACAACATTTTTATCTTTTGTTGTTGTTAGGTATTATTGACAATCTGTGATTTGATTTACCAATGGATTGTTCTTCTTCTTTCATGAATCAATGAATTGACTAGTCAACTTTTCCTTCTCTTGAAAAAAATACCTGAGCTTTTGCGTGTGTTGTTGTTGTTGTTTGTAAATTGCTTTGCTAACCCTTAAATATATAAGGAATCAGGACGATGAGTTCTTGTACTGTAGTATTTACCTACATGTTATAGCTGTACATTTTAGCTGTCATTAATAACATTCCATGCAATTGGGTGTTTGATTATTCAGAAGTAAGTCGTATTGTGTTCTGTTGAGTTTCATTCAAAGTCAATCCACATAGAACTGCGAGCTCTGATGAAGTTTGGTTGTTTATAATGGGGTTTATAATGGGGGTTGCATTTGTAAACAATCATTTTTGCTGTATATCCTAACGGTCCCATTAACTTTAACTGCGCACATAAATATTTTAATGATGTTCAAAAAGGACTAATTCTGATTACGTTTTCATTTATTGTATTACAGTAAAACCCCTACTTATGAAAAAAAAAGTCCATTCCATAGATTTTTGCTTAAATCGAATTTTTATGTAACTCGAAGCAAACCCATAGGAACAATTATTATTTTTACGTAACTCGAAGCAAACCCATAGGAAAAATGAAATGTTTATGTAAATTAAGGCAAACCCATAGGAAATGGATTTTTACGTAACTTGAAGCAAACCCATAGGAAAAAGAATCTTTATGTAACTCGAAGCAAACCCATAGGAAATCGTGTAAATCGGGACATGGTTTTAGCATAAAATGATTATGTAAGTTGAATTTTATATAACTCGAGGCATTTGTAAGTCAGGGTTATTTTCCTATGCTCCCTTTTCTACACAATCATCAGGGGATGAGGCTGCAGAAGGTAAGAGGGAAAACTATTAATTTTGAACTGTTAAGAAGTCGTTCAGCCGGACCCCCCGGCATGCTCAGCACTCTTCACAATCTAAAAATAATTACTTAGAACAAAAACCGGAGGTAGAAGAGAAAAATATATTAAGTCACTATTTGCCCATATGTGTATTATACATACATATCTTGTACTTGTAATGGCATCAAAGTAAACTTAAAAATGTGTTAGACATTGAACCAAGATTTTATCCATTTTATCCATTTTCTTGTTCTGTATTTGTGTTTGTCTTTTTTTAAAAAAAAATCTCTGTTGTTTATTTTTGTTTTGGTTATTATTTTATGTTTAAAATGCAATAATTAAAAATATACATATCTGTTTAATAGCTAAAGAAGAGCAGCTATGAAAAATCACTAGTAAAGCAGCAGCCAAGCAACCATTAAACATCTGTTTTTAGCAAGCAGTAGGAGGAAGCAATTTTTTCCAATTGCAATTCTTTGAAGAACATTGTGTTTTTTGTATTATGTTCTGAAAAAGCTAATTTAAATCAGTCTGTATGAAGAATTCACTTATGTTCTGCCCCAGCTATTTTTTAAAAAAAATGGGTTTATGTACTCTGTAACATGAACTATAGCAGAGTGGGAGGCAATGTCTTTCCCTCCTTAAACATATACATCTCCAGAGATATGTGGTGTTGCTTTTGTACTATTGGCAACTCCCTGACATACTCTAAGGCAGGGGTTCCCAACCTATGGCCTGTGGGCCAGACTAGGCCCACGGCACGGTTTCATGTGGCCTGCCACTGCCACCGCACCTGAAAGTGGAAGTGGACGTGTTTATGCCAACCAAAAATCCACCCACTTCCACTTCCGGGGACATGGTTCGGCCCGCTCTGCTGTCCGGTGTGTGTGATCAGGCCCACGGCGTAAAAAGGTTGGGAACCCCTGCTCTAAGGTGAACATATAATAACAAAAAGTTTGTGATAATTTGTGACAAGAAGGCAAGTAGTGATTAATTATCGTATGACTAACACAATGTAGAAAGTATTTCTGTTGTGAATCAACTGAAGAGTTGTTGTGCAGTTTAAAACATTCCTGGTGTCTTCCAGATTCTCAAGGCAACAAATAAACAAGATCTCCCAGAAGATGATAATCTGAATAGGCCATTGATGTGCTGTGTTCATCAAAGTTGTCTATGTTGTGTGTTTTTTACTCAGCTAGTATGACGATGTTACTCTGATGAAAATTTTATTCTAATCTCTCTTCAGGGAATGAGTCCTCCAGTAAACCTCTGGTCAAAACCAAGTATGGCATATGTCTTAATCATAGTTTTGAAGCTGCCACCCAAAGCTTTTACTTAGACGTAGCTACCATTTCTTCCTTGAGGAATACTTCTGAGCCAGCGTTAGGCAAGCGGGGGGGGGGGGGGTGGCTTCTAGATACTGTTGGAATTCAATTCCCATCACTACTAACCACTATGGCTGGTAGCAGGGGATTCTGTGTGTTTCTTTAATTGATATCCTATTTTTCTTCCATGACTGAGACTTGAGGCAACAGGTAGGGATGATGAGATTTGCAGCCCAAGGACATCAGGAGGGCCTCAAGTGTCTCACCCTCTGCTATTTATTTTATTTATTTATTAATTTCATTTCTATATACTGCCCATCTGCCCAGATTGTAACTCTGGGAACTGAAGATATAGGCCACAAACCATTTAGGGCTTTGCCTTGAATCAGGCCCAGAAGTCTATGGGTAACCAGTGTAGCCATATAATTTTAATGCTTAAAACTCTTCAGAGTGAAGGCTGTTTCTTCTCAAACTCATATATTGAAGTATTGGGGTACATAGAAAGGGCCTCCTCCGAGATTGTGGTATTTTTGAACCACAATCTGGCATATCCTGGGCGACAGCAACTTTGCACCAGCTAATCTTTTTCACACTAGGTCAGGCAAAGGCAACTGCAGAATGAATTCACCAAAAGATGGTTTCATTTTGGCAGTATCACATCTGGCCTAGACATGGAAGAAGTAGAAGAAGAAGAAGAAGAAGACTTTAAATTTTAAACATTTTAAATAATGTTTTGTCCCCATTTTGTTATACATCACTTTGGAAGTTCTGGTGGGAAGAAAAACTAAAAATACTTTTCATAGTAATTAATAAATAAAGTCAAATATGTACAGCAACAAGAGTCCTCGTGCTGCAGTTATAGGGGGGAAACAATCTTCCTCCTTAAATTTCTCCATTTCACATTGTTGCAAACATACTTCCCTCAATGTGTGGCCAGTGCTCAATTTTGAGGGGCACAGTAGCCCCCTAGCTTTTTCTTCTTCAGTCCCTCAGCTGCTGCCTACATTTTAAAACATATTTATTTACTAACATTTTAAATACCACATTTTGGACTTCCCAAAGGGGCTCCGATGTGTTTTACAAGCTGAGACATGCATTTTAGTACCATGACAAGGGAAAAACGTTTTTAAAAGAAAATTTCAATCCCTACTTTAAGTGAGGAAATGTTGGTGACAAGAGGCTGTCAGCACCTTCACTCCTTTCTCTCAGCTGTTTTCTTCCTCCAGAAAGCATGAGAGTAGTGAGGAGAGCTTATTCATCAGAGGGGCCCCAATCCCCCAGGAGATTCAGGTTTTAACACTAACAGCGGCTGCTACTTCTGTTCTTCAAGCACAGTTAGACAGGAGATGGTACTGGTAAGCCCATAGAAAGCATTAGCATCTCCCCAGCTGCCTATCAGTGCCAAACCCCAGCAGAAACTCGTTCTCAGGGTATTTCACATGCAATCATATCATCATTACTGTCTAAGAGAGAAATAATAATCATTTTGTGTTAGAAATTATTCTGGGTTGAAAGGATTTTTGCAGGAGAAACTCCACTCAGGCGATGCCTGAGTGAGGCTCCTTTCATGCCCCCAAGAGCTGGGACAGAGAGTGGTGCTCAGTTCTTCATGTTGCACCCAGGTCTCGAATTGCCGGCCTTCCAGCTAACAAGGCGAGCTTCTTCACCAATGAGCCACCACAGCCCCAGAGAGAAAGAAAGAAAGAGATATTGAAAGAAAGTTGCAGAGAAAGTGAATGAGAAAGAGAATAAAAGGTAGCTCTGCCCAATATATATATATATATATATATATATATATATATATATATATATATATATATATATATATATATATATATATATATATATATATATATATATATATATATATATATAATTTAAAAAAAAACCAGCACAGAAACAGTGGACAAGTACTACATTTGAGTGGAGCCTTATGGTCTCTCACCAAGTCAAAACATCTTAATTTTTTTGGCATGATTCAATAACAAGCTTTCCCTTTTATTTCAGGGAATTGCTTCCTATTATTTCAGGAAAGGGTTTCAAAAAGACTCAGTTTGTTAATGAGCTTCCTCAGCCAGTTGGTCAAGAAGACGGAGGCGAACTTCTAACAAGCACAGCATGGCCGTTGTAGCGACATCTCTTTATAGGAAATTAATAGCAGTTAACATGGAGGTTCGCCTTTGTAGCAAATTCAACCTAGTCTGTGAATCTAGGACGCTCAGGACGTGTACCTGAGTACGGTAATTGAGCAGCCTATTAATATCATTCGACCTGCTGCAAGAGCAGCATTCGGTCAGAAAGGAAAGAAGCAATATCCCAAAAGAGAAATCTGGCTAAAGATGTCTTCTTTTCCCATTATTCTGCATTTGAAAGAGTAATATATGAGTTGTTTCAATCATAACAAGAAATTACAAAGTTTACATCAGGGAGTGAGGAAGAAATGGCAGAACATGAACATGCTAATTTTGGACCACAGCCCTCAGCATGGTGTAGAAGATTCTGGGAACTGTAGAAAGAGAGAGAGACAGAGTCAGGCAGGCAGGCAGGCAGGCAGGCAGGCAGGCAGGCAGACAGACAGACACACACACACACACACACACACACACACACACACACACACACACACACACACACACACACACACACACACACACACACAAAAGAGTTCTGGGAATTTAGAATAGTTTGCTTTTAAACAAACCACAAATCTGAATTACCTTTGGAGTCCACAAACTCTGGTCTTTTCAAACTGTTTTGTTGTTTAATCATATTACCCTTCAACTCCGGTTTAAGCAATCTATTATATCTCTTTCCTTTAGCCACAAGGAAATAAGTTCATACAGGTTCATGCATGAGTGTTGAGGTTCAAGGTTGGGGGGCGGGGGGAGTGTGTGTTTGTTTTTAATTTGGTAGTAAAAATGATTTTCTACTGCATCTAATTTAGCCTAGCAATTGAACATCATTTCAATCTCTTCTTCTTCTGCGTCTAGGACAGAGGTGAATCTGCCAAAATGAAGTCACCTTTGAGGAGTTTATTCTGTAGTTCCTTTCGCCTGACCTAGTGTGAGAAAGGTTAGCCAGCACAAGGTGGTCATTGCCCAGGGTATGCCTGATTGTGGTTCTAAAATAGCACAATCTTTGAGGAGGCTCTTTCTGTGTACCCCCTTTCAGACACTAAGATCAAGGCAAAAAGTCAATTATCATTAACCCCAACTATACCCTCGTGTACATGACAAATTACAGAAGCCGGACAACTTACAATTAGATTCTATTTGTATTTTAGCCCTCCAGTGATGGTATTCCTCAGAGCTGGATCCTTAAGCAGTCAGACTTGAAAAATGAATCCTGTGTTTATCTCTTGATGACCAATCACAAAAAACAGCAAGGTAATTTGCAAAACAGACTGGTCAAGCAAGACACGTGAGGCAAGATGGAGCGGAGACCAGCATTTATTGATCAGAAGGCAATTGACTTTATACTCTGCCTAGCTTGGCGGCGTGCATACGTTGCATGCAGCCGTTACAGGAAAGCCCTGAGTCTGCACATTGAGAGTACACAAGTTACCCATTAGGGATGACTTCACCGGGGGAAGTTCCTTATCTTTCTAATTTACTACCGGGGACATGCATTGTCTACTGTTTATCGGGAGCAAATATGAGCCGAGGTTGACTCTAGGGCTTAGAGCTTCTGCAGATGTGAGATTACTCATTACGTGCCTATCGAGTTCATCACCTGGTGATCTTTGCCCTCCATTGTCCATGCAGCCTGTTAGGTCAGCAATCGGTGAATTAAACTATGCTATTATTCCACTCCCCAATTTCTGTCCCTTCGGAACCAGGAGCTCAAAGGAGTGTTCCCCTAAAACTGTGGTTCTGTCAGGGACAGTATGCCAATTGTGTGCGCGGATCCCACATATTAATGTTACAAGTAATTTATCTCTTTTTCTTCTATTTTTATGTTTTTTTTTATATCAATCATTTATGTGAGTTATGTTATACTGTGTTCTTTTTTGATGTGTTTTTTCCCTTATGTGTATTTGAAAAATCTTAATAATTTTTTAAAAAAACAATTAGATTCTATTTGTATTTTAGCCCTCCAGTGATGGTATTCCTCAGAGCTGGATCCTTAAGCAGTCAGACTTGAAAAATGAATCCTGTGTTTATCTCTTGATGACCAATCACAAAAAAACAGCAAGGTAATTTGCAAAGCAGAGGTGAAGTAAGGAAGGATAAACAAATATTTATACTAGTTAAGAGAACTCTGTTTCTAAATGCAGAGCTCACTATTGTCTGACCTTATATCATGATCAGCCAGGGGATGATTTGTTGGGACATTGGGGATTTGGGGGCCCTCCCAGTTCCTGGCACAGTATCCCAACCTAATGATTACTGTATGAGAAATTCTTCTGTCAGAAAAAAAAAGGGAAAGGAGCAGCCTTGTACAACAGTATAACAAACCATTCTCTGTATTGCCAAATTGTATGAGATATTACTGGAAGACTCTTCATACATCTTAATTGGGTTGCCAATTCCTCTAAGACTATGGTTACTGTAGATGAGTAAAAAATTTTGTTCAAAACCTGTTTCTTTTATTAAATTGATTTGCAGTCACATAGAGTATGAATCAATGTTTGCATCCATGAAAAAAGTCTTGATAAACTTCTTCTCTGCCCCCTCCTCCCATCCACTGTTGTTGCTGCTGCAACTCCAAATCTCCCAACTTTTCTATGCAGGATCAGAAGAAACATGGCGAGATGGGAGGAGAGGTCTTTCCCTCCCTTTCCCCATCACTTGTTCATTTGGCAATCCATTCCTTGAACATCTTGGCACCAGCTACAAGCTACAGTATAAAAGCCCATCCTATGACACCGAACAATAACAACCTCTTCTTCAGTTTGATTGCACCCAAAGTTCTGTGCTCTGTATTTATGGCCTGGGAAGGCCTTCCAGGGAATGCACTCATCCTACACCAAGACAATGCATGTTGGGATGTGACCATGTGGATATCAGGTTAAAAAAACTGTCTCTGAGTATGAGATTGAGTAAAATTATAGCAGGAAGGATTTTATCCTTGCAATCTATCCACCTGCTTGTCTTATACTAATCCTTTCCCCCTGCTTTATCAAAGGCATAGACAGGCCATCCTATAAAAAGCTCCATTGTTTTGTCATATCCCCTCCTCCCCCACCACCACTGCCATCACTTCAAATCTCCCCTCTTTCCATGCATGATACACCAATTCACTGAGGCACACCCTCAAAATCAATATGATTTAATGAGACACAAATTAAATATCAGTTTAAAATAAACAACCTCCTCAAGAATGTTTCAAATTACCAGCATTAAGGGCATATAATGCAAAATAAAACATTTAAACAAATAAATTTGAATCAATTTCACTAGTGTTAACTCCAAGGCAAATGTGTTACTTTTTAAGCCTGTAACCACATCCTATGTCAGGTTTAGGGTTTTATTGAAGTAATAGATGAGTTAGTAAGAGAGTTTCTGGCTCTTTCATAGAAATAATTATGATGAGGAAGGTCAGGTTTCCAACACCCAAAGCCTTCAAATCAGGACCATAGCCAGGATTCTAGATGTGGGTGGGTGAATATTTTTTCCAGGGTGGGCAACCAATATCATATTATATATGTCATATATATAAGCAGCCAGGAGTTTGAGGGTGGGCAAACTGCTTACTCAGGATGAGCAAAGCTCACCCTGGCCAACCCCTGGCTATGACCCTTCTTCAGATTCAAAAGTTAGATTTTGGTGGTTTTAAGAGAGTTCCCAGATTTCAGAACTTTTAAAAAATCTGATACATGGACCATAATTAAGAGCAAGAGCCAGCAATACAAGTGTGGAGTCTGGTACAGTACTTTCTTTATCATATCAGACTATTGCACAATTTAAAATTATAGACATACATGAAATACAGTACTGTGTAGGCAAAATTCATACCTGCATCCAAGTAGCCCACTTTGCTTAATTATTATTTGATTGTCCTACTTAACTTTGAAATTTTTAAGTGACTTCCAGATGGTCAAGTCAAAATCAAATTCTGGTAGGAGACATTCTCTGGCATTCATCCATTCAGCAAGGTGTGTTGTTTTGAACTCCAAACATTTAGTCTAGCCTCTTCTATTTTAATATTTAAAGAGGTGTTTTAGTTGTTGTATAGGGAGTTGGTGTCAATTAAATGTATAGGTTTAATGCTGTGTTAACTCATTTCATTCATTATTTGCTAATATCTCTTGTACTTCCAGAGAGGCAGTGCCAGGTCAAAAATAGAATTTTTCAATGGGTGTAGGTTTCAGGCACCAGTGATAATCTTGCATGATACAGTATGAGCTACATCCACTTGTTTGGCATGTGCTAATTTAGCCCATGCCCATCACTAAACCAATTTGGTTGGCACCAGAAACCCCCACACCCATTCCAGATGGAGTGCTGTCTCCTCCACCTGGTTGGCAAGGCAGACATTTGCTCCCTCCCTCCCTCCCTATTCCAACCAATAGCCCGCCCCCCAGACCACACCTATCCTCCTTTGAAGCTGGAGTGATCCCATGGCCGTGGTGCCTCAGGCCTCAGCTCCTGCCCCACCCACCTACTATCACCAGGTACTCCAGACCCAACAAGAGGGCCCCAAACCCTGGCAAATCGAGGGGGAAGGGGAGAGGGCGGTGGGAGGTCTCGACTGCCAGGGAGCAGCATCCTTTCCTCTCCTCCAGCCCCAGAAGGACGGAGGGGGGCGGTGGGTGGTGTTACGCCACCGAACGTGGCGCCAGGTCCTTTCCTCCTCCTCCTCCAGCCCCATGCAAAGGGTGGAGGGTGGGGGGAGGTCTCAACCACCAGGAGCAGCATCCTTTTCTCCTAAGGTTCTTTTTAATATAAGAGAAAAATCTTCTAATGCAGAGCTTAGCTGGTTCTCAATAGACTCAAAGGATTCCTCCTGGATTGCCAAGGAAAGATCATCAGCAAAGATTAAACTCCTGGAGTATGAGAATGTTGGTTGATCCTTTCTGTGGCTGTTAGAAAATAATGGTGCCAAGACCATATGGGAGTGAGTAAAATTGTAGCAGGAAAGATCCTATCCTTGCAATCTTACCTGCTTGTCTTATACTAAGCCTTTCCACCTAAATTTATCAATGATATAGATAGGTCATCCTATGATAAACTCATCCTATGGCTGACCATTCCTTTGATTTCTCTAGTGATAATGCCTCTCTTGACATTCAACAGTGAATCTTTGGTTTTAGAGTAGAAGAGCAACCATTTCTGTTAGTCCATGATCTCTAGGAAGGAAGCAGAGTATTTTGGGCAATAATTGATGGTGGACAGTATTATATGTCACTGTAAGGTCAACAAATGCTGTTCTAGTTATTTTGATCAGAAAGAAATTAAATATTTGGTGAATTCCCTTTTGTACAGCTAGCAGAGTATCAGGCACAAAAAAACAGCTTAATTTTCCTTAATCACCCCTTCATAATACAGTACCTAGCAGTTTGTGTGGTTAAAAATAACTCCTATAGCACTCTTAGGTATGGGGAAAAGATATCTTCTTACACTAGCAGTCCCTAGTTACATTCAAAAGAATAAAGGAAGGTTTTAAGTAAATGCAGTCTACACCTTGTGCAGGAGACTGGTTGCATGTGATTACCATGGTTGGAAGATTGAAAAGAAGGGAGAGCAAACAAGGGGGGAATAAGTCAAAGAAAGAGATGGGGATGGGGATGGGGATGGGTTTCCTCCAAATCCTAGAGGTGGGAAGAACTTTAGTACAGTATAGTAATTGGTTAGTGGCAAAAGAAGTCAGTCACTTTAGCCTGCAAATGTCTCTCCCACTTTTAATGGCATTAGTATCATGCAAGATCATTTTTATTCCAACATTTTATGCATTTTAAAACCATCTTTTATATGCTGGGTTAGATTCAAATTTTGAACTGTACCAGGTCTAAATCCTGTCTGTTCTGGAATCAAAAGAGGTTAATTTTAGGGGCTAGACCCTAAAATAAATGATACATTAGGTGTTTTATATATCAATGTTACTATAGAAGCAGCCTGTTCAATTGACAACATTTCTATGTTGTCCCCTTTAGTATAGTCTGTTGAGAGGACCAAAATACGTGGTCTCACAAAAATGGCACTTTTGTATTGTTTGTAGGGCCTCTCAGCAAACAAATACATCCCAGGAACATTTTATCAATGCTAATCAGTTACTCTGTGGGTTTCTTGGACACAAAGGATTTTACATTTTTGCTCATGGTAAAGTGCAGCTAAGTTCTTCCTTGGATGAAAAGATACCCTCTATATTAATAGAAATTATTGTCAGTTGTGCTCCTGAAAAAGACTGTTGGGACATTTTGTTCATCAGTGAGTTTAAGTGCAGCACTTGTGTATAGGAAGGATTACCTATCTGCATGCAGTTGCCCAGGGGGTGCACAAATGTGCTCTCAATGCTTTCAACTGAAGGCTCCTTCTGTGTCCCCCAGCATACTGAAGAGATGGATAATAGGCATTGATACTACAGGTAGGCAATGTTTTAGCTTCTCTAACAAGGCTGTATATTTTGCATATGTTTAGTACAGGTTACACAATGGTCTTGTGATTTAAAAAAAATTCTTTAAGGTCCTCAGATTAAGCTCCAAAACATTAATCTTGGAACCAAAGCCTGAAACCATGGAGCTCCTGTTAAAATGAATTTATAAACATAGCAGTTAATTCAGATTATATTGTTGTGTCACATAAGAATAGAAGCAAGGCCTTAGACTACATCCCCTTTCAGGTCATTTACTGTTTAGGAGTCTTTGACTAAAGTGTATAGCAGTAACAGGAAGTAGTATTTGAAGGAGTAGGTTGCAGTCCCCCAAAGCTTGTGCCAAATAAAATTTCCTGGTCATAAAAATGGTACAGGACTCCATGGCTTTTTCTGCAACAGACAGATACTGTATCTGCAGTAATATCAAGTTGTTATGAGTAGATGTTGCTATATTCTCCTGCCAGCAAAATAAATAAATTTCATGTCAGAAATTACTCTGGGTTGAAAGGAATTTTGCCAGAGAAATTCCACACCCAAATATGGCTCCTTTTATATCCCAAGATCCGTCATGCAGCACTCAGGTATCGAACCCCGACCTTCCACTCTTCAAGCTTGGTGTCTGTTGTATCCTAAAGCATGTGCCTTTAAACAATGTACCTATCCATGTGTATCCAATGTAACCTTTCCTTGTGTAACAGTGTAACCCCAGCTGCATCTCTGTAACCCTAATAGGACGCGAGCTAGTGACCACTAGATGGCAATAGCGAGCGTCCAAGCTCATTGGTCCAAGACTCACCTAAGAGCAATAGCGCGGGAAGATTCCCGCCATCACCTTCACCTGGACAAGAAGGGCGTGACCTGAAATGACGTCACGCAGACAGTAGCCAATAGACTGTCAAGGAGCCACATTCAAGTGTATAGCCACTGTATATATTGAGCTGTTCGTCCGCCATTACCACATGTTCCCTCTGACCAGCATGTAATAAAGTTGTGTTAAGCCAGCTCTTCAGCTGCCCTGGTGTCTTTGGTCCCATACACTAAATTGGCGACGAAGGTGGGATCATGGCTGCCCACGGGACCAAGACATACGCCGGTTTCGACATCAAGAAACCGCAAGATTGGGAACTCTTCGAAATGGATTTCCAAGGCACGCTGGTGGAGTTCGAAGTTACGGACGAGGCGAAGAAAAGAGCCATCCTCACCAGAATGCTCGGGCACGACGCCAAGAGGGTATTGATTGACCTCATCGCACCCAAAAAGGCGGCGGAATTCAAGGCCAAAGAGCTCCTGAAGGTGTTGCGAGACCATTTCCGGCCCTCGGTGGCGATGTTTCCAGCTCGGAGCGCGTTTTGGAGGCGAGTCCAAGCGCCTGGAGAATCGGTCGCCGTTTTCGTAGCGGCCCTGCGTCTGGCTGCCGGCCCATGCAAATGGGAGAACTTGGAAGTCACCCTCCGGGACTGCGTGCTATGCGGCCTGAAGGACGCTGAGATTCAGCGCACGCTGATGAATCAGGAGCCGCCCCCCACATTGCAGGAGGTCCTGAAAGCGGCACAGGCTGCGGAAGCCACGAAGGCCGGGGTGCAAGAGCTGCAAGACTGGCGACCGAAGGCCGACAAAACAGAGAGTTCGGTGCACGCAGCCCGGCGAATTTCGAAATCGTCCGCCGAAAGCAGCGACGACGAGGACGTCCAGAGGGTCCGGAAGGAGGGCCGGCGTTGCGACGGCTGCGGGGCGGCTCACGACCGCGCCAGGTGTCCGTTCAGAAAAGCCGAGTGCCACAACTGCGGGCGACGCGGGCACATCGCCAAAGTCTGCAGACAATGGCGCAAGGACCGGAGGGGCTCGCCCGACCGCTCAGCGAGGCCAGACCGCTCGACGAGACTAAAGGATGGCGCCCGGCCCACGAAGAAGCAGGACGGCGTGGGCCGCATCTCCGACGACAGCGACGACGACGCCCCAGTGTTCAGCGTGTCCATGGGACACCCCCGTTACTTTGTTGAGGTACTGGTGCAAGGGGCCCCTGTTAGGATGGAGATTGACTCTGGCTCCTCATATTCCATCATTTCCCAGAGGGAGTTTTTGAGAATTGCCCCCCGCGTACGGCCCAAGCTCAAAGCGTTGAGGTCCACGCTTCGGGACGTGCAAGGGAACAGTATCCCGGTGTTGGGGGTTGGGAAATTCCAGGTCCAGTATAAGCGGCACGCTGCGGAACTCCCCCTAGTCGTTCTCAAGGGGGGTAGTTGCAGCCTCCTCAGGACTCAATGGTTTCAGCCCCTGGGTCTATTCATTGGGGGGGGTGCACGCCGTTGGGACTGACCCAATACAGAGGGTGTGCGACGCGCACCCTGAAGTCTTCAAAAAGGGACTTGGGAAATTCAATGGACCCCCAGTAACTTTCGACCTGGACCCGGAGGTCCGCCCAATAAGACTCAAACCGCGCAGAGTGCCTTTTGCACTAAAGGACAAAATAGAGGCGGAACTGGACAAATTAGTGGGCCAGGGGATTCTTGTTCCTGTTGATTCTGTGGAGTGGGAAACTCCAATTGTCACGGCATTGAAGGCCAATGGGGAGGTTCGCATTTGCGCCGATTATAAGTGCACCATTAATAAGGCAATCCGCCCTAATGCGTATCCGGTGCCGGTGGTCAGCCATTTGCTAGCCAGGTTACATGGGGGAAAGTGTTTCGCTAAGCTCGACCTGGCTCAGGCCTATCAGCAACTCATGGTAACCCCTGCCGCAGCTGCTGCACAGACCATAGTCACGCATAAGGGGGCGTTCCAGGTGACGCGCCTCCAATTCGGCGTGAACTCGGCGCCTGGAATTTTCCAGTCGCTCGTGGAACGCCTCCTCAAAGGGCTGGACGGCGTTTTGCCATATTTTGATGATGTTTTGATAACGGGGGGGGAGTGAGGCTGAGTTGGCTGAAAGGCTAAACAAGGTCCTGGAGGCATTCGAACAAGCGGGGTTGAGGTTGCGAAAAGACAAATGCGTCTTCTTCGCGAAGGAGGTTGAGTTCTTAGGGTTCCGAGTAACACCCGAGGGGATAAAACCGTCCAAATCCAAGGTGGCTGCCATCAAGAAAGCCCCTCGCCCCACCTCCAAGCCCGAGTTGCAGTCGTTCCTAGGGCTCTTAAATTTCTACCACTCCTTCCTTCCTCGGAAGTCTGCGGTGGCTGAGCCGCTTCACAAGTTGCTCAAGAAAGATGCGGCATGGAAGTGGGGCGATGACCAGGAGAGGGCATTCACGGAATTGAAACAACTCCTGGCGTCTGACGCCATTCTGACCCATTTCGACCCCAAACGGCCGGTGGTACTGATCTGTGATGCATCCCCTGTGGGGGTGGGGGCAGTGTTATGCCACGTGTTGGAAAACGGGAGGGAGGCCCCAATAGCGTTTTACTCCAGGTCCCTGTCCCAAGCGGAGAGGAATTACGCCCAGACAGACAGGGAAGCGCTGGCGATAATTGCAGGGACCAAAAAATTTCACGATTTTCTATATGGCCGCCCCTTCACCATCGTGACCGACCACAAGCCCCTACTAGGCATTTTCACCGCAGATAAGCCCACGCCACAAATCCTGTCCCCGAGGATGCTCAGGTGGGCCATTTTTCTCAACGCCTACCAGCACGCGTTGGTGTACCGGCCCGGGAGAGAGATCAGCCATGCGGACGCCCTGTCGAGGTCCCCCCTCCCCCAGACACACAGCCACGTGGGCGAGGAGGAGCCGGACCGCCAGGTGCTCATGATTGAAGTCTTAGATTCGCCCCCCATAGTACCCGCCGATATCGCTAAAGCGACAAGCAAAGATAGGACGTTGGCGGCGGTTAGCTCCTGGGTACAGAAAGGGTGGCCAGCGTCTGCCCCAGCGGAAGAATTCGCCCCATTCTTCAGGAAAAAGCTGGAGCTGTCCCTAGAGAGGGGGTGTCTCTTGTGGGGGCAGCGGGTGGTGATCCCCACATCCCTCCGGCCGCGGGTGCTTAAACTGCTGCATGTCAGCCACCCCGGAATTGTGCGCTCCAAAGCGCTGGCCCGGAGCTACTTTTGGTGGCCCCAGTTAGACGCCGACATCGAGCACATGGTCGGCACTTGTGAGAGTTGCCAATGCTCCAGACCAGAGGAGGCCCGCCTTCCCCAAAGAGAGTGGGACGCGGCCAAGGGGCCGTGGTCCCGGATACACGTAGATTTCGCGGGCCCGTTCCGAGGAACTCTGTTTCTCCTTGTTGTGAATGCTTTCTCTAAGTGGTTGGAGGTCATCCCAGTTACGAGCACCTCCTCGGCCGTGACTATAAAGCATTTGCGGAGAATTTTTTCTACGTTCGGCATACCCGACACGCTAATTAGCGATAACGCTAGTTGCTTCACGTCCGCTGAGTTCAGGGCATTCGCAGAGATTAACGCCATCCGGCACATCACCTCCGCCCCTTTCCATCCGGCCACCAATGGCCAAGTGGAGCGCCTCGTACGCACCACGAAGGACGCGCTGCGGCGCATGGGCCCCGGGGACCTCAACCTGCAAGTGTGTCAGTTTCTGCTAGGGTACAGGGTGACCCCATTGGCATCAGGATACTCCCCCGCGGAGCTTTTAATGCGCAGGAAACTGGCCACCATTCTCACCAGGCTAGACCCCACGAGAGTGGAAGACAAGGGGAGGAACATCGGGCTAGAGGCCCCAAAGAGTTTCAGCGTAGGAGCCCCCGTGTATTGCAGGAACTACGCCAGCGCAGGGCCAGCCTGGGTGCCGGGGGTTGTCGTGGAGCAGACCGGTCCCGTATCGTACCGCGTGGAGACCAGCACGGGTCTACTGTGGCGGCGACATGCGGACCAGCTCCGGAGCCGGGTCCCAGAGAGGCAGGGCTCGGAAAGCACAGACAGGGATTCAGCGTTAGGGTTCTCCCCCACCCGTTTAGCCCATGGGGGAGGAGAGGGGGGTCATGCGTCCCCACCGAGGGGGGAGGAAAAGGAATTTGTCCTCATAGATACGCCGCGGGATCACCAAGATATCCCGCGGGATCACCCAGCAGAGTTTGATTTTGAGTTTCAGAGCCGGGGGGTTTTCCGGAGTGGTCCCCCACCCATCCAAGCGAGAAGAGGGGTTTTACGTTAGCCCCTGGTGCCCCCGGTTCGCCCACAACGGAATCTACCATTTCCCCTAAAGCTGCAAAACCGCAGCAAGCCACTAACAAGTCTCCCTCTCCCATTACAGGACAAGGGTCCAGGGAACAAGGAAGCGGTAGCGGCCCCCGGGTGGGCCAACCCACATCGCGACCCAAACGCGAGTGCAAGAAACCATCTTGGTTAAGAGACTTCGTCTCATCCTAGGGGGGAGGGATGTTGTGTCCTAAAGCATGTGCCTTTAAACAATGTACCTATCCATGTGTATCCAATGTAACCTTTCCTTGTGTAACAGTGTAACCCCAGCTGCATCTCTGTAACCCTAATAGGACGCGAGCTAGTGACCACTAGATGGCAATAGCGAGTGTCCAAGCTCATTGGTCCAAGACTCACCTAAGAGCAATAGTGCGGGAAGATTCCCGCCATCACCTTCACCTGGACAAGAAGGGCGTGACCTGAAATGACGTCACGCAGACAGTAGCCAATAGACTGTCAAGGAGCCACATTCAAGTGTATAGCCACTGTATATATTGAGCTGTTCGTCCGCCATTACCACATGTTCCCTCTGACCAGCATGTAATAAAGTTGTGTTAAGCCAGCTCTTCGGCTGCCCTGGTGTCTTTGGTCCCATACACTAAAGCATCTTAACCACTAAGCCACTGCAGTGCTGCTTCTGCTAGCTATGCTCCACCCTGTTCTGGATACTGCATATGTCACTTCCCAAAATCCTTTGGTTGACCTTGGTCACACTCCTAACTAAAGCAAGGTGACCAGAGCTTTGACTCAGGATTCTGAAATTCAGTGGGTGCAGAAATGTGCTTCTGGAAGGACACAAGCTTGTCTGATGATATTTTCTGCTGGAAGGGTACAAACCCAGCATCCTCAAGCATGTACACTAATGGGCAGAAGGAATAAGGAAACAAATGGGTTAATTATGGAACAAATATGGTTTTCATACCATGATTACCTAGAAATTCTTCACCTTCTAAATTCTTCTATTGCAGTGATGGTGAACCTTTGGCACTCCAAGCCCTCTATGTTGGCATGCACGCTGTCACCCCAGCACAGTGTTCAGCCTGCCCCTCTGCTCAGCAACCCAATGGGAGCACTTCCTCCCTCCCCCCAGCACACAGTTTACCCTGCCCCTCTGCCCAGAATCCCTCCTCCAGAGTGCTCCCTCCTCCAGCACAGAGTTCCTTCCACCCCTCTGTTTTGGCACTTGGTCTCTAAAAGGTTCACCATCACTGTTCTATCATTTCTTACTGTATGCCAATCTCTTGTGACGAAAATGTAGCAAAGCCCTAGGAACCTCAGACCTCTTTTACGTATTTTTTGCAATCCCCAAACAATCTTGCACTCCTGTAGTGATAGAATAGTATTTCTCCAGCCATACACAAATGACTGAAACCTTATTAGGCATTAAGTCTGAAATACCATTTCTCTGGTTCAAGATATTCTCAGTCTGATCCAATATTCCCTAGAGCCCTGGTGGCTAACCTTGGCACTCCAGGTGTTCTTAGACTTCAATTACCAGAAGCCTAAGTCAGCACTCCTGATGATCAGGGCTTCTGGGAATTGCAGTTCCAGAACAGCTGGAGTGCCAAGGTTGGCCATCACTGCGCCTACAGTGAGAGTGCCAGAGAGAAACCAGGGATTTAGTAATAAAATACAAACCACGTATGACTTACAAGGAGGGAAGAAAGCCACAGCTGATGTCTCAGAAAGTAGGAAATGTGACTGAATTTTGTAACTTCCATGGATCAACATCACTTTGTCTGTTTATTAAAATGAGCAGATCCTATCACAAACAGCCTTACTAAAGAGGGAGCACTGTGTATCTGTCGAACTTCAAGTTATGTGGCAATTAATTGTGCAGAGGCCATGATTTTCAGAACTGTGATATTAGCTTCCATGAACTTATTAATGTAAATTCTTTCCTTCCACATTAGACAAAGTAAGCATTTTGTACCTGTATTTTGATTAGAGGAATGGTGTTTGGGCTCTCCATATTTCCCAGCTCAGGTTCAAGATGGACAACTGTGTGGGTTTCAGGAATGGAAAGACTCTCAGTGTAAGCCTACATAAACATAAAGAACCATAGTAAAGAAAGAGAACAGGGGAGCAAGTAGCCATTACAATTCCTCTGCGCACATTTTCCCCCCAATATGTCCTATGGTGTGTGTGTGTGTGTGTGTGTGTGTGTGTGTGTGTGTGTGTGTGTGTGTGTGTGTTGTTGTTGTTGTTGTTGTTGTTTGGTGGGGGAGATGAGGCAATCCTTATCTTTTTGACCACTGCACATAAGTGGTGTTAGGTGGCCACTCCAGCAACTCTTCTCTTGCTAAACCAGTCTCTTTTTATTCCTTTGTATCCTTAGTTTCATGGGATAATATCATTTTGATTCCTTTCTTTTATGAAATACTTCCTGCCTGGAGGCTACAATGAAAATTCATAGGTGCATTTTTGATAGAGAATATGAGGAAATGTAGCTGCAAACCAGCAGGAGGAAGTAGAGCAGGAGGACTTTTTTAAATCAAGCAGTAAAGCATTTACACACACAAAAAGAAACTCATAAGGCAATAAGTAGAAAGCTAGGTGATAAAGAGATGCAATATCTGGCCATTCCAGAACTTTTGAGGCCAGGGATGGTTATTAGAGTTACTAGAGGAGGGAAACTCCTGACTAATATGAGCATCATAGCATGAGCTTCCTATGAGCTTATGAAAATTAGCACAGGATTCCTTTGAAGTTTGATTTTTCAAGAATAGAAAGACTGTCTCAGGCACTTCTCTGCAACACATATGTGATTTCAATTCCAATGTTTGCTTCTTGTCACAGTAGAGCAAATAATGAAACAGACCAACAAATTTTCTGAACTTTGAGGGTGGTAGAATTATAATGGAACAACTCTGGATAAATCCCTAATTGCTTCTACAGAGCTTTGAACAACTCTTTGTTCTCCAGATACAGTATAAGGCATAGGTGAGCTCTGCCTCAAAGGTCTCAGGTAAATATAGGAAAAATTTGATCCATTGAGGACTTCTTCACTTTAAGGTTCCTCACTTCTTCAATAGCCAGTGGCTCAGCTGGTTGAGTAGCCTCCACACCCAATCCCTTCTACCATTATCACTGTAAACAGTAATGGAAAATATGATATGTTGCCTAAAGACTTGATTACGATAATTATTTCTGCTGCAAGAAGGGGGAAATAACTAAACTGGAAGAAAGACACAAAGGTTTTCTGGACTGCTAGTAAAAATTAGTTTGTGTTTATCATTTATTATCCACAAGGTTTTTTTTTAACAATACTTTTTAAAATCTGCCCTGGAATCCATCTATTACCTCACCTCCACTGTGACCAACAGCATCAAAGAAGAAGTTGACTCAAAATATGACACAGTGTTAAGCCTCATGACAACCATCTTCCTGAAGAGAATAATTTGTTACTTGAAGCAGTAGAAAGAGAAACTTCCATGGGGTGGATCAGGGACATTTAGCTGCCTGGGATAAAAGACAAGAAGGCATCTTTCTCAATTTCTAGGAGAAGAAGCAGACTGAACAGGCAGCTGAGTGAAAAACCCACACAGAAGATGAGTCAGTGTCTTCCACTGCACTTGAGAAACACAGGCTTGCTTATGGATTCCAGGGCAGGCTGAATTGGCTGAGGTAACACCTTGCACCTTTCTGACCCTCAGCATCTGCTGCCTAAGGCAGCTGCCTCACTCTGCCTCATGGTAGGACTGTGCTTCATCACGGACTATACCTGGGACAGGTCTCTTCCCTGGCAGCTGCTTCTCATGTCTCACAGTTTGTGTGTATCCTAAACACAAGCCCTCTCAGGGTTTGTAGGGTTTTTCCTACTGCAAGCACTCATATGTCAGCTGCACTTTCATCTTCAGGTGCCTCCAAAGAGCTCCTGCCTTCCCCATACTCCAAACATAAACACAGTAGCAAGTACGTGGTTCCATAGAAGGATCTCTAGTATGTCAGCCCTTTTGTGAGACTTCTGCCAAAATGGAATTGAGCCAGAAATCAGATATGTTATTCTTTCTGAGAAGCAGCTGCTTTCTCTTGAGCTCACTTTCAGGACAATGTTCCCAGTGCTGCTTTAGGTTGGTGGCAAACCCAGTGAGTCAGGTTCGTGACTAAGAAGCTGAAGGCAACAGTGCAGAGGTGTCAGATGATTTTTAACAAAATGTTCTAGGTTTCCTGCCACTAACGGAGTTATCTCCTTCTTCTGCAGAGAGATACACACAAATGAATTTTCAAGCTAATTCTTTCAGGATGGGGAAGTGTATAGCCATCCAGATGTTGGATTGTAACTCTCTGCATAACCAACTGTGAGGTGTGAGGGGAGCTGTGTTGCAGTAACATCCCAAGAGCTATCTCCAGCCTTAATATATGTCCTGGATACAATTCAGAATTGCCTTCCTCCACCTGGCAGTCCATGCAGTCCTCCTAGACATGTTCAGCTTCCTACTGGGAGCCTTGATAGATGTAGAAATCTGTGGTATGAGGGGCGCCTGTTACTCTGAGTAGGGGGTGACTCAGAAAATTGCCTCGTTTGTCTAGGAGTAGAGGTAGACTCGAATACCAAAGGACGAGGGGTTACTGGGGAGAAATCAAAGCCCCGCTTCTCACTTGGACGAGTGGGGGAACACTCTGCAAACTCCCCCCGGTCCTGTAACTCAAAATCTAAACTGTCGGGGTCTGGGCTTTCATACTCTTCCCAGCCTGTTTACAAAGGATGAAACAGACAGGGATTCGACTCCCTTGGTGGGCTGTCTACCGTGTCTCCCCCTTGGGATAAGCGAGTGAGGGGAAGACCCTAATGTTGAATTGCCCAGACCTTCATCTCCCTGGGCATCCGTGACCCAACGCCTGAGCTGGTCGGCATGTCGCCACCACAGTAGCCCCGTACTTGTCTCTACCTGGTAGGACACTGGTCCTGTTTGCTTGACCACAACCCCTGGGACCCATGTTGGGCTGGCAGCCGCATAATTCCTGCAATGTACTGGGTCCCCAGCTGCAAATACCTTGGTGTGTGCAATTTCAACATTCCTCCCCTTATCCTCCACCCTGGTCAAATCCAACTGGTCAAAAAGTGAGACCTGTCTCCTGCGCATTAGAAGCTTGGCTGGGAAGAGTCCAGATGCCAGGGGAGTTATCCTGTAGCAAAGGAAGAACTGGCACAATTGTAACTCTAAGTTTCCATGACCCATTTGCCGAAGTGCCTCTTTAGTAGTTCGCACTTGGCGCTCAACCTGGCCGTTCGTTGTGGGGTGAAATGGGGCAGACGTAATGTGTCGAATCGCGCTCCTCTCAAGGAATGCCTGGAATTCGACGGAGGTGAAAGTACTGCCATTGTCGGAGACAAGCACATCAGGTAAACCAAAACAACTGAATAGCCTCTGCAATTGCTTAATAGTTGCGGCCGAGGAGGTGTTGGGCATTGGAATAACCTCCAACCATTTTGAAAAGGAGTTGACCACTAGCAAAAAGGACCAGCGAAGTTGATGTGTAATCGAGACCATGTCTGCAGGCTGTGTCCCATTCTCTGGAAGGAAGTTGGGACTCTTCGGGTCGAGAATTCTGGCAACTCTCACAAGTGCCCACCAACTGCTCAATATCTGCGTCTATCTGGGGCCACCAGAAATAGCTCCTGGCCAAAGCCTTTGAGCGCACGATTCCCAATTGGCTAATGTGTAGCAGTCTGAGTACTTTGAATGCCATACCTCAGGAATAACCACTCTCTGGCCCCACGGGAGGCAGCCCCTCTCTATCGAAAGCTCGAACCTCTTTCGGAAATATGCTTTGAACTCCTCAGCCGGAGGAGTTGTGGGCCACCCCTTTTTTACCCATGAAATAACCAGGGACAGAACCTTGTCCTTCGCCATAGTCTTGGTGAGATCTGTGGGCACAATTGGGGGCGAGTTGAGGGACTTGATCAGAAATACCTGGTGATCCTGCTCAACCTCGCACTCGGGTTCCCCTAACTCAGGTAGGGGAGACCAGGACAGCGCATCAGCATGGATGATCTCCTTGCCTGGGCGGTGGACCAGTGTGAACTGGTAAGCATTTAGGAATATAGCCCACCGAAGCATTCTAGGGGACAGAATCTGGGGTGTGGGCTTCCATGTGGTGAAAATACCCAACAGTGGCTTGTGGTCGGTTACAATAGTGAACTCCCGACCATAAAGGAAGTCATGGAATTTTTTGGTTCCAGCGACTATCACAAGAGCCTCCCTGTCTGTTTGCGCATAATTGCGCTCTGCTTTTGAAAGGGACCTTGAGAAAAGGTCTTCTTGCCCGTTTTCCAACACATGGCACAGCACTGCCCCCACCCGCACTGGTGAAGCATCGCAAACTAACACCACGGGCTTTCTTGGGTCGAAGTGAGTTAAGATTGCCTCTGATGACAGGAGCTGTTTTAACTCTTTGAAGGCCCTTTCCTGACTGTCCCCCCACCGCCAAACCGCGTCTTTCTTTAAAAGACAATGCAGAGGCTCCGCTACAGAAGCCTTCCTTGGCAAGAAGGAGTGATAGAAGTTGAGAAGTCCCAAGAAGGACTGCAATTCTGGTTTTGCGGTAGGGCGAGGGGCATTTCGAACAGCGGCAACCTTTGAGTCGGAGGGCTTAACTCCTTCTGGGGTTATCTTAAACCCTAGGAAATCTACTTCCCTCACTAGAAACACACATTTATCTCTTCTCAGCCTCAACCCCGCCTTCTCAAACACTGTTAAGACTTTGTCCAACCTCTTAGCTAGTTCTGACTCACTCCCAGCTGTGATCAAAACATCATCAAAGTAGGGGAGCACCCAGCGGAGACCCTTGAGAAGGCATTCCACTAGAGATTGGAATACCCCGGGGGCTGAGTTCATGCCGAACTGGAGGAGTGGCACCTTAAATGCACCCTTGTGCATAACAATTATCTGAGCAGCTGCTGCAGCAGGTGTGACCATTAGCTGCTGATAAGCCTGGGCCAAATCTAATTTCGCAAAGCATTTACCCCCATGTAACGTGGCTAATAAATGGTTAACTACCGGCACATGTAGTCATTGGGGCGAATGGCCTTGTTAATTGTACATTTGTAATCAGCACAAATCCTCACCTCCCCATTTGATTTCATAGCAGTAACAATCGGTGTCTCCCACTCTGTGGAGTCCACCGGAACCAAAATCCCCTGACCCACCAGTTTGTCCAGTTCCACCTCAATCTTGTCTTTGAGGGTAAAGGATACTCTTTGTGGCTTGAGCCGTATGGGTCAAATTGCTGGATCCAGGTCAAACGAGACTGGGGGGCCCCTATACTTCCCGAGCCCCTTCTCGAAAACCACTGGGTGTGCATCGCACACATCTCGCACTGGGTCAGTCTCGATGGTGTTGATGCTGGACAGTTCAATACCCAAGGGAGCAAACCACTGGCTCCCCAGGAGGCAGCTCAAGCCCTGTTTAAGAACCACTAGGGGCAGCTTCTCCGTGAAACCCTTGAACTTGACTTTGAAGTCCCCCACCCCCAAAACAGGAATCAGGTTGCCCTGCACATCCCGCAAGGACGTCTTGAGGGCCTTACGTTTTGGGCGCACATTGGGGGAAATGCGCAGAAACTCTTTCTTGGACATGATGGAGTAGGATGAACCCGAATCCACCTCCATCCTAACTGGGACCCCCTGCAACAGTACCTCAACAAAGAAGCGTCAGTGTGCGTTGGACACACGGCCCACGGTCGGCTCCTCCATGGAAATCATCCTGATGGCCCCTCCTTTTCCTCGAGGGCGCTTGGCTGGCTCCTGGTCCTGTTTCCGACGATGCCTGCATACCTTTTCATTGTGGCCTTGGCGCCTCCAATGGTGACATTCAGTCTTCCGGAAGGGACACTTTTTCTGGTTGTGGGATGCTCCGCAGCTGTCGCAGCTGTGGTGGGCCTTCTCACTGGTGTACTTCTTGGCCAACTTTCTCCGGACTTTCTGGACGTCGTCGTCGCTGGACCAAGGATGAAGAGACCTCTGGAGATGAAGATGAACTGGATGAGCGGGGGGGCGAACGTTGGGCGGCCTGCACAGTGGACCCAGACCCTCCAGGTGTAGCAGGCTTCGCCTTGAATGCTTTTACCCCAGACCTCGCTGCTTCAGCTGCCAGAGCCTCTTTCAGGACGGAGTTGAACGTGAGATGGTCTCTGGCCATCAGCCTCCACTGGGCTTCCTCGTCCCACATCCCGGACAGCAGGTGGTCCCTCAGGGCTTCCTCCAGGTTGTCCCACCGGCAAGGGGCAGTGGCCAACCTGAGGGTGGTGGCGTAATCAGCCACGGACTCTCCCAGATGCTGGTCTCGCCTGTGGAAGGTGACTCTCACCGGGTAGATGGACACCTTTGAGCGGGACCGTATCGATGTCCCGGGGCAGCAGGAGATGTGTTGCAAGCTCAAGCATGGGGAGGCCACATTGGGCGAGGAGGCAAGAGTGCATTTGCTCCTCATCTTCAATCAGCTTGGCAGCCATCACGTGCCTGAACTTGCGCTCATACAAAGTCCATTTCTCTGGTTCCTTAAGGTTGAACGGAGGTAGTTTGATGCTAAGGGAAGCCATATCCCACCTTCATCACCAATTTGATGTTTGCAGATTGATACGCAGTAGGCAGCAGTCAGGGGGCCAAACACATCTTTATTGCAGTGTAGTCAATCTGAACATGAGGTCAATGGCAGAGCGATGCTCCTTATATATGCAACAGTAATTATTCAAACCTGGCGCGAAGCCACATGATTGGTCAGTGCAGGTAAACACCCAGGTGATAACACTTGATTGGGTAATTAGTAAACAATAGGTACATCTCTGGCGGGAACGCAGTCCCGCGATATCTTCACAAGAGGAATATTCACAAGGGGGGAAAGGGAGGGGGGAAAGGGAGGATCACTAGATCCAATTCATTCACATTTCACTTGGTTACATGTTTGTTTTCAATCACAGTTCGCTTAAGTTGCATACACAACACTCCCTGAAAATGAGGCAGAGGCACTGCCTGGAAGCAGAGCCATTTGCCTCATTCTGCCATACTCTTAGTTTCAATTGCTCTGAAAATGCGACTAATGCTTCCAAAGTACCAGGGACAGCTATGTTTATGTATGTGAAGCACAACCTTAAAACACCACATCAATCCTTATTATTTGTTGTTAACATGCATTACTCAAATGGCTAAATCTGCATGGAATGTGTAGGAGAAACATTTGCTGTTGCTGTTTCACTATACAGCAATCTAGCTTCAGGAATATTGGCTTTTCAATTTGAAACGTAACCCAATCACTCAAAAAGAAACCTTCAGATAATTTTCCCTTACCTTAGAACACTTTTTTTAAAAAAAAAAATCCCAGTTTCAGTTGCCAAGGCTGTAGTGTCACTTAGTGGTTGCTAGTCAGAACTGCAATGAAATAATTGATGAGAATGAAATGATATATGTTGTCTGTTGCCATAAAACAGTGAAGAGCCTTCTGGTACAGTATCTTAAAAGACTAGCATTTTTATTTGGCATGAACTTACATGGGCTAGAGCAGCTGAAAAAATAAGTTGCAACACACAAAATTGTTGAGACAATAAAATTTTACATGCACTGATTCTAGGTATGAGTGGGAGTGGATTTTTTTAGCGTAATGTGATTGCTCTTTGCCATTAACATGATTGCTAAATTATCCATGCTTTTGGCATTTGAGGCCAGCTCCTGGCCTCCTTATTACTTGTTTTCTTGCTTCCATTGTTTTTGTTAATAGATCTTCTTTCTATCACCTCCAAACAAGCAAAAAGCATACAGGTTATTTTCACTTGCTAGAAACTTCATTTTATACTGACTGTAAATATAAATGGAAACTGTAAGTAAATATATCTTTCTTTCTGCTTTAAATGTTTCTAGGGTGATTTTATCCTAGAAAGGGCTAGTTTGCTTAGGGAAAACCAAAGGGTGAGGCTGATGTTTTCTAAGTGGTTTCGTGCTTCATACTTTGCAAACTAAGAGGAATCGCCCAATAGTTCCCAATAGGTTACAGACCCAGACTGAG
Source organism: Bradypodion ventrale (assembly GCA_035047345.1). NCBI lineage: Eukaryota > Metazoa > Chordata > Lepidosauria > Squamata > Chamaeleonidae > Bradypodion > Bradypodion ventrale. The sequence goes on from JAWDJE010000001.1 coordinate 304,561,276, forward strand.
TAGCTTAGTTCAGAGTATAGTTCAGTGGTTTTCAGGTTGTTTGCTAAGTATTAAAATTTTTCTCTTTCCTCTTCCACCATTAAATCAAACACTATCTGAAGAGAGTTGTTGTTTGTTCATTTTTAAATTCCCAAACTCACTCAGAATACAAGGATGGATGTTGTTCAGAATAGAAGTTTTTCTGGAAACCCTCCAAAAACCAAGTCTGCTAATTTTTCTAAATTGAAGATTAAAATAAGGGCCTTACAGTCCATGATTGTATTGAAAATGATTAACCAGAGAAAAAAGAAGATGCAAGAGCTAGGCTAATTTGGCAAAAAAATGATTCTATATCAGACCAACAAATCTTGTGCATAAAGGAATGTGAATCTACCAAAGACATGATAAAAGCTGTGCAGAAATCCTATGATTTGAATACACTTGCTTTATTAAATATTTATTAAATAAATAATAAATAAATAAATACTTTGTGAATCCATACCAGTTTCAAATATTAGCTGTCTAGATTGTAGAATTTGGGATATTGAGATTTAATTCTAAGAAAGACTGTAAAAACACATAACTATTTTGTAAATTATATTTGATCCATCTGACTGCATTTAATTTAGAAGATAAACAAAAGGAACTCTGGGTGAATAAATTGATGCTTTTCTATCTGTTCCAGGTTGAAAATATGAATTAAGCTTGGAAGAGGCTCTGAACTGCCTGAAATAAGAGTGCGTAGAACGGGAGACCTCTCTTGAGACAATCTCAGACTGAAATGACACAAATCACCTGGTGAAATGGGAAGGACAACAGGAAAGCCACTCTCTGGAGCCAATCTTATTCCTGCAGGAATTGTGGTGGGAAGGGCATATAACAAAAAAAATAATAAAAATCCACCACCACCCCTTGAGACTTTTGAGGGGAAAATAGCAAAACTAATTCTGATATAATTCTGAACAAAAATTAAGTGTGTTGATCACTGATCCAGGATGTAAAAGCCATTCCACACATATGGGGCAATTGTTTATTTCTCTAAATGAAAATGCTGATGGAAAGATTTAAACAGCCCATGGTGACTCTATGAATATACAGTAAAACCCCGACTTACAAATGCCCCAAGTTACATAAAGTTCGACTTACAAAATGATTCTGTGCTAAAACCATGTCTTGATTTACACAATTTCCTATGGGTTTGCTTTGAGTTACATAAAGATTCTTTTTCCTATGGATTTTCCTATGCTTCGATTTACATAAAAATTTCATTTTTCCAATGGGTTTGCTTCAAGTTACATTAAAAAAACATTTCCTATGGGTTTGCTTTGAGTTACATAAAAATTCAACTTAATAAAAAGCCTATGGAACAGATTTTTTTTGTAAGTAGGGTTTTTACTGAAAAAGGAATTGGAGCTGGTGTTTTACAATGTGAACTATACAATGAAATCAGTGTTGATACTGTAAGTGATGCTCTATATCAATGATGACAAACCTTTTAGAGACCGAGTGCCCAAACTGCAACCCAAAATCCACTTCTTTATCACAAAGTGCCAACACAGCAACAGGGGAGGAAGGAAACGCTCCCATTGGACTGCTTGGCAGAGGGGTGGGGTGAGCTCTGTGCTGGGGTAGGGAGGAAGCACTTTGATTGGGCTGCTGAGCAGAGGGGCGGGGTAAACTCTGTGCTGGGGTGACTGCAAGGTGGGCCCACAGAGAGGGCTCTGAGTGCCACCTCTGGCAAGCATGCCATAGGTTCGCCACCACTGCTCTGTATCTTCCTGATTTGCAATGCAACATATTAAGTGCATAAGGCTTAGGTGGTTAAGGTTTTTGTTTTTTGCTTTTTGTTTTTTTGTTCACATTGAAAATGGAAGATACATAATAATAAAAAGTGACATTTATTTTTGAGCTCTCAAATCTAATGGTGTCTACAAGCAGAATCTTTCAGCCTTGCAAGCTAACACAGGGCAAACCCAGAA